>OY757929.1:9780543-9915543 GCA_963585895.1 Sepioteuthis lessoniana
ATATATATATATATAAGATAAATAAAATATATATATATATATATATATATATATATATATAAGATAAATAAAATATTATATATATATATATATAAGATAAATAAAATATATATATATATATATATAAGATAAATAAAATATAATATATAAGATAAATAAAATATAATATATAAGATATATATATATATATATATAAGATAAATAAAATTGAGAAAAGTTTCCAAGAAAAAGTGCTTAAGACTGCTACAACAGAGCAGGTATACAACCCAGAAAAATATCCAATTATGATGAATATTAGAAGTCTGTTATTTTAATTTTTTATGCAGTGTGCACAAAGAAAGTCTTATGATTGTGTATACGAGTAACAAATTTCAAGTGTTCATAACGTTATCTATATATATGTATAAAATTAACTGGTAAATATATTATAATAAAACAATATGATAGCTCTATCCCAATTACATTCTAAAAATATGTATATGTATGTGTGTGTGCATGAAAAATAATATTAACTAGTAAATTTATAATACAAATATAATAGATCCATCTCATAAGCACTCTAAAAATATATAAGAAAAATAAAATATGTATGTATGCATTGCAAATAAATATATTTTTCTTTAAAAACATTCTATATTCTTTATTATCTAATTGGTAAGAAAATTTTAGAAAGACATCGTTATCTATTAAGCATATGTAAAAGTTTACAAAAAAAAAAAAAAATATGGGGATAAACTACTTCATCATCAATAATAATAATGATGATGATGATGATTAAAAAAAAAGGGTGTCCTCAAAACTTTTGCACATACCCAATACAGTGTCCTTAAAATTTGATAAAACTTTTTTTTTATAATTTCTTTTCTTAGAATATTATCTAAGCAACAGCATTTTTCATAAAGCAAATTTATTCGTTATAAACTTTTCGATAAAAAAAAAATTATGAACAAACATGCATATTATACATATATATGTACTTTTAAAATTTTCTTATCTCCTGAGGTAGAAGAACAGATACTACACTTGAATCCCAAGCAGAGTGCAGATACTACACTCTGATCCATAGTTAACGTGTCAATCCATATGTAAACTATATGAGTTTCTTATGTTCTTGGGCTTTTATTTTTTTCTGATATAGAAGAAATTACATTTTCATATTGGTTGACAATGAATTAATTATTAATTTCAAATATTTTTAATGGTTGCTATAATTAGCAGCATAAGATAAGGTGAGATGTTTTTTTTTTTGAATTCAGGTCTTCTCAAACTTTTTACTTGTAACCAAATTTGATTTCCATTCACCTCAAATAGATTAATTGAATACTGAATAACAAAACATTACTAATTCATCAGTGTTTAATACAATTTACATGAGGAAAGAATCAATAAACAATAAATGTTATTAAGGAAGGTTTTAAAATCAAGATAATTGATTTACAGCAAAAAGCACATCTAAGTTCTTGAAGACGTTTCAACTCCAATTTGATTTCTATTAAGGATTTATAGACACTCATAAATCTTAATCAAGATTTTTCTTCAATAAAGACATGGATAGTTGGTTTGTTTGGTAGCATATCAACCTTTGTGGGTTATTTAATGCCAAAGTCATCTTGGTAGAACAGCAGTGATAGTATTTAAGTCATAGTTGGTAGGGGTTAATGAGGGGTTTCATACCTTCCCCCCAAGTGAACATAATAGTGTAACTGGAGCTTGAAGTTTCTTCCTAGGATGTCGCATCTTAACTATTACATCTCAGGGACCCCCTCAAAGACACGGAATATAAAAACTTGGTTTTAATGTACTTTAGAATTATTTTCTATCATTCTGAATTCACCATTTTTCATTAGGTAAGAAAAACAAGGCATTTCAACTGAGCACTCTATTTGACAGTAATACAAGGGGTGCAGCAAAATTCTCAGAAAAGGGAATGACTTAAGTAGGGGTCCACTACCCACGGCCTGTCGGTCATCCAAGGGGCCCTTCAACCAACTTTCAAAGGTTCGCTTCACTTTTTGGTGTTGACTGTGAAGACGTACCATTACGAATGCAGATCGAACTCATTGATCTTCATCGTTCAAAAGATATGAAGTCCAAGTTTCTTGCTTGCCACATCCTTGATTTCTATAAGAACCACATGCTTCTATCTGAACGATTCTCCAATCTTATCGCTAACACTCAACAAATAGTGAACATGTTTGCAACAACATACTGCTGGGAACAGTTGTTCTCCAAAACGAATCATACAGGACTTGCAGAAAATCAATTCATTATTTATCTAATGTCCTCCTGTTAACCTATTCATTTAAAGGTAATATTACCTCTTTTTGTGATTGTAAACAATATTGAATGTCTTATTAATAATGATTGTTACCTTGTGAATTTAGCTGTTGTTTTTTTAATTCTCTTTTAAGATCTCAGCCTTGGGTTCTCCTTGATTAAGCTTTTTGGACTTGGGCTGAATTGGTCAGGGACTTAGAGCTATCAAATATATATGCTATTTTACATATCTAAATGTCATCAACAGCAGATATGACAAATTATATGAACTTTTAAACCCACCAACCTCATACATACTATTTTATATATTCATCCTGAGCACCTCATGTAGTGGTAATGGTTAGCAAGCTAGTTTAGCAAACGATTGTTAGGGAGTTCAACTCGCACTGGGTGCCCCAAACCTGAGGCCTTATGCCACTACTAAGTTTAGTAAATAAATACCTCATATATTTATCTTATGGTTTATCATTACAACTGGCACATAATTTCTCAAGTTTCTTTTACCATTGGGAAAAAACAAAACAAAAACATACCCAAAAAAAGAAAAGAAAAAAATAGAGCCAAACAAAAACTTATTTTCATCATTAAGGGTTTTTGGACTATTGTCTTCATCTTTATTTCCACAATGTTTTAGCTGATATGTCCTCCAGCCTTCTTCAGGCGTTTGTTGAATTCGGGAACCTTCATGGAACTTTGAACTACGTTGTGGAAATAACAATAAAGACGAAGACAATAGTCTGAAAACCCTTAATGATGAAAATCACCAAGCTTGGTCTCAGAAATTTAGACAACTAAAACAAACTTATCTCCTTGGTTAAACCAGAATCTTTTCAGCACCACACTTGTAAATCTTTTATTAATATATTAATTTTAATTTTTGATGAGCAAAAATGTATTCAAATAGGAAAGATTATATATATATATATATATATATATATATATATTATTCCTCCAACTGAAAATTTAGTGCTTAATTTATTCTCAATAAAATATGAAATGTTGATGAAATATATCGGTTCTCATTTCTTATATTAAAGTAGTTAACAGTGAATTAAAAAACTTTCTCAACATGAAAACACTCAAAAGATTTAACTGAAATATGAGAAGGACTATTTCAATTTGTGATTTGTTTTTTTTTTAAGTCAATATTAATTAGAAAAGTAATTAATACTGGAACCAAAATTCTACCAATAATATAGTTTTACAAGATAAAAATAATAACTCAGCTTATCTTACAACCATGTAAATGACTTTTTAAGACCCATTTTTAACCTATAAAACAAGGGTTTGTTCATTACACAAGATGTTTTTGAAGATGGAAACTTACCTTGTTTTTAGGTCTGACCTTACCTTAATTTCATCTAAAGGATCCAAGCATAACTAACAGCTTTTGTTTAGATATAGGCTAAGATATTAAGTTTTTATCTAACATTGTTTATCTTTAACCGGACATTGGCATAATGGTTAGAGTGTTTGCCAATGGGCCGGGAGACTTGGGTTTAATTCCAGGTTGAGTCCTACCAAAGACTCAAAAAAATGGCACTTGATGCCTCCTTGCTTAACACCCAGCATTATAAGGTAAGGATCAAGGGTAAAGTGGAGCAATCCAGGGAAAGGAGTAGCGCCCTCCCCTTCACCTTAGTGTAGTAGCTATCAAAAAGGGAGACTTGGGGTCACCCTCGACTAAAGGAGACAACTTTACTTTTTAATTTATTATTTCTAACACCTGTGCATATAATATGTACGAATATTATAACTAGTAAACTAACGTATGAAAGAACTTTATTTCACCGAAAAGCCTTTGGGCATAAACAAAGCTATGCCGCAACATGTTTGGTCAGACTAATCGGAAATTAATTTAAGTCATTGATACAATGGCCTATTATAAATAATCCCTCCCAAGAGTACTTAATCAATTACATAAGTAATTATTATATTATCAATACAGTTGTGTATTAGTGGGTTTTAGTATTTTTGGAATATCCAGGTTAATGTGGTAGGCTACATCAAAGTCTAGACTACATTGTTTATTAATAGTATTGCATTGATTTTAATTGCATTACAGTAATTTTGAAAGTATAAGTGTTTGAATGTTTTCTCTTTGTCATTGGATGTTGAAGAAATATTTTTGCAAGCTAGCAGAGCCAAAAGTTAGAGGTCATTCATTACGTGCAATGTATGATAAAAACACCTTTTCGTAGGTAAAAATTAGGAGTCGTTCATAACTGGAATATGTACTGTAACCATGATTGCTAAAACTCATCAAGAGATTTTATAAGTATTAAAGTGCAATCTGTTATTTTGATAAGAATTAAGCAAGTTTCTAATACATGAGAGTTGTTCAAAAAGTTTTAAGCCTCTCTAAGAAAGAAGAGCCATAGCTGAACATATTTGTTGGCAACATACTGTCACTTCTTATAAAACTAGAAAAGCAAATTCAGATTTCTGTCTTAATTTCTGAGCAAAGGAGAGAGGCGTGTGCCAAATCTAAAAATGGAAAAACTAGAAACCAGAGTAGTCATAAGGTATCTGTAAAAGAAAGATATGTGACCCAAGGAAATCCCTGAAGACATGGACAGATATTTGCTAAGGACAACCTTCCAATGCAACTATGAAGTGGGGCCTGTGGAATTAAAGTGAAACAGAGCAGAGACAGCATAGAAGACCATTGGTCAGGTCGTCCAAAAGCCTCAACCGCTAATGAACAAGTTGATGCAAACCATATGGTTTTGGATGACAGATGTCTTATTGTCCAGTAGATAGCTAAGTCCATAGGCATTAGTTCTGGTTTGACTCATAGCGTTTTAACTGAGATTTTGGAGATACTATTTACCAACCCCTCCGCTCGGGCAGGATATGACACAAGGTCAATTTTTTTAAGCGGAGTTTAACAGGTTTGAAGTCAGAGTTTTCCTTCTCCTAGACTAGTTGCCTCACCAAGGCTGAAGAACCTAGTCTGTCCTATTTACCCATAGCTGGAGGGAGAATAATTGGATTCATATCTTTCCCAAGGGTATTAGTGCTATGTGAAATGCAATCAGTATCGTCCAGGATTTGAATTCGTGTCGCCGTGTCCATTTCCTACGACGATAACGACTACACCACGGGCACCTGAGATTTTGGAGATGAGCTTAGTCCATAATCATTAGTTCTGGTTTGGTCCACACTGTTTTAATGGAGCAAGTTGTCTGCTAGATGGGTCCCAAGAATGCTGACACCAGAGCACAAGCTGAAAAGGGTTGACATTTCCAAGACACTTCTGATTTATTTCCAACTAACGCTAAGAATTTCCACCGCAGATTAATAACTTAAGATGAAACCTGGGTTCATTACTTTGAATCTAAATCAAAAATTCAAAGCAAACAGTGGAAACATTCTGACCCCCCCCCCACAAGGCTCAAGCAGCCAGTGTTTGTTGGCAAAGTGATGTTTTTTTATTCTGAAGTTGTAATGGTGATAGACTATCTGAAAAAAAGAAAAAAACTATTAATGGACAGTACTATGCATTAGAATTAAGACAACTGAATGAAGCAATTACGTTGAAACACAGTGGAGAAGCTGAGGGCAGATGTGCTCTTGCTCCAGGATAACACACCTGTTCATAATGCTCAGGTTGCAGTAGCTGAAGCAGACAACTGTGGCTTTGAATTGCTACCCCATACCACTTACTTACCAGACTTAGCTCCATTTAACTTGTTCCTGTTAACCTCAAATTCCACACGCATGGTTACCATTTTGGAAACAATGATATAGTCATATGATTGTGGAAAAGTTTTTGGAGGACCAGGATGCTTCCTTCTTCTGTGATGGGATTGCAATGCTTGAGCATTATTGGACTAAGTTTATTGATGTCAAGAGGGACTATATTGAAAAATAGGGAAAAATTGTCTTGTTTATCAGGTTGGAGTGGAGCTTTGAACTTTTTGAACGACCCTCATACTTGGATGTTTTTTTTCTTCCTGATGCAGAAAAGAGTTAATTGCCAAATTAGTTGACATTTAATTAATTAATGAAGTTTAAAAGTTTTTACCAAAATTAATAATGCTTAATTCAGTTAATACCAATGATACAACGGTACCGTGTCAATGGGGAAAAAAAAAAACAAAAAAAAAAACAAACAAAAACAAATGATAAACACACAAGTAAATTCCAGTAGTTTTTATAAAACAGAAAATGATAGATTTTCTTTTCCCTTTTCAAAAATTTTAATCTTGGACATTTTTAAAATAATCAGATTAAACAAAGAATTTATTTATCTGTTGGTATCAAGAATCACACCAAATGAAATACCATTCAATGTTTCATGAAGACAAAAAAAAAGTATATATATATATATATATATATATATATATATATATATATATATATAGAATAAAAAAATAAAGATAAGAATGAATAATCACATTTGCAATAGTTTACACACAAATGTTTTATACTCTAAGATACCAAATATGTAAATTAGAAGAATTTAAAAGAAATGAAAAATGGTTTGAAAGTTCTGAGAAAATTTGTAGGTGAAAGATCTGGGAGGGAGGATATCTTGGAATGTTACACCCAAAACATTTTTTAAATGTATATCTAAAGTGATATCAAAGGGAATATTTTTGAGAAATTTTGGTAGGGTGCAAATTTTTTTGTTTAACAAATAAGCTAGAATTACAAACATAAGAATTTTTATGTTTCAATATTGGAGAGAGGGCAGAGAGGGAGAGGGAAGGGCAGCCAAAGAGAAAGGTGAAGAAAAGAGAGGGGAGGGAAAGAGGAGGGCAGATAAAGAGTGGGAGAGTGAAAGAGAAGGGCAGATAAGAAGGAGAGAGAGACAGAGAAGGGCAGATAAAGAAGGGAAGAGTGAAGGAGAGAAAGAGAAGGACAGACAAAAAGGAGGAGAGTGTAAAAGAGATAGAGAAGGGCAGATAAAGAGTGAGAGAGTGAAGGAGAAAAAGAGGAGAGTGAAGAAGAGAAGAGAAAAGAGGGGGAAGTGAAAAAGAAAAATAGACGTGCAGACAAAGAGAGGGAGAGTGAAGGAAAGAAAGAGAAGGGCAGAAAAAGAGGGGAAGAGTGAAGGAGAGGCAGAGAAGAGCAGACAAAGCATTGAGAGAGTGAAAGAAAAGAGCAGAGGAAGAGAGAAGCAAAGAAAGAGAGGAGCAGAGGAAGAGAGAAGCAAAGAAAGAGAAGGGCAAACAAATAAAAAGAGAATGAGAAAAGACCCCCCCCACCTAAAAAAAAAACCCAACAAACAAGCAGAGTAAAAATAGTGTTGAATATTGTCTTATCTCAATCTTCATTTGAAACAACTTTTACAGATAAGACAAAACAGCTTTACTCTGGGAGTAACCAAATATTTTGATGAAAAATGGGAATTTATTAACTACAATAAGAACTTGCCATATAATTCATCAACCAAGGAAATAAAATCCCCTTCTTTATAAAAACAAGATAAATTTGGGGTTTAGGCCAAGAATGAAAAAAAAAAAAAAAAAATTAATTAGAATAAAAAGATTTATAACTCTTTCCATAGAGATATAAAAAGTAGTATAAAATTAGCTTATTTTAAGAATATTTAACAAGTAAAATGATTTCTCCATGGTAGTGTGTCAATTATGATTTAGACTTTGTCCAAGCATTCTTTAAGCAAAACAGAAAGTGTAATAAGAAAGACTTTGGATATCACATTATCAAGGACATTTACTTGTATAAAACAGGACTATTTATTTTCAGAGGTCAAGCAGTATCTATGGATATGAACATTCAAAAGGTCAATAGTAAGATACATTAAATTAAAGCCTATACTTAGTTTGGCTTATTTGTTTAATGACATATCAACCCCTTTTGGGTAACATAATGCTGAAATTTGATACAAATAGTTATATATTTTCAAGTGTTCCTATCTAATACAAATAATTTTCAAACAGGTCTACTTGACCCTAATAGGTATTACCACTTTGGGTCAGAATGGACCTGGGAATAATGACAATGATAGAGTACTCCACAACTAGGGTTTCATCACCAGATACAGTTTAGTGTCATCTGAAGGAATCTCCCCCTCTTTTTGGGGGGTGGGTGGGATAAGTAGTCTTACTTCTTTGTAGAGAATACAGTTAGTGTATACTATCTGAATTTAGGGGAATGTTTTTAAGCTGTAATTAGGGAAAGAAAAAGAGTACAAAGAGACTGGTTGATTTAAGGGCATGTCAAACCACCTGAGGTTATTTTATGTCTTGAGGTTAAGGAATTGCATGCATTGTATCCTTATATTTACATTCTTTGTGCAGTTGGAGAGGGTTTGTCAATGGCCCGGGAGACCTGGGTTCAATCCCAGGTTGAGTCATACCAAAGACTTTAAAAATGGTACTTGATATTTCCTTGCTTAACACTCATCAATACAAGGTACGTATCAAGCGTAAAGTGGAGCAATCCAGGGAAAGGAGTAGCACCCTCCCCTACACCTTGGTGTAGTAGCTATTGAAAAGGGAGCTTTCTGATCGCCCTTGACTAAGGGAGACAACTTTACTTTTTATGATATCCAGTAATCCTATCAAATAGAAAAATTGCACAATTGTATGCATTTAAATTATGTTATATTTGATAATTAGTTTGCAAACAGTTTTATGGTTTCATGTAGCAAATAATAATCAAACAATAATCCTTAGTAAAGAATTATAATTTCAAGTAACTATTCTTAATGTGACACGATGGGTGGCATTCGTTTCTGTGGGTGTGGGAGCCAGTCAGAGGATCCCTTTGTCTGTTTTGGTGCGAAACCCACACAAAGGGCTTACGCACGAGATTTTCCATGAGACCGGAAGACGAGTCCCAGAGCAAAACAAGGCAGTCAGCAGGAGAGAGCACTCGACAGAAGTCAGGGGAAGCTGACGGTCAGAGAAAGGCGGCTGCTAGGACCTGTGGACCCAGAAGTTGGGTTGGCCAACATGAGAAGATGAGTAAGCGTTCCTGATGGCTTTGTGGGAATTTCACTCGAATACATGCTCGCAATAGCCTACAGATGCACAGAAAGCTACACCAAAGTGTCAGAAATTTCTCCTTCCTTGTGCTTGGAGCTAACTCAAGTCTGTGTTTGTTTGTTCTCTTTTCCTCCCTCTTGATTGCATATGTTGCGTTTTGTTTGTTTGTAAAGAAATGTGAAATATCCCTGGCCAGAGATGAGAGAAACCACTAGAAGATCGGATGGCCATGAGTGGTTTAGGAGGTTGTGATGGGGAGGGGGGGGGGGGCAGGTGTATTGTTGCATTAATCTAAATAATTTAGTTAAATGGTATCAAGCATTCCTATTAAATATAATTTTTGAACAGATCTATTTCACTCCTAGATGTGAGAAACAGATATTACTAGAGTGGGCCTGGGAGTAATGGCAATAAAGAGTTAGAACATAAAAGTAGTTAGAGCCACTAAGATATTAGTTATGAGGGAGGAGGAAGAATAAATAAATAAATAAATAAATAAAAAAAGATGTCAAAAGTAGGGTTTTATAATAAAAAAAAAAAAAAAGAAATATCAAAATAAATTACATGTTGTTACCATAAAAGTGTTTGCATTAAATAAGCAAGATAATGACCAATTTGATATAGGAAACATTTAGAATACTATATATATATATATATATATATATATATTCACGTATAGATTAACCCTTGATTTACAATTTCAAAATCATTAATTTATAGAATTAACTTTTGAAGCTAGGGTTTTCATTCTAGTCCGCATTATGCTTGAATTTCAAATTTACGAGATCATTACCCAAATATAGTTCAGGTTTGATTTCATGGCATATCAACCATTGTAGGTTATTTAATGCCAAATCCTCTTTATACATATATATTAGATATATATGATTTGGTTTTTATGGCATATCAACCATTGTTGGTTATTTAATGCCAAATCCTGCTTATACATATATATTGAATATATATGATTTGGTTTGGTTTTATGGCATATCAACCATTGTTGGTTATTCAATGCCAAATCCTCTTTATAAATATATATTAAATATATATAATTTGGTTTGGTTTAATGGCATATCAACCATTGTAGGTTATTTAATGCCAAATAATTTATATATATATATATATGATTTGTAAACACCTTCTGTAGATAACATTCTTAAACAACCCTGAGCTTATTTGTTTGCACATAGTTAAATGGTTTCAAGTATTGCTATATAACAGTCACAATTCAAATTCAATATCGGTCCTTTGATTGCACATATAATTTGTTCTACTTGACCCATAGATAGGACCCTATCAGGTGCTACCACTCCGGGTCAGAGTGAATCTGGGAGCAATGTTAATGAAGGCGTACTCCATATTCCCCGAATTTCCAAGGCTTGAGTCTTGCCATCAAATGGTTTAATGTTATATCCAGGACACTTTATGGGCAGTGGGAGGTCTTACCTCCTCTGCAGAGATGCAATCAGTGTATTCTACAGCTCTAGCTGACTAGGCAGCCAAATATAGTTCAGTGCTATTTTTAAATGCATTCCTATAATAAAATCCTAAGCAATACATTTACATTACACATAGTATCCCCTTCTGTCAATGAAGCTTGTATTAATATCTGAGTATTGGCAATTAATTTTTTTTATAGATTTTCAATGTATTTCTATAGCAAATTCATTATAATCAATAAAGCTTGTAGAAGAATCTGATAATTGGCAATTCATTTCTATAATAAATTTACTATAGTCAATAATACTTGTATTAATATCTGACCATTGGCAATGCATTTCTATAGCAAATTCATTACTGTCAATAATGTTTGAATTAATATTTGTCTATTGGCAAATACATTGCCTAAAAATTAGTAATGAAATGAATACTAACAAGGAATTCCCTAACTCATCAAAATGATTTAAATGTATTTTTAGCAACTATAGGAGGTGTATGTTGTATAACAGTTGTTACCATAAGAGGAAATGGACTTGGCAAGCCAAGGTCAAATTCTAGACAAGGCTGTTTGCATTTCCCATTGTGCCAATGCCCTTGTGAAAGGCATCAATTTATCTCTTCTCCATCTCTGAGTAAATTGTAGGGAACACTGAGCCCTTTAGCAGTGTTACAGAAACCAATCTATGAGAAAAAGAAAAAAAAAATTCAAATGACCTTGTGTTGCACTCTTTCTGTGGTAAAGGGGTAGGGGGAAACACACATAGGAAAAAGAAATATAAAGTTAATCACCTGACATTTTTCTGCATAAGGGGAAAAAAAGAAAAAAAAAAGAAGCCTTTTATAGATGGAGTGGAAGTATAGGAAATAACAAATGGACTTTCCTTGGGTAACATAATTTCAATAAATTTCTTGATTATATTATAAAGACTCTTTAAAACTTTGTAAATTTTCTGATTAATTTAATTTTGAAAATTGCAAGATTTTTATATTCTGCTCAGAATGTTTGAAGAGATATACACACATACCTGTGAACAAAATAGTCAATTCCAATCAGCACTTATCTCCGTTTATCATCTCAAAGCAAGAAATTATCTGAATAGAATGAAAATTGCCTTTTCTTTTGATGAAAGTCACTCTCGAAAAATTAGGCTCTCTTTTCTTCTAATATGAATTAGAAATGATAAATAATTTTTTTTTTTTTTTCATTTTAAGAATTATTTTGGTTTTTATAATTCTGATTCTCCAAATATTTTGTTACATATAATTTGGGGGATTTAAAAAAAATACCAGGTAAAGGAAGGATCAAACAAGAAAATATTTAGACCTCAGGTTTCACAAAGGAGAAGATTGAAACAGTTTTAGAAAAATATTAGGTTGTTTTAAAAATAAAAATGGATGATTTTATTACATTTGAAGATAAACTTGTCAGTTATCTTAAAACAACCTTATAATTTAATTGTTTATTAGAGATTCAAAGATTAAATATTTTCAAATTTTTAATTAGTTTTTCATCTTTATTGTTACTTTTTCTTTTTTATCCTAACATTCATCTAATTTCAAATTTTGAGTATTCTGTTGACAGATTATATCAGAAACAACAAGATGAAGGATTAACTAGTCAGGTATTAGGGCAAATACTTCAGCTAAGAAATTTAAAATTATTAGGACTATTAAGTAGTAAATGATCACCTAGCTTGGCTAATGTTAGGGAGTTTGATTCTCACTGGGTGCCCCATACTTCTGGAGGTGCATTTAGTGAAACAGTTATCATCAGTGGAAATGGAAACAGCAACCCAAGTTCAAATTGTGGATGAGGTTGTTTGCATTTCATTTTGTGCTAATGCCCCTTTGGGAAAGGCATCAATCTATCTCTAATTCCCCTTCCAGCTATAGAAAAATAGTCTGGGTTCTTCCGTGTTGACTAGGCAATCAGTCAAGAAGAAAAACTCTGAAATTAAATCAGCTTTACTACCCTTAAAAACTGACCTTGTGCCATATACTGTCCAACGTGGAGGAATCAGGTCAATAAATACTTCTGGCCTTGTGCTTAAACTTAGTTCATTTTTAGGGGCACCTTGTATGATTATTGTGCTAGACTTGTAGGCCATTGTTAGTGAGTTTGATTTTCATACAGCTGTCCTCATTGTGCTTAACTAAATTAAGATTAGTAAATGACTAAATAGTAAACAAATAATATATTAGAGATAAATTGGAAAAGATTATAGAACTTGATTTATATTTCATCTGCTGGTTAATCTCTTCTATGACATAATCCATATCAGATAAGCTCACACAGATAGGGGGAAAAGAGTTCAAATCCTGCCTGTGTGACCATTTTGTTTCTAATCCATGGTGCTTACAATCTAAGCTTTATTTATTATGAATATAAAATAAATTTATGATAAATAAAGTTTATAAAGAACAAGGTTGGAAAATAATAGCCAACATTTAAATTTGTAATAAAATTAGACATTATTGACTAATTGATTTTAATGGCACATCAACCTGTCTAGGGTTATTTTATGCTGAGAAGTAAGGGAATTGCATTCATTGTACATTTATATATACATTTTTTATAGAGCTGTTTTTTTTTAAAAGAGGTTTTTGCATTTATATGATATCAAGTATTTCTATCTAATACAAATAATTTTCACACAGTTGCATTATTTCAAGTATTCCTATCTAATACTAATAATTATATTAAGTAATTATTTCTAGTTAATAATAGTCACTTGCAGGCAAACAGCTATATGGTTTCAAGTAATTAATAATAATCCTTAATAAACAATTATAGCTTTAAGTAACTATTCTTAATCCAAATAATCTACAGTTATATGGTATCATGTAATCCAATCAAATACAAATAATCTTCAAACAGAACTATTTGACCCGTAGATGGGACCCTAACAGAAACCAACACTCCAGGTCAGAGTGGACCTAGGTAATAATAGTAAAGGGGTACACTTCACTTCCCAAATTTCTACAACTAGAGTCTTATTATTTCCCAAACAAACTTATACAAGTGCATACATGTATTAATATATGTTAGCACATATGCCTGTACATATTAAACACACAATAAATGGAAAATAAAAGACTGTAGTAAAATTAGGCATTATTTTCTCAACAACCCAATATTTTAACATAAAAGAAATGATTGACGACAAAAAAAAAAAAAAAAAAAAAAAAAAAAATGCTACCATTATTATTTTTTTTATTGTTGTTTTCTGCAATTGTATAAAGAAAAGATTAAAAAAAAAAAAAAAAATAAATAAATAAAAAAAAGACAAGTTTTCACTGTTTAAAAGCCAACATGTGTTTGTTGCTTAGAACCATTTGATTTTTAAGAGAAAAAGCAACAGAAAATAATGAAGTGAAATCACAATTTCACTATTTTATTGAAAGAATATGGATGTTTGGAGCTGATGACATCTTTGCCATTTTCTTAACAGGTTTCTTTATATAATAATCTTGAATTGCATAATACTGAATAAATCTCCAGAAATATTTTTTTTATGGAGAAAAAAAATCCCTCAAAACATTAAATCCAGTTTTAATCTAAATCAATCAATAGGAGAAAAAAAAAAAAAAAAAAAAAAAAAAAAAAAAAAAAGCTGATAATACTTTATTTTTTGGATGAAGCACTGTCAATCATAATTATCACCAATATTTTCCTTCATATCCCCCCTCCCCCACCTTTCTTAATCACAAACCTCTTAGGTCAGTATTTCAACAAATGAAGCAGAGACAATAATAAAGAATAAGCTCTCAGTGAGAATCAAACTCATGTCCCATTTTGCCACAAGAGAGCCTGGTTATCCCATACCAGCTGCTTTACCAATTAAGCTACAAGCCTAAATCAGAGCCATAAACCTATTCTTTAGTTCATTTCTTATTCATGGGGGACAATTTAGACTTCTGAAATATTAATGATACTTAGTGAGGAAAACAGGAGTTATAACTGGCAAAAAAAAGAAAGAAAAAAAGAAAAAAAGAAAAAAGAAAGGAAAAAAGAAAAGAAAAAGAAAAGAAAAAAGAAAAGGAAAAAGAAAAGAAAAAAGAAAAGGAGAAAAGAAAAAAGGGGGACATGAGTTAGGGTTCTATCAATTTGCTTATTCTTTATCATTGTGTATTTACTGCTATAAAAATCATGTCACATGAAAAAAAAAAAGAAAGCAACTAAAATTAAAAAATGAAAGGAAATACTAGTCTAAATAATAATGATAATGATACTTCATCTTGATATGTTTAACAGGAAATGGCAATAAGATGACAGCAGTATGAATACCATAAGTGATATTCTTGGCAATATTGGAATAAATCACATTGTTCTTAAACAATCATTAATTAACAAAACAAGCTTTACTTGAAAGCCAATCAACAATCAAAAGTAAAACCAGAAGGTTTTTACTATTACACCTGTCTCCCTCTAGAAGTGAAATTTGTTTTTCCTATGGTTTTTATTGTGTTTTGAACGAATCTAACCTTCAAAAATCATCAGAAATTATTTTCTTAGTTGCCAACCCAACTCCAGCTGTCAGTATGGAGGGAAGGAACCCCTGGTAGGAACTGAGAGTTCTCAGGCGAGGGAACCATAGAGAAAAAAGTCTTAGAATATCGAGATTTATTTAAAGAGGATAAAATAATAGTTGGGAGAAGAGATGGGTGTAATAGTAAAATAATACCACAAAATCTACTTCACTTTTATAATTCATTATAAAAAATGTGGTTGGGTTTTTCGTTGCCCACCTCAATTTGCTCTACAGCTCGTCAACAAGTCTGATTTGATGCTGCAGGCATGAACCCTTACCTGAAAAAATGATGTTTTAGAATCAGAGTACAGGTAGAAATAGTGTGTAAGAAAAAGGAATATTTTAAGAAGTTTCTTTTGATTTTCAAGGACAGAACAAATCACTCAAATCTTAAGAAAATATTGATAGAATAAGAAAGAGAGAGAGTAATATTTCATACAACTTAACTTATCTTCCTATGTAAACTTAAAACCAGAGGTGTATATAGAAAAACCAGCTTTGATCCCTTCCTCCACGTTTTTTTAAAAAAATTTTTCTCTGTGCCATAAACTTGTACAGAAATGGAAATTTGGCACTTTTGATAGGAATCTGAATATACTTATGCTGTATTAGTTAAGTAGCTATTTAATAATCACATCTTATGAGAAAGTATAATGATTGGAGTGAGCATGACAGTAAACACCACATTATTATTATTATTATTATTACAGAGCGTGATCAAACTTTGACCTTTCTCCTTTGTCTTTTGATCCCTCTCAGAACCTTTTGATTCCTTCATTTGATAGTTTTTATATTCTTCCCCTTCTCTACACTATATTCCACTTTTCCCCACAAATTCTTATTGAAATATAAACTTGCCACCCATGATAGGTAAATAGATATACTCATATTGTATAAGTTAAATAACTATTTAACAATAAAACTGTTTAAAGCCCTGAGTTTTAGTCCTAACCTTGTTCCCTCAAAATTATATTCTTTGAAATAAGGATTGAATTTGTTCCCTTAATCAATACCTTCTAGTCTGTTAAACTGCAGTATCAGTACCTAAACCAGCTGAAGCTAAAACAGTCATATGATCAAAATAGCATACATGAAAATAAAATTTAAGGTTTTTAATTTGAATCATGGCAACTATACTGAGTGAGTATATATGAGAATGTATATAAAAGTTAACTGTTACCGATTCATTTTTTATTCGAAGAAATTGATTTTTTCCCCTTTCTCAGTCAGTGGCAAGAGAGTTAACTTTTTTTTTTTTTTTTTTTAAAAATACATCCCCTGCTTAAAATATGAAACTTCTTTTTTTTAAAGAAAGGATAAAAAAAACAACCCTGTAAAGAGCTCACTATTAATTAGAAATTTCATTAACTTCACTCACTAAATGCTGGTGATGTAGCTTACTTACAATACCCAACACACTAATCTTGCACTCCACAAAAATCTACAATTTCTATAAAATATAACAAAAAATTAAAAAAAAAAAAATCTTTTAAAAATCAAAAATAGAAAATAAAGAGAAAGAAAGAAAGAAAGAAAGAAAGAAAGAAAGAAAAAAAAACAGATAATATTAAACTAGATCAAACTGGTAATTTACTTTTGTTCTACATAAAATGATTTGAAGATACAACAAAAACATTTGCTTCCCAACTGATTTTCATTGTAAGTCAAGCATATATATATATTACAAATATGCATCAATAAATATACATATGTATAACTCTACATTCAAGAAAACACCTCAAAAATATACTTGCAGGTAATCAATATTTCATTAATATACATAAAAGAAATGATTGTCAGCGTTTATCCACATCAGCTTCTAACTGAAATTAATCTGAATAAATTAAACAAAATTAACTAATTAGATGAGGCAGAAGTAATAGGGTAGTCAATAATAAACATAATAACTGACTGCCCTAACTCTTGAGATTTTTTAAAAATGAAATATTGATTGCTTCGAAGTAGTTTTTGCAGAGTAATTTTCATCTTTCTTAATAAATATACTCGCACACGTATAACTTTTTTTTTTTTTGTTTGTCTATTTTGAAGCAAAGTCATAGATTTTCACTGAAGTCTGTTGTTAAAAAAAAAAAAAAAAAAAGAAAAGTTATTTACCTGTATATAACCATCCACATTTTTTTAAATGACGTCCTTCCCTACCCACAAAATCTTTTCCACCTTTCATTTTGTTCATTGCAAACAGAATGTTAGATTTTGTTTCCCTAGTGAGATTACGGAATTGGATAGATTAAAAAAAAAAAAAAAAAAAAAAAAAAAAAACTTTTACTATGGTAAGGTAATTGAATGTGTTTCATTTTTTTTATTTTCTCTTTAAAAAGACAAAACGAACCAGCCCAGCAGTAACAAAGAGTAAGGTGTATGCAGTAGCACTTGCCATGGGGGGGTGTATGGCAACCTTGGGATTTGGAGCAGTTTTCGGGTAGGTTCATTAATTTTTCATGCCTGATTTGCTTTCTTTTTCTTTTTTAATTTTGAATTATAATCTTTTCTTTAAAGAACTACAAAGTCACCACAGGCAATCTGGTGGTGGTGGTGGGGTAATTATGGTGGGTAGTGGTAGAAAAGATTGATGAAAACCAGAAGTGCTTCACACCATTTGCTCCAGAATGTATGCCGAAGGGAGAGAAGAAACCATTCAATATTCCTACACAATATTATTGTCAAGATTTGCTTCGGCTTCCATTCGAATCATTATCCTTGATTATGTGCTCTGGAAAAATAAAGAAAAATTGAGAAGATTAAGATTATTACTTGGGAAACATTAATCTCTAGAAAAATTTGTAAGTTATGAACCATCATATGCTTCTTTATCACGAGAAAATTTAAGAAATTCTATATATCAAATTTTGTATTAAAACTAAAATAAAAGTTTATAATTAACTTGTTTGTTATGCCTCCTAAGGCATATCCCCTTTTTTACTATCTTCTCACGTCAATCTTAAAAAAAAAAAAAGTCTTTGCACAGAATCCAATATCTATATACATATCAAATCCTGTTAAGTAATTCATCCAATAATTCTCAAAAATACCCTCATAAATTCTTTTTCTTACCATAATCAAATTTTTTTTATATACTATTGCTGTTTTTGATCTGATTAGACAATTTGTTTAAAAATATATTACTCTATGAGCAAAAAAAAAAATCTAATTGGTGCATAGACTTAGTTTTTGAAATCTGCCTTCAATTTCCGGTTTTTTGAAATCTGCATTCAATTTTTTTTAAAATCTGCCTTCAATTTCCGGTTTGAAGAGAAATATGAAAAAAATGTCTATTAGTATTAAAAATTCCATGAATTACTCTGAAAAATTTCAATTATATCATTTCTTATTCTTCTTTCAAATAGTTAATCCAAATTTCTCCAATTTCTCTCCAACTGTAATCTTTTATGTTTATAGATTACTAATGGGGAACTGTTTTTGAATATTGGATCTCATGGGGCTATGGCACTGAAAGAAAGATTTAACAGAAATGGGAAAGATAATGATACCATAACTACTTATGTATAAAATGCACTCTTAACTTTTGATTAAAAAATTCTGGAAAAAAAATTCTTGTGTACAGACTTTTTAGAATTTGTAGGAGCTAGATTTAAGTTAAATTTAGCTCTTACAAATTCTAAAAAGTTCAACTTTTTATTAGTTTGTACTAAAAGTAAGAATTTATATAGTTTAAAAACACAAAATTTACAAATTATTTAGAACAAACACACAGACATGTTTACACAAAAAGGCAACAATCTTGTGGTAAAAATAAGCTCACACAACTTTTGAGCTGAAAAATCTGGAAAAATAGAGCATCTTATACACAAATAGTTATAGCAATCAAAAATCAAGAAAACAAAAAGTACTCACTTTTCATGGGTATCTTAAGAGGCTCAAAATCTCCAAGTGTTACATGGTGCAGTTTACCCCTAAATTTATAACGAATGTACAAACTTTTTTCTTCTCCCAAACAAGGATCATAGAATCCTAAAAGTCCAGTCTAAAGAAAGAAAGAAAAATTATTTAACATACAAAGGAATACTTAATTTAGGAGTCTTATTTCTAAAATAAGGTAAACATGTGGTGCACATCACATTTTTACCTGTTTTCACCCAATCAGGCAGAAAATCTTGAATAAAAAAATTCAGCCCTCAAAAAAATATTAAAATATCAAAATTCTTCAATCATTGACAGATCAATAATTATTTTGGAAGATAAAGAAAATGATTTTAATTCATAACTAACAAGAATCACATTGAAAAACTTAATTTGTAATATCACACACTTATTTAACTGTTTTTTATGGCCTATCAACCCATCTGGGGTTATTTTATACCTAGGTTAGAGAATCATGTACACTGTATGTTTATATTGACATTCTTTGTGAAGTTGTTTTTTCAGAGTTTTTTTTGCACACAGTTATAGGAGATAAATTAATAGTAATTATTTTCAAACACATTTATGTGGTTTTAAGTATTCCTATCTAGTACTAAGATTTTATACACAATCATATGGCTTCAAGTAACGATTTCTATTAAATAAAGATCATGTGTTTGCAGTTACATGGTTTTAAGTATTCTTATCTAGTACTAAGATTTTATACACAATTACATGGCTTCAAGTAACGATTTCTATTAAATAAAGATCATGTGTTTGCAGTTACATGGTTTTAAGTATTCTTATCTAGTACTAAGATTTTATACACAATTATATGGCTTCAAGTAACGATTTCTATTAAATAAAGATCATGTGTTTGCAGTTACATGGTTTTAAGTATTCTTATCTAGTACTAAGATTTTATACACAATTATATGGCTTCAAGTAACGATTTCTATTAAATAAAGATCATGTGTTTGCAGTTACATGGTTTTAAGTATTCTTATCTAGTACTAAGATTTTATACACAATTATATGGCTTCAAGTAACGATTTCTATTAAATAAAGATCATGTGTTTGCAGTTACATGGTTTTAAGTATTCTTATCTAGTACTAAGATTTTATACACAATTATATGGCTTCAAGTAACGATTTCTATTAAATAAAGATCATGTGTTTGCAGTTACATGGTTTTAAGTATTCTTATCTAGTACTAAGATTTTATACACAATTATATGGCTTCAAGTAACGATTTCTATTAAATAAAGATCATGTGTTTGCAGTTACATGGTTTTAAGTATTCTTATCTAGTACTAAGATTTTATACACAATTATATGGCTTCAAGTAACGATTTCTATTAAATAAAGATCATGTGTTTGCAGTTACATGGTTTTAAGTATTCTTATCTAGTACTAAGATTTTATACACAATTATATGGCTTCAAGTAACGATTTCTATTAAATAAAGATCATGTGTTTGCAGTTACATGGTTTTAAGTATTCTTATCTAGTACTAAGATTTTATACACAATTATATGGCTTCAAGTAACGATTTCTATTAAATAAAGATCATGTGTTTGCAGTTACATGGTTTTAAGTATTCTTATCTAGTACTAAGATTTTATACACAATTATATGGCTTCAAGTAACGATTTCTATTAAATAAAGATCATGTGTTTGCAGTTACATGGTTTTAAGTATTCTTATCTAGTACTAAGATTTTATACACAATTATATGGCTTCAAGTAACGATTTCTATTAAATAAAGATCATGTGTTTGCAGTTACATGGTTTTAAGTATTCTTATCTAGTACTAAGATTTTATACACAATTATATGGCTTCAAGTAACGATTTCTATTAAATAAAGATCATGTGTTTGCAGTTACATGGTTTTAAGTATTCTTATCTAGTACTAAGATTTTATACACAATTATATGGCTTCAAGTAACGATTTCTATTAAATAAAGATCATGTGTTTGCAGTTACATGGTTTTAAGTATTCTTATCTAGTACTAAGATTTTATACACAATTATATGGCTTCAAGTAACGATTTCTATTAAATAAAGATCATGTGTTTGCAGTTACATGGTTTTAAGTATTCTTATCTAGTACTAAGATTTTATACACAATTATATGGCTTCAAGTAACGATTTCTATTAAATAAAGATCATGTGTTTGCAGTTACATGGTTTTAAGTATTCTTATCTAGTACTAAGATTTTATACACAATTATATGGCTTCAAGTAACGATTTCTATTAAATAAAGATCATGTGTTTGCAGTTACATGGTTTTAAGTATTCTTATCTAGTACTAAGATTTTATACACAATTATATGGCTTCAAGTAACGATTTCTATTAAATAAAGATCATGTGTTTGCAGTTACATGGTTTTAAGTATTCTTATCTAGTACTAAGATTTTATACACAATTATATGGCTTCAAGTAACGATTTCTATTAAATAAAGATCATGTGTTTGCAGTTACATGGTTTTAAGTATTCTTATCTAGTACTAAGATTTTATACACAATTATATGGCTTCAAGTAACGATTTCTATTAAATAAAGATCATGTGTTTGCAGTTACATGGTTTTAAGTAACTAATAATAATCCTTAATAAACAATTATAGCTTCAAGTAACTCTTGAAATAATTTAAAGTTATATGGCGTGATGTATTACTATCAAATACTAATAATGATAGTTTTAAGTAATTATTTCTATTTAATCAGGCAGATGGTTTTAAGTAACTAATGATAATCCTTAGGAATACTTTACAAATGTAAATTATTTGTATTAAGAACAGTTACTTGAAGCTATAATTGTTTACTATCTAAGAATTTTTCAACAAATACGGATCGATTTGACCCCCCTCTTACCTTTTGTGGGTGGTCTTAACCTTGTACAATCAGTGTATTCTAAGCCCCTCTACCAACAAGGTATTTGTTTCTCAAGTTTCAATCTTATTATTTATTTGGAACTTATTAAATGATATGTAAATATAATGTTTGTTCTATAACTGCTGTTATATTTGAAGACAAATTTCATAAACTAAATTTAACAATTATTATAGGACAGAGGGCAAAAATAAATGATAAAAATAATTAATTATTAGAATTAAAAATAAGCATATCATGGAGGGTAAATTAGATACAATTTTCAGAAACCAATTATTTTTCATTTTACAAAATATTAGATTAAACCCTTTTGTAAGCTGATTGACATTTTTGTCTTGTTATAGCTCAATGTAAGGCATTTTCCTAATGGCTACTTATTGACAAGTTCAACAATAATGTATAGAAACATTGCTAAGATACTCTATCATGGTGTAGTATTGTGTAAAGGCTGTTTTGTAAAATATTTAAATAAAAGTAAGTATCTATATTATACTGTGAATTTAATTACCACGACCAGAAAATCAAGCGAACACCTACGCACGACATATAGAAACACTGGACAGCTGTTTTGACCTTATTAGGTCTCATCAACAGTGTATACTGTGATCTCCACCACTGGAGATAGAACCAGCGACCACAGATTGCAGTGCCGAAACTCTACAATGGACATGTATTTCTCATCCTCTTGGAAAGAGGTGGCCCTGGAGGTGATTGTGTCCTCTGTAAAGAGTACGGATGTAACTTGCAAGACACATTTAGGTCAATTGGCCGCACAATTACCATGACTGGTTGATTTGGCGTCACTTGTGTGCGATATGAACTGGTGGCTCTGTTGTAGAGTTTCGGCTCTGAAATCTGTGGTCGCTGGTTCGATCTCCAGAGGTGGAGATCATGGTATACACTCCTGATGAGACCTAATAAGGTCAAAACAGCTGTCCAGTGTTTCCATATGTCATGCGTAGGTGTTTGCCGGATTTTCTGGTTGTGGTCATTCAATTCACAAAAGTAAGTACTTTATTGTTTTTAAGCTATTGTTCTATGATTTTTTTTTTTTTTTTTTCCCATATAATTAACTGACTCATTTGAATATATCCTCAATGTTGCGAATTTTCTGAAAATAATAAAAAAAAATATCTGCCTGCACAAGTGTTAATAAGACGTAAGATATTTTTCTTTTTAGAAAATAGTAATACTACTTACTTTACTGTTCTTTTCTGGTATCAACAATGCTGAATTTTTCACAAGGCACTGAAGCGGGACAGCAATATCAATGTATTTGCCATCCACAAACCCACTATACAATGAAATGAAACAAAGAATTTTTTTAGTCATTCCAGATAGTGTTCTGGTAGCAAGTTTATGAATTGTGAAAATAGATAAAGTTATTTCTATTTACAATAAGCAACAAACTTACTTTTCTGATTTATCATCAAGTTTCCCATATAAAGCTTTAACTATAATCAAACCATTTTTTTCAGTTTCTTCTTCAATAATTCTCTGGACTGTTTCTTGCATTAAGTGAACCTAAAAAAGAAAAAAAGAAAAGGGAAATGAAGAAAAAAAAAAAGAAAGAAATCAGTGTTAAATGAATAAATTGGATGAAATGATGTTTTTGAAATCTTTAAGTAAATCTGATAAATAAAAATGAAGAATGTTCATCCTGACAACAAACATCTTTATTGATAGTTTTCAAATAACCAAGAAATACTAATTTTAGAAGTAGGGATTTTTCTAGATTAGTTACCAGCAATTATAACATTGTCTTATTTTGTTTACAATGAAAAAGGATGACATAATGCCCATAGGTTGGTAAAAAAAACACAAAACATTTAGCAAAATAAGCACACCTTTTGCTCTCTCTCTGACAAATTTAATGAAAAGAGAAAACAACCATTAAATTCATTGTGGTACAATTAGGAGAAAAAAAATAAAATAAAATAATGAGAAAAAGAGACAAAGAAAAGAGCAGAAAAAAATGAGTAAAATAAAAAAGAAAAACAAATTAGGAAATTGTAAGCATCTAATAATTCATTGTAGCAACAACTTTAAAAATAAAAAAAATCTTAACAAAAAGATGGGGAAAAAAATCCAGTAATCAAAATATACAAATGCAAAAAAAGAAATCTGATTAACTGATGGCAGGTGGAGTAGTAAACTTGGGGGGAGAGAGAGAGAGAAAAAAAAAATCTTGAATAAAATAAAAAATTGCTTACAGCAGCTTCTGCTTCCATCTTCTTTTTATGTAGCATATCACTGTGTTCTTCTTGCTTCTTTTCAATTTCTCTGGAAAAATAAAAAAAACTCCAAAATATTTCAATCAATAGAACAAAAAAAAAAAAAAAAGTTGAAATAAACTGGTGTTTAATAATTGTATGGTATCATTAAATGCAAGGTCACAAACACCACACACACACACATATATACGGGGAAGATTTTAAAATGATGATAGTAATATTATCTTGAATCAATGTCAATCATTATTCATTTTTGACTAGTATTTCTTTAATCTTAATTTCAAGAGCTTTTACCACAATACATTAGTCAGCTGCATGGACAAAAAGTAATGAATAAGCCTCTGGTAAGACTTGAACTTGGGTCTTTTATTTTCAGGAATTTGTCTAAATGCTATAACTGCCTCACAGATTACTAACAACTGTAGAAGGACGACAATGTGAGAGTTGTCTCTTGACTGTAGAGAATCAACCATGAGTTAGTGACATCATACACAGAGATCAGTTACGAGACACTAAGCATGTGACCTTAAATTTGGTATGGTTTTTTTTTTTTTAATGTCATATCAACTTTTGTGGCTCATTTAATGCCAAAGCCATCCTTATAGGTCAAGAATGGTATTATTTAACCCATAGCTGGGGTGGGGGAACAAGAGGATTCATACCTTTCCCAACTGTATTATTCTGAAAGTGAAAATTTGAACACATTCATCATGATTTCACAGTCCAGTATTTTAGCCACTTCACCATGAGGACTGACCCCTCTTAAATACAAAGACACTTAGCATCAAATTTAATATCAATTAAAAATCCAACATTTTTTTTTTCCTGGGGCAACTTCCTCCTATCTGTCCTACAATTTCAAACACTGCATGTTGAAACAAACCATAGTTTGTTTTTGTAGGTTATTGGTTTTCTTTCTCCTCATATAAAAAAAGACTTTTACATATCTCAGCTTCCATGGCATAAACACTTTTACTATTGAATGAAATAAATGACAGTGCCCATATTTTTAAAGACATGTTTCTTGATAACCTTGGGAAAGGTAAGCATCCAACAATTTTCCACCCAGCTATGGTAAATAGTAGGGCAGACTGCGTTCTTTAACCAAGGGTATAGCAATAAGTCTTGGAGAAGGAAAACTTTTGAATTCTAGCCTTTTGAACTCTGCTTAAAAATCAACCTTGTGTCACATCTTGCCTGAGGCCAACAGTTTGGGTAAATACATACATACATAGTCTCAACCTCCTGGTTTTGTGTCACAACTAAGCTTAACTTTAGTGCAATGATAGAAATAGGATCACTTTACTTGGAGTGTGTTGGCATAAAATGTAGAATTCTAATATAATGGATACACACTTCTGATGATGACAAATTGATGACTTAACGCCCTTCCAAATTTAATTGTTTGTTTTTTTTCCATCTCAAAATCTATTTTCATTCACACCATGATTAAAAAGATAGATTAGGTATAAATAGAGATTCAAAATCTAATACTCACTTCTTTTTCTGTTCCTGTAAGTATGGCTGAATGACAAGAATTTTCACAGCATGATATAGCATTAGAGGGACAGCGGTTCCATAAAAAATGGCACTTGGCGATACATGATCAGAAAGATGGATGGGAAAAAGGAAGGTTTGTCGGCCTCGACTTAACCTATACACAAATTAGGGAGAAAATAAAAACTTTAAAATAACGGCATTAACTGATATCATTTAAGAAATATATATATATATATATATATATATAAAAAAAAAACAAAAAACAAATAAAATCTTTGCTGCCTGAATCAAAATGAAAATAAAAATCTTATGAGGAAGTATTGAAAAGTTCTTGGCCTGACTAGAAAATGATCAATTAAAAAAAAAAAACAAAACAAAAAAAAAAAAACACAAAACAAAAAAACATTTTTTTTTTGAAGAGTCAAAGAAACTTGAGAAATGATATGTCAAGCATATTGAACAGTACCAAAAAACTTTTTGCTTCTCCAAGCATAAGTCACATCTTTCTGACTGTCGTCAAAACAGCATTTCCAAAGCAGAGCTTATGTTTATTTTCTGCTCACTGACAAAGTCAGACAGAACTAGTTTTCTTTCTTTCTCTCACAAACTTTTGCCAAACCTCACTCTCTTTCAAGTTCTCTTCCAATAGTTGTTGACAAATGCATCACTATTGCTTTGGATGAGTCTTATGTACATGATAATTCAGACCTATTCATAGTAATATTATCAAGGACTCTAACCTGCACATATGCAGGAATCACATTACAAATGGTCACTTAAACAAAAAGACAAGAAGCAACTGGTTCTTTTTGCTTCAGGTAAATGAAAGTTAGTCACAAGATAAGTATGAGGAATAGTTTGTGCATTTTATCGTTCCAGGTTTTTCATTTTTTTTGTCAAGCCAAGAACTTTTTCATCACTCCCTTACATAATAGAATCTTTCAAATTACCTCAGTATATATTGTTAATATCGTTCAATTCAGCAGAGGTAAAATGTTCACTAATCTGATTAACTGTAATCCCAGTCTTTCACTAATTCAGCACTGATCCCAAATTTCCTGGATCAAAGTAATTTCAGATTTCCCCGAGGCAAATGGACACCAATCTGCTGCACATTGTTTTAGTTTCAGTATTGGTTCACTTGTTGATGCATTCCTGTAAACACAGGCAATAGATTCCTGTTTGATTCACTGAATTCATGAATACTATATACACCCAAATGCCCCAGAAAATTACCCTGCATTTTATAAGGTCAATGGTCAGCTTTAGGTGACTGATTAGAGGAATTCTAGTGTTGGCCCTTAAATTAAAATGCAGATGTCTCCATAAATATAAACAAGATCTGAATATATATGAAACTTTAAAAATGACCTAATAGTGAGGAGGGTTATCTGGTGAAAAACCTTTGACTTGATATACATATTTTAAATCTGTTTATTTTTCTTAAATGCTCACCCAAATTATAAGCTGTCAAGTAGGGTAGCTGTTCCCATATCCACCTTTTACTAATTTACATATCTTAAAGCTATTATAAAAGGTGCTAGCTGCTGTTGAGAGGCAATTCTTCTGTGAATGAGAATTTTCATTAATTCAACACTCCTCATGTCCTTATGGTGTCAAGTTAGTGAACTTTTTTAATCGAATCAAATTTATAACTCCTGAAAAGATATTTACAAGAACCAAGATTATCCCACTTAAAATTGCTGATAAAGATAATGGTTCCTTTTAGAATTGATGAAAGAAAAGAGGCAAGTTGATAACTATTTCTACCAGTGAGAAAAAAAAAAAGAAAAAAGAAAATATTTATTTAAGTAGAACTAACCTAACCTAAGTACAGGCAACTCAAGCACTCACCTAAAGTGCCAAATTGCTTAAATGGTACCTGTAATATTTCCCAGACAGTAGAACTTAATCCAAATGGGTAATTTCATACTGGAATGAGTAATTACTGTTGGGGTGAATTTTTTTTAATCAAATTATTTTCCAGATAAAGTCAAGTAAGTTTTTAAATATTGAGTCGTTTCTGAGGAATCAAGTCCCCTTTGAAGGAATCCAGTTGGTTTAGGAGGGTCAACAGTTTTGGGGGGAATCAAATAGTTTGGGAGATTAAAAGTATTTTTGAGTAGTCAGAATATTTTCCGCACCAAATCATATTCATGTATGAATCTCAAAAAAAGTTTGAAAAGATCCACTTTCCTCAAAAAGAATCGAAGAAAGCGGGGGACATTTTAAAACAGAACTTCAATTGTTGGATTGATTTTAACAGCATGTCAACACATCTCAAGTCATTTCATACCTAGAAATTAGGGAATCATGTTCATTGTATGTTTATATTTACATATGTTGCATAGATAGTTATATAATATCAAGTATTCTAATCTAATACAAATAATTTGCACCATAGTATGGTTTCAAGTATTCCTATCTAATACTAATAATATATACACAATTTTATGGCTTCAACCAACTATTTCTATTTATAGTTATATGGTATCAAGAATTCCTTTTGTTAACTATTATTTATTGTAACTGGTATAAGTAGTTATC
Organism: Sepioteuthis lessoniana; assembly: GCA_963585895.1. Lineage (NCBI taxonomy): Eukaryota > Metazoa > Mollusca > Cephalopoda > Myopsida > Loliginidae > Sepioteuthis > Sepioteuthis lessoniana. Next base: position 9,808,811 of record OY757929.1, read on the forward strand.
TTCCCCTTCCCAACTTTATGGACAGTTCCAAGCAGGTTTGGTTTGGTTTTAGGGTATATCAACCATTGTAGGTTATTTAAAGCTAAATCCCCTTTTCATATATAAAATCAAATATATATGATTTGTAAACACATTTTGTTAATAATGTTTTTAAACGAACATCAGCTCATTCTTTAGCACGTAGGTTATTTAATGCCAAATCCTGTTTTTACATATATATATTAAATATATGACTTGTAAACACATTTTTTGTTTAGATACACAGTTAAATGATCAAACAATTCTATTTCAAACAATTCAATTTATCATAAGTCATTTGTTTACACACAGTTTAAATGTCAAACAGTTTTATTTGACCCACAAGTAGGACCCTTTCAGGTGCTACCACTTCAAGCCAGAGTGGACCTGGGAGCAATGGGAATGAAGGGGTACTCTGCATTCCCCAAAGCTCCTGTATTACTGGTGCCTCACCATCAGATTGTTTAATGCCATATCCAGGACACTCTGCAGAGATGCATTTGATGTATTCTACAGCCCCAGCTGACTGGGCAAGAACATCGACTTGTATCTCTTATCTGAAATAGACTGAACCATTAGACACTATTTAAACTGTAGTGATTTATTCCTAAGGCTTTCATCCTAACTTGCTCCATTCATGCCAGGTAGGTAGTTGAAGACTGCTCGCTAGTCTCAGAGGGGCTTCTCCCCAAGCTATACCAGCTTTGTAAGGTTGAGTTAATTACTTAGCATTTATGGAAGCCCAATAGGGAAATGCCAACAGGACCAAGCATTTTTTTGAATCAGTTGTACATTAGTCAGTTTGTGTGTGGCTCCCCCACTATAAAACAATGTAGAGTCATATATAGACTTGGCATAAAGACGGTTAAATACACTGACTTTCCCCTGAGCAGGATCAGCTGGTATTCATGCTGGATGGGAAATAGAAAGCCAATCATCTGTTCTCAGGAGGCCTTTCCCCACAGGCTATATCTGCTTTGCAGGGTTGAGTTTATTGCTTGGTACATGAGGTGCTTTAAGAGGAATACCAATGGGACCAAGCATTTTTTGGTATAGCAGCACACAAATCTCAGTCTGTGCATAGCTTCCCACTATAAAACAACCTTGTGTCATATAATGACTTGGTGGGAAGTTAGTGAAATTTCTTCACTCTGACATCTTGCGAAACAGTAGTGGTTTGGTTTCATGAGCCCTCTTGGGAGGTCTACCTGAAAGCTCTACCTGCTTGGCAGGGCTGAATTTATTGCTTGGTGTCGAAGGGACCCCACAAAGGGAATGCTGATGAGACCAACCATTTTTTTTAAGATTAGCTGCATGAGTTTTGATTTGTGTGTGGATCCTGATAATAACATTTAAAACCTTTTGAATATTAATACTTCTTAACAGATCTATTTGATCCTTAGATGGGACTCAAATAGGTACTACCACTCAGACTCAAAAAAATGGTACTTGATGCCTCCTTGCTTAACACTCAGCAATATAAAGTATGGATCAAGGATAAAGTGGAGCAATCCAGGGAACGGAGGAGCATCCTCCCCTACACCTTGGTGTAGTAGCTATCAAAAAGAGAGCCTTCGAGTCACCCTAGATTATGGTCGCCAACTTTACTTTCTAAAACTGGAACCTTAACATCTTTAATGCCATAGCAGAATGGCTCTTTCATGAGAGACTTACATCTGTGTAGAAGATACAGTTAGCACATTCTTAGCTCCACCAACACGACTTTGCACATGTTGCATAATCTGCTAAAGTGTACGTATATCACACAGTGTCTGAAATGTTTTTCTTTTATTTGATTATTGTAGAAATTTTTTTTTATTCCTCTATATTAATTTTTCTCATTGTTGTAGGATTTGTCAGGTTGCTTAGGGCAATTAGTTGCGATAGCCAAGAGTAATTAATTGCGTTAGCAAAGAGCAATCAGTCATGAAGACAGGAAACTCAATTCCCGATTGAGGAACGGGAACTATTTATGGTGCCTTGGGGCATCCCATTGTGCACAAGTGGACTATTCCATTGCATAGATCGCCATTGGCTGCTTGTAAGTAAGTGAAAGTATTTTATTATATCAACTAGCTTCAGTTTAGCATTGTAAGGAGGACAGCACTGAGCTACGACCTGCTTTATGTTTGTCTGCCAGCTGGATGCTTTATGGAGGTATATGTTATTGTTATTCTACAATTGTAAAAATAAATCTACTTGAAAATCTGCTCGGAGTACCAAGAACACTAAGGACAAATCCGTGTTTAAGTTATACACAGTTAATCAGAAAGTAAAATAGAGATTTCTTTATGATATCCCAGAAGGAACAATATCCAATTTTTATAACAGCATTTGTTTTAATACTCACTTTATCCGGAGTGTGACGCCTGTAGGTATTCCAACCAACATGGTTGCTCCCAAAGTACTGTATTCCGTAATTTTCTTTTCAACAGCACATTCTAGAATTGTACTGAACACACCAACTCTACAAAAGGAGAAAATAATACAATGAACTTTATCCAAATAATAACACTAAGTAACAAAACTTTTACTTTTTGACATTTTGATGTAGTAGTATATGGAGTTAGATATATGTGTGCATACATATGTGTATATGCAGGTAGACATATGAGTAGGTGTGAATACATGTGTATGGTTGCAAGTTGGCCATAGGTGTGTGTGTGTGTGTGTGTATATATATATATGTGTGTGTGCATATATATCCATGTAGAGGCCTAGACATATCTGCATGGGTGTGTTGAGTGTGTGCATGACTCATTCACTTCTACCAGTTGAAGTGGAGATGGTCACAACTTAAAAGAATTCAATTTTATTGTCACACTTATTAGAGTGTCCTGGAGATATACAGTCTGGCAATATTTTTATATTTATGGGTAGCCTAAAGCTGGAAGTAAGGAAATATTCAGCCTTGCACATATACAGGAGTAGCTGGAATGTAGGAGAGACAGGGAAAGTCAGACCATGCCAGAAAACTTAGTTTAATTTAGCCAAGGGAATTCCCCAAGCTCTTTACGTAATGATATTGAGAACTCCAAAATTTTGTGAAATGCCCCCCCCCCCTCTTTTGTTAAGCTATATATCCACAAATCTTTTTCCTCCTTTTTCTTCCTTTGTGAACCAATCTTGGGCGTATGCATTTAAATACAATCCCGCAGAGAAATACTGAACAGCATGAGGGTAACATTGTGCAAATTAAAGCACATGAGTTGCAGACAGATATTCCAACATCTTGTTTCTGGGTAGAAAGTGTAATTTCCCAATTGCTTATTCCTAAAATAAATAGAAAAGACCAATTTTTCTTTTCAAACTTTGCTTTTGTGACCTGGATAATGAAATTTTCAAATTGACATATTTTCCAAAACATTCCAGGGTCATTCAGTGCTGAGTAACTGAAAAAAAAGTTTATTGAAGTTACTGTTCATTTTCTTATAACTTTAGTATAAATATATATCAATTTGGGAGATGCACTTTGTGTAATGATTATCAGTTTAAGAAATGGAATAGGCAACCCAAGTTCACTTAGTGCTAATGACCTAAGGAAAGTAGGAATCTCTTCTCTTCACGAAATGGGAAAATAGTTGGGCAGACTGATTTTTTTAAGCCTTGTTTAGATAACAAGTATAGAAGAAAGAAAACTCGAGAGCTAAACCTGTTTTACTCTGTATTACCCCCCACAAAAAAAAAAACAGTGTCACATCCTGGCCATGGCATAAAAAGTTTAATAAATATATAGATATAAATTTTGATTCATATTCAGACCTTCAAAGTGTGCCGACAGCACAGATTTTCTTTGACATTTTTACCGCCTATCCTATTGGTCATTGTAAGTTCACTAGACAGCACTCAGTGTCTGCATAGAGCTGATGAATGTAAGTCTTTGCTGGTTGGCCAACACTAGTTTGTTCATGTATAGTAGTCCATAAAAGAACATTGCTTATGAGTTTCTCCTTACTTCTCTCATAGTACTCAAGAGGTCTTGGTCGCTTTTCTTTAATGGTTTGCCAGATAGGAGGTAAGTAGCTGTACAACTGCTGTTTTGTAGGGTGCTGCTTCCAGAATTTGTTCCAAACAGCATCCTTGTGTAGTTTCCATGTAAATGAAAATGTGCAAATTTGCCAGTTTTAACATAGAAAATAGGTTAAAGGGCAGTGAAACTAACAAACAATGCAGAGTCCAAACAGTAACTTGTATGAATTTACATATTTCACGGGTAAGATGAAGTCTTTAGTTATTGCTTAAGGGGAATTCTTTAGAAAGAGTAGATATAATGCCCTTACCGTATAGCACCTCGCAATTTTGAGTCATCATCATTTTGAAATTTATGTGTATAGCTTAAGGATACAAAACTATTTGGAATTCCAACCTGGGAGGAAAAAAAAATGAAATAAATAAATAAAAGGAAAATCTTGATATGCAAAAATATTAAGAGGTATTTGAATCTTGCTTTAGACTTTACTTTTGAAATATTATTTTAAGATTGTAAGATTTGAAAGATTTCTAAGAATTTAATATCAACTATTTGACAACCAGTGACAAAATCAGAATAATTTTATAAAATACTTGAAAGTAGATACCATATATACTTGTGTATTATGTGACTTTCTGTGGCTTAAATTTTAACCTGATATCAAGGTGGGGGTGGGGTGGCACACCATACACAAAATACAAACTAGGCCCAGCCTTGGCCAACTATTTACACAAATGAAGTTTGTATTTTTTGTATGGTGCAACCCTCTAATATTCAGATAAAATTCAGGTTTCACAAAGTCATGAACTGTAAGTATATATATATATATATATATATATATATATATATATATATATATATATATATATATATATATTTTCAAAGTATATAAAGTTGGGGGATTCTGAAAAAAAGAAGTTTTTTTTTTTTTTTTAAAAAGAAACTTGAGAAATAATGTGCAAAGCATACTAGACTTCAGAATGAATGTGTGTGTGTGTGTGTGTGTGTGTATATCATGGCTGTAGGTCATTCCTTATTGGTATAATAACCTTCTGCCTTGTTATAAAACCGCATGGGAATCTTCTAAACTCAAATTCAAATTTCTTAAAAACATAAACATAATAAAAACTTAAAATTAGAAAGTAACAAAAAGAAAAACTAACATGACAGTTTTTTGTGGGGATGAAAAATCAAAATATTTACCTGAACTGTTAATACTGCATGTCTTTTCACAGTGTCATAGACAACAATTGTGCTCATGGATGTAGACATACCAGCTGTCCATAACAGCCGCCCCTGAACATTACCAAACTGTGATACCAACACTTAAATAAAATAAAATGTCACATCATATAAAAAACAATTTTATTTTTTTCAACACACATATCCAAATAATGCCACACAATTTTATAAGAGAGAGTCTTCAGATAAAATTGTATTTTCTTGTAAGCTTATAAGAAACATAAAAGACATCATGAGGGTGTCAAGTTTTGCAATATTTTGTTAACGCGAAGCACAACATAACAGCTTCAGATATTTTTGTTGTGTTGTATATTCTCACACATGATTTACAAAATTCAATGAATGAATGAAACACTTCTTTATAAAAATAGATCTTTCATTTTATTCTTGAAAGGGGCCCACTTTTTGTTGTTAGTTTGAGAGATAGAAGGAGAGACATATATACTCAGAGAGGGGAACTCTTCTTGTCTCATACCTTCTTCCGGGAGCCAGGGTGTGCTAACGCTTGCACCCCAGTGCAAGCCATATCATCAGAGACGACCTAACCCTCTGATCAGCTGTGTGTCCCTGGCTCGACTCCTGATTCTCAGGACTCAGTCTAACTCTGCCTGTGTGGTTCTCATCCCGTGGTCTCCTTCCAGTTACACACCTGTTGGACTGGACTGCCCTGATGCACTGTCATCCCCCTGTTTACTAATCACTACCTGACAGCTTGTCAAAGCACATAGAGTCACTAGGAACGAACTGAAAATCCATGTCATATGTTATATAACAGTTGAAGTTGGTTCAATCCCAGGTTGAGTCATACCAAAGACTCAAAAGATTAAAAAAAAAAAAAAAAAGAAAAAAAAAAGGTACTGATACTGCCTTGCTTAATACTCAGCATTATAAGATATATATCAAGGGTAAAATGGAGCAATCCTAGGAAAGGAGAAGCGCCCTCCCCTACACCTCGATGTAGTAGCTATTTCGGTTGCCCTCAACAACGATTGCCAACTTATAGTATATAAATCAGTTGCTTTGAAACAGAAAATACTTATTACATACAAATTGTGAAGTAACATATAAAGCTTTTTGCTTAAATGTAGCACAAAGTCATGAATGGACCACCCAATGAGACTTGAACTCAGTTGTGAAGGTTTGCTAGTCTAGCTTGTTAATCATTACACCACCCGAGGCACCCAATAGATTTTACAAGTATGTATAATCAAGAAAATATTCATCATGATACTATCTATATTAAAGTAATACAACAAATCTTATGTTACCATAACACAAAAATAGCATATCATAGCAAAATCTTAGTTAGAGCAATATACTTAAATGCTATAGGAGAATAAAGCAATTTCCAAACTAATAATAATAGTTTGGTAGTCAACATTTGTGCTCCATTATCATAATTCCTAAAAGATAACTATTAAATACCAAATATAGAGTACTTCCCCTTATTTGCAATTAATTTATAATCCTATAAAAAATGTGACTTGACATTGAGCTGAATTGACTGCCAAAGATAAAAATAAATAAAATCAGTATGAATAAAATCTAAGTTTACCATCTTTACAAGTTGTTTTAATATCACCCAAATGTAAAAGTAAAGTTGGCGATCGTAGACAAGAGACCCGAAGGCTCACTTTTCAATAGCTACTACATCGAGGTGTAGGGGAGGGCGCTTCTCCTTTCCTAGGATTGCTCCACTTTACCCTTGATATGTACCTTATAATGCTGAGTGTTAAGCAAGTAAGTATCAAGTACCATTCTTAAAGTCTTTGGCATGACCCGACCTGGGACTGAACCTACGTCTCTCGGACCATTGATAAACTATTTAAACTAATACAGTTGTTTAAACATTAGGCTTTTTAGAAATTTATGAATTCTTAAAGTTCTTTAGCCATCAAATAGAAAAATGGCTAAAACAAGAGGAAATAAGAAAAAAAACTTTTGTTTAGTCTAAAAATTGAAATCCCTTGTATCAATGAAATAATTCCAGTAATAACATCTGAGATTATAAAAAAAGTTGTCAGTTGCAATTATCATTTTTTAAGTAAACTAGATGAACCATGATGATATTAATGTTTCTATTTTGGAAGGAGTGAAGGATTCAAGTTAGCACTTCATAATTAATTATCTAACTGAGAATTTGGATGATTGAAAAAAAAAAAAAAAAAAAAAAATCCTGTTCAGTATGAATGCAGACTTCACAAAATTATAATTTAGTCAAAAATTAAACTGGAAATTGCCTTATTCTCATTTTAATACTATTGTGTTAACCAAAATCTAGCTACAATGTACCATTTATACTGGTTTATGGTTACATACATAAAAACAATGTGGATTTTAGTTATACATAGATGAAGAGAAAAATACAGCAAACATTTTCAAATTCCATAATTATTTGTGTAAAAGACACGATTTTTCCAGTTTTCAGGTCAAAAGTTAGAGGTGTGTATTATAGCCTAGCCAAATAATTATTATTCAGTGAGGTACCCATCATAATATAATAGTTATCATTTACTTAGCACAAGGCTTAAAAGTATGGATCACCCAGTGGGAATCAAGCTCACTAATAATGGTCTGCAGGTTGAACCACCATGTAAAGTTCTCATCTTAAGGCTTATAAAATGGGAAGTAAGATTATAAAATGATCCTTTATATTTGTTTTCATAAGAAAATGCCATGAGAAATGAAATTCTAAGATGATTAATGTTACTATAAAATTTGGGTTTAGAAGATTTTCGATTCTTTTCAAGAAATAAATTAATACCAACAAATTTATATAGGCCAAAATGAAAGACTAATAAATCATTTACAGAATATCCAAGATTTTAAAAAGAATATTTTCAGTAACAATATTCCTAATGTTTATGTAAAAAAACAACCACAGTATCAATGAGTATAAATTCTTCAATTGACAACTATCAAGAAAACTTACTTGCAGAAAATCCAGGCCGTATTCCTCTGGAAGTCATTGTAAGACCACTGCCTATGGTACCATACCTGAAAATATACATGTTTTATAAAATCAAGACAAAACAAGTATAAGCAGTCAGATAAAATATAAAAGATTATTTGTAAAATGTCTCATCAAGTGTTTCAAATAATTGGAAGTTGGATAGAAGAGTATTTTAAAAAGGTACTCTTCCATTACACTCCCCCATAAACTACTTAAATTTTGGTATTTCACTTTTATATAAAATAAAAAAGTTTATATCAATGGTTTTCAAACTTTTTTGCCACCCCCCTTCACCGCTGGGCCAAAATGCCAGCACCCCCCTCTTCCAACGAACGCCAGAACGACAGTAATGTTAAATGTCATAAGAATTGGTTGATTCTTCAATCACAAACAGTTTGAAGAGTATAAAAAACAGAGCTTAACGCAACCCGAAAGAGAAATTAAGAAGGGGAGAAGAAATGAGAAATAAAAGTAACGGAGTTAAAAAGGAGCAGAAAGTTTAACGTTGCAACGATTAAAACGGGAAGTAAACAAAGGGGAAAGCAGTCACCAGGGGAAAATTGTCCCTTACGAAGAGAGTTCTGGATATGGACGTGACATGTACGTCCAGTTGCAGCGACTGGGGGACGCTTAATTAAATCGCCGTTTTTTTCGGCCTTTCTACCAACACCAACATCACATTTTACTTTTAATTGCTCCAACGCCCCCTTCACAATTTCAACGCCCCCCATCTGACTGTTTACTTGCCAGCGCCCCTCTGAAAGTTCATACCCCCCCCCCCCCGTACTGCCCACTTTGAAAACCACTGGTTTATATTGACCTTATCTTATATCAGTTTTTCAATGAAAAGTTTTAACTACATTCTGTTGTGATCATACAGGGGACTGCACATTTAGTATAAAGGTTATTGCTGTAGAAAATGGAATCAGTGACCAGAATTCAAATCTTAGACAAGGCTGTTTGCATTTCCCTTCGTGGTAATGCCATTGGGAAAAGCACAAATTTATTTGGTATCTTCCAGTTATGGGGAAAATAGAACAGATTGAGTTCTTTTAGCATTGGTAAGGCTAAATTCAAACCATGAGTACTTTGCTTAAAAACTGACTTTGTGCTACAGTATGGCTTGTGGCACAAGGTAAGAGATTTTTTTCCCCATAGTTTTATGTTAAACTTAAGAGTTTGGGATTGGTTAGGTTTTATGGCATATCAACTATTGGAGGTTATTTAATGCCAAATCATCTTTATACATACATATTAAATATATGATTTGGTTCGTTTGAATTTTATGGCATATCAACCATTGTCAGTTATTTAATGCTTAATCCTCTTTATACATATATGTTAAATATGATTTGGTTGGGTTGGGTATTATGGCATCTCAACCATTGCAGGTTATTTAATGCTAAATCCTCTTTATACATATGTTAAATATGATTTGGTTTGGTTTCATGGCATCTCAACCATGGTAGGTTATTTAATGCCAAAGCTTCTTTACACACACACTCACGCATTTATAAACACATTTTGTAGATAACATTCTTAACAACCCTGAGCTCTTTTTTGCACACAATTAAATGGTTTCATGTATTGCTATATAACAGTCACAATCTAACATCAGTCATTTGCAAACAGTTTGTTTTATTTGACCCATAAATAGGACCCTGTCAGAGTGGACCTGGGAGCAATGGCAATGAAAGTGTACTTCGCATTCCACAAATTTCCAAGGCTGGAGCCTCACCATCAAATGGTTTAATGTCATATCCAGGACACTCATTGGGGAGTCTTACCCCACAGTAGAGATGCAGTTGGTGTATTCTACAGCTTCAACTAACTGGGCTTAGTTCATTTCTCAATGATGTATCACCAGAATGAAACTTTGAAAAGCAGTTTCGAACTTAGGGTCAGTAATGACCTCTTAGCTATAAATACTAGAAATTTTCTAAGCTGTTTCTGCCATGTTTTTATTGTTCTTAAACTCCCACAATATTTAAATGCCAAACATGCATTTTCACTTTCTCCATTCTATAGATATGAGATCATAGATTAAATTATGATGTGCAATCTCTCATGACTGAAATAAGACCATTGAAGGCACTCTTTAATCAGGTAATTTCTGGTTGCATTTAAAACGTGGCAAGTTTGAAATGTGTAGTTATAACTTGCTTAAAAAAAAAGACACAAAAATTATTTATGACTCAACCCAATAATTTGTACATCATTGTATTCCTATATAATATTAATAATTATTTAGTTTGAAGTAATTATTTCAATTTAATAGAAGTTATTTGTTTGCACACAGTTATATGGTTTCAAGTAACTAATAATAATAATCCTTAGCAAACAATAATAACTTCAAGTAACTATTCTTAATACAAATAATTTGGACACAATTATATGATTTCAAGTAACTAATAATAATAATCCTTAGCAAACAATAATAACTTCAAGTAACTATTCTGAATACAAATAATTTGCACACAATTATATGATTTCAAGTAACTAATAATAATAATCCTTAGTAAACAATTAAAGCTTCAAGTAACTATTCTTAATACAAATAATTTACACCTATATGCTTTCAAGTAACTAATAATAATAATCCTTAGTAAACAATTAAAGCTTCAAGTAACTATTCTTAATACAAATAATTTTATAGTTATATGATTTCAAGTAACTAATAATAATAATCCTTAGCAAACAATTATAACTTCAAGTAACTATTCTTAATACAAATTTAGTTATATGGTTTCACATATTCCATTTGAATGCAAGTCATTTCATACAGACTTATTTGACTCATAGATTGGACATTAAAAAGTACTACTATCCCAGGCCAGAGTGGACCTGGGGGTAATGGCAATTAAAGGGTACTCTATACTCCTCAAATCTCCAGAACGGGAGATTCACCATCAGATACAGTTTTTATAACTGATGTTAACACATTTTTGAGATGGACTAGATGTACACGGATATAAGTGAAGGGCGGAGATTTTAGTCGAAAGTTATCTTATATTTGTGAGAGAGTGAGAGAGAGAGAGAAAAAAAAAGAAAGAAAAAGACAGTTTGGACATTCAGATTGATATGTTTCACCACGTGGTCTAGCCTCAGCAGAATGAAAATAAGTTTATTACCTACCAAAGTGAAAGTACGTTCACTGGATGGAGACACAGAATACTTCGACATTGTAGCAGGAGTACTACAAGGGGACACGCTAGCCCCATACCTCTTCATCATCTGCCTAGACTACGTGCTTAGAACATCGATTGATAAAATCAGAGAAAATGGCTTCAAGCTGACAAAGAAAAGAAGCAGAAGGTACCCCGCAAAAACAATTACCGACACCAACTATGCTGATGACATAGCGATACTAGCAAATACGCCCAACCAAGCCGAAACACTACTGTATAGTTTGGAATGAGCCGCTGCAGGCATTGGCCTCCATGTCAATGCACACAAAACTGAATATATGTGCTTTAATCAAGCAGGCTAGAGGGAACCTCTCTGAAACTGGTAGACAAATTCCCCTACCTAGGAAGCAGTGTCTCATCAACTGAAAAAGACATCGACACGCGGCTAATGAAGGTATGGACAGCTATCAATAAGCTATCGATCATATGGAAATCCAACCTGACTGATAAAATGAAACGCAGTTTCTTCCAGGCAGCAGTCGTGTCAATACTGCTGTATGGATGCTCAACTTGGACGCTAACAAAACGGCTTGAGAAGAAGATAGACGGCAATTACACAAGAATGTTGCGAGCAATATGGAACAAGTTCTGGAGGCAACACCCCACAAAGCACCAACTATACGGCCACCTACCTCCCATCACGAAAACTATCCAAGTTAGACGAACCAGACATGCAGGACACTGCTGGAGAAGCAGAGACGAGCTCATAAGTGATGTACTCCTATGGAACCCCACATATGGCCAAGCAAAAGCAGGACGACCAGCTCTAACATATATACAACAGCTATGTGAGGATATGGGATGTAGCCCTAAAGACCTGCCAGAGACGATGAATGATAGGGAAAAGTGGCGAGAGAGGGTCAGGGATATCCATGCTAGCGGCACAACATGATGATGATGATTAGTACAAAATGAAACGCAGTCTCATCCAGAATTTGAACTAGGGTTGCTGATTCCATTTCCAGAGACACAATACCACCAAATAAAGACAAAGAAAATTTACTGTGCCAGAAATGTAAAGTATAACTTAAACTAAAACTTACATTGTATTTGTAATTCTCCGAAAGCCTTTAATACTGCACCCAAATCCATTACCACTGTTCATCTCCAACTAAAATAGAAAAGTTATTATTAATATTTTTTTGTATTAAGTTCATAAGACAGGACTCAAATGTGGTCTGCAAAATGTTTGAAAGTTTATGGATGACTAATTTCACAAATATCAAATCCATTGAACATAATAAATCAGTGGTGGAAACAAAATCATTCATCAATGTTAACGTTAAAGTATATTTTCTAAGCAAAAGGCATATATATATATATATATATATATATATATATATATATATAGCTTAAGACACTATCTTTGATTTTAAAGAGAAATCTTTAAAATTATATAAAGTAGGAAAGTATTAAATCTACTGAACATAATAAATCAGTCGTGTAAACAAAATCATTCATCAATGTTAAGGTTAAACTATATTTTCTAAGTAAAAGATATATATATATATATATATATATATATAGCTTAAGACACTCTTTTTGATTTTAAAGAGAAATCTTTAAAATTATATAAAGTAGGAAAGTATTAAATCTATTGAACATAATAAATCAGTCATGTAAACAAAATCATTTATCAATGTTAAGGTTAATAAACTATATTTCTCTAAGCGAAAGGTGTATATATATATATATATATATATATATATATATATATAGAGAGAGAGAGAGAGAGCTTAAGACACTATCTTTGATTTTAAAGAGAAATCTTTAAAATTATATAAAGTAGGAAAGTGTAAAAGAGATTTTAAAAGTTACTAAAACATTCACTGCTACCTGAGATATCTGAACCTTTACATATTATTCATTTTTTTGTCAACAGTTACAATCAGAAATTGCTATATAAGATTACTTATGCTTTGAATAAAATTAAATTTGTCAACTCATTCACGGTTACAGCATTGGACAAAAAAAGAAAATCATGGTAATTTTATGTTGAAGGTACCCCAACCATTCTCACTATCAAAGACTATATACGTAAAAATGTGCTTAAGAAATAAGGAAAGGTTGATTTTTTTCCACCTTGATAAAACAAACTTTTTGATAAAAATTGAAGTCGAAGGAATATCATACAGAAAGCACTACAAGCCGCAGTATGTCCAGGACTGGCTTAGACACATACACAAGTAATTATTTTCTTTGATCATAGCTGTCAAAGTTTCCTTAGATGTAACAAAAAGTCACTGGCAAAGGACTAATCACAAATTCAGATTACAAATTAAGGAAAAGAAAATTCGATTTTTGGTATTTCTGAGAATTTAAAAAAAAAAATTTTTTTAAAAGAAAATTATGATAATCATCAAGGAAAATAATCACTTTCTATATGTGTTTAAGCCATTGAAATTATATTAAAATTTGTAGCAATAATAAAAAATGGTTAAGTTTTTTTCCTTTTTTGTTCAATACTGTACTTTTCATATTTAGATTTTAAAATAGCATTTATCAAAATTTCCATCATGGATTTGGTGTTTATAACATACCTAAGAAAAGGATATTAAAAAAAGCAGAAAATATTTAACAACAACAAAAAACATTTAAATATTCAGAGAAAAATAAGAAAAAAATTGTTTTACGTCTTGTTCCATAATCTGTAAAAAAAAAAAAGAAAAGAAAAGAAAAGAAAAAAAAAGAAAAAGAAAAGAAATAATAATAAGTGAGAAAACAATTTAAAAATAACAGAATATCAAAATACTCAAGAATAAAATAAATCAATTTATTAATTTGTTTCAGAAAAGCAGTATTGTAATAATATGCTCTGTATGTCCAATTTGGCCTTTTCTCGTTGTAGCGGCTGCATACGCCGAAGAGTTCCAGCTACGTGCATACCAAATAAATCTTCAGGATCATGACAGGTTCGTAAATTTAACATTTTCAAAGCTTCCTTAAAAAAATCCTCTTTGGGATCTTGATCTTCCAAATATCTTCGTTTTTTGATTCCGCCCATTGCATACTGGGGAGAGTTATCATAGTTCACGTCTGTGTAAGTCTCTGACGAACGAGTTGCACTATCACCTTCTATTTTTTTATTATTTCGTAAAGGGATTGGTTCGTTAATGGCCATGGTTTCTTCTAGAAATGGTTCGGATGACCAAGTAATAGAATCATTGTCACCATCAGAGTCATCTGATAACGAATAAGCCTACAACAGAAAAAGAAAAAGAAAAAAAATTTAAACAACAGAAGAGTTAAGAAAACTAAATGTTTTCCCTCAACACAGACACACACAAACACACACACAACCTATTTGTAAGATGATTGGGCAGGGGGGACATAAAGAGGGTAATAGTTATTGTTGTAAGAAATGGACTTGTCAAGCAAAGTTCAAATCCTGAACAAGGCAGTTTACATTTCATTTCCGGGTGTCCTCGTGGTGTAATGGTTAAAGTGATGGACTGCGGAATCGTAGTATGCAAGTTTGTACTCTAGTCGTGCTATTATGTTCACTTTCGGGCAAATACCCTTGGGAAAGGTATGAACCCCCTTATCCTCCCAGCTATGGGTTAAATAGTACCACTACTGTTCTTCTAGGAGAATAGCTTTGGCATTAAATAACTTACAAAGGTTGATATGCCATTAAACAAAGAAACCAAACCATTTCGTTTCATAATATCCTTGGGAAGGGTATGAATCCATTTCCTCTATTTAGATATCAATAAATAACAAGCCAGACGAGACTCTTTAACTTTGGTATGGCAACTAGTCTACAAGATAAAATAATTATAGCTTTAAGTAACTATTCTTAATACAAATAGTTTGCAGTTATGGTATTCCTATTTAATACTAATATTTTGCACATTGTTCACCAATGGTCCAGGAGACCTGGGTTCAATCCCAGGTCGCGTCATACCAAAGACTTTAAAAATGGTATTTGATACCTCCTTGCTTAACACTCAGTGATATAAGGTATGTATCAAGGGTAAAGTAGAGGAATCCTGGGAAAGGAGTAGCGCCCTCCCCAACACCTTGGTGTAGTAGCTATTGAAAAAGGAGCCTTCTGGTCACCCTCAACTATGGTCGCCAACTTTACTATAAGATTTCAAGTATTTCAAACAATTATAGAATTTTAAGTAAATAATAATAATAATGATAATAATCCTTTGTAAACAATTCCAAGTAACTATTTTTAATACAAACAATTATATGGTTTCAGTTAACTATTCCTAGGTAATTTCTATTTCCAAACAGATCTATTTGACCTATAAATGGGACTCTAACAGGTACCACCACTCTGGGTTAGAGTGGCCCTGGGAGTAATAGCAATTCCTCAGAACTGGGGTCTCACCACTGGACAGAGTTAAGTCTCATACCCAGGATCTCCAGAGGAGTGAGGGTGTTTTGATCATCTGCAGAGGATACAGTCAGCCTATTCTAAGCTTTGAACATGTTTACTATGTGCATTAACATACTATTAGCATTAAAATAAAAACTGGAGTAGAAATTGCATAAATCACCAAGTTGTGTTGTATATTGACCTATGACCTGGCTGGGCTGTCAAAATAGGAAATGCACCTATGTAAATAACAGGTGCATCCGGTCGAGGAATATCAGAATTATAACCTTGACCGTGGATGGGTCGAATGAGTGCAATTGTGATGCCCACAAGAAAAAGGGGCCGTTGAACTATTATATAACTCGGTGAAGACAGGAAGTCAGTTAGTTTGGAGACCAGACTCGTTGGAGATAAGATGCGGTAGAGAAAACCAGCACCCAGAGAGGCTGGCCCCCAGGCCTCCTGTTGAGCAACCCTGGAGAACCGGAAAGAAATGCTGATGGCCACAAGAGTGGGGGTCAATATGTTGCAGTTCTGTTCGGTCTCCAACTCCCTTTCACACACAACACTTTCAAATAAGAACTGTGTCGCTCATTTTTATTGTGTGTCGTTGATTCTGCATGCATATGTAGATGTATATGTATTATGTGTTTGTATAGTTAGTCATGGTCATGGTTATTGTGTGACTATAAAACAGTTGCAGTGATTGCAAAAATAAATAAATAAATAAAAAAGGAGAGAATAAAATTAAGTGTTCTTTTTGCTATGTTATGTTAAAATGCTAAAACTAGATTATTATGATGTTATGGTGGGGAAATAACTCATTAGAAATTCGTATACGACACGTGCACAGGTATACACACACAAATAAATAAAATAAAACATTTCAAAACTTACCTGACATCCATCTGCATTGTTTTGTAAATGTGAAATATTTCTTGATTGCCCTCGGATTTTAAGACAATCTTTGAGGAAGGAAAGACGTTCTGTGTGTGCCCAACGAGATATGTAAGGAGTCTCACGATAATGAATTTTATGACGTTCCATCTTTTTCAATTCTCGAGAATAAGTAGTTCGTAGATTTTTCCACTTTTGCTTAATGAATATTTCTGAAAACCAAAGAAAAAAAATTTAAATTCATCCTCAAAGACTTATTTATATAAAGCTATTTTACATACTTCATATCAGTAATTTTTCATTCATATTATATATATATATATATATATATATATATAAAAATATAAATAAAAAAGAATTAAAACTTCAGCATAGAGAGAAAAAAAAAAAAAAAAAATTGATTGAAGTAAAAAAAAAAAAAAAAAAAAAAAAAAGAAGTCTGACTGGTAATGTTAGATTTGCCATTGTAGAATTTTTTTTACAGTTTGACCTAGTTTTTTTTTTTTGAGTTTTGTTTAACGGCATATCAACCTCTGTGGGTCATTTAATGCCAGAAGAGTTAAATTGCTTTTGTCTTTTATGCATATTTTAGGTTTTAAGGTATGAGTTTTAGTTATGTTTTATATTTGACTAGATTTTAATGAAGAGATTGATTTCTTTTAGAAAGCTTAAGATTTCCTCTGGTTTGGAGTTTTTAAAGAGGTTCTTTAAATTGTTTGTTTGGTAATGTTTTGGGCGAATTTGTCTGAACCTGTCACAGTTTATGAGAATGTGTTTGACTGGAAGAGGTACTTTGCATGTTAGACATACTGGGGAGTCTTCCCTTTTTTTTTATGTTGACTATGAAATAGTAACATAACTGCAAATGGAACTCATTGACCTTCAGCATTTAGAAGATTTCAAGTCCAGACCTCACCATCAAATGCAGTTTAGTGTCATACTCAGGATCCTACCCCCTATTTTTGGTGGGGGAGACATAACCCTCTGCAGGAAATAGAGTTGGCATATTCTAAGCCTCACTGACAGGTAAAAATCCAAAGAGAATTGATTGATTTTAATGGCACATCAACCCAGCTATTTTATGCCTAGAGGCTAAGGAATCATGTTCATTGTACATATTTTTTGTGTAATTGTTTAAGAGTTTTTTTTGCACACAGCTTTTATGGTATCAAGTATTCCTATCTAATACTAATAATTTTTAAACAGATCTATTTGACTTATAGATGGGAACCTAACAAGTATGACCATTCTGGGTAAGAACAGACTTGTGAGTAATGCCAATGAAGGGGTGACTCCATACTTCCAGGAAATCCAGAACTGGAGCCTCACCAATGGATACAGTCTAGTGTAATACCTAGGATACTACTATTTTTTTCAGAGGCGGGCGTGTGTGTGTGTTTTACTTTTCTGCAGAGGACAGAGCCTATTCTAAGCCTTGTTGATTAGGTGGTCCCAAGGGAACAAGGACATCATTTTCTTAGGTTGGTGACCTTGTTAATTAATATTAATTATACAAGGTCTGTCCAGAAATGATCAGCTTGTTTAATATTTCTGGACAGACCTTGTATAATTTGATCGATGAAACTTAATTTCATTCTGAGTCAAGGAATTTTCAAATTAAATATTCAACTTATCTTCGTCAGACATAATCAAGATTTATTTATAATTGGATCATGAATGTCTCAACCTTTGTTTCTTCTTTTTTTTTTTTTTTTTTTTTTATATACAATGGTGAAAACTTTGAAAGTTTATTGGGTTGATTTGAAATACAATGTAAAATTCTTAATTACCTGAATAGGGTTGTCCATTTTGGTCTTTTCCAAGCTTAGAGCTCAGTTCTTTAATCATGCAGTCTCGAAGATCTCTATTGAAATAGTCTGGATGTGAATGGTCCCACAGGAACCGATTACCTATGAGGAACAGAGATAAGATTTGTAATAACTAAAACAATAGTCACAATGGATTATAGAAAAATTTGTTTAAAAAACATTTTTCTCTTAAGATTTTGTTGATGCCATTTTTAAGAAAACACTGGAATTGACACACAGACATAAAAGCAAATACTAACATATCAATGAACACTCATACAGACAAAAGTCACACACACACACACACACACAGATACAGATAAAAATAACACACAAATACAGTGATACAGACAAAAACCCAAGGTTCACAACAAGGATAATGAATTCTGTTATATTACTGATCAAGCAAAAATTTTAGAATGTTAATACTCATAAAAGTTTTAAACATGCAGGCTACAGTATAAATATGGCAAATGAATTACTTATCTTTAACCGACTGCAGAACCATTCTTGTAATGAATATCCACCCCCCAAGGGCATTCAATTAAAAAATCAATTAATTTTATTTTTATTTACATTGGGCTTATTGTACAAGTTCATATACTCATACATTTATTTCAATAAATAAATGGTCTCTTCCTTTGAGCCTATTAACTCTGTTCACCAATGGCTCGGAAGACCTGGGTTCAATCCTATGTCAAGTCATACCAAAGACTCAAATGGTACTTGATGCTACCTTGCTTAACACTCAGCATTATAAGGTAAGGATCAAGGGTAAAGTGAAGCAATCCAGGGAGAGGAGTAGTACCCTCCCCTACACCTTGGTGTAGTAGCTATTGAAAAGGGAGCCTTTGGGTCATCCTTGACTACGGTCGGCAACTTTACTTAACTTATTATAAATTGAGGATCCACTTCCCACCTCACTTTTGGCTAGCTGCATCTCTTCTGTATATAATGGCTGGTCATATTGTATCCTCGAGTTTGAGGCTATTGTTATAAATCAGATTTATTAATGAAAGAAGTTATATTGTTTTTTGCAGATAAAAATTGCTACTATCTTTAATTGAGGCATGGATGTAGAAATTTTGTGCATAAGAAAATAAGAGTGGAAGACATTTACACTATAAAAGAAGTGTTCAAGGCAAAGCTGAACAAGACCCTATGAGCCACTCTCTTTGATAGTACTGTTTTGTCAGCAATGTTTAAACAAACAAAACATGGGCATTTCAAAGGAAGAACAAGGACTGGTTATGGCACAGAGGGATATTGAAAGATCCATGTTGGGAATATCGTTGTACGAGTACATCCAAAGCGAGGCATTGAAAAGCAAAGCAGAGTGAAGTATGTCATGGATTACCAAGAGCAGAAGTCCCACTGTCACATTGTTCACAGACAACAGTTGTCAAGTGGTATCTGAGAGATCAGAAACAACCAATCAGAAGACTCTCAAGACAATGGGATGAAATTGTTAAGAGATGGAGAAGAATGATGAGATGGCTAGCACAGTAGAAACCATTAGATGACTTAAGGAACTATCGTTAAATACTTCACTATAACATTAAAAAAAAAAATTTAGCCGAAAATACAAGAGAATTTTATCTAGTAATATACCAATACCATATTATGTGCATCAATAAGGAATTAGGTAAATTCTCTTAAAATTATTAGAACATGATTGAATAGTTTTGTGAAGAATATGCAAGCAGAAGGAGGAAGAACTACTTAGATGTTGTATCAAGAACAAATTTACTGCAGGTTAAAGAATAGTACTGTCTACTACCAGAGTTTTTGGAACAGGAAATGTCAAAGGCTAGATTAGACTTTTAGAAAATAGAATTTTTATTGCAGGTTGCAAGTTGATTTTCAAAATGGTAAATGCTATAATGAAATTTGAAGATCATTCTCCATTCCCTTACTAAGTAATAGAGTCAACTCATTTATACTTGCTCTAAAATGAGAGTGAGTAGCCTGGATTGTGCCTCAATTATTTTATTGGTCACAGCCAATCTGTGAAATTTGACTAAGGCAGTTTGTAAGTGATTATTTTAATACTGTATAGTCTCATGTTCTGTCAGCATGACTGTATCCGCTTGAGAGAGGTAAGACCCTTCTCCCTATCAAAAATGGAGTCTCCAGGATATGACACTAAACTGCATCTAATGGTGAGGCGTGTTAATCATACAATCTTGGCATTTTCACATCTAACTATAATTTTTTTTTTTCAAATTTGAAGTCTCCAGGTGTTGGATTATTTTCTAGTTATATGCCATAAAAAAAACTTCCCGTCTGATATAAATAGCCATCAATGTTGCATTCTGAGTAAAACAAATCTTTTAATTACTACCCCCCCTCCAGGTCTGACTCATGTGGGCCATTTAATTTGACATTTCCTGCATTTTACTGGATTTAATGAACTGGATTAAATAATCTTTATTGACTTGGGACTTGATACCAATAATTTGAGTGTTCACTAGTTAATTCTCTGTTGCCATTTAATATGTCACATCTTCCAACACAGGAAAATCTCAAGCTAGTTTTGTTTTCACTTTCCAACAATTCTTGAAATGGTTCTATGAGTTTTACTTAAGCTAGCTGGGTCTTTCAATAGAGTATTAATCTGACCATATGGGCGTACAAGTTAAGCAGACAACTACCCTCCCAAACTCAAGCAAAACAGTGAGAAAATTATTAGAGAATTGTAGTGAATAATCAAAGATTTGTTAAATGTGTTTTTATCTGTATTAAATTTGGGACAAATCAACCTCTCCTCCATAGAACCCTCCCATACTTTAATGAGAGGTCATCATTACAATCTGAATATATGGGACACCTTTTATGGTTTAATGGTTAGCAAATTAGTCATGCACAGTATTCAATGTGTTTGTTTCTCACTTGGTGCAGTACCAAACTAAGCAAATCACAGTTAAGGACTATATCTAGATGTGTGTCTGTGTAAATGATTAATGATGTGGGTTGTTTTTTTTTTTTAATGGCATGCGAATCTTCATGGGTTACTTAATTCCAAAGCCATCCTAGTAGAACAACAGTAGTGATACTATTTAACCCATAGCTAAAGGGAGATGAGGGAGTTTAACCATTGCACCATGGATAATCCCCTCAACCAATAATGTACACATAGCAATGAAAAACATTAAACACAAATATAAATGGATTTTATAATTTCCAAATCTAAGTTAATGCCAAATTAACATATTTAATCACATTTCAAACAAACTTGATATCTTGGTGAAGTTGGTTGGTTTTATCGTAAGTCAACTCTTTTGGGGTTATTTATTACCAAAATCAGGTTTTATATATAATTATATTTCTGATACAAATCATTTTCAAACAGATGTATTTAACCCATAGATGGGATCCTAATAGGTCCCCTCCCCGGTCAGAATGGACCTAGCAGTAATAGCAACAAAGGAGTACTCCACACATTCAAAACTGGAGCCTGATCAACAGGTGTAGTTTAGTAACATTTTTTTTCTTTTAACACTTATCTGCAAGAAGATAAAGGGATACAGTCAAAATATTCTTAGCCCTGCACACAGGGATTTGATTTTCAAAAGAAAGAAAAATTACTGTCATCAATAAAATGAGATATGTCAACACTTGTTGGATTATTCAAAGCCAAAATCAGTCTTTTTTAATTATCGAGTTTAAAGTAACTAATGATAATAATCAATTTATACTATTATATGGTTTCAAGTATTCTAATTTAATACTAATAATTTTCAAATAAATCTATTTGATGCCTAGATGGGATCCAAACAGGTATTATAAAGTCACAGTGGAACTAGGAATAATGACAACAAATGAATACTTCACACCCATAGAGCTCCAGAACTAGAGCCTAACTACGACATTCAGTTTAGTGTTGTTCCAAGTACATCATTTTTGGGGTGGGTGGGAGGTATGTCTTACTTCTCAGGGAAGATACAGTTGGAATATTCTAAACTCTGCTAATAAGACTTTAATTAACCCCCACCAAAAAAAAACAAAAATAAATTACTTTAAAAAAATAATATAAGTTCATAGATAGGACCCTAGTAGATACTACTAGGTCAGAGTGGACCTAGGAGTAATGGCAATAAAAAGGGTATTTCATACCCTGAGAGCTCCTAAACTGAAACCTGATCAGTGTTATATATAAGATAGCCCTTTTCTTTTCTTTTTTTCTGCAAGGGACAACAGGATACAGTCAAAATATTCTAAGCTCTGCCAACAGGGCTTTAATTTTTAAAAGAAAAGAAAATTACTCACTTTCAAAAAATGATATAAGTTCATTTTCTTTTTCTTTATTCCATGATACTTTTTCATTGTTGTAAGAGTCTGTAATAGAGATCACTTCTGCCTGTTGATATTCTGGATTGGGGCTTGCCTTTTCCGAGTTTGAACCCTTCAAATCACGTATATAAGTAACTTGTTCAATAGAATTAGCATTATTTCCAGATTCGAGTTTATTTTCAGAAATATGCCCTAAGTGTCCTATTCCTGTAGGCCTCGAGCTTTTCCTCCACATCTCTAATGCATTATTTCTTTGTTCTTCAAGTCTCCATTCATGCTGAGACCCTGTTTTGTCTTGTACTATCCATGTCTCACTTACTGTTGTCTTGCTGTTATCTACAGTTTTCACATCAGAATGACTGTTTAGTAAATTAGTATTCTCAGATATCCAAATATTCTGATTGGTCTTGTCATCATTCTCCCATATTGAGGGATTTGATTTTTGCGTGGAATGATTCTCTTTGAAAGACTCGGATAAACACACAACCAAATCATCATCATCATCTTCCTCTTCTTCTCGGTCAATGTCATCATCTGAAAGAGTCTGAAAATACAAGAAAAAATTAGTTAATATTAAAATAAAAAGCTGTTTATATATCCCTTATATCATAGGTAGGGTTTTAAAAATAAATACTAGGGTGAGTCAAAAGTTTTGCAATATTTTGGTAACAAGTGTTAATATATGCCTTGAAGTTAGTGTATTGTGTATATAGTGCATTTATATTTCCATTTTTTCTATAGTTTCTAAAGTTTTTGCAGTTATCAAGTATTCATATCTCATATAATTAATTTGCAAATCGACCTATTTGACCTCTACATGGGACCATAACTGGTACTACCACTCTGGGTCACAGTGGACCTGGAAGTAATGGCAATGGAAGTGCATGCTACACTCTAGAGCTCCAGAACTGGAGCCTCACCACCAGATACAGTTTAGTGTCAGGATACCCCATTTTGAGGGTGAGAGGTTTATCCTTCTACCAGGAATATAGTCAGCATATTCTAAGCACTTCCAATAGCACAAGTGACACAATGAATTAAAGCAAATGCAGATATACACTACAAACTGTGTTTAGTTTGAATTGGTTTATCTAACAGCACATCAACTCCTTATTCCACCATTAGCTATGGCTGTAGAATACACCAACTGCACTTCTGCAGAGAGATAGGATGCTTCCAATGAAGCCACCTGTAATGCCAGAGCACAGGAGCCTGGAGGACGAGCAGACCATGACTCAGGTACTAAGTGACCTACAATACTACACTTCAGTCCTTACTTGGGCTAAACAGTTAGAGAGGCTCGAGCTGACCGTTTGGC
This sequence comes from Sepioteuthis lessoniana, assembly GCA_963585895.1. NCBI lineage: Eukaryota > Metazoa > Mollusca > Cephalopoda > Myopsida > Loliginidae > Sepioteuthis > Sepioteuthis lessoniana. Next base: position 9,832,828 of record OY757929.1, read on the forward strand.
TGGTCATGTCAAGCCAAAGCACCTATATCTTTTAAGTCCCGACTGCATTCTTCAAATTGCTCTTATGACAAACAAATTCCCAACCCTTTTTATTTAAAAGGTGCTAGAAGGTGGTGGCTGAGGGTCAACTGTGTCAAGAAAAATAGTTAATGAAAATTATTTCTAATTTATTAATCACATAAAATCATATATACATCCCACCCCAGAAAACAAGATTTGGCATTAAATAGTCCACAAGGGTTGAAATGCCATTAAACAAAGAAACCAACCAAAATTGTTCACTAAATTGTCTTATGCTCTAACGATTCATTCAATAACAAAAATATTTACCAACAAACTATTCACAAACAAATTATATATACAAAGGAAACATGATTTGGCACTGAATGGCCTACAAGAGTTGATATGCCATTAAACAATAACCAAACCATTTGTAAATTCCTAAATCTAATATTGTCAATATTCTATTTCTTTTGTTTTTTTAAATTGCCTTTTTTAGTCAATGACCACTTGTTTGCACAGATTTGTAATGTTGCAAGTATCTAATACTAATTGGGATAATGGTTAGAGCATTTGCTAATGGTCCAGGAAGACCATGGGTTCAATCCTAGGTCGAGTCATACCAAAGACACAAAAAATGGTACTTGAAGCCTGCTTGCTTAACACTCAGCATTATAAGGTATGGACCAAGGGTAAGTGGAGCAATCCAATGAAAGGAGTAGTGCCCTTTTCTACACCTTGATGTAGTAGCTATTGAAAAAGAAGCCTTCGAGTTGCCCTCAACAAGAGTTGGCCAACTTACCCATTCCTATTTTATTATTAATTTGCACAATTATAGGATTTCAAATATTCCTTTCTAGCATCAATAAGTTGCAAGCAATTATATAGTTTCAAATAACTAATAATATTTCTTAGTAAACAATTACAGCTTCAAGTAAATATTCTTAATATAAATAATTTGCATACAGTTAAATGGTTTTACGTATTCCAATATAACATTAATATAATTTTATATTATATTATATTCTATTTAATAATAATCATTTGTTTGCACACAGTTTTCTGGTTTCATGTAATCTTATCTTAATCATTTTCAAACAAATCTATTACACCTATAGATGGACCCTAACAGGTATTATCACTCTGGGTCAAAGTGGAACTGAAGATAATAGCAATGAAGGGCTAATTCCACACTCCTTAGAGCTTGAACAATGTGATGACAGAAATACATTTTAACTTATTTTGATATTAGTTTTTTATGTAACCAGTAATATTACATATAGAATTCATTAAACAAATACACATTATAACTTTCATTGATTCTAATAATTATATATATAATAATATAGCCAATACTAAAAATATATCTATAGAAAATAAAATTTGATTGTGTTTTGAGGCATATCAAACCTTTCAGGTTCTTTAATGCCAATTCCTGTTTTGTACATACGATTTGTAGACAAATAGTTTGTAAGTAACATTTTAAATAAACCAGAGCTCTTTTATTTGCACAGAGTTAAATAGTTTCAAGTACTGCTATCTAACACTAATAATTCTATTTAATATTAATAATAATCCCAAGTAAAAGATTAAATAGTTCTATTTGATCCATAGATAAGACCACTCTAAGTCAGAGTGGACTTGAGCATAATGGTAATGAAAGGGGTAAACTTGAGATTTAAAAACAAGGGTCTTTCTATCTCAGTTTGCTGCATTCGTTTCGTCGCACAAGGTCTCTGGTCTTTCTCAGCTGTCAAAAGCTCGACCCACTGTTCTCTCCATTTCAGTCTTTTCATAATCTCCATTCCCTCTAATATGAAAATGAATGCGACAGGTATAAATAAAATATATAAACCCTCGTTCATCTTTTCTTCTTATTCCTTTCCCTGATGATAGAAACAGATGCGATGCTGATTGTGAGTAGTTTTATTCAATTTTCCTTTACATTCTAGACTACACTTTTCTTCCCTTTTTCAACCTGATTCCATTACCTGACAGGCCAAACAGACACCCGGTCGTTTGCATGAGTGATAATTTCTATTACAAAACTGGAGCCACAACTATCAGATGCAGTTTTAATGTCATACCAAGGACACAAGATGGTTTCATGCATTGCTGTCTAACAGTAATAACTCTAGTCAACACTATTCATTTGTTTGCACACAGTTAAATGGTTTCTAGTGTTGTAAATGATTAAATAGTTGGACCCATAAATAGGACCCTAACAGGTACTAACATTCCCACTCAGAGTAGACCAGGAAATAATGACAATGAATAGGAACTCTACATTCCCCAAAGCTCCAGGATCGGAGCCTCACCATCAGGTGGTTTAGTGCCATATCCAGGAAACTCATAGGCAATGGTGGGGATCTTACCCCTCTGCAAAGATACAGTCAGCATGTTCTACAGCCTCAGCTGATGGGGTTAATTTCCATTTTGCATATGAAGCAGTACCATTACAACAACAACCACTACCTGTAGATTTCTTGAGGACCATTGGCTGCAACCATCTTATGACAATAATGGCATTGCAGTTTGTTTTGAATTCAGAATTGTCCATCTCCTAGACTGGTTACTCAGTTTGCTCTACTATTTTACTTATAGCTGGATAACTTGGGGTCAGAGCAAAGAAAAGATGGAATCATGCCTCTACCAAGGAAATTAACGTAATTCAAATACAAACAGCCTTGATCAGGATTTGAACTCAGCTTGCAGATTCCATTTTGCGTAAAAATAACGATTATGTGATTTGCACTTCAATATGAACACTTCCTGGTCAGTGGGGCTTACAATATGCTGACTGTATCCTCTGTAGAGAGGTAAGACACCCTCAAAACAAAGGATGTCTGGGGTATGACACTAAACTGCATCCATTGCTGAGGCTCCAGTTATGGAGCTCTGAGAAGCACAGACCACTTCCTCATTTCCATTATTCCCAGGTCCACTCAGACTCTGAGTGGTAGTACTTGTTAGGGTTTTGCCTATGAGTCAAATAGATCGATTTGAAAATTATCAATATTAGATAGGAATACTTGATGTCATATAACTAAATTATTTAAATTGAGAATGATTACTTGAAGCTATAATTGTACAGTAAGGATCATTAATATCAATTGCTTGAAACCATATAACTATGTGCAAATACTAAATAGAAAAATTATTTGAAACCATATAATCATTAGTGTTAGATAGGAATACTTGAAACCATACAACTGTGTGCAAATTATTTGCATTAGGTAGGAATACTGGATGGCATATAGCTAAATTATTTGTATTTAGAATAGTTACTTGAAGATATAATTGTTTATGAAGAATTATTATTAGTTACTTGAAACCATATAACCGTGTGCAAACATTATTAAACAGAAATAATTATTTGAAATCATAACTTTTAAAAAACAACTCTACAAAAAACGTAAATATAAGTATACAATGAACTCAATTCCCTACTCTCTAGGCATAAAATAACTCTAGATGGGTTGACATGCCATTAATATCAATCAATCAAAATTAACAGATAGAGTGAAAAATTTTTAAAAACCCTGACCATTTCACTAAATACCCATCAAAGTTATTTGAAAGTGGGAAAATGTTAAACTTTTTTTTTTTAGTAATTAGCAGGGATTTTCCAAAAATAATGAATACACAATTCAAGATTAATATGAACATTTATTATAAGCTAATGGGACATTGGTAGAAGCTAAAATATAGATATAGCAATTTTTGTTAATGTTCTATAGATAGGACATTGGTATCCATTGGATTAACTGGTAGTATGTAATATGTGATTAACAGTTCTCTTCTTAAGTTGATAACAACGTGTATGTTAGTGCCCGCCCCTTTTAAAAATATAAAGCGTCAGTCTAGCTAAGACTGTCATCTTTGGTCTGATTTCAACCAAGCTGTCAGGAATTGTTAAAATCAACACCTGAAAGGTTTTAAAATACACTAGATCTTTTTTCAAGTATAATCTATCTCTCACTCTCTATATCTTATTGACTACCCAACTGTATAAGGGTGTTCAGTTCACAGTGCTTACCCACTCTCTAAGTAATCATTATGCATGGTCGACAGCTTTTTCCCCTCTCTGTATGTCGATGAAAGGTATTGAACTGATAAAAAGAGAGAATTTATTTCATCTCAATCGGATGGTTTGGTTTCTTTATTTTAATGACATATCAAGAGAGGTTCATATTTTTCCCAAGGGTATTAATCGGAAAGTGAATGTAATGGTACAAGTGGAGTTCAAACTTGTTTACTATGATGTCATAGTCCAGTTTGTTAGCCACTACACCATGGGGGGCTCTCCCAACTCAATAGGATTGATGGCATCTACTGGGTTGATAATATTTATTCACCTTCTAGTCAAAATGTTATGCAAAATATCAATTACTGAAGCATATCTGGCTACAAAGAATATATTTGTGGAAATTCAAAACTTACCTGGAAGTTTTCAGATTGATCAGCAGTCGAGGATGATAAATTTGAGTTAAAACTATTGTAATTATTAGGAGCCCTTGCTTTAATAAAATCTTTGACAAACCCAAGTCTGTCAATGAAAGCCCACTTGGAGACGTACTGATTATCAGGATTTGAATCAGACTTATTCTCAGATTTCCTACATTCTCGTGCATAAGTCGTACGAATATTTTTCCATCGCCTTTTTATGTGCATTTCTGAAAGAAAGAAAAAAAGAAAATATTTTAAAATAACCATGTAGCTTTTATACCAGTTAACAGTTTTTCATACATAAAGCAATACCTGGGTGAAATTGGGTATTCTTGCTTTTAGCATCTGAAGTAGAGTTCACAATACAAACACAGAATTACACTCCTTAATTTTTTTGTTTCTACCTCGTCTCATATCTTGATCACATCCATTAAAAAAAATAAAATAAAAATAAATAAATAAAAAAGTGATTTATCTTTCTTGAATCAGAAATGCAATATATTTTATTTCCACTATATTAAGATAAATTTCTTATGTCTCATTTATTATAATATAATCAATCAAATCACTGGTACTGTAAGCTGGGTTGCTTATGGGGATGGTACACATGTAGTGTGTCTTGGACAGGAATAGTCGAGTGGAACCCATCCCCCTCCATGTATACACCTGACTAAATTCAGAATTTTTGTTCTTGCCATAGCAAGATTCAAGAGCCTAGTCTGCCCTGCTATTTACCCATAAGAGGAGAACAGTTGGATTAACATTTTTTTTCTTAAGGGTATTAGCACCATATGAAATCCAAACAGCCCCACTTAGGGTTTGAACTTAAGTAGCCAAGTTGACCTCCCGTGTTAATAACCATTATGCCATGAGCACTTAAATATATTGCATTTCAAATGCTATGTTTTAAAATTTCCAATGCAAGAAAGAAGGGCTACGAAAGATCCATGCTGGGAATATTTTATTTATTGAATGGCATATCAACTCCTTAAGGGTTATTTAATGCCAAAATTTGATTTATTTGTAAATATTTGATTGTAATCATATTTTTAATGAGCCACTGAATTTTTTCTTTTTTTTAAAATTGCCCTTTTATTTGTCTAGAATCATTTGTTTGCACAACATTTTAAAATTGCTCTTTTATTTGTCTAGAATCATTTATTTGCACAACATTTTAAAATTGCCCTTTGATTTGTCTAGAATCATTTGTTTGCACAACATTTTAAAATTGCCCTTTTATTTGTCTAGAATCATTTATTTGCACAACATTTCTATTTATTCTGAAAATGTTTGAAACAGATCAATTTGACTCATAGATGGGGACCCTAACAAGTACCGCTACTTCAGGTCAGAGCAGACCTAAAGGGAGTACTCAGAGCTCTGGGATTGGACCCTCACCAGAAAATTCACTTTTATACATGAAATTTATTTTGGATACAAAAAAAAAAAAAAAAAAAAAGCAACAATACCCAAGAGAATAACTATCAACAATTCTACTGAATGAAAATTGCAAGAAAAATCAAAATGAAGAAAAAAAAAGAATGGGGAGAGAGAGAGAGAGAGAGAGAGAGAGGCCTGTATTTGTTAGCATATAACATTCATTTTTCTTCCTTTAAATTATCTCTTCTCCAAAATATTTCTATCGCAAAATTAGAATGTATGTATTTATCCAACAACTCTGTCACAGGTAGAATGCAACACAAGGTCAAAGCGGAGTAAAGCATGTTTGAATTGAGAGTTTTCCTTCTCCTAGACTGGTAGCCTAACCAAAGCTAAGGAACTCAGTCTGTCCTACTACTTATTCATTGCAAAAGGGAAAGAACTGTTGGATTCACGTTTTTTTCCAAGGTTATTAGTGTGAAATGAACATAAACTAGCCTCACTCAAGATTTTAACTTGGGTCACTGATTTCTTTTCATGATTACTGTTAAGCTACACCCACCTCAAAATTACAGTGTTCGTTATCAGTTGATTCAGTAATTCTTGCATTAAATACTAAAAATAAGAATTTTAATTTTATGCTGTTTATTAGTGCAAAATATTACATCAGGGAGGAGATAAATAAAAATGGTATTTAGTGTGTGAGAGAAGAACAGTATGTTGACCTAACTGAAAGATGAGCATATGATGATACGTGATCATTATGGTAAAAACAGAAATTTGGTTTAACATTAGTAGCCTTATTTTTAGCAAAATTAAGTATGTATTGTTACTGGCAACCAAAAGACTCCCTTTTCAATAGCTACTACACCGAGGTGTAGGGGAGGGCGCTACTCCTTTCTCTGGATTGCCCTACTTTACCCTTGATACATACCTTATATTGCTGACTGTTAAGCCAGGAGGTATCAAGTACCATTTTTTTTTTTTTAATGACGTGACCTGGGATTGAACCCAGGTCTCCCAGACCATTGGTGAACACTCTACCCAGTAGGCCAATGTGCTGGTTTAATTATGTATAGAACGCACTATTTTTCAGAATAAAATTTAGGTGTGCATATTATATATGCGAAGTATATAATTAATTTTTTCTTGCTACATGGTTCACCATATTTGAAATCATCATCATGTTGCGCTGGTAGCACGGATATCCCTGACCCTCTCTCGCCACTCCTCCCTATCGTTCATCGCCCTAGGTAGGTCTTCAGCACAACATCCCGTATCCTCACATAGCTGCTGAATGTATGTTCGTGCTGGTCGTCCTGCTTTTGCACGGCCATGTGTGGGGGTCCGTAAGAGTACATCTCTTATGAGTTCGTCCCTGCTAGTAAGTTATACCTATAGTCTAGACTAGTGTTTTATGCTGTTACAGAGAAATAGCTGGTAGAATGTGTGTTTATAATTTTGTTTCCCCTAATGTGAGCTTATATTTGCTACAAGCTAGTTGCATCTTTTTTAGAACGTGTGTGTAAATTTTGTGTTTAAAGATATAAACTATATAAGTTCTTATTTTTAGCCAATACGAACCAATAAGAAGTTGAACAAATGTTAAATTTAGCTGCTACAAATTCGAAAAAGTCAACGTGTATTATACACAAATTGTTTCCCAGAATTGGTCGTCCAAAGTTTGAGGTGTGTATTATACACAAATAATAATAGTAAGTTTTATTAACTTTCATAAACGAGTCAGTTTAAGTAGATTTTAAAAATGTAAGAGTATTTGGAATATTTTTGGATTTTTTTTTTTTTTTTTTTTTACAAGTGTAAACAAAATTTCCACATGCAGCAAATTTGACTATGCAAGAACAGATTTATTTTAACATTTTTTAAAAGATATACATTTTATGAAAATCGATTAAAGTATTATAAATTTTCTTTTTCTTTTGTTGTTTTTCAATGGCTGTCATTCATTTTTTTTTATGACAAGCGCATGGTTACAATAAAATATAGCAGTTCGTATCCAGCTAGAAAATAACATATCATAATTAATCAACTTTGGTTTCTGGACCCGAGTGAAATCAATAACAGCTTAATTCGAGGGTCCATTCTCACTGTCCTAAGAGGGGTAACATTTGGATTTATTGTCCGGTGCTTGAGCTGCTCTCTAAAGTGAAATACCGACGGAATCTAAAAGCAATTTTTTCACTGTTTTTCGGGAGGTTCGCTTCCTGAATATGCACCCATAGCTAGATAAATATCAACGTACTTGAAAGTGATTGAACAAAGCAATCGTCTTCAGAGAGGGTGTCAGCTGTGGAAATTCTTTAGTTCGAGGAATTGGAGAATTAATTCAAACCTATTAACAGCATTCCAGAAATTCTATCTTCAAGACTTGAACTGCAAGAAGAATGGTCTAATACATGAACGTTAATTTGGGGCGGTGTTTGCTCGTAAAATAATTCAAAATTCTAAAAATTTATTTATTAAGGGAGAGAATGTTACAATCTGATTTCTTTAGTCCGGCTTTTAATATGCAAAAAGATTTCTATTACTCAACAAAAGCCGTCTGTACCCGTGTGCAGGCATGAACATGTTCTTCTGATACTAAAATTTAATGTTCAACTACAGAAGTTAAATTTTGGGATTCGACCAGGAAATATATCTTATTCCTATTTCAACATTTTAGGTACCTTCACGCACTTTTGACGAAGGTGATATAAAACAAGAAAATTGCCCAAAACTTGTATAAAAGTTAACTGTATCTTCACGAAGACATTTTAAAGAAATTTTCGATATAAAAATTATTTGTGTCCACGACAGAACGGGGGGGGGATAGTTGTTTGAAAAAGGCTAAAAAGCAGCATTGAAATGTAGCCACAGGAATCGAATTGTGTGAAAAGTATAAATAAACAAAAGATATGGGAGAACATAGAATAAATAAATACATAAACCTAAAAATTATACAAAAAAATAAAGAAATACACATATTTGTTTATAAATAGAATCAACACTCTTTTCCAAAACATCATGTCAACCTAATACACACACATTTCATATATATATATATATATGAATTAATAAATAATTACAAAATACGACGACGAGACAAACTTTGAAAATAACGGGAACAACTTACAATATATAAATAATATTTATAGAAAATAGAAAAAAAAAAAAAGCTGTGTATTTTTTTTATGTAGTTAAGTTTTATTAAACATTTGATAGTAACAAGCACAGGAAGTCATTATCATCAATGTCGATTGTTGTCGATGAAAGGGGAAAAAAAAACAAGTTAGACTCGCACGCAGATAAGAAAGAGTCGTATTTTCTGAGCAGAAAATTAAATTTACTTTTACTTACCTGTATAAATTTGACCAGAACGATCACATCCTAATCTATTACTCAATTCTTTCATAAGGGCATCACGAACATCCCTTCTAAAGTAGTCGATGTGATTGTGATCCCAGAGACATGGGTGCGCTGCGGTGAGGAAAGAAAATAATAGATTATCAACAAAATTTGACATACGAAATCTATTCCAAAAAGTCAGAAAAACGAAAATAATGACCAGAAAAAGAAATAAAGTTGGTAAATTTGACTTACCTTCAAAGAAGTCAATCAATTCATTCTCTTTTTTTTTATCCCACGTTACGCGGTAGTCCGCCATCTTTAGTGAAGAGTCATATCAAGTAGTCATGTCTGGGCCGGCTAATGTAACCAGCAACAACGAAGACATTACAAAATTCGTCAAGTTAAAATAGATAAATAAATAAAATAAAATACAAGTGAGAAGGGGAAAAGAACATTCGTCTCGTCTATTAATGGATTATATATTATTTAATCGGAATTTATAATGAGAAAAAAAAAATGCCCCAACCAAAATAGTGCGAATGTTTAACTCGTCTTTGTTTGTATTCAAATGAGTTACTTGCCGCCGCCAGACATAACTAAGCTAGCCAGAAAAATAAAAGCGACCCCCCCAAAACCCCAGAAATCTATAGGCAATAACGCGAAAATTATAATCGATTACTGATATTACAGTGCCCAAACATAACTTCTACTGATAACCTCTATAGAAAATCGATATTCAATAGGGTTTTGTGATGATCATTTATTTAATTATTCCTTCTCTTTTGAATGCACGTGTTTTTGTAAAGAGGTAGTCTTAAATAAATAAGACCCAGTCATCCCCTAACTCAACGCAAAGGTAGGTTAGACAAGAGGTTGAGTTTAGCACGGAAAACCCATACGGATGGGTGGTGCCAAAAACAGCTAAGCTTTAACGGAATTCATCATTAAGGGAGGGTGACTCAGGAACTGATTTTATCACCGTTTAGTGGAATGGGGTAAATGGTGTCTCTGAGGACCAACCCCTGAAGCTGAGAAAGATGATTATACCCAGCTTCGGATGATCGGGGATCTTGCCTGTGTCATACCAGGCAAGTAAAAGTATAGTGAGAGGGGAAAGTGCAAACTCAGACTGCAAGTCGTAAAATACCTGTAGACGTAAGATCATTTTAGAATTAACCTTCTATAACATATTTATGCATACAGAAAAAAAACAACAACTAATAAATAAATAAAAAAATCAAAAATATTTGTTAAGAAATAATTTTAAAAAACTTACAAGGAGAAGAACAAAAATATTCATTTTAAACTAATTTCAACGGAATAAAGTACGAAGTGACTTTGAAATTGATTTTATTTTTAAGATTTAATGAATTTAGTAGAGATAAAAAGATACGTAACAAGGGAATGTTCATTACCAAAATCTCATAACAGTAGCTTAGACACGGAAGAATAGTATGAAATAAATCGAAAAACCGTAGCTGTAAGTAAACGAAAACAAAATAGAAATGTGAATCTATAATCTATAAAATGGCTTAAAAAAACAAATCTAAAATTGAATTTTTTTAAAGTTTAGAAACACTAAAACACTTTTGATAAATATTTCCTTTATAGTTAAATCAAATAGTCATTTACTAAACTTAGCACACGTGTGGTTCACCTAGTGAGGATCGAACTCACTATCCACTAGTACATGGATATCAGTTCCCATCACCCCAAAAACAGGATTAAAGAGAGCAATGTTTACTCAGTAATGGGAGAGGTGATGCCTAAACCGGGCTAAATATTTTATTCCGAACACCTGAAAAGGGGGTGGGGAACGTGCGGCATTAAAAAACCCCAAAGAGCTGAGATAAGTGGCAAAGTTGAAAGAATGTGTTCACCCAACTCTTCCACCATGTGATACAAGGTCAATTTTTAAGCAGAGTACTGCTGGTTTCAATTCAGAGTTTCCTTCTCCAAGACTTGTTGCCTAACTAAGGCAAAAGAACCCAGTGTGTTTGACTATTTACTTATGGCTGAAGGAAGAAGAGATGGGATAAATACCTTTCCCAAGGGCACTAGTGTAAAACAAAATGCAGTGATTCTAATTTGGTAGCCATCATATGATGACAAGGTGCCTTAGTTAAATAAAATCTTAATAGAGTTGTTTTTAAAGAGGATGAATTCATATTTCAAATGATCTTTCAAGGTCTAAAAGTCAGATCCTATGTTACAAGAATAAAAGCTAGAGAGGAATAAATTATCTTGGTTTTTCTAACAGTACTAAGCACTTGATAAATATGTTCTCAGTGAACAAGCAGTAGTAGACCTACAATACCATAACTACTAGAGTGAGTCAAAAGTTTTGCAATATTTCAAGCTATTTTGTATTTCAAGTATTTCAGCATCTGTTCACAAGGGCAAGCTTATGGAGATGTTGATTGATGGTGTCTTGTGAAGAACCAAGTACTGCTGTTGTACCACAAGTTTGTTGACTGATCCTAAGCCTTCCACATTATTAAATTCTTTCACTATTGTCATTGTACTTAGACCTTATTTTTCACCGGTAGCATAAAGTGCCACTAATTGCAATTTTTTTACCACTTATTATCAAAGGTGTAGCATAAAAAATAGACAATATCTATATATGAAAATAAAAAATAAACAATTCAGGAATAGACAATAAGCCGTATCAAATGAAGGATATAAAATGGAGATACAAATTGTTAAAAATCATCTGTGAAAATCAGTAAAAACTTCTGACTCAAACTGGGGGCCTTAAATATTTCAAAACTTTGGACTGACCCTAGTTTAAATAAAAAAACTAACTGCACAAGTAACCATAAAGTACAGGTATCAAGAGAAAGGCTTAAACAAAGAAGAATAAAGTTATGTTCACATCTTCCCATAATTAAACAAGAAATGTGGTATATTCTGAAGTCTTTAAGGATATATATCATTATAGTAGTATAGTACTTTTGAGCCCTTACTGTTGTAAGCTTGCAGAGTTTTCTAAAAAATGTCTGATCACTAGTAGTTTTTCATTTGACATATTTTTTTTTTCTGGACAGAGGATTTTACCCACTTGAGAGACTGCAGTAAATACTCTTGATATTTTTGGCGCAACACGTTTTTGTCCCTGAGAAGTTTAGTGATCAGTCGATCATTTTCATCAAACCAATCCCAATGTTTTGTTTCCTTGAGACCTGTGATCGTGCAAGTCCTTCAATTTCAACATATGAATACGAATATGTTTAGGGACTTTTATCTCCTTATTTCATGCATGATGCGCATTTTCAATTTGCCACATTCGAGCATAGGGTCCATACCACACTCTGCACCTCGTATGACAAGAAGATTGCAGACATCTTGAAGGTCTTGTTCTCTGATGATAATGTAATTGAGAATATACTTGTGCGTGTGTATATATATATATCTATATATCTATGGAAGTAGATAATGGAAAATAATCTGACAATGTGGAGAAAAAATATTGAAAAACAAAGTAATCTAAAGTGAAGAATAATTAACATTGACTTTCTTTCATATTAAATTCTTCACTTTGGATTACTTTGTTTTTCAATATTTTTCTCCATATATATAACTGCTGTGTCTGTTTGACTATAACAGAGTTCTATATAAAGTTGGGGTAATTTACTAAGCTTTTTGCTTAGATGTAGCACAAGGCCATATGAAAGGGGCACCCAATGAGACTTGAACTCACTCGTGTAGGTTTGCTAGTCGAGCTTGCTAACCATTATACCACCAGAAGCACCTGTTCTATATAAAGTTGTGTGTCAAAATAACTTCTTCAGATCTCAAATGATAGTAAGGAGACAATAAATAATTATACCCCTTAAAGAATGGGTATGTCAGTTGAGTGCCTCATGGGGTGACAGTCCCAGAAACCCATTATTGATTACTTTTGTATCTGTTTTTTGAACAAGAAATATATATCTCAGACATGGGAACGGTAAAGATACAGTATAAGAATAAATGACTCTTCCAAAGAAGAAATAATAACATTACTGGAATATATATTAAAATTGGACCCTTTCATATGGATGAGCAAAGGCAGGATGACCAGCTAGAACCTATATTCAACAGCTTTGCGCTGATACAAGATATAGCCTTGAAGACCTCCCTAGAGCGATGGACGATAGAGATGGGTGGCGAGAGAGGGTCAGGGAGATCTGTGCTGGCAGCGTGACGTGATGATGATGGATGAACTTCAACAATCGATGCACCCTGGGCACTATTCTATTTTCTCTCATCAAGTAAACTTTTTTTTCCATTTTTGTACTTCTTCTATATAATGCTTGTTCATGGAATATGTGTATATTCATGTATTCTTTCTTTTTAATATCATTGGTGGAGAAAAATATTGGAAAGCAAAGTAATCCAAAAAGAAGAATCTAATATGAAAGAAAGTCGACGTTATAGCATTTTGGTTTTGATAAATCATCATCAGGATATAATAATAACATTGGTGTGTGTACATTATGTACATAAAAGGTGAAATGTTTTTGTATGTGTAAATGAGTTTATCATATCTTTCTTTCTACTGAGTTCAGTATTAGTATATGACTGATATACTAATATTGGTCCTCGGTAAGTGAGGACTTGGCTAAATATCATTCTTAGTCGTAAGTATATCGATACAAGTTTCTGAATAGTCTGCTATTGAACTGGATAAAGGTATTGATTTTTTTTTCCCTAATGGTGGTAGTTATTCTTTTTAATAATCTATTTTATCTTATTTCTTTCTTTCTTTCTTTTTTTTTTTTTTTTTTAGTAAGAGTTGTTTTGTAATAGAAGTTATCAACTTTGACTTTCTCATGAATCAGTAAAATTAACCTTATTGTAAATTGAACCATCAACCTAAAAAGTCAAATTTTTCTCACCAAAAAAAAAAACAAAAAAAAATTCACCTACAAAAACAAGCTACTTTGTAAAGTCAAATCTTTATTTTTTCTATTTTATTGTAAATTCACATTTCAACTTTTCAGCTGTATTAATTATTAATTCACAAAATTTTATAAAAAAGAAAGCAGTGTCTCATCAACTGAGACAGACATCAACACGCGACTAGCAAAGGCATGGACAGCTATTGATAGGCTATCAATCATATGGAAATCAGACCCGACTTATAAAATAAAACACAGTTTCTTCCAAGTAGGGTTGTGTCGATACTGCTGTATGGATGCACTACATGGACGCTAACTAAACGTATGGAGAAATAGCTTGACGGCAACTACACAAGAATGCTGCAAGCAATATTGAACAAGTCCTGGAGGCAGCACCTCACAAAGCAGCAGCTGTACGGCCACTTACCACCCATCATGAAAACTATCCAAGTTAGACGAACTGGAAAAGTAGGGATGAACTCATAAGTGACATACTCCTGTGGACCCTTTCACATGGACGAGCAAAGGCAGGATGACCAGCTAGAACCTACATACAGCAGCTCTGTGCCGATATGAGATGTAGTTCTGAAGACCTGCCAGAAGCAATGGATAGAGAAGGACGGCGAGAAAGGGTCAGGGATATCTATGATGATGATTATCTTAGAGTATTATTCATAAATTAAATTCATGCAGTTATCAAATGGAGGAGTTCCTGTTACATAGCGACTAGCGGGCTGGGTTGTGACATCGTAGTGAATTCAAACACCAGTCATGCTATTATGTTTACTTTCAGACTAATACCTTTAGGAAAAGTATGAATCCCCTCGTCATTCCCTCCACCAACTATGGATTAAATGGCACCACTACTATTCTTTTATAAGGATGAATTTGATTGACATTAAATAACCCATAAAGGTTGATATACAATTAAGCAAAGAGACAAAAGCAATAATCAAACATTCTGTGGAAAACTGTAATATCTTAGGGAGTAATCATAGAAATACATTTGACAATAATACAGGGTGTAGCAGAAATACCTCCCACATTTTAAACTGTCACCTGTGAAGTGTAAATGAACTCAGGCAAGTGGTAATGGTAGCTCTATCTAATGTCTTAACATTTATTTTCAGATGCAATCACTTACGATCATAGTTTGGACTGGTGTACACTGTGCATTTGCTGTTGAAATGTTTTTTTTTAAGATTAGTGAAGCTGTAATTGCTATACAGAGCTTTTAGTGCTCATTTCACGTCATATTGGGATGATACTGTTCTGGATAGAAAATCAATATGGCTGTGGACCGAAAATTTCAGAACTACAAGTTCATCAATAAAACAAAAGCCATTTAAAAGGCCTCACATACCAGAAAACGTCTCAACTGTGAGACAATGTGTTGAGTAATCTTCTACATGTTCAGTTAGTAAACATGCTTCTACTTTGGGAGTGTCTGACTGAACAAAAAATGGGAAGACATTTATTTGATAGAGCTACCACTAGCCTAAGTTCACTTGCACCACACAGGTGACAGTTTAAAATGTGGGAGGTATTTCTGCGACACCCTGGGTTTATGATAAAGAAAATATTAATATTAGTATAATATTCAGTATCTTTTTCATAATATGTATTTTGAATGAATTCATTTCTTTTTTTATTAGATTTAATTTGTAAACTTCAAGGAGTTTTTAATTGAAATTAATGGTTAAACTTTGAATTTTTAAAATTATATAATACAATTTTACGTTATCTCTTATTTATTTTCATTATTTTATTTCTAATTTCCTACAACCAACGATATCGTGGGAAGCAATGAAATCCATATTTACCAACCCCTCTGCTCAGGCAGGATATGACACAAGGTCAATTTTTAAGCGGAGTTTATCAGGTTTGAATTCAGAGTTTTCCTTCTCCTAGACTAGTTGCCTCACCAAGGCTGAAGAACCTAGTCTGCCCTACTATTTACCCATAGCTGGAGGGAGAATAATTGGATTCATACCTTTCCCAAGGGTATTAGTGCTATTTGAAATGCAATCAGTCTCATCCAGGATTTGAACTCATGTCGCCGTGTCCATTTCCTACGACGATAACCATTACACCACAGGCACCTCCTAAAGCAATGGGAAGCAATGAAATCAAAGAGATGAAAGAGTATGTTTATTTAGAATGGATGGTGAATATGTGCAAAGACATGGATGTGGAAATCTCGAAGAATAAGATCAGAGTAGAATGCATTTACCACAATAAAAGATGTGCTTAAGGCAAAGCTGAACAAAACTCTACAAACTTATTTCTTTAATTGCACCATTTTGCCTATAATGTTATACGTAAGAAAAACGTGGGCTATCACAAAGAATGAAAAACAGAAATTGGCTATGACACAGAGGGCAATGAAAAGAACCAAGCTTGAAATAATGTTGCGAAAGCATATCCATAGCAAAGTAATACAAGCATGGAGTGGAATGAAGGATGTGATCACTGAGCACTAAAAACAAAAGTTCCACTGGATTGGATATGTCACAACATTAACTGACAATAGGTAGCCCCTTGCAGTTGTCAAGTGGTATTTAAGAAATTGGAAACAACCAATCAGAAGACCTCTATGATGATGAGGAGATGAAATTGCCAAAAGATTCAGACCAGCATGGAGAGATAGAGAGTAAGAATAAAATGGAAGTTCAATTGTGGCCAGCGATATAGAAAATATTGGATGGCCTGACTAATAAAGGAAAAAAAATTACTAATTTATAAAACCATAAAAAGAAATATACCTTAAGGAAACTATATGTATAAAGTTCGAAGAATCTTAATCTTATTTTTAATCAAAAACTTTGATTTAAAAATATTTGTATAAGGAGTAGCGCCCTCCCCTACACATTGGTGTAGTAGCTATCGAAAAGGGAGCCTTCGGGTTACCCTCGACTATGGTCGCCAACTTTACTTACATATGCAAGCACACACACAATATATTAGTTAGTACACATACACACACACACACACACATATATATATATATATATATATATATATATATATACACACACACACACACACACTTCAAGGAAGCTCTTAATCTCATTTTTAATCAAAAACTTTAATTTTTGAAAAATTATATATTCTAATTATATTTCTAATTTACATACACACACACACACACAGAGTGGGGAGTAGAAACAAATAGTCATACACATACAAATTTTTAATTTTTTGTATTTCCAACAAATGAATAAACATACTTTTCATATAATTAACTGCACAGATGCATAATAACTAAATATGTACAGAAAACAAACAAACAAAAAAAAAAAAAAGATTTAATAGAAATAAATACCATTTACCCATTTTAATGGGTGAAAAAAATTATTTGTACAATGCAAATTTCAGATTTTAAAACTTTTAAATTGCTTTAATACTCTAGATTATTCAAGTGGAATATTTTAGAATGTTCCAATAATGTTATTGGTCAATATTTTTAGCCTAAAAAATAGGAACAAAACATTCTGTAATTGATATTCGTGCAAGGTTATCATCATGACAAGAGGTAAAGAATTGACAAATTTTAAAAAAAGAACAGGAAAATCTTAGACAACCTAAATATTCCATATACTACAATTACTTCATTAATTGCAAGGTATAAAAAACACAAAACTGTTGAAAACCAAAGAAGATTTCTTCAAGATCTTCAGGAAAATTAATGTGTCAAAGTAAACAAAATCCAATTATTATTCGTCAAGAGTTGTAAGATGATTTGTTTTCATCAGGAACCTGTATCCCTAAACGGACAATAACCAATGAAATTCATAGGAACAATCTAAAGTCATGCTCTCCTTGGAGAACTCCATTGCTATTGAAAAGACACAGAGATGCCAGGTTGAAATTTGTATGTAAACATAAGAACAAGGAAAAATCATATTGGGAAAGAGTATTATGGGCAGACAAAACCAAAATCGAATTGTTTGAAAGTAATTCTAGAAATCATGTATGAAGGAAAGATGGAAATGCCTTCAAACCAAAGAACACAGTTCCAACAGTGAAATTTGGAGGTTGCAACATTATGATTTGGGGATATCTTTCCGTAAAAAGTACTGGCAACATATCAATAATAGATGGTAGAATGAATGCCGTAGCATATCAAAATATTTTAGAAGCAAATTTAATGATTTTGGTTGAAAATCTTTAACTTCCTCCTGACTGGATCGTCCAACAAGATAATGATCCTAAGCACACTGCAAAATTTATGAAGAAATGGCTTGCTGAAAATAATCTAAATATCCAGAAATGATCAAGTCAGCCAATTGAGAATCTGTGGCAATATTTGAAAATTCAAATCCAATTGAGAGCTCCATCTAACATCCCAGATCTGAAGATCATATGTGAAGAATGGAACAAAATACCAACTAAAATTTGCAAATAATTAATTGAGAACTACAAGAAGAAGTTGATTGTTATAGAAATGAATAATGATTATTCTACAAAGTATTAAATGAAGATTATGTATTCTTTTTTGTATTGTACGAACACTTTTTTCACTTATTAAAATGAATAAATGGGATTTATTTCTATTAAATCAATTTTTCAGTTTTCTAGACATATTTTGTTAATTATATGAAAAGTATGTTTATTCATTAGTTGGATATACGAAAAATAAAAAAATTTGTATATGTACAATTATTTGTCGCTGTATATACTTTAAAGAAACTAAAATTCAAGGAGTATTATTTTTAATCAAAAACTTTAATTTAAAAAAAAAATGTATTTCCTAATTATATTTCTAAATTACATACATATGTACATACACACACATATAGTTAATTCACACACACACACTTCAAGGAAATTAAAACTGTAACACTCAAGGAGTCTTAATCTTACTTTTAATCAAAAATTTTAATTTCTAAAAAATTGCATATCTAATTATATTTCTAATTTACACACAAACACACACAGTTCAAGGAAGCTCAATGTGTAAAATTCAAAGAATCTTAATCTTATTTTTAATCAAAAACTTTGATTAAAAAAAATATAGTATATTCTAATTTATATACATATGTACATACACACACACACACATCGACTTAGTACATTATTTATATATATATATATATATATATATATATATATATATATATATATATATATATATAGAGAGAGAGAGAGAGAGAGAGAGAGAGAGAGAGAGATCAATAGACAGATATGTGCATGTATAAAAGAAATAATACCGAGAGCCAATTTGGTAGTATTTATACAGGGTGGTGAAAAAGTCAGGTACCATTTTAAAACTGAACAACTATTGAATAAAAAGTAAAGAAATATTTTTTTTTGATTTTGACATTTGGACATTACTTTTTACTAATTGTGGAATTGTGTCTAGCTTTGCAACATTCTGCTTGCTCTTTAGAGATGACAAATATAATAATATCCTTCAAAAAGGTAAATGACTTTTGTGCCCCTTTACATATTCGTTTGGCATCAACTTCTTACGCAGTGGAGCAGTCACTTGAGTAACTAAAAAGACGTACTGATTAAAAAAGGGGAGGAGTTTTTGGTAAGAGACATTTAGCAGATCTAATTCTAAACTTGCTGCGTGCTATCTTGCTATGAACTTACTATGATAAAAAAAGAGACACAACAATATTCATTATGACATTTCCCCCTCTATGAGCTTCATCAGATAATAATTTATAAAAATTATAAAAAATACTTAAGCTATTCAGATAAAAATAAACAAAATTTCCAGTAGCATAAAAAAACATGTTAATTTTATTCAGTTTTAAAAATCTTATTGTGTGTGATGAAAGTCATCCTGAATGAAGAAATTTAGTTGGAATATTTCAATGCAACGTTATTTCAGGCTTCTTATTTTTTTTAAAACATTATTTCATTTCATTTTATTGCTCAAATCAAACAAAAAGCAAAATTATAACAGGTACTATCACTTTGGGTCACAGAGTGGACTAAGGAGTAATGGCAACAAAGGTATATTCTACAGCCCCCATAACTCCAGAACTGGTGCCTCACCATTAGATGCAGTTTGCTTTTTGTATTATATGAAAGACTATTTTTCAATGTTCCATAAGATTTCTAAGTAAATTACACTTTTTTTTCCTCTCTATAATTGGTTCACAAAGTTATTTATGATATCAAGTATTTTTATCAAATACAAATAATTTGCAAACAATTTATGGTTTCAAGAATTATACAATAAGTTATTCTGTTCTTGGGTCTATATATTTAGATGCAATAATGTATATCTGTACAGGTGCAGGCATGTCTACATGAGTATGTATACATATAAGTATAGCATATATGCATGTAAGCGCATATAGAGGTAAGTGTACCTGTATGGGAGTGTGTAGGCATAGGTTGGTTGGTTGGTTGTGTTTTATGGCATTTCAACCCTTGTAGGTAATTTAATGCCAAATCCTGTTCATACATATACATATATTAAACATATATGATTTGTAAATAAATAGTTTGTAGGTAACATTATTTTTAAATGAGTCAGAGCCAATTTGTTTGCACATCGTTAAATGGTTTCAAGTAGTGTTATGTAATATCCATGATCCAATTTAACACCAGTCATTGGTTTGCACATATATTTCTCTTTGACCCCTAGATGGGACACTAACAAGAACTACCACTCCAGGTCAGAGTGGACCTGGGAGTAATGCCAATGAAGAGGTACTTCACATTCCCCCAAACTCTAGGACTGGAGCCTAACCATCAGATACAATTTAGGGTCATATACAGGACACATGTGGGAATAGGTAGTGTCTATGTATGTATTGTAGTATCAAAAGGATAGCTAAACAAGTTATGGCAATTGGAATTTTAATGATAAGAAAGAGAAGGATTTCTTGATGGGGATGAAAGAGTTAGTTTTTTTTATGTCCATAATAAACTTTTCAGCACGAGTATGATCAGATGTCAGTAGACAAGGGTATCATTTTCTAAATTTCTACAGTTTTGGGAGGAGCAGTCTCAACAGGAAAAATGGTTTCCTTTTCTAGAAGCCCAGACTGCATATATCCAAGGAAGCAATCAGGAGATAGATCCTTTACAAGAAAGATGAGTAACAGCTCAGGGTGGTGCTGCTGGGTTTGGGGCCCCTTTCCCACCCACCATAATTGGTTCCAAGAATGTAGAAATCAGAGTTAGGACTTAGAATAATATAAATAATTTTCAAATATATCTATCTGACCCATAAATGATATCTAATACTCTATTATTGTTTTAATTACAAACAAGGAACAAAATAAATATAAAAAATGTAAATCAAAAATATAGTCTAAAAAAAAAAAAAAAAAAAAAAAAAATATATATATATATATATATATATATATATATATATATATATATATATATATATATATATATATATATATATATATATATAAAAACAAAACAAAAACAAAACAAAAACAACAAAACTTTTAGCATTCAGCACTGTAAAATTAAAAACAAACTGCTTTAATATGTGTAATTGTCCTGAAAAAACAAACAAACAAACAAAAAAAAAAAAAAAAAAAAACAGTAATGAATTGAAAAAAAAATCTGTTTTGCAAAGTTTCTCAAGAATCAAAGACATTTTCTGAAAGGTAAAAAAAAATTAAAGAAAAAAAAAAGAAAATACTTTCATGATTGAATGATAATCAAAGAAAGCCGAAAATATCAATATATTCTACCTCTGTCCATGATTTATCTGAGATCAATCTTTTCCACATCATCATCATGTTGCCATTGCCATTGCCATTTTGAGCTTCAATATTACCACCAAATGTGACTGTGTCATTTAGAGTTAAAGGAGCTTCAACAGATTGACTCAATGTCATGTTGTTTACTTCAAAGTATGGGATAAACGATCTGAAAAGCAAATAGATAATTGAAATAACATTTTATTTTGATATTCCTTAAAATACATTACGTAAACAAAACAAAACAAAGTAACTGACATACTTTTGATAAATTATAGCTTTAATAGCATTATTCTGTTGATAGTTTAGGAGAAAGAAAATCTCAGAATACAGAAGAGTGTTGTTTAGAGAATCTGTAGCACACTGATGCTCAATTCTTTTGTTATCAGCTCATCCAAAAAGCATGGCTGGTTCTACCCAAACCTTCACCACTAGAAACAAATCACCTGTGTGGTTCATTCAGCTCATGTCTGAATTCAAAACCTGAGGAATGCTGTTGAAGAATCTGTAGCATATTGGTATCCTATTCTTGTTATCTGCTCATCCCCAAAGTATTGCTGATCCTACACAAGCCTTCACAACAATAAACAAATTAACATATGTAAGCCAAGTAGTTCTAATCTAAATGGTTAGACCTTTACACATCATACACAACAATAGACTAGTGTATATATATATATATATATATATATATATATATATATTTATTCATGCTGGATGGGGTATCGATCAATGGCAGATTTGAGGCCTAAAGGCCCCCAGCTTTGGTTGGGCCACTTTCGGGTGGGCGAGCTGCTTTATGACTCCTATGTACCCCTTGTATAGCACTAGACCTCACAGTCTACTTCAAGCTATATTCTGGCATACGTGCCCGGATCTAGATTTAGGTCCGTGATACTGTTTGACTCATTAGACCCACATTGCACTTAGTAGGTCAATAACCAGCAGGGTTTGAGTCTCGGCTCGTTCCTGATCTTCCCCTTCTCTTTATCCCCACTTTAATTGGCCTTCGGGCTTTTGACCTTGTGTCCAGTCTTGTCTGGTGGGAGGCAGCAACATATATATATATATATATATATATATATATATATATTTATGCACACACACACACACACACACACACACACACACAAGAACATGATAATTACAACCATATCAAATCTGAAACTGGTGGATATTTTGTTCCATGTATTGAGTGTGATAAAAACTATATTGGTGAGACTTCAAGAATGTTCCAGTTTTGATTTGGAAGATTCTAAAATGTTAGCTAATATATATATATATATAATAAACACAGAAGGATTGGTAAATCTAGTATTATTTCTAATTATAATACTATCAAACAAAGACCCATTTTAAAAAAAAAACTTAACTCTTTGTTTAGTGGAATTAGTTCTAAATAGTTACAATATCTCTTGTTAAAAGTAGTTTTTATGAATATATTAATATTAGAGAAAACTGGGCTCTTTAGTCTTTATGTAGTAATCAGTCGAGGGAAAAGAAAAACTCTGAATTTAAAACCTGAAGAATGTTGTCCAGAGAACTGATACACCATTCTTGTTATTAGCTCATCCAAAAACTGTGATTGGTCCTTCTGTATAAACAGTCTAGCTATTCACATATGAACTGTTGAGATCTCATAGATCATGCTTGATGGAGAGCTATTATGGTCAGAAAAACTGGTCTTAATTCTTGAACAATGATAATCCTTCTTTCTTATTCAATATAATAGCACTATTCAGTCAGTATGTGTTTATCCAACCCTTTTTACTCGGGCAGGATGTGACATAAGATCAGTTTTTTAGCAAAGTACAGCTGGTTTGAATTCAGGGTTTTCCTTCTAGGCTGGTCACTTTTTAAGTCTAAATTATTCAAAGAATACATTTCCAGTACTGGGCTATTGGCCTAATGTGTATTCGCCAATGGTCTGGGAGACTGGGGTTCAATCCCAGGTTGAGTTATATCAAAGACTCAAAAAAATGGTACTTGATGCTGCCTTGCTTAACATTCAGCATTATAAGGAAAGGATCAAAGGTAAAGTGGAGCAATCCTCCCCTAAACCTTGGTGTAGTAGCTATTGAAAAGGGAGCCTTTGGGTCACCTTTGACTAAGGTTGCCAACTTTACTTACATTTCCAGATACCTCAAAGATGGTCTTCAGTGATGTACTGTCTTCATTGCTGATTTCAGGTTCTTGCACATTATATCAGCTCTGACATCAACCCTGACCTGGATCTGGAATTTACAGGTTGCTTCCTTGACAGCTTTGTGTTATGTACTTGTTTTCTTTCTACCTCTGTCTGTGATTTGTCTGAGATCAGTCTTTTCCGCATCATCATCATGTTGCCATTACCATTGCAATTTTGAGCTCCAATGTTACTGCCAAACATCACTATTGAACCTAGTCTGCCCTACTATTTATCCATTGTTAGGGAGTGGAGAACAGATGGATTCATATCTTTCCCAAGAGCATAAGTGTGAAATGAAATGCAAACAACCTCATCCATGATTTGAACTTGGATTGCCAAATCCATTTCCTAAGTTGATAACCATTATACTATGAGTGCCTCCAACACTATTCTGTCTGTAAAACTGGGCAGATTTTCTGCCAGATTTTCAATATATTTCTATAGTAAAATCATATACAATGTTTTTTTTATAGTAAAATCATACACAAGACATTTCTATAGTAAAATCATACACAATGCATTTACATTAAACATAATAATCACTATAATCTGTCAGTAATGTCTAACTTAATTCCTAATGAGCAATACCCTTATTTTCCCTTGATTTTTAAAACATTTTCAGTAGAGATTGCATGCTAAAACATATTTAGTAAAAGATGAGAAACAGGGTGTATTTTTAGTCAAAGTTTAGATTTCTCTATCTGTTGTGTTCCTGTTTTGTGTCCATTTTCTGTTTTGGTCAGACAAAGAAGATCAAGATGGTATCAGACGTTTTAAGTCCCAACTCAGTCTATGGTTGAACTTTCATCCTATTGGGATGGCACCAGTCCGTCTTTCTTTTACTTCTCCTCCTCTTCCTGGTTGTATCACCCAGACTTTATAGAGAATGGGATAATCTCATTTACACCAAATAGGGGTGTATAAATAGTAGTTTTATTTACAGTTCAATAAGAAGTGTCCTCCTAACACTATCAGTCAAGGTAATCTCAAAGATTCTATTATACACAAGGGAGTGATGAAAAGTTCTTGGCTTGACTAAGAAGGAAAAGACCTAGAACCATAAAACATACATGCTATACAATACAGTCATTTTGTAGTTGAACATACTTCAAGTTTCTTTAACTCTTCAAAAAATCTTTTTCTATAAATCATATATAATGGTAAAAATTCTGTCACCTCGAAAATCATTTTACTGATAAAAATAGACATTGACTTTTAAACAGTCCAATTCTATATTTTACACTGAGAATGCAAGCAGCTGGTATTTTTATGCTAACTAGTATATATAGCTGGGTATACTTAACATAATGGTTATCTCTCACCTCATCAATGAAATGTATAGCCAGCATAGATTTACTATATGTTGTAGCCATCTTCAAGTAAAACTTTTTTTTTTATTACCATTTTTGTACCTATTTCATATACTGCTTATTCATAGAATAATATTTGCATATTTTATCTGTTAGGACATTTGTGTATTCTTGTTAATACTTCTTGTGTGTATATTATGTATGTATTAAATGTTCCTAAATGTCTAAATGAGCTTGTCTTGTCTTTCCTTCTGTCTATTCAGTGTTAGTATATCACTGGATATACTAATGCTGATATTGGTCTTTGGTGAGAGGGGATTTGACTAAATATTATCCCTAGTACTAACCAACCCTATAATAGTAATACCATCCTGGAAAATTTAATGTTCATTCTAGTCATATAAAATTGGACTATTTTTCTCTCAAAAGGTGTCCTGACAAATATTTATCATATTTTAGCAGTAATACTAACAAAAAAGATAATAAAAACAGAAACATATACTTACTCATTATCTGGGTCAAGGTCATAATGGTCAAACATATCTGTAGCATCAATACCAATAGTTATTGTACCCTACAATGAAATACAAAATGACATGAACACAGAATATATATATATATATATATCATAATGATTTTTATGAACATATCAGTAGCATCAATACCAATAGTTATTGTACCCTACAATTAAATACAAAATAACATGAACACAGAATATATATATATCATAATGATTTTTATGAACATATCTGAAAGCAAACACATTTACCATCATTATGAACTTAAGCTACGAAGAGGAACTTTCACTCTGTTTGGCTTCATATCCTGACTAGTGGTAAAAGCTGTTGGTGACACCAGGTGTGGCAGTACCACCTTACCCACCAAAACTGTAGCATCATCCCTGGTTGGTGGCTGATGAGGACAGAGTATAGCACATGTTCTCACACATTGTATGATAAAATTAAAATATATATATATAGGGTGATTAAAAACACCCGTATGAGAGTACCTTTATGATATAATTTCAGTCTCCACATGTTCACCATTCCTGTCAATACATTCTTGGAATCTTCCACAGGTAATTTAAAAAGAATGTTAATATTACTATAAGAGTACCTTTATTAGAAAATCAGAACTGGTATTACAGAGACCACCTGAGAAAGATTCCAGTAATGTCTTAACAGATGAATACTTTAAAATCATATAATAAAAGAACTCCATAGAAATGTTAACATTTTTTAAATACCCTATACACACACATATATTTTAAAGAACAACTATTTTTAGACCTTCTCATTAAAAATCAAAATGGACAAATTATCACAGATATCTACCAGAAACCCAAACACCCAACAATATTTCCATTTCAAGAGCCCCAGCCCCCCAAAAAAAACAGCATTAAATCCATCCTTTACAGCCTAGCATTTGCATCATAGTCACTAGCAAAAACCTCCAAAAAACCTACCAAGAAGAATTACTCATAATCCTCCTCCAGGGGGGATATCTTGCAACAGTAATAAATAAGAGATTCAACTTAGTAGAAAAATGCCATTAAAAGAACAATGAATCCCCCCCCCCAAACATAGCAACAAACAACCCTTAGCATATATTGTCACATACAACAAAAACAACCCAGAGCTGTTCACAAAAATATCAAAGAATCTTAATCATAAACAATGAAAGAATTAAAAACATACTTGACAATAAAAATCATTGAAAGCAAATGACAATGAAAAAAATTAAAATACACACTAACCTCATCCCAAACTTGGAGAACACACAATGCATAGAGTTTCAAAATGCAAAAATAAAAGATGTGGAGTAAGTAATATAATCATAGAAGGAAAATTCTATACCTTCAAAAACCTGGAAACAACATTTATAATAATTAGAAATATAAGCTGCAATTCAAAAAATGTAGTCTACATAATCAAATGCACTAACTGCAACAAGATATACATTGACTGCATTCAAGCACTGAACAATAGTCTCTTGATATAAAAGCAATATTAAATTACCAGAAAATAGAAAACTTTATGTATCAAAATACCTTTATGAATTAAGCAAGAGAGACTTGAAAATAAACCCAATATACCAGACTGGTAACTAATCATTAGTTCAAATAAAACTGCCCAGTCAGTTGGGGCAGTAGAATACACTGACTGCACCTCTGCAGAGGGGTAAGACCTCCCCCCATGCCAACAAGTGTCCTAGATATGACACTAAACAATCTGGTAGTGATGTTCCAGTGATGATGGTGCTTTGGGGAACGTGGAGTACCCCTTCATTGCCATTGCTCCCCGGTCCACTTTGGCCTGGAGTGGTAGCCTCTGATAGGGCCCTATCTATGGGTTAAATAGAACTAAATTGTGTACTTATGCTAAACTGAATTGTTTGAATTAGTACTGTTTGACTAAACTGAATAGCTTGAAATAGAAATTTTTTGACAATTAAACTGTGTACTTATGCTAAACTGAATTGTTTGAAATAGAACTGATTATTTGTATAAAAATGGATTTGGCATTTAATAACCTACAAAAATTGATATGCCATAAAAACCAACCAACCAAATCCAAATGAAAGAAAAAATTAATAGATTTAAACCAACATTAAATAGAACCTAACTACACACATAAACATATACACACACACAGAGACTAGCTTAAAATATACCTACATATAGGATAAAATATATTCTCATAGACATTAAACTCACACAGTGCCCTTGAAAAACATGTATACATGTGTATATACACAGAAAGAACAAAGGACAAAAATCAACCCAACACCCCTGAAAATATGTGTATGAGTGTGTGTACACATGAGTGTACATACATGTATACATCCACACACACACACACACACACAGAATACATAGTTATACATAAAAAAAATAAAAAAAACATTTACATAGACCAGAAGTTTTCATGGACAACTGACTCCAATGAGACATTTACAGACACAAAAACTGGAATTGAACAAGATCACAACAATTGATCCAAACAACATATACTATAAGAACAACAACATGAACTAAAATTAGCCATTTAAAATCTGAAGAAAATGTAAAGTTTGAAACACATATAGAGCACAAGTATATGAAATATTAAAAATTTAAATACCAAATTTGAAATCATTTGCAAACCAATTCCTTGTAAAATATCTACTTTTCTCTTATTGGACCAACAACAATATATATATATATATATATATATATATATATATATATATATATACACACACACTCAGTTAAAGAGAAAATTATTCATACATACATCAATTTTGAATATTTTTATCCCTTTCTCAGAATCTAATGCCCGTATGATGCTAGTTTTTTTATATGTTAATAAACACAAAAAAGGAATATAAAACTCAGTCTTCAGAACAATAGGTTAAATACAACAAATTTAACTGGCAAATTATACAAAATAAGAAAAGACAAAATTATTTGTACAGGAGAAAATATCATTTTAAATTGACTGAATTGCAAAAGTATAAGTATTTTACATAATTATTTTATTGGTGAAACCTTCTAGACTATTTATTCAGTAGAATATTTATGACAATTCCAGCAAAGAACATCACTTAGTGCATAGTGTTACCATTGTTATTCTTACATTAACAACATGATGGGGAAGACAAAGGAGCTTAGCATTAACTTGAGACAGAGAATTATTAACTTTCACAAGTTGGGAAATAATTACAGTACTATTTCAAACCAATTAGCTATCCCAAGATCTATGGTACAGTCCGTTATAAAGTTTAAACAGTTTGGCATGACAGAGAATTTGCCAGGATGTGAAAGAAAAATCCAAATTGTCACTGAGAACTGCATGAGGTTAATATAAACCCAAGAGTTGTTTTGAAAGATATTGTCAAAAGTTTGGATATGATGGGTATCAACATAAGTATTCACACAATATGTTATTTAAATAGAAATAGGTTGTATGGAAATCAGCCACACCAAACCCCTATTCACAAATCACGTCCCATTGTTGCTTGGTTTAATTTTGCCAAAACATTTTTGAACAAAGAAAATTGCTTTTAGGAACAAATACTATGGAGTGATGATATAAAAATTGAGCTTCTTCGACATAATAATGTACAGAAGATTTGGCACAAGGAAGGTGAGGCTTTCCTCCCAAAGAACACAGTGGCAATGTTAAAACATGGAAGTGGCTCAATGATATTTTTGGGTTGTGTTAGCTCAAGGGGGACTGGACAATTAATTGCAATAAGAGGAATAATGAAATCTGAAGACTATACTAAAAATTCTGGATGAAAATCTACAACTATCAATGAAAAATTTTGATCTAAGTTTGAGATTTACTTTTGAGCAGGATAAGGATCTCAAACATATGTCTAAATCAGTGACTGTGTCACTTCAGAAAAAACAAGATTACAGTTCTGCCATGACCTTCAATAAGTTCTAATTTGAATCCTATAGAAAACCTATGGCAAGAATTGAAAGTTCAAATAAATTGCTGGCTGCCAAAAAGCTTTCAGGAATTAGAACGTGTAACTACTGGAAGAAAATTTCAGAAAAGAACTTGTTCAAATCATGTTATGAAGATGGGAGGTCATGCTATTGACTGTTAATACTGTGAAAACTATTCAATATTTCATACTGTACAAATAATTTTGTCTTTTCCTCTTTTATTGATTTTTCTTCTCATATTTAGTAAATTTAACCAATCCTTCTCAAAACTGAGTTTTATATTCTTTTTTTTGTACTTAATAACATATAAAAAGTCTGGCAACATACAAGTATTAAATTCTAAGAAATGGGTCAAGATATTCATGGATTTACAAATAATTTTGTTATTTTATATATATATATATATATATATATATATATATATATAGATAGATATATAGAGAAAGAGAGAGAGGCAAAGGTGATATAATGATAATTGGTACAGAATAGAAAACTGACTAGCTAAATTCAAACTTTGGCAAAGACTGTTTATATATTCATTTTGTGCAAATACATGAATATCTTCCTTAGTTACAGATAAAAATGCAACATTTAGAAGCTTTCTTAAAACAGTCAGTGAAAACTCACACACCAGCAAGGATTGGTTAAAACAAGAAATGCAATGTCTGGTATCTGCTGTCAACCTCTTCCCAGCTGGTACTAGAAATCAGAAGGCATTTGCTACATTTTCAGCCACTCTGATTTTGACTCGCAAAGTTATTTAAAAAAAAAAAAAGAAAGTGAGAGAGAGAGAGAGAGAATATAATATTAAAGTAACCTTCAATCTGTAGGACACAGGTCTCGTGTGTGACTATAGTTGTATTCTGAGCACCATGTCATTTGCAAATATATACAAATTTCACACTATGTTTGCAGAAGCTGAGAAGAATGAAAAATATGGCAGTGAAAGCATTTAAAGGGTTTAGATTCTTCTCTTGTCCACCATCTTTATTATCTCTTTGCTTTAACTTATTGGTGAAAAGGAAAAAAATATGACAAAATGTGAAAAAGAAGGAACAAAAAATATGGTCATATATTCAACAAGAAGAATATATATAACAATCTGGTTTTTCTATGTTTGTTATTATAAATGTTATGGGGTTTATATTTGTAGCATGGTGCTAGGAATTCAAGTAGAGTCATACACAGCATAACTTTACTAATTGGACACACGACCATAAAAGGATTAATTTGAAAAAATCCTTAATTTTGTAAAAAGTAGAACTGATTGTGCTCTCAAACCTTGGAAAGACAACCAATCTAGGAGAAAGATAAGTGAATTCAAACTCCTTGCCAATACCTCAATATCTCATGAGCCACTGTGTCAGGATATGGCCCCATATTCACCATGTCTTACAAACTTTGGGGGATTATCTGAATTCTGAGAAAGAACAGAATTCTGGAGTAAATTTGGAGTAAAGTTTGGAATGAAATCTGAGAGTATGAGAAAGAAAATAAATAGGAAAATTAGATTGGGAAGTTTCACTAGTGGTGTAGCATCATCAGAATGTAAACAAATTTATTACCTAAAACAAACTACTACAATTCAAGAGAGAAATGTAATAATTTCTGCATGTGTGCTCAGTTTGAGTATTTTTAAATAACTGTATTGATCAACTTTATTCATTTTTTGATATTTATGTCCTTTAATATCAAAATTCTTTGAGCTGGTGAGGAAAGGGAATATATATGTGTGTGTGTGTGTGGTGGGTTGTTTTGTTTCATGGCATATCAACCCTTTTTGGGTTATTTAACACAGAATTAAGTCATTTTGATAAAAGTTTTAAACAATTCAGTTTAGTATAAGTACACTGTTTACTTCTAGATATGACCCTATCGGGTGCTACCACTCCAGGCCAGAGTGAACCTGGGAGCAATGGCAATAAAGGGATACTCTGGATTCCCCAAAGCTCCTGCATTACTAGAACCTCACTATGAGATTGTTTAGTGTCATATCCAGGAAACTTGTTGGGGGAGTCTTACCCCTCTGCAGAGATGCAGTCAGTATATTCTACTGCCCCTCCTGACTGGGCCATATATATATGGTCTGATGAATACATAGGTAAGAATCTGTCAGTTACCAAGCACTATT
Organism: Sepioteuthis lessoniana; assembly: GCA_963585895.1. Lineage (NCBI taxonomy): Eukaryota > Metazoa > Mollusca > Cephalopoda > Myopsida > Loliginidae > Sepioteuthis > Sepioteuthis lessoniana. Next base: position 9,864,646 of record OY757929.1, read on the forward strand.
GACTATCTCTATGCTATGCTAACTTAAATAAAAATATATACATTTTATCAATGATAGAACACTCTTTATTTATAAACATAGCAAACTCTCTCTCTCTCTCTCTCTCTCTCTCTCTCTCTCTCTCTCTCTCTCTCTCTCTAAGCATGTTTGATTAAATAGTAAAGACACATTTTGTCTGTATAATTTAATTAAGATCCTTTTGAGTTTCCTGATAAGTGTCTTGGTTTCAGGTTGGAATTGGTGGATGAATTTACCAAAATTGTCCCAAGCACTTTCGGACCCTTCATAGGCCATCATCAGGGGTGGCTTGCATGTGTAAAGAGTGTTTTGTTAATGAGTATGTTGGTTTTACCACTACAACTCTTTCTAGACAATTTACAATGTACCTTAATGATTCTAGTTCCATACCCTTACATCTTAAAACCCATTCTATTCCTAAATCCAAGTTTCGAAAAATTCTAGTTGAAAACACCACTATAATTGCTCATGAAATTGATAAGCTACGACTACAAATTCTAGAAGCCCTACATATAAAAACAAAAAAACCTGAAATTAGAATTATGAAAATAGTGACAATGTTTTGAAATGCCTTCAGAATTCCCCCCCCAATATTTTGTATTTCTTGATAGTATTCTATTTCTGTTGCTAGCATTCTGTTTTTTAAATTCATCAGCAACTCATTCTTATCCAACTCTGTGTTTGCATAGTTTTGTTATGTTATAAAAACCAAAAACTTTCAAAACTCATTAAAAAAACACTCTTTTAACATGCAAGCAACTCCTGATGATGGCCTATGAAGGGTCTGAAAGTGCTCCAGACAATTATGGTAAATTCATCCACTAATTCCAACTTGAAACCAAGACACTTATCAGGAAACTCAAAAGGATCTTAATTAAATTATACAGACGAAATGTGTTTTTACTATTTAATCAAACATATTAAATGAACAAATGCTGGCTAACTACACATACTTCTATATATAAATATATAAAGATGAACAAAAGTGATAAGACAGATAGGAATATTTCTTTCGTGCTATTTATTTTTAGATTGTTCTCAACTAGTTTTGACTTTGGGATGTTATCAGGAGAAAGTTTTTCTTTTTTAGAAAATTCTCATAATAGTTTTTAAAAAAGTTGATATGCTATAAGAGAAGCAACAAAAAATGAACTAATAATTAGTGTATCCATCATTGAATTAAAATTATTTTCTGGTATCCAACTGACCTTTATATGATCTCTGTTATCATAGACACCTGGCACTGAGCTTTCCATTTGGGACATATATATTAAACATGAGTGGGGGTATATTTCAAATTAACCACGACGGCTTGGTTAGGCATTAGTTGATAATCTGTCACTTTAATCTGTTCACATCCTATATCAAATTGGTGCCTTAAGGACCTTTCAGTTTGGTGTTAAAGCCATTTAGGGTAAGTGTTCAGAGACATATACATTTCTGTGTTTATATATAAGTTAAGCAAGTAAGCAGGCCTATGGTAATTGATGGTGACCTGAAGGCTCCCATTTCAATAGCTACAACACCGAGCTGGAGGAGAGGGTGCTACCCCTTTCCCTGGATTGCTCCACTTACCCTTGACTCATTCCTTATAATGCTGAGTGTTAAGCAAGGAGGTATCAAGTACCATTTTTTGAGTCTTTGGTATGACTTGACATGGAATTGAACACTCTAACCATTATGCTAATGGGCCTATATATATATATTAAAATAATTTAAGTTAAGCCTAACAGAAATTATCTCATTTTTCTCCTCTTTATTATATAAATTTATTTTCAGAAAGAACTTCATTTACAATCTGCTGATGCATGATACTGATTTTCAAAACTGTGTTCTTTTTATACATGAGCAGTTTAAAAATTCTTTTAATAAGATAATATTTTAATGAATTATTTCACTAAAAATACTAAATCATATCATGAATTTGTATTTTGTAGGAATTGCAGCAGAGAGTCACAATTGTTCAGGAAGGTAATAAATTTCATACAAGATTCCAGTGAGATGTTAGTTTCCAAAAGAGGGTCTTACCACCTTTTTTATTGACAAATAACAATGACAACCCACAAGACTCCAGTAAGATGTCAGTTTCAAAAAGAGGGTCTTACCACCTTTTTATTGACAAATAGCAATGACAATCCACAAGACTCCAGTGAGATGTTAGCTTCCAAAAGAGGGTCCTACCACCTTTTTTATTGACAAATAACAATGACAACCCACAAGACTCCAGTGAGATGTTAGTTTCCAAAAGAGGGTCCTACAACCTTTTTTATTGACAAATAACAATGACAACCCACAAGACTCCAGTAAGATGTTAGCTTCCAAAAGAGGGTCTTACCAACTTTTTATTGACAAATAACAATGGTTGAACTAGTACTTTTGTTTTCCTTACACAATGGTGGAATTGGTGCCTTTGCTTTCTTAAAATTCAAGAACCAAGTTACAAGAGTAGATAACAGAGGATTGTAGAGTAAACAAGATGTCCCATACTAGACTCGAAACTGGCATAAATAATAGGACCAATATATTGAGGAGAGTCTTGCTCACAGGTCAGTAGAAAAAGTGACCAATGTTGCTTGTGGGCTGTGAAGGAAGGAGAATTTTCAATTAAATTTCTTCTTATCCAGACACCTGTCCAGAATACCCACAATCTATACCCTTAAGTAGCCTCGAAAATAATAAAAGTTTGACAATTGCTTAGAAGATCTAGTGTCAATGTTTCTCTTACAACTACCAGCAGAAGACAATGTCCCAAGTACTAGGCTAGTTACAAGGGTTGTTTTACAATGTTCTAAGCCTCACCCATATTTTAGATTTGTCACACATCTCTCACCCTTGTTTGGGCATCATCTGTACAGAAATTAAGACAGAAATCTGAATTAGTTTTTCTAGTTCTATAAGAAGGAGTAGCATATTGCCATAAACAAAATGTTCAGCTATGATTCTTCTTTCTTAGTAAGTCTTAGAACTTTTTGATCATTACCTAAATCAGTTAGGGAAAGTGCTAATAATTAGGCTCAATTAAATTTCTAAAGCAAAGGCCTAAACCTTAAATAACCTACAATAATCATTTAACCCTTTCACTGTTCAATTCAAATTAGAGGTGTCTACTCACAAATGTTTTATTCTTTATTTTAAATGCAATTTGAGAGATACTTATATATATTTACAAACTCTTCCGCATGGGCAGGATATGACACAAGGTCAATTTTTAAGCGGAGTTTAACAGGTTTGCATTTAGAGTTTTCCTTTTCCTAGACTAGTTGCCTCACTAAGGCTGAAGAACCTAGTCTGCCCTACTATTTACCCATAGCTGGAGGGACAATATTTGGATTCATACCTTTCACCAGGGTATTAGTGCTATGTGAAATGCAATCAGTCTCGTCCAGGATTTGAAGAGACACTTATAGCCCTCAAATATGTCATGAGAAACACTGAGAGTCACATATGGCTCTCAAAACAGTGAAAGGGTAAAAAACAAATAAAAAAAGTCAACAAACAAGGCTTACCCGAGGATTGGTTCTTTGCTGTAGCCGTCGTTCTTCTCGTTCTCTTTGTATCCGTTCATACTCAGCTATGATCTCAGCAGGGGATTTGGTCTTAGCAACAAGCTGAAAATATATGAATTCTTTTTAATGATACTATTCAGAAAATACATAAATATTCTTTAAAATAAAAGAGTGGAAAAAGGTATTATTTCGCAGTTTGATGATTATTTAACCACATGAAATTCCAATTACAGTAAAGAGAGTGCTACAGTAGAATAATTATTCTCTATACATTGCAGACAATGATACTCATCTTAGTTCCTGTACTCACATTTCAGGCATTCTACTCTCCAGCTATCCTTAAGTGCTTTTTGTTGTATTTGGTAACTTTCTGGAAATCCAGAACATAACCTTCTATTTGAATCACGAGGGTAGACTTCTCATTCTGCAAGAATTTTACTGAGTACGACAAAAAGTGGCTGAATTAGGCCAGAGAGTACACTGGCCGAAACATTGTGAGAATTGAAACCAAGATAAGTATAGCAATCTGTAATGTGTAAAAAATAATAATAACAATACCTCTTCACGGAAATATAGATAGATGCTATATTGAAAGTTTACCACTATTAATTGGGCATTGAGAACTTTCTTTTTTCCCCCCCCTACCAACTGTCATATTTTTTAATTATCCTCATCTGAGGTTTATTCAATAAATAAGACAAATTTTACCTGTGAAGTTGGCAAGAGGAAGCATTGTTTACAGTTGCACCTTTTTGAAGGAAATCAATAGTCATGGGACCTTTCATGTCCCAGAACACAGTCAGCATGACCTTCTTTACTGACCACTGCACCTGGGACTTTTTCTTTATCAAAGAGTCAATCAGTTTCTACTCCATAGACTGTCATTTTGACTCAGGATCATAGAGGCAAAATCATGTAGAGCAAATTTGTGAACATTTTTTCTGACTAAAACATGTTTCTCCATGTGCATCATACATTCTTCAGTAAATTTCATATGGTTTACACTTCTCAGCCACCAAAAATTTGATAACAGACAAAAAAGTCTTATCAAATTTTTGCTTCAAGCTTAAAAAGATTTAAGAGATGAACTGTCCCTTGAATGGTCAAGGGAATATAACTTTGATCCTTTTTTAAGGTGGTCCTAATATAGTGTAATGAGGGGGAAGACTGGGTGTAATAAACAATACCAAAAGACTTGGTACTTCATCTCAGTGCAAATCACTTTAAAACAGTACTTCTAAAGTAGAGCTTGCTTTTGTTTCCCTCTCACCAACAGATGATACTTGTTTTCTTTTACTTTCTCAAAGTTCTACTCTATATACACCAGACAAGTATCACTCTCATTCTGGTTCTAGAGCAAATGGTCAATGACAAAGGCATCTTGTCACTTAGGAAAAGTCTTTTATGTACATATTAATTCGTGTTTATTCATAATTGATTATAATATTAAAGACTTGAACCTGCATATGCACATGAATCATATTACGTTGGTTGGTTGGGTTTAATGGCATATCAACCTTTAATAGTTTTATTTCAAACAATTCAGTTTAACATGAGTACACAGTTTAATTGTCAAAAACATTTCTATTTCAAGCTATTCAGTTTATTCAAACAGTTCTAATTCAACCAATTAAGTTTAGTATAAGTAGAGATTTTAATTACACAGTTAAATGTCAAAACAGTTCCATTTCAAACAATTCAGTTTAGTGTAAGTATAGTTTCAATGTCAAAAACAGTTCTACTTCAAACAATTCAATTCAGCATAACTATGCAGTTTCGATGTCAAATCAGTTCTATTTCAAACAGTTCAGCAGAATTGTCAAAAATATTTCTATTTCAAGCTATTCAGTTTAGTCAAACAGTTCTATTTCAAACAATTCAGTTTAGCATAACTATGCAGTTTAGTTCTATTTAACCCATAGATAGGGCCCTTTCAGGTACTACTACTTTGGGTCAGAGTGGACCTGAGAGCGATAGCAATGAAGGGGTGCTCCGCATTCACCTAAGCTCCAGCATCAGTGGAACCTCACCATCAGATTGTTTAGTGTCATATCCAAGACACTCGTTTGGGGTGGGATGGGGGGAAGGTCTTACTCCTCAGCAGAGAAGCAGTCAGTGTATTTTACAGCCCCAGCCGACTGGGCAATGAATCATATTACAAATGATTGCTTACACAGAAGACATGTGAAGCAGCATTATTTTTTTGCTTCAGATAAGTGAAAGTCATGACACTGTGCTCTTTAGCCTTGGTGTGGCAACTAATATAAGAAAAAGAAAACTCTGAATTCAAACCAGCACTACTTCACAGAAAATATGACTGTGTCAAATCCTATCTATAGCAGAGGGGCTGGGTAAATATATACATTATGATACTTTTGAGTGTGACTTTTATGTATCAATAAAAGAAATAAATAGTAAAGATAACTTCATCGATACTTGCTCCCTGTATATGTCATAGCTTTTATGGAAACAAATAGGAAGCATTATTTTTAGAGCATCCCTCATATTTATACGGTTTGGTTCGGTTTGGTTTATATGGCATATCAACCATTAGAGGTTATTTAGTGCCAAATCCATTTTTATTCATATATACAGTTTTATTTTAAACAATTCAATTTAGCATAAGTATGCAGTTTAAATGTCAAAACAGTTCTATTTCAAACAATTCACTTTAGCATAAGTACACAGTTTAGTTCGATTTGACCCATAGATAGGACCCTATCAGGTGCTACCATTCCAGGACAGAGTAGACCTGGGAGTGATGGCAATAAATAGGTATTCTGCATTCCCCAAAGCTCCAGCATTACTGTAGCCTCACCATTTGATTGTTTAGTGTCATATCTGGGACACTCATTGAGGGAGTTTTACCCCTCTGCAGAGATGCAGTCAGTGTATTTGCAACCCCAGCTTATTGGGCACCATATTTATATGAATCAGTGGGTATGTATGTGTGAATATATATAAGTAGTGTGTCCTGAAAAAGCAAATAACTCTGCTATGATTTTAGATGAAAATGAATAATTTTTATCAATTTAATATATAAACAAGAAGTGTTTGTGTTTACAATGATTAACCTCTGATCAAAACTTTCAAAACAAAATTTAACAGGTTTGAAAAAGCTTACATCATTGAATTATAAGAACTTCTTTTCTACATTATTAAATTATTCATATTAATGTCATAATTCAAAAACTATAATGATAAATAATGAATCTAACTGAAATAATATAGATAAATAAAAATAAATTATTTACTTTCAGCAAAAAATATCAAACTGTATGCACGTTAGTCCACTTTCTCTTTCACCAAATCAGCAGTCACTTTAGCCGCTTCTGTTGATTTTGTGAAAGAGAAAATGGACCAATAGTATTCCAATTTTCTCCCTATTTCATTAGGAAGTGTCATATAATTTTATTATGGAAATAGATTGTGACAAATTGAATGACATTGGCATAATGGTTAGAGTGTTCGCCAATGGTCCGAGAAATCAGGGTTCAATCTCAGGTCAATTCATACCAAAGACTTAAAAAATGGTACTTGATGCCTCCTTGCTTAACACTCAAACAATTGAATAAGGGTAAAGTGGAGCAATCCAGAGAAAGGAGTTGCACCCTCCTCTACACCTTGGTGTAGTAGCTATCGAAAAGGGAGCCTTCGGGACACCCTCGACTATGGTCACCAACTTTACTTTTTTATGATTGATAGGTATAAGTGATCTTTATGATATTTAATGGACTATCAACCATTATAGGTTATTTAATGCAAAAATTGGAAGAATTTACAATCATACTTTTTTTTTCTTTGATAATAATTTGTGCACAGTTATATGGTATCAAGTATTCCAATGTAATACAAATAATTTGCAGTTATATAGTTTCAAGTGTTCATAGCTAACAGTAATAATTTATGTGCAATTACATGATTAAGTAATTATTCCTATTTAATAATAAGAATAATCATTTGTTTGCATACAGTTGTATGGTTTCAAGAATTTCTATCTAATAATTTTCAAACAGAAAAAAAAATCCCTTTTTTTATTTGACTAAAATAATCATCATTTGTTTTTACACAGTTATATAGTGCCAAGTATTCCTATCTAATGCTAATAACATATAACTCAATAAGTCCCGGGCCGAACTAATAAAACAACTTTTAGGCTAAATTTGACTTTATTTATCAACATCTCCTTCTAGGCTGATACAATGATTCCAGTCCTTTTCTAACAATTCAATGCCTTTTTTGTAGAATGATTTGTCTTTGGCCTCAAAATACGCCTCAATTTCCGATATCACTTCTTCATTGTAGCCAAATCTCTTTCCCTGGAGCTTTCTTTTGAGGTCTGCAAACAGCCAGTAGTCACTGGGGGGCCAGATCTGGAGAATAGAGTGAGTGTGGAAGCAATTCCATGCACAATTCATGTAATTTTGCCATCATTGCGATCGACTTGTGACATGGTGCATTGTCTTGGTGAAAGCACTTTTATCTTCTTCATTTGTGGCTGTTTTTTGTGATTTCTTCCTTCAAACGCACTAATAATGCTAGATAATATTCACTATAGATGGTTTTTCCTTTTTCAAGGTAAACGATGAACAAAATACCTTGTGTCTCTCAAAATACAGAGGCCAAAACTTTGCTTGCTGATGTTTGCATCTTTGGTCGCTTTGGATGGCTTTCACCTGCTACTGTCCACTCAGTTGACTGCCAAGTTGACTCTGGAGCGAAGTGGTGGATCCATGTTTCATCCATTGTCACATATTTACACAAAACCTTTTTGATTGAATGTGAGCCAACACGGCACCCACTTTGAACACAGCTTTCTCATTGACAAATGTTTATGTAAAATGGTGAATACACTGCCTTCTGATATCTTCAACTCCTCTGCTATCTCATGCAACTTCAATTTACAATCAGCCAAAACGAGTTTGTGGAGTTTTTTGATGTTTTTCAGGACAATTGCTGAATTTGGGCGACCTGAGTGTTCAGCATCATTTGTATCTGTACAACCACATTTAAAGTCAGTATACCCCCTTTTAACTGTTGTTTCCAACAGAGCAGAGTTCGAATAACACTTATCAAGCCATTGCTTTGCTTGAACAGTATTTTTTCTAGCCAGAAAGCAATGATTTATCAACACATGAAATTCAGATTTTTCATTGTTTTGAAAATTTGCAACAATAACTTCACTTAAATAATTGTAATTTGTAAACTAACAATTCAATTGGGCTCAAATTTTGACACGTACCATTTGAGGGTTAGTACTTTATAAAAATCATATGGATTTTTTTTAATTAGTGCTGCTATCTATACACCAGGCCCGGGACTTATTGGATGATGTGTTAATTCATACACAATTATGTGGTTTCAAATACAATTTTTAATAATTTGCATAGTTACATAGGTTCAAGTAACTGTTCCTATTTAAATATACTGTGGCATATTGACCCTTGACTGAGTTGTCAATCAGATGCACCTGTGTAAATAAGTGGAAGAAGATCATGTGATCTAATCAGAAGTTGTGGGCATTATGAAATAATATATGCCGGTCGGTTGGAGGCAGTTGGGTCAGTGTGGGCTGAGTCAGAGCCTGCTTGCATTCACTGAGAGTGACCCACAGGGGCCTGTGCCTCAGACTGGGTCTCCGATTGAGCAACCCCAGCTGAGAAGCAGAAGAAGTACTAAATGGGGTCTTGAAGATAACACAGCATGCTATGGTCAAGAGAAGATGTCAATATAGAAATCTGTCTTTGTCTGTCTCTGTCTCCGACTGTCTCTCACACACCACAGAAGCTTCAACCCCTTTCAAGAATAAAGTATGAGAGTTATGGTCATTCTTCATCCAGGTACATCCCTCATTATGGCTATACAAAATTTTATTCGATTTAGTGCTGAAGGCCAGTTCCTACCCACATAGCATTTTGAATCTGAGGTTAAACCTAGATAATCAAGGAAATGGACGATGATGAGGTTGACCGATAAAGAAAAGAGAGGAAGAATGAATGGAAAGCTCAGGTGTGAAAAATGAAACATATCAAAAAAGTTGGAAATGAAAAAGCTTGAAAGACTCTGGGGGGAAAAAAAAGGGAAAGAAAAGTGGTAGGTACACTGATCAAATTAAGAAAACTAATTTTTTTCCTTCTGTGTATCTTTGAATTTCCTAGCTTCGTGTTGATAAAAATTTAGCTAATTATGAAAATTTTTTTTGTTTTTTGCTGTCTTTTAAGGTTTTAAGAGTCATGTCCAATAGAATTTAAATAACTATAAAAGAAAATTGGAAATTTGTAATAAAATCCAGGATATTTTACATAAGAGTTGATACAGATTACTGCAATGCTTGGGGACAGTGAATCATGAGGGGAAAGAAAGAAGGAAAAAAGAAGAGAAAAAGAAGGGAACATGTGAACAAAACAGAAAATATTGTTTCTGTGATGTGTCAAAAAGTGAGAGGTTGTAAAAACAAATTTTGAATTGGGGGACAATGAGAATTTTGGACTTTTCATGAATGGCTTTGATAATGAATGAAATTTTGTAGTAACTTGTGGATGCTATCGTAACAAGTAGTGATTTGACATTAGGATTTTGATCTGAACTCCAGAAGGCTTCAAGCAAGTTGTCGAGAAAATACTCATATACCTTTGGATCCATAGTTAGGTCAGTGGGACAGGTTCAATGTTTGGAAAAGTTGTGGAAATTGGAAGCATTCTGTGAAGTCTCCCTAGAATGGGATCGATATTTTGGGTACTGGTAGAAGCCATACCAGGTTTTGTGAAGGTCTCCCCCAGATAGAGGTTGAGAATTTTGAAGTACTGGTTAGAGGCCTGGCCAGCATCTTGTGAGGTCCCGCTAGAATGGCTTTGAGATTTTTTTTTGAGGTACTGGTTAGTGGTCAGACTAGGTCGTAAAGGTCCTCTTAGAAGGGGTAAAAAATTTTGGGGGTTTGGTAAGAGACCAGACCATTGTGTTGAAGAGGATATTTTGAAACAGGAGATGGGAAATTCGGGAGTATGTGTGCAAAATCTTGACGTGTCTTGTGGTATGCACTGGAAAATTATGGAATTGGTTTCAAATCGTGCTTGAGGGAGAAATATAGTTGACTAAATAGATAATTAAAGTACCCTTGTTAACTATTTAAAAAAAAAAAATGGAGATAGACTGACAGCAGAGGAAAAAGTAGTGGAAAGAGTAAAAGGTTTGGGTTGCTTAGGAAAAGAATCCCCCAGGAAATTTTATCTCGCCTTTGAAAGTGAACAGGATATGAGTATGGTGTTGTTTTAGTTGGAATAGGAAAAAGGGTAGAAACTTGTTGAAAAATAAATGGAAAAAGAGTGCACGCTAACCAATATTAGTTTAGGTTATCGGTGAGAAAAGAACATGGAGAATGAGCAATTGTACAGAAAAAAAAAAAAAAAAAAAAAAAAAATATATATATATATATATATTTTTTTTTTTTTCAGAGAGAGAAAAGACAAGGACATTCAGCATTGAAAAAAAAAAAAGCATCACTTTAGGAATTGAAATAAAAAAAAAAAAAAAAAAGGAAAGAGAAAGTCAATAAGAGAAAAAGAGGAAGAAATATTTCCTAAAAATAGAACTGTCATAAACAAACATTTTTTCTGGACTTTTATTTGATATGTTTTCAGTTGTGAATATTATTTCTGGTTGAACATTTTATTTTGACTATTGCATTTTGACATATGTATCTAAAAAAATTTTTTCCCCTCTCAAACTGCTGTGAAGCTTAGAAGGGAATAATTTAAGGTGACATTTCTGAATTTCCACCCCCCCGACTCATTTCATGAAATTTTTAATTTTTTTGGGGAAGTGAAATCGCTGGAAGCAATAATTGATTAAGAAGAAAATCAATTGCAGATAAATGTTTTGGTTGTTGCTGCATGCATTTCAATTCATAATGTCATTTTAAGGTATTGGTTTGGGGCCATGATGATTTTGTTGTTGAATTTTTGGAAATTTCCAAGTTACTCCAGGTAGGATCCTGTAGAGTGGATGACTGGTGTATTGTCATAAGAAATCCAGGCAAAATGTATTGCTGGAATAACCAGGGTGACAGGGTTTATGACCAGGATTTTGGGAACTAAGACATTGGTTTGGTGATGTTTTTAATTTTCTCAAGGAATTGCAGAGGAAGCCTCTATGATGTTTTTTGAATGGGATATGTAATTGTACTGTAATTTTGATGTATGCATGTAAAATAGCCAACTGCACCAAGAAAGAAAAAAGAAATAATTCAGATAAGAGAACAGGGTAATTGTCACATGATTAAAAGATCACCTTTTAAGATGTGTAATGATTGTTCTATTTTTGCTGTTGTTGTCCTTGAACATTATTTGTAAGATGTGGGTGTGGAGAGAGACGGAGAGAAATGTGAGGAAAATGTCCACAGGTAGACATTTTGAAAACTAAGAGGGGGAGGAGTGTTGCATATTGACCCTTGACAAAGCCATCAATCAGAGATGCACCTGTGTAAATAAGTGGAAGGCGATCACGTGATGTAATCGGAAGTTGTGGGCATTATGAAATAATATATGCATATACCTGCTGGTCAGTTGGAGGCAGTTGGGTCAGTGAAGGCTGAGTCAGAGCCTGCTTGCATTCACTGAGCACATCCTGCTGGGGCCTGTTAAGCAACTCTGGCCAAGAAGCAGAAGTGCTAAGTGGGGTCTTGAAGATAACACAGCATGCTATAGTCAAGAGAAGAAGTTATCGGTCAGTATAGCAATCTGTCTTAGTCTGTCCCTGTGTTGCATAGTCATAACCATGATACATATACAACTATACACATATACATGCGGAAGCAAAATCAACAATAATGACGAACAAACACACTTCTTTAGAAAAATATACCACTCACACTTTATTCGAAATGGTTGCGAAAGGGTTATGTGTGAGAGGTGAGTTGGAGACTGAACAAACTGCAACATATTGACCTCCAGTTCCTTTGTCTTTAGCAGCACTTCTTTCTTGTTTTGCTGGGCTGCTCAATTGAGGGTCCTGAGGGCCCATAGCCCTCTGCTGGGGGCTGGTTTTCTCTACAGCATCTTATCTCCAACTAACTGACTCCAAGTAATTGAACCTGTCTGAGGCACCGGGTTATATAATTGTTTGACACCCACCTGCTTCTTGTGGGCATCACATCTGCACCCAATTCAACCCGTCCACAGACAAGGTCATACCCTGATATCTTCGACGGGATGCACCAGTTATTTACACAAGTGCATCTCTTATTTGACAGCTCAGTCGAGGGTCAACATGTTACACCTGTCTCTGTCCGTCTCTCACACACCACAGAAGCTTCAACCCCTTTCAAGAATAAAGTATGAGAGTTATGGTCATTCTTCATCCATGTACATCCCTCATTATGGTTATACAATAATACAAGGCTGAGTTAAAGATTTTGCGATATTTGCATATGTGTTAGTTTGTGGCATGTCGATGACCAGAGAAAGGAGTAGCACCCTTCCCTACACCTCAGGGTAGTAGCTATTGAAAAGGGAGCCTTTGGGTTACCCTTGACCAAGGTCACCAACTTTACTTTTATATCCCATGACTAAAACAGTACCAGCTGTGGTTGATAGCATCGTGGTAGATGGAGCACTGATATATTGTGCACTGCTTCCTTATGACTATTTCTGCACACATAAATGTACAACATAGTTATAGAGGCAAAATCAGAGAGTATCAGGTGAGCTCAGCATCTCATAGTTCAGTGTAGTTTGTTGCCTTCATGACCTCTACAAAAGTATCTGTCAAGGACTGTCAGAAATGTGGCTTCAGATGGTGTGATACGATGGCCTCTACTTTGAATGCTAGGCTACTTTTTTTGTATAATTGTTTTACAGATATATATGTATGTAGACAGATGGTGGTGAAGGCACCAAACAAGTGGGAACACTGATAACTTTCTCCTTTCATAAATTGGAGTTGCCAAGGCAGACAGGATATGGTGTTATCAGAGTTAACAAGTCTAAAGAAAGAAGAGGGAAGTGGTGAGTTGAAATAACTTGTGAAGTTAAAAGAATGAACTCTTTTTTATTTTAGCAACCACATGACCCACAGAAGGCTTTGGCACCTCAAGTCAAGCAGATAGTCAGTTGGTATCTGAACTCTGAACTGATACATCCAGCAACATTATAAAAAAAATAAAAAACATGATTTGCTGACCTAAGATCATCTTAGATAAAACTTCAAGGATCTTGAACATATTTCTCCAACGACTGGAGATGTTAAGACTTTCTCTCAAATTTGAACAGTTATCCTGAACAAAAGTGAAACATATACAAAAACTGTGAAGAAAGACAATTTTTCTTCTACTAAAAGTTTTTGTATGATATATGTTTCACTCTTGTTCTGTGGGTTCACCGCCATCTGTCTACATACATATATATCTTTTTCCTTTACACATTTTACAAACACATAAAATTACATGTTGCATTCACACTGACACATACTTATATATTATTCCCATCCCATTTGTTCTATTCTTTGTTTCATATCATTGTTAATGTATAAAATTTTCCTTTGAAAAGAACACTTGACATCAGTTGCTATTGAAGTCCCTTGTTTTCCGCTGTTCTTCCATGCAACTGATCATCCGTCACAAAATTTGGGATAACAAGGGAGATTACTCTGAGCTAATGATATTATCTGGCATTAAAGTACAAATTCAATTTATGTTGAGACATTAGCTGTAACAGTTGTAACTTAAAAAATTAAAGCAAATAAGTTACCAAAATGTCATCAAACTTTTGACTAACCCCAGTCATTTGTTATCATTAGTTTTACAACAAATCAACAAAGTTATTTAATGCTGATGACTTTTTTTTTTTTTTTTTTTTTTTTTTTTTTACAAACAATCATAGTGTTTCAATAATCATTAGAAAATAAGTCACATAAGTATTCTAAATACAAATAATTTGCTGACAGTAATATATTTTCAAGTATTCCTATCTAATTCTAATAATTTTCAAACAGATGTATTTGATTCATAGGTGGGGTTTGAACAAATGGAGCTGAGAGTAATGGCAATGAAGGGGTAACTTCACACCTGTCAGAACTTGAGCCTCACCTCCAAATGCAGTTTTATTATCATAAGAAAAAGTCAAAATAAGGTATAAATACTTACCTCCATTCCACACTCCAAACCCTTTTCACCATAAATATCATAAATAGTTCTGGTATGTTTATCAGATAAAACTGTTAGGAAAAAAAAAAAAAAAAAAAAAAAAAAAAAAAGAGAAAAAGACCAAAGGTTAGTTTATATAAAAATTTACATAGAAACATATTGTATTTTATGTAAATCTGATTAATTTCCATGTTTTTTTTTCTTTCTTTCTTTTAAATGACAAAATTTTACCTTGGTACACTCCATGCTTTTTCAAATATGTATTTACCCAACCCATCTACCATGGGTACGATGTGCCACATGATCAATTTTTTTTTTTTTAACAACTGGTTGGAATTCAGTTTTCTTTTCCTAGAGTGGTTGCAAAACCAAGGCTAAAGAATTCAGTCAGCCCTACTATTTACCCATATTTGGGAGGAGAACAAATGGATTCATGCTTTTCCTAAGGACATTAGCATAAAGTGAAATGCAAACAGCCTTATTCAAGATTTGAACACTGGTTGCCAATTTCATTTCCTATGATGATAACCTTTATGCTAAGTGTGCCTCCTTTATGCTTTTTAAAGTATCTGTCGGGTTTTCTTCTGAGGGGAGGTGGAGGGCATTATCTACATCGGCATCATTTCCAGTGCCACTGATCTCAGTATCACCAAAACTGTTTTCCTTGACTAAGGCATTTGACCTATAACCTTCCAGAGAATTTAAGTGGCATGATTAATTTTAACGTCTATATATATATATATATATATATATATATATATTGTCATCCACAGATGGACTGTTTTGTTGTATCACAACTCTTCAGTGTGACTAGACATGCAAGATGTTTCAAGTTGAGATCAAAACCCACCTGACTTTACCTCAATCGGATATTGTTATGGTACCTACTTTACGGACTATAATGAACTCTTCCTATTATTATGAATACCGGGAGAATATTCATCTCAGTGTTAAGTGTTATGGTACCTACCTTACAGACTATAATGAACGCTTTCTATTATCATGAATACCGGGAGAATATTCATCTTGGTGTTAACTCCAGCCTAACACTTTGGCAGTCAGACTAACATTCAACACTCTTTTACCTATGCTGTATTTATACTTTTGTTTAATATACTTGTTTCACGTAATCCTGAGTTCGTGTCTTTCTTCTGGACCTTTTACTGGTCCACGACAGATATCTTACCCCAGAAGCAGTCATTTTCTGCTTTAGTGAAGGAATTATATATATATATATATATATATATATATATACACACACACACCTTTTTACATATATGTTATTGGCTATTGGGTGTGCTCAATTTTTGAAAAAAGCTATTATGTTTCAGCTTATGTGGTAGCTGGCAAATTTCCTCACTCGAGTGCTTAATCCATGGATACCCACCCACACAAAGGGGAATTAAAAAAGAAATGTTAACACCCTTATGGGAATACTTTTGATATAATTTCCAACAGTTTTTACATGTTCATCATTCTTTTTAACATATTCTTGGAATCTCCAACACATCATTTAAAAAAAAAAAAAGAAACAGAAACTAATGTTATGGAAATAATGTGTTGAGAAAGATGGTGAACAGGTGAAGACTTTTTAAAATAAAATCATAAAAGAACTTCAATAGAAATGTTAATATTTTTTGAAACACTCTGTATATTTGGTTTGTGGTTTCTCCATGCATATTGATATCAAAGCTTGTTCTTTAGTTAAATAAACAAAAAGCCAGAAATCTTATCATTTGTCAAATGTCCATCTGTCTGTACAGCTAAATCTCTGCAATTTTTTGTCCAATTTTAACAAAACTTTCAGGAATTCTTAGAGTCATGCCTGCAAAGGTTTTAAGCCATAAAAGGAGATCTGGCTAGTTTCTAGGTGGGATCTCTCACCCTGATGAAGGTGCCTGTGGTGTAATGGTTATCGTCATAGGAAATGGACATGGCGACACGAGTTCAAATCCTGGACGAGACTGATAGCATTTCACATAGCACTAATACCCTTAGGAAAGGTATGAATCCAATTATTCTCCCTCCAGCTATGGGTAAATAGTAGGGCAGACTGAATTTTTCAGCCTTGGTGAGGCAACTTGTCTAGGAGAAGGAAAACTGAATTCAAACCTGTTAAACTCCGCTTAAAAATTGACCTTGTGTCATATCCTGCCAGAGCAGAGGGGTTGGGTAAATATAGATCTCTCACACTGATGGGTGTTTTTGTCTCATGCCCAGTATCTGTGGCCCACTCATTTGGTCATCATTTTAAGAGGCAGATGGCTTTCTGTCTCCCTAAATAAACTCAAACCTTTTCAGTCTCGGCTAAATCTTAAGCCTCTAAGTTACCTGGCTTAAAAAAAATGCTTAGACACCCAATTTAAAAAAAAAAAAAAAAAAAGATTAGGCCAATACTACTCTAAGTCAGAAAAATAATAAAACAGATATTTATTCAAAATATTTATTAATTTTTAGGGGTCAGTATGGCGAGTTTAAGTAATTGGTGATTGTATTAATATATCCGTAATCAATTCAACTTAAAGTAAATATCTTTATAGAAAAGTAAATCTATTTTTAGCATCTGAATGATATAGAGATTTTATGAAAAAACAATAAAGAAGTGGCTGATAGGTTTCAAAAATATTTCCATGAATTTTTGTTATAAAATTGTTACATACTGAAATCAGGATTGAACTGGTATACTAATACATATGGCTTAGTTGTAGTAGCAGAAGTGCTTCAATAGTTCATACTCAGTCTCTAAAAGGTACAACTAATTGCCTCTGTAGTATTAGTATCACCTACTATTTATTCATAATATCTGTTCTGACAAAATTGTCTTACTGCTTTAACCAGTTATAGATAAGTAGTCATAGACCAATTTACCAACTAATGAAGAAAGGTATAATAGACTAGTGCACAACAAAAATTCACAAAAAATTTAGTTAAAATCAAATAATTATTGTAATCGTATTATTCAGGGTGATACAAAAGTTGCAAAGGGGTTTAAAAAATAATAAATTTTAAACCATTTTGAAACTTTTCCACCAGCCTGTTTAGTGAACAAAAGATTCATTGTACATTTATATCTTTTTTGTAGTTGTTTCTTAAGAGTTTTTTTTGCGTACAATTATAAGATTTCAAGAATGACTATGTCAATACTACTGTATGGATGCACCACATGGATCCTAGCGAAATGCATAGAAAAAAAAAAAAAAACTAGATGGGAACTACACAAAAATTCTATGTGCTATTTTGAACAAATCATGGAAGCAGCACCCCACAAAACAGCAGTCGTATATGTTATATACTCAGCTGTGTCTTTATGAACAATGAGGAACACGTATATATAAAAATATATCTCTCATTTTATTCTCGAAAGGGACACACAGTTTGTTGTTAGTTTGAGAGATAGATGGAGAGACATATACTCAGAGAAGGGACTTCTTGTCCCATATCTTCTTCCGGGAGCCAGGAGATGCCAATGCTTGCACCCCCTTGCAAGCCATATCGTCAGAGACGTCTGAGATGGGGTCACAAGGAACAAACCGAAAATTCAAGTCATATGTTATATAACAAATCGTCACCTACCTCCCACCTCAAAAATGCTCTATAAGATGAACAACAATTGTGGGAAACTGCTGTAGAAGTAAGGACAAAGCCATCACTGATGTTCTCTTATAGGCTCCTACACATGGACGCACCAGTGTTGGCTGCCTGGCAAAGAGTTATATCAGCTCTGTGTGAACACTGGATGCAGTCTAGAAGAACTATCAAGAATGATAGATGATAGGGATGGTAAGAAAGTCTTGGAACTCTGTGCTGTTAGTGCAATTTGATGATGAATGATAATCATGTATTTATATAGTTTCAAGTGACTAATAATGATAATCCTTAATAAATAGAGGTGCTAGCGGTGTAATGGTTATCGTCGCAGGATATGGACATGGCAACACAAGTTCAAATCCTGGACCTGACTGATTGCATTTCACATAGCACTAATACCCTTGGGGAAAGGTATGAATCCAATTATTCTCCCTTCAGCTATAGGTAAATAGTAGGGCAGACTAGGTTCTTCAGCCTTGGTAAGGCAACTAGTCTAGGAGAAGGGAAACTCTGAATTCAAACCTGTTAAACTCCGCTTAAAAATTGACCTTGTGTCATATCCTGCCCGAGCGGAGGGGTTGGTAAATAAGATCTTTAAAAAATAATTAGAGCTTCAAGTAACTATTTTTAATACAAATAATTTCCACATAGTTATAAGGTTTAAATAACTAATAATGATAATCCTTAGTAAACCATTAGAGCTTCAAGTAACAATTCTTAATAAATATAATTTACAGTTATATGGTACCAAGTACTCTTATCTAATACAAACAACTTTCCAACAGATCCATTCATATGGTACCCTAACACATTTCCGAGATCTCCAGAACCGGATTGGTTGGTTTGGTTTGGTTTTGGTTTTGGTTTTATGGCATATCAACTATTGTAGGTTATCTAAAACTAAATCTGGTTTATTTATATATATATATATATATATGATTTGTAAACATAAGTCAACAAAGTTAAATAGTTCAAAGTATTACTATGCATCACTAACATCAGTCATTTGTTTACACACAATACAATGATCAAACAGTTTTATTTCTAACCATTAAATTCAGCATAAATCAAAGTTAAATGATTCTCAGTATTGCTATGTATCACACACAATTCAATTATAAACATCAGTCCTTTATTTACACATAGTTAAATAATCAAACAGTTCTATTTCTAATAATTCAATTTAGCATATGTCATTTGTTTGCACTCATTTTAAATGTCAAACAGTTCTATTTGACCCATACATAGGACCCTATCAGGTGCTACCACTCCAGGTCAGAGCGGTGGCAATGAAGGGGCGCTCTGCATTCCTCAAAGATCCAACATTACTAGAGTCTCACCATCAAATTGCTTAGTGTCATAAACAGGACATTTATTGAGGGGGGAGTTGTCCTACCCTTCTGCAGAGATGCAGTCGGAGTATTCTACAGCCCCAGCCGACTGGGCTGTCCAGGACTGGAGTCTTACAAGCGGATGCAGTTTGGTGTCATACCCAGGACACCCTTTGGGGGTATTCTTACCCTACTGCAGGAGAATAGGGTTAGTTGTTAATATCATTTATTAGTGGATAAGAAAAATACATGGATGAGTAAATAATAAAATATCTTGGAATATATGTTTGTGTTTTGTTTAAACTCATTTTTAAAACAGGGTTATTCATATTTACCAACCCCTCCGCTTGGGCAGGATATGACACAAGGTCAATTTTTAAGCGGAGTTTAACAGGTTTGAATTCAGAATTTTCCTTTTCCTAGACTAGTTGCCTTACCAAGGCTGAAGAACCTAGTCTGCCCTACTATTTACCCATAGCTGGAGGGAGAATAATTGGATTCATACTTTTCCCAAGGGTATTAGTGCTATGTAAAATGCAATCAGTCTCATCCAGGATTTGAACTCGTGTTGCCATGTCCATTTCCTACAACGATAACCATTACACCATGGGCACCTCCCAAATCTATATTTACCAACCCCTCCGCTTGGGCAGGATATGCCACAAGGTCAATTTTTAAGCAGAGTTTAACAGGTTTGAATTCAGAGTTTCCCTTCTCCTAGACTAGTTGCCTCATCAAGGCTGAAGAATTCAGTCTGCCCTACTATTTACCCATAGCTGGAGGGAGAATAATTGGATTCATACCTTTCCCAAGGGTATTAGTGCTATGTGAAATGCAATCTGTCTCATCCAGGATTTGAACTCGTGTTGCCGTGTCCATTTCCAACGATGATAACCATTACAAAACAGGGTTATTGTTGTATCAAAAAGTTCCTTTTGTAGAAAAATGTGTTTTTTAATCTTAACTCCGCAACTTACATATGTATGAATTTAAGAAAAGCTGAAATTATTTGAAAAATCAAAATAACTTGATAAAATTAATTTGCATTAAATCTTGTTTTCAATTCAATTTTCTAAGAATAGATAAATAAATAAAAAAGTTTTGAAATAAATTGTACTCAGTTTTTGTAGTAAACGTTTTCATGAAACTAAATCCATAGAAATGAAAAATAATGTCTTTGTTTTAACCAGGGGTAAAAAAAAAGACCCAACTATCAATTCCATTGAATAAATTTCAATTAATAAATGTAAAATGATTAAGAAAATCTTCCTCTGGTTTAATATATTAGAAAGAAAATAAAATCTTGCAGATCTTACCTTCATGAGCTTTTTTGATTTTAGAGAACATGATTTCAGCTTCTTTTTTATTGGGTTCACCATGATGCTTGTCTGGATGATAAATCTTGCTAAGTCGTCTGAATGCATTGTTAATCTCATCAAGGGTAGCCTAAAAAAACAACAAAATAATTTGGATACATATCTCAAATCATATGCATATCTATTTTAACAAGGTTAAAAAGATATGGTATTTCAATGTTAATGAGATTATAGTAAAATATTCATTTTGCTCCTTGTGCAAAAGAAAGATACTATGACAACATAAGTGATATAAAAAAAATAAACATACAAATGTTAGAATATGAACAATAATAAAAGACACCACAAAAATAGATTGGTGGTTATGGGGAAGAGTATAATCACAGTGAGCTAAATTTGCCATTTTATGTACATTTGGATTGAACATTGCAAATTTATCAGAAAATATGATAAATCACAGAATAGACACAAGTTTATGGACCAGAAATCATTTTATGATGTCTAAAGAGCCCTATGTTGAAAAGAATTTAATATTAAGACTTATGATATACAAGTAAAAAATTTAAAAATTACAGCAAAGTCAATTGGCAATATATACCACACATCACTCACTCTCAATATGTAATATTTATTAAAATCAAGAGATAAGGGTCTTTTTTTTATCCTATTGAATGATTATTCTTAATAATTTGTAATAATTGATTTTTTAAAATTTTTTATAAATGTCTTGAAATAGCATAATTTGTGATGATCATATTTTTATAAATGCTTTAAAATAGCATAAATTAAAAATAAATTTTGATTATAGATGTTTTCTAAATAACTGAAGCAGAACTAAATGAAATCACTTTAAATAGATAGCATATAGGTCTTTGTTTTAGAAGATATATATATATATATATATATAAATATATTTTAAAACAAGGACCTACATATGTGTGTGTGTGTGTGTGTGTGTGTGTGTGTGTGTGTGTTCTACCCCAGCATTTTCATATTCCAGATATACAGAAAATATCTTGGCATTTTTTACCCTAAAAAATTATTAATGAGTGGGTGTTATCTTAAAATCTGGTAATAAAAAGTAAAAATTTGCCGAATTAGACATAAAAATACATTACTAAGCCTTTCAGTCCCAAAAATCTGAACATTTCTGGAAACCATTTGAATATTTATTTTAAATTAGCATATACCTGAGCTAGAAAGCCGTTTTATAGATTGCACCAGAATTTCAATGATAAACTTGGTCTCACAAATTTTACCCTTATTTTTTGATAAAATGGTCAACTTAAAAACACTCTTTTTAACAAAAAAAAAAAGGTGTTTTCCCCAAAATTACAAATTAAGAAGATGCATATGTATTGTTACACAAACAATCTTTAAAATGGCTAATGTCTGGCACTGTGATCAGGCAACAGCAAAAACTAACTGAAGTTGGATGATAAGTTTTATGTATTTTTTAAAAAGTACTTTGGGTTTAAACATTTAGACAAATAAACAAATGAAAGTCAAGGGAAGATAAATAGATAAGAGTGAATAACTAATATTTTTAGCTGGTTGAGGAATAATGTGAAATATAGGTGAGGGATAATAATTATTACTTACTAAAGATTATTTATATTTCCATGAATCTTTCCAGCATTGTGAAGCATACAGATAATTCATTATTAAAGACTATATATATATTGGCCTAGCCGTTAGAGTGTTTGTCAATGGCCCAATCCCAGGTAGAGTCATACCAAAGACTCAAAAAATGATGCTTGAGGCCTTCTTGCTCAACACTCAGCATTATAAGGTATGGATCAAGGGTAAAGTGGAGCAATCCAAGGAAAGAAGTTGCGCCCTTCCCTACACTTTAGTGTAGTAGCTACTGAAAAGGGATCCTTTGGGCCACCCTTGACTATGGCTGCTCACTTTACTTTCTATATATATATATATATATATATATATATATAAAATTAACTAAAGTCGAATTTAGGCTTCCTGATGATCCGTTAAGGTGAAACTTTAGTAGAGGATTTTCGACTCACGATTTAGGTTAATTTTATAATTGGCTCCATTGTCTGGTGTTGAGCACTTTAGTAATTGTAGCATTGCAGGATTCACGGAGGGTTTTTTGGTTTTCTTTTGACTGCGTATCCCTTGATTTTTTTCAAGGGGTCGGACGAGGTTGGCCTTTTCTTTCTTTTTGACCCAAAATTTTTTTCTTTTTCCCCTGGGCAGTGATTCGAGATACTTTTTTCTCTTGTTCCTGGCCAGGGTTTTTTTTTTTTTTTTCTGTACTGGTAGATATTAGATTAGTAAATATATATATATATATATATATATATATATATATACACACACATAGAGAGAGAGAGAGAGAGTATCTAATCGACATCCAACTATGTGGTAATTTGGTACAAGGTCATTTTAAAGTGGGGGCTGTGCACAAGTCAAGACTCATGCAAGGTATAAAACAAATTCTTTGCTTCGTTGGCATTCCCCTAATGGTGCACCTCAGGTGTCAAGCAATTTACCTACAAAGCAGGTAAAGCTTGCAGGGATGACCTGCAGAGGTCAAAGTTTAGTCTGTTTCAGCCTCCATTGAGTTCACACCCACTGTGACCGTAATTGAGAGAGAGAGGGAAAGAGAAATTAATTCTTTAAATTTGGTATTGCCTGTTAAATTTGAAACATTTTAGATTGAATTAAAGGGAAGTAACTCTAAATGCTTAGAATTATCTACCTTAACCTTTATATGCAATATACATTTGATTTCTGTTTGGTGTGAACATTAGACTGAAGACTTAAAACTGTTGACACAATGTTAGCTAAACATCTTTAAATATTTTTTCATGTCAAGTCTGGCTTCATCAAATACAGTTCATTTTAGAGGATATCAAATCTTGAACTTGTCACATAACATTTTCTTCATGCTACTGTTCATATATAAAACAAATTTTCTCTATTAAGTTTTAGTTTTCAAATTCTCTACGATTAAAATTATTCTTTACAGTTTTGTCTTAATTTTTATTAAAAACCAAAATATTCGTAAGTTTAATCATTTTCTTCTTGCGTTCCTCACTCAACAAGTAAGATACTTTTTAAAGCTCCTGGGTAAAGACATCCCTGAATATAATTGTGTTGAAGTAACAGCAAAAAGTGTTCTCCAACTACTGACATATACAATCTTTTATAAATCTGTGGTTCAAATTTAACTTTGATAACCACATAAACTGCTTAGCAAAAACACATGAGTTCATAACATGAAAGACCATAAACAAAACTTTAGAAATAATGATATATTACATGGTACAGTCTGTGACCCTGGGTTTCATGCATTCAGCAATCATCCGATTATATATATATATATATATATATATATATATATATATATATATATATATATATATATATGGTCTATCATTGATAATGAGCACTATTTAACAATACTGCTACATTTAGTCCTCCATTAACTCACTAAGTGAGCTAGTAAGAACCATAAAACCATTTCTTATATATATATATATATATATATATATATATAAAATCATACAAGGTGTGAAAGCACGTGCGATACCCTACCCTCATCAGACGCCAACCAGGAGTGATAAGACAGTTTTGGTAGCTCAAGGTGGTACTGCCACTCCTGGCACTACCAAGCAGCTTTTGCCACAGGACAGGGTATTTAAAAGAATTATATATATATATATATATACACACCAGATCAACTAAAAGCAGAGATACATTTTACATTCATCTTTTATAGTGCAGTTTGTGATTTTTAAAAACGCATTTACTTTCGGCCATTGATGTCATTACGCCATTACAGTAAACATTTCTTGATGTTATGTAATCACACGGGAATGGTGGTTCTGTGTGCATTTAATTCATACTGAAGACTTTTTGCTTATGACCAAATCCAACTTGATGTATATTGTGCCATGGTATACACACACACACACACACACACACACAATGATGATGGACAAACAGGGGCATCCTATTGTTGAATAATAGTTAGTAAACTAATCCTGAATATCTACTGTTGTCAAGTAATGAGTTCAATCCTTACTGGATGCTCTATATTTGCAGCCTTGTGTCAAAACAAAATCAATCTTAGTAAATGATTACTCAAAAGACAAATATTCACACCTTGTGGGTATTGCAAATTTGATTAAAAAAACATCAAATGGAAAAAAAAAAAAAGCCTTGTTTAATTTTTCCTTTTTGGCATAAATTTGCTTTAGTTTCATTAAAAGAAAAGAAGAAGAAGAAAAAAAAAAAAAAAAGACTTGGCAATTGCAATTGTCTTTAATTGGAATCATTTTGAGATGAGGCTTCTTAATCTGAGAATTAATTTTTATTTATTGCGGACTTTTTGTCCTCATCTTGGTAGTTTTTTGTGTTGTTTCTTCTTTCATTACGTTTTGGCCAAATTTCACCTCTGGCCTTCTTCAGGTGATTTTTACCATGACCTCGGATAGGAATGGTGAGTCTTGTAACCGTATCCCCAGTAATTACTGCCTTCCGCAATAAATAAAAATTAATTCTCAGATTAAGAAGCCTCATCTCAGAATGATTCCAATTAAAGACAATTACAAAAATTCGGTACGGACCCAACTATGGAAGACCAGATAAGGATTTATAAGACCAAAAAATCCATCCTTGATCACCCTTTGGGGCCCATGGCGCAGCGGATAGAGGCATTGAGTTTCTACGGTTCCAGGTGAGCATTGTCAGAAGATAGCGGTTTCAAATCCTACCCAAGTCGGTCAGAGGTTTACTTGGTCAAAAACGTGGTGCGATAGACAACAACTATGGAAGGCAGTAATTACTGGGGATACGGTTACAAGACTCACCATTCCTATCCGAGGTCACGGTAAAAATCATCTGAAGAAGGCCAGAGGTGAAATTTGGCCGAAACGTAGTGAAAGAAGAAACAACACAAAAAACTACCAAGATGAGGACAAAAAGTCCACAATAACTAAAAATTAATTCTCAGATTGGTAATTGCAGTACTACAAGATATACAGCATCACCCATAAGTAAATATACCCAATAAATTTTTGTAAAAGTTAATTTTCTTCTCACCAAAAGAAAACCAGGATTTTATTATTTCTAGAGGAACATCATATAATCAAAAATGGATATTAAGTATTATTTATTTGCTAACTCTGTAACCAGAAATATGAGTATATAAAAGTTCAAAACTAAGTACATTTCCTTATATATATTATGTGCTCTTTAACCTTTGTATGGCAACCAGTCTAGGAGAAAGAAAACTCTAAATACAAACCAGTTAAACTATGCTTAAAAATTAA
Organism: Sepioteuthis lessoniana; assembly: GCA_963585895.1. NCBI lineage: Eukaryota > Metazoa > Mollusca > Cephalopoda > Myopsida > Loliginidae > Sepioteuthis > Sepioteuthis lessoniana. Next base: position 9,890,845 of record OY757929.1, read on the forward strand.
CCTTGTATCACATTCAGCTAGAACGATGGGTTGGTTTCTTTGTTTAATGACATATCAACCTGTGTGGGTTATTTAATGCCAAAGCCATCCTTCTCGTAGAACAGCAGTGATGCTATTTAACCCATAGCTGGGAGGATAAGGAGGTTCATACCTTTCCCAAAGGTATTTGTTCGAAAGTGATCGTAATATGAACAGTGGGATATGTGTGTGTGTGTATATATATATATATATATATATATATATATATATATATATATTCGATGAATCATATTGTGAGATAATTAGGTTGATAAAAGAGGATGCATAGATCATAACCTCATACTCTCTCTCTCTCTCTATATATATATATATATATATATATATATATATATATATATATATACATATCTTATAATTTGCTTGAAGCATTGCACAAATTAATTCATTTTATTGTATTGTATTTGTTTAGAGGGCTATTGCAATACAAAATAATTAATCAGGTCTTAGTAATTTCAAAATAAAAACTTCATCATCAGAGACTTTTTTTAATATGAACATGATGTATTTTCATATTAAAAAAAAGTCCCAGATGATGAAGTTTTTACTTCGAAATTAAGACCCGATTAATTATTTTGTATTGCAATAACCCTCTAAACAAATACAATACAATAAAATATATATATATATATATATATATATATATATATATATACATACACACACACACACAACTATGATAAAAGTTTAATGTTAGAAATATTTTTCCTCTGTAAAATCTTTACAGTGCTCTATGCATGAAACCAATATTCTTCAAGTATAAAATAAGATAATAAAATAGAATAAAAACTCACAACTCAGAGTTGCATTTTATTGACCCTCAAATGAGCTATTATTTAACACAGGTCAGTGAGCTGTGAATTTATATTTAGTTTGATTATATATATATATATATATATATATATATATATATTGGTCATAAAGAGGTACAGTAACCTTTATGTGATATCAAAATCTACACAACCTAAATATGGAAACATATTTACTAAGAAAACTTTCTTGTACCAAAACCAAAATAACTTAAAAGAAAATAATCAGAAATACAGTTATGGATATAAAAATAAAGGAAAGATTTGAGTTGACCTTTCATAGTAGATTGAAAATTGTTTTATTATTTTAGAATATTTAAAAAGTATTGTTCTAATAAAAATCATGCAATGATATGCTGTTTTTGCTGGATATGAGTTACATACATGCACATATATGTACGTACGCCCAAGCAAGTATCCTAGAAGTATATAGATAGATAGATTTGGAAGTTATACATAAGAAAAAGGAAGACAAGATGGAAAATTAAATTGACATGTTTTGCTATAAAAACAGTATAATCAGTATTTATTTATGATTTCACAAAAATGAAATCTAAAAGTAAAACAAGAAAAATCAGCTGATTTAAAAATTGTTTTTTTTTTTCATGTACTTTATCAGAACCAGGCCATTGGTCAAATAGGTAGAGTGTTCGCCAATGGTCTGGGAGACCGGGGTTCAATCCCTGGTCGAGTCATACCAAAGACTCAAAAAATGGTACTTGATGCTGCCTTAGCACTCAGCAATATAAGGTATGTATCAAGGGTAAAGTGGAGCAATCCAGGGAAAGGAGCAGATCCCTTCTCTACACCTCAGTGTAGAAGCTATTGAAAAGGGAGCCTTTGGGTCGCCCTCGACTATGGTCGCCAACTTATATTTTACTACCAGGCCATTGGCCCAATGAGTAGAGTGTTCGCCAACAGCCTGAGAGACCGGGGTTCAATCCCAGGTCAAGTCATACCAAAGACTCAAAAAATGGTACTTGGTACCACCTTGCTTAGCACTCAGCATTATAAGGTGAGGATCAAGGGCAAAGTGGAGCAATCCAGAGAAAAGAGTAGTGCCCTTCCCCTACACCTCGGTGTAGTAGCTAATGAAAAGCGAGCCTTCGAGTCACCCTCAACTATGGTTGTTTACTTTACTTATATGATTAAATCTAATGATACAGTATATACTCCAAACGTAGTGTGATGTAGTTGAATATGAAGAACTCAAATATCTGGCTGTCAGATTCCTAGATTATATATTAAAATTGAGTGTCAAGAAATTGCAGATCCAATACATATTATCATTTAGTTACAGTGTAAACCTGATATCATATCAAAAATTCAATTTCAGCAAAGCATGAGTTTTATCAACTACTGTTGAGTTAAAGGGAGTTATCCCTTTAACTCTTAAAAAAAAAAACAAACAAAAAAACAAAAAAAACAAAAACAAAAAAAAAAACAACAGTTTTTGATTTTGCAGACCTAATCTAATTACATTCACAATCCAGCTAAGAATAAGTTTCAGTCATTGCCTTCTTTTTATTTATAAAATTTTATGAACTAAAAAAAAGAAAAGAAAAAAAGTCCAATCTTGAAAGGTGGCCCATATAGATTTTTTAAAAGACAAGGCAAGACATTTAGCATTAGGGTTAATTTCCAAATTAATAGCTAAAAAAATAAAATAAAAAAATAAAATAGAAAAAAAATATCCCTTTCTTTATTGGGAATCCTTTTTGAGATGAGGCTTCTTAATCTGAGTATTAATTTTATTGTCCTCATCTTGGTAGACAACAACTATGGAAGGCAGTAATTACTGGGGATATGGTTACAAGACTCAGCATTCCTATCCGAGGTCGCAGTTAATCACCGGAAGACGGCCAGAGGTGAAATTTGGCTGAAACGTAGTGAGAAAAACAACCAAAACTACCAAGATGAGGACAAAAGTCGGCAATAAAATTAATACTCATACCCCTTTCTGGGTGAAATTTCATTTAAATCTTTTAAGACTGGATGTTGGTTATTTATTTTTTGTTAATGAATAAAAAGATATTGACTGAAATTTATTTTTATCTGGATTGGATTGTTAATATAAATACAACCTTTCTGTTTATTTTTTTTAACATTACTGAAGTCATTTAACCAGAAGCTATTCTAAATAAGCACCAAATATTTTTCATAACTGACTTCTTCCAGTGCTTTTTAAGTTAGTTCTTATTCTCACTGTCATTGAACCTGTATATTACCCTGCAATTAAACAGTAGAACATAAGGGTCAAAAAGTTTTAAAGAGAAAATGGAGCCCCCAGGGTGGAAAATCTTTTCCTTTCATCTTTTATGTAGTGGCGAGAGAGAGTCAGGGATATCCGTGCTGGTCGCATGACATGATGATGATGCTTCCTTATAAAAATGATTCCCCAAAAAGTCATTAAAAGGTTAGCAAAATCATTCATAATTTTAATGTAACATATATTAATCACATTTGGACTAATTTATTAACTGTTTGATTTCTAGATTTTGTTGTAAATACTAGGGTGAGTCAGAGGATTTGCAATATTTTGGTAATATGAGGTGCCTTCAATAAGTTTCCAGACTTTTTTTGTACAGGCATTTAAAATTGTTGTAGACTCTTGAAAATTCACTATGTTATTGCTATACATCTGAGATGACTGACCAATTTTTATGATTTCAGCTTCAAATGAACAGTGACAGCAGCAATTGGAATACACCCTACTAAAGCCTGATTGTCACGGCTGGAGAATTTCAAAAATGCAATCTGGATGTGAGGACACTTTAGAAGAACGATAGGCAATAAAATTCTGTTTTAAACTTGGAAAAAATGCCACAGAAATGTATGGAAAGTTTCAGACTGCTTTTCGACCATTTTGCATGAATCGAGAATCAGTTTTTGAGTGGCATAAGAGACTCAAGGAAGGCAGGGAGTCTGTGAGGGATAATGAGAGGTGTGGGAGGAGTAAGGAAGTCAATACACCAGAGTTGATTGGCCAGAGGGTTAGGGTTACTATGTTAAGGTTTTAAGGGAGTTCAGGAAGATATTCTGTCGGAAGAGGCCAGCACTGTTCAAATCGGGTCAGTGGCATAACCATTACACCACAGGCACCTCCAGAAACCCAAACAAAATTTCTTAAACTATCTGCTTGCTGTACTGTTATCAATTACATCTTCAACTTTTGCACAACAAATGTTTTTGTTTGCTTCCTTGGTGTTATGGCCTAGTTCAAACTTGTAAACTATAAATTCCTGAATGAGACTATGTTACATGTTTATCCATGTGGCTTTCAAATCATACATGATGCGAAGCAATATGCATGTATCAACACACCAACTACCACAATACTATCTATCACAGTGGGTACTTCTCATGGCTTGAATAGCTTAGGTCACATGATATACACACTGTAAACTAGCACATACTACCAAAATATTGCAAAACTTTTGACTCAACCGGCTAGAATAAAACCCAGAGTTCTGGCCTTATTAGAAGGCAATAAATTTCAATATGTCATTTAAGCCTCCCCAACCCAGCTTGATTTTTTTAGATCTCAAAAAGATCTTTAAGAACAGCAGAAAGATACAAAAAATAAATAAATAGATAAGAAGCTGATAAAAATAAATAACTTTGTAGAAGATGCTCCAGTTTCCTTCTTGACATAGAAGCCAATTATCAGTTTGTAAATCTATGGCTGAAACTCTTTGAATTCTAGTATCATTCAACAAGTTCTTTTAAACACAAACAGTAATATGATAACCTGTAGCAGAAAATGAATAGAAAGTGGGGGAGGGGAATGATTGATTTAGAAGAGAATTTCAGTGTGCTCTCTCTCTCTCAAAATCTCCCTACATTGCACCATCCAACAGCATTTAACAAGGGTAGAGTCAGTATCAATCCCAGGTACCTAAGGGACACTAGAATGAAGTGTCAAAGCAGCCAAGACATTTTTGTCCTAACCCACCCATGTACATGTGGAATACCACAGTTAATTAAAGCTCAGGTCACGATTCCTGGAAGCAAATAAATGCTACTTACACAATGAGCCATTTTGATTTTCTAACTGCTATAATTAAGAAATGACAATTAAGAGAAGTTTCATTATTCAAAAACAATATTAACAAACAAACTTTTTCAAAAAATATTTGGGGAAATACACAGATTGAAAAAAAAAATTGCAAAAATGCTCATAAAAAAAAAAAAAAGAAAGAAAAAATTTAATATTTCATGTAATACAAATTATAAACATAGAAAAATTATCTGTCACAACTGTTTTTTCTAAAACTACGCATATCAGTCAAATGTGTACATTGTTTAAATATATACATATATATGTTATATAATATATATATGGATGTGTGAGAGAGGAATTAATAGCTGCCACTCACATAATACAAAGCTCTTCTAATGAATTGAGCACTCTGGTATCTGATAGCGTAAAATGTAAACAAAAGCAAGTTAATACAGAATGTGTTAAATTCCCAAGATGTTAGGTCACTGAAATAGCAGAGTGGTATGTTATTGGTCTAATGTAAAGTTAGGTGGGTTTTTATCCCACCTTGAAGTGTCCAGCATGTTTATCCACACAGAAGACTTGTGATACAACAAAACAGTCTGTCCATAGATGACAATATATATGCTCTCCTACCAGAGTTGAGCGCTCTGGTGAAGGAATTAATGACTGCCACTCGCATAATGCAAAACTCTTCTAACAAATTGAACACTCTGGTATCTAATAGCGTAAAATATAAACAAATGAACGTTAATACAAAAAGTGTTAAATTCCCATGCTGATGTTAGGTCGCCGAAATAGCTGAGTGGAATGTTATTAGTCTAAAGTAAAGTTAGGCGGATTTTGACCCTAGCTTCAAGTGTCCAGTGTGTCTAGCCACACTGAAGAGTTGTGATACAACAGTCTGTCTGTGGATGACTATATATATATAAGTTACACTGGTCTGATGACTGTTTCGGCAGGAAAGTGAGTCAATGAGTGCTGTTGACTGTTTATACTTAGACCTTGTGTGTGTGTGTGTACACACACACACACACACACACACACACAGGCAGAGGGTGTCCTCCAAAAATTTATATATACTTTGACCAGAGACTATATTTTCAAAAAAAGAATGGTCCAATTACACTGAACAGTGATAACCCACACGACCACACAAGACATGATAATTTTATGTGGCATTCAACCAAAACGTGTTGGTTTTGAGTTGCCTTATAGTTGCAATTTTGGCATTTAATTTTATAGCATAAAACCTGCAACAATCAATTAGCCAATGCTTGTAATTCCATCAGTTCACCTTATCAGCAATGCCTTAAAAATGATGGTCATCAGTTTGACCACCTGTGATAACATAGTGATGTTTGTAATTCCATCAGTTCACACTATCACCAATACCTTAAACAGGATGGTCATCAGTGTGACCACCTGTGATAACATAGTGATATTTGTAATTCCATCAGTTCATATTATCACCAATGCCTTAAACAGGATGGTCATCAGTTTGACCACCTATGATAACATAGTGATGTTTGTAATTCCATCAGTTCACACTATCACCAATGCCTTAAACAGGATGGTCATCAGTTTGACCATCTGTGATAACATAGTGATATTTGTAATTCCATCAGTTCATATTATTACCAATGCCTGGACCAGAACAATAATTCATTATTTTGATCACTTGTGATACATCAATATATTCTATACTTGTCTTTAACTTGGATTATATGATTTAAATATATCTTAATAAATATTGCATTTATAATAAATTAAGTTGTATATGTATTTCTGAGGTACCTCATCGTTATATAACATATATATACAATTATATAATATGTATCTATCTATCTATCTATATATATATATATATATATATATATGTATATAGTTATAAAACACACACAGTTATAAATCACACATACACCAAGTTATAAAACACACACACACACACACACATATATATATTTTCTTTTGTTTAAAAAACAAGATATTTCTAAATAGTATTCCATTTTCATAATGAGTTTATTTCACTTATTCAAGCTTGTTAGAATTCAAATGGAGTTTGGCTACTTTTTTCTTTTTCCGGATATTCACAGTCCTTATTTACTTGATATGTATATTTGTATTATATATAAACAGATTTGATTAAATAGAATTGAATCCTTGTTGTTTTGAAGTTTTTATCTTTTCTTTCAAAAGTCCTTAGGTTTTTTTTTGTTTCAATCTTGAAATTTGTTGATAATTTCTACAAAGGAATTATTTGTGTAATACCAAGTACTTTCGGTTCTCGTCAGAACCATTATCAAGGTAATTTATATGCAATTCTTAAATTAAAGTTGTTTAGCATTTAAACTAAATTATTATTTCATTTTTGTTTTTATCACTAAAGTGAGGCTTGTTTTTATCACTGTGATACTAAGCAGTTTATTTTTAAATATTTCTATTACATGAAATAGAATAAAATTTGTTATATCTTTTGTAATATGGTTGTTCTATTTTAAACATTTTAGAATATTATCACTTGCTTCGAAGTTAATTCTGTTAATAGTGAGTTGTCTAAATTTTATATATAAGGCTCCTAAGAGTTTAAATTTTTTGACATTATTATCTGTATGGAGTATTTTTGTATTATAAATTAAAATATTTCTACATATTGCATTAAGACAATTATGTTTTTTTAAATGTTGATAAATGGAGCTAGAATCTTAAAGGTGTAAAGCGAGCCTCCTTGATAATTTTGTCATAGTATAACCAATGTAACTTAAGCATGTATATTTTGGTTGGTTTGGTTTGTTGGTTTTTTTGGCATATCAACCTTTGTAGGTTATTTAATGCCAAATCCATTTTTATGTAAATAATCTGTTCTATTGAAAACAATTCAGTTTAGCATAAGTACACAGTTTAATTGTTAAAAACATTTCCATTTCAAACTATTCAAGCAGTTACATGTAACAATTCAGTTAAGTGTAAATACAGTTGTAATGTCGAAAAACAGTTCTATTTGAAATAATTCAGTTAAGCATAAGCACGCAGTTTAAATGTAAGTACGGTTAAATTGTCAAAATCATTTCTATTTCAAGCTATTCAGTTTACTCAAACAATTCATTTTAGCATAAGTATGCTGTTAGTTCTATTTAATCCATTGATAGGGCCCTATCAGGTGCTACCACTCCGGGCCAGAGTGGACCTGGGAGCGATGGCAATGAAGGGGTACTCCGCATTCCCAAAAGCTCCAGCACTGCTGGAACCTCACCATCAGATTGTTTAGTGTCATATCCAGGAAACTTGTTAGGGGGGGGGTCTTACCCCTCTGCAGAGGTGCAGTCAGTGTATTCTACAGCCCCAGCTGACTGGGCAAGTATATTTTGGAATTTTAATATAAGCAGTATGTAAATGAAAGAATATTAAAAATCTAAATTGATTAATAGATATGTCTTAAGTCTGGTTCAGAATTGTAGCTAAAATTTCATCTTCCTTTCTGATGTGGATCTCAATGATCCAGACAAGTTGGGATTCAAGGTCTCAACATACTTGACAGTATCTTTTCTTTAATATTTTTTTTTCTAGTCTTGCCATGAACTCATCCAGCATGGCATCATGTATTTCATGGGCCTTTTGCGATAAGACCATTTGTGTATTAGATGAAGACTTGAAGATTTTCCTGGAAGGCTCAATCAGTGTTTGGATTTACTATTAACTGAAAGAAATCATTGACATCCAGGTCAATGCTATTCATTAATCTTAAACACCTGAAAAACCTCTGCTCCATTTCTTCTACAATGAGAGACTGAGCAATTGCAGACAATGTAGATGCTAAGTGTAGGACAAAATCATTGGTTCTTGATACCCATCTTCTCAAATAACATGATAGATGATTGTATCAACACAATACTCATTCTGTCTCTCTCTTTCAATTTCACCATTTCAACTAGAAAAACTAATAAGCCCATCCAATTTCACCCTTTTCATTTATCTTTTCCTTTATTGTATTATTAACAAAATCTAATCAAACAGATCATCATAAAGGAAGTTTTCAAAGGCACCTCATTCTGAAGGTTAAAAAAAATCACCTCCCAGCAGAACTGCTAAGAACTACTTTTTTTTTCTTCCCTCGAAGGGCATGGGAAGCAGCATGGTGGATGTAAAGGCAAGCGGATAAACCCTCTGACAGCCTAATGCAATGCCTAACCTGGTCCTGGGCATATGAATCTTGCAGTTCAACGGCTAAGATCATTAGTTCGATCGGGGAACTACTGCTGTTCATCTATAAGGGTGGCTTTTGTGGATGAGAATAAAAACAGCCATCGAAAGATAACCATGACCCACACTCAAACCACATGTCTAACTAAAATTTTATATATATATATATATATATATATATATATATATATATATATATATAAAATTTTATTACTAATTCCTTAGTCAAAATTTACATTATTTATTGAATGACCCTTGTATATGAGAGTGTGTGTGTGTATATATATATATACACACACACAGTGTGTGTGTGTGTGTGTGTGTGTATATATATATATATATACACACACACACACACACACACACACTCATATACAAGGGTCATTCAATAAATAAGGTGAATTTTGACTAAGGAATTGGTAATAGGAAGCAGTGTTTATAGTTGCAAGGAATTCAATAGTCATAGGTCGTTTCATGTCCCAGAACACTGTCAGAATGATCTTCTTTAATGACTGCCGTGTCCAGAACTTTTTCTAGGCTTATAGTGGTAAACCCATTTTTAAACATTTTTTTTTACTAAAACATGTGTCTCTATATACAACACAAATTCTGTAAATTTCACACGTTTTGCAATTATCAGGCATCAAAAATTTCATGCCAAACCTCTGTTCAAGCCTAGAGCATTTTGTTGACCTGCCATCATTTAGAAAAGCCTCAAAATAAATATTCTTATGAGATTAAAATAACTTTTGCTAGAAACAAATTCCAAACAATGTTAAGTTTACATTTATTGAAAAAAAAAATAAATAAATAGAATTTTCTAAATTCTTTTACTTTTTAAAAAATAAATTACCCTTATTTATTGAATGACTATGATATAGATGTGCACACACACATGATGAGGATTGCTCTATCTTGATAGATGATTGCTGTCTCTTCATTCTCCAGCATCATCTGGATTGAGTCTTCTCTTTGACTGTGTCCTCTCTGATGACTTTTCAGTTCAGCAGCAGTCTTACAAATCTTGAGAGGTAGAGATGGCAAAAAGAGTGGTGACTGTAGATGTTACTTGATGTGGTACTAGGAGAAGGTTTTTGTGTACTACCATATGTCTTTTCAAGTTGGACAAAGATTTGTAAACTTTACTGCAAATGACACAAGTCATATGGAGTGAACAGAACTTTACTTTTAGATAGGCTGATTTAGAGACCAAATTTCAAATAGGATTTTGAAAAATGATCCTTGAGGTGTTGCATATCAGCTTCCAAGTTAGTTACAAAATCAGCATGGTCAGCAAAAATGAGTTACCTGACCAGGACTTAAAAGGTTGTAGATAAAAGACTCAACTAGAAGTCATAAAAGGATTTTTTTGTTACAACTGTGAAAAACATGAGACAATAAAGTAGCAAAGAAGATTGAGAAAAGTGTTACGGCCAAAATACTACACTGCTTCCCACTATTGTACACTAGAAGATTATCAGATAGTTGTGTTCATTGAATGTAATACACGCCTTCATATCTCTGGGCAGCTGATTAATCATGTTGACAAAAAAAAGCAACCAGGTTTCCTTAAGAATTTACCCCAAAGTGCTTCACAACTGACAGAATCAACATAGACACACACATTTTTCACATTAACATTTCATAATAAGTAGTATATAAATTAATGTTAGATATTTAAAGATAACTCTTCAAATAAATATAAGAGAACAACATTGTTTGGGTATTATAGGAGATTTATATAGTTTATCTATTGTAAAATAGTGTATTTCAAAGATGTGAAAATGCCCATCAAAGATGTTAAAATATCCATAACAGATATGAAAATGGATGTCAATACCCATTAAGGGTAAGAAATAATGTGACATCCATTAAATACATGACATCTTTAATATATGTGAAAAAGATGTAAAAATACCCATTAAAAAGATGTGAATTTGCCTGTTAAAGATGTGAAAAAGATGTGCTGAGCCAATTCCCATTAAAAACATCTTCATGTGAAAAAAAGTGACAATACCCATTAAAGATATGAATATGCCCATTAAAGATGTGATGATATGTAAAAATACCAATTAAAGACGTGATTAAGATGTAGCAATGTCCATTAAAGGTGTGAAAAAGTGGCACCAAGCCACTTCACATAAAAATGTGAAAGATAAAATACCCATTAAATATGCAAACACACCTATTTAAGATGTGAAAATTATGTGACAATCACCATTAAATATGTGAAAATGCCCATTAAAAATAGGAAAATGTGCTAGCTAGTTGGTTGGTTGTTTTTATGGGATGTAGAAATTTGTTGGGTTATTTCTTGCCAAAGCAATTTTTTTTATGTAATCATACGATTTCAAGTAACTAATGATAATCAACTGTAAACAATTATAGCTTAAAGTAATTATTTTTAATTCTAATAATTTATATACAATTATATGATTTCAACTATTCCAATTTAATGATAATCATTTATTTGAGTAGCATTGTTCTATAACCTTTAAGCAATCTTATCTTCCAGGAACCTCATAAAAGAATTATATAACCAAAGTCATCAATGTTTTTCACTGGTGAAATTCCAGAAACCAACCTTCGACCACTCATCATCATGTCGTGCCGCCAGCACGGATATCCCTGACCCTCTCTCGCCACTTCTCCCTATCGTTCATCGCCTCTGGCAGGTCTTCAGGGCTACATCCCGTATCCTCACATAGCTGCTGTATGTATGTTCGAGCTGGTCGGCCTGCTTTTGCCTGGCCATATGTGGGGGTCCATAGGAGTACATCACTTATGATCTCGTCCCTGCTTCTCCAGCAGTGTCCTGCATGTCTGGTTCGTCTAACTTTGATAGTTTTTGTGATGGGAGGCAGGTGGCCGTATAGTTGGTGCCTTGTTGGGTGTTGCTGCCAGGACTTGTTCAATATTGCTTGCAGCATTCTTTCATTTTATCGGTCAAGTCTGACTTCCATATGATTGATAGCTTATTGATAGCTGTCCATGTCTTCGTTAGCCGCGTGTCAATGTCTTTTTCGGTTGATGAGACACTGCTTCCTAGGTAGGTGAATTTGTCTACCAGTTTCAGAGAGGTTCCGTCTAGTGTGGAGATGTCGCCTGTTTGATTATAACACATATATTCTGTTTTGTGTGCATTGACATGGAGGCCAATGCCTGTGGTGGCTCGTTCCAAACTATACAGTAGTGTTTTGGCTTGGTTGGGTGTATTTGCCAGTATCGCTATGTCATCAGCGTAGTCGGCGTCGACCACTACTTTTGCCTAATTTCTATCAAATTTTATTTTAACATATCACTGACACTCACCTGTCTTAACTTTATGAGAAATGGACACATTAAGAATTTTAAATACATTAATCTTCATAAAGTGAACTGAAAAAATTATCAAAAGTTGCAGGAAGAGCAAGTTAACTACTATAAAACTAATAGTTGTTTAAATCAGTTTTATTTGATAATTCAATTACATTTTTAAATGTCTGGATGTCTTCTTTATTGTGGCTACTGTTTAACTATTGAGTTAGTATAGCCTGTAAACATATACGAGTGATTGATTTTAATGGTATGTCAACCTGTTTGGGATTATTTTATCCCCAGAGGTTAGGCAATCATATAATTTGTAGGTTTATATTTACATTTTTTGCATAGCTGTTTGACAACTGTATTTCTCATATTCCATGGAATTTTTTGTCTAGAATTATTTGTTTGCCCAATAATAGGATATCAAGTATTCCTATCTAATACAAATAATTTGCACAGTTGTATGGTTTCAAGTATTCCTATCTAATACAAATAATTTGCACTCAGCTGTATGGTTTCAAGTATTCCTATCTAATACAAATAATTTGCACTCAGCTATATGGTTTCAAGTATTCCTATGTAATACAAATAATTTGCACACAGTTGTATGGTTTCAAGTATTCCTATCTAATACAAATAATTTGTACACAGTTGTATGGTTTCAAGTATTCCTATCTAATACAAGTAATTTGCACACAGTTGTATGGTTTCAAGTATTCCTATCTAATACTAATTTCCCAATAGATCTATTTGACCCATAGATGGGATCCTAACAAGTACTACCACTCTTGGTTAGACTTCTTTTTGGGGGGGATGGGATCTTACCTTTTTAAAAGGAATACAATAAATATATTCTAAGCCTTGCTAACAGGCAGGTTGGATATAAGAATAGTACATATCAGGGGTGCTTCCATATAATATACTTTTTACTGTATCACCAGGAACAACTTGTATTGATATAAGTATGGTATATATAGTGCAGAAAATTTTGAATGATACATATAGACTAAAAAAAAATATTAAAAAAAATTTGGTAAAATTCTACATGTACACTTGTTCAAATTCACAAGGAAAAAAAATTTTCTTGTAATTTTTTTTTTGTGTTTTAAACTAATTAGACCTTCAATCCCACCACATTTTTTTAATTCAAAAAACAAAACAAAAAAAAGTACAATCAATTTACATTTCATAAGATTCACTTACACATTTTAATTCAATGTAGAAGGATCAACCATTTGCTTTTCCCAATGAACTTGAACAGGTGTGGGTGGAGAATAATACTGAAATTTTTTAAAAGTTTAATAAGCCATAAATAACAGTGTACTAGATATGAAAACAAACAAAAAAACAAAAACAAACAGATATCTGGTCTTACTGTATAATGGGAGTATCTGGTTGCTAGATTATCCAAAATTGAAAAAAAAAAAAAAAAAAAAAAAAAAAAAAAAATGAAAATCATAAGTTGAAAAATTCTACATCCAACTACATATCAGTATTCAGTTCCAGTGAAAACCTAATAGTGTCAAAATTTTTCGGGAAGCATGACTTCAAGCAACCATTATTGCATCTACCTTTAACTTTAAAAAAAAACAAAAAAAAAACAGAAAAAATTGTTTTTAACTTGTGCAGACCTAATCTATATTAAGTGATAGATTCTTTGAAATAAACATAAACACTATAGTATGAATCAGGTCTGCACAAATCAAAAAATGTTTTTTAATGGTTAAAATGAGTTATCTAGAAGCAACAATGGTTGACTGAAGTCATGCTTTGACAAAATTACCTCTCTCTTTGTCAATGTTAGTTTATATTACTGATACAGCAATTTAATATCATAAAACAACATCCCACAATACAGTGTATTGTTTTACTTTTCTTTTTTCATCTGTGTTAAATATGGGCAACAGAATTAAGGTTTAGAGAGGTAGGGATATTCATTTGTTCCTCCTCCACACACACTTTCAAGGATTTCTGTGCCCTAAAACCCTGTCACAACAGGGAAATGGATTTAATTTAAAGCAAAATAGAATTTCTTTTTAATTCCTTTATAGTTCAGGTTAAAAGTGCAGTAAGGATAAACCAAATTTTTCTAGACCTTATTTTTCTTATGAGGGTATCATTGAGGAATGTGAAAAGCCTGGCCTCTATACTAAAACTGTTTTCGTTCTCCAAAGATATATGCATTGGAAAAATGAAGTTTAAAAAAGTTTGGCTTTGGGTTACCCTTACCCTGCTTTTATCCAGGACTATAATTCTTTCATATAATCTACTATTGTAACTACAAGAGTTGTAATGATGTACCAATGCACTATGATTTTTTTTCACTGACAATATTAATTCTGATACATGAAAAAATATCACAAGATATCACCGATATAACAAATGAAAAAAAAAATTATCTGTGAAGAAAAAAAATAAATAAAAATGGCATCCTTGCATAAAAAATATTGCTCGTATTGATTTATTTTTAAAATGTGATGACTACTCAGTTCATCTTTTTCATCATTTCTGTTGGTTAACTTCTGATTGCAACAGTTCAGACTGTCAGCACTTCCCTGTCTGGGATCAAATCTACTCTAACCAAAATTATTTGTGTTTTAAGTAGCATCTGCTACAATGCCAAACTTGCTTCTGATTGGGTGAAGCAGTCTTATTTAAATTGAACCAACCTACAATTTGTCATAGGACGATCCCAGGTTCAATTCCTGACAAGTCACAAACCAACATATACTTTTTGAATGGTACGAGCACTTAACAATTTCCATTTTAAATTATTGCTATCATTTTAACATTTTTAATTATTTAATTCTGTTTATTCAAAATAAGTACATTGTAGTTGGTTGTTTTTTTTTTTCATAAAAAAAAAGAAATTTTTTTCATGCAAATGTGTCTTTGTTTTCTTGTTTCATCAATTTGACTCCCTAGTAACTTCTTATCCAATGAAGAGCAGCTTTGAGGCCACAGTCCAGCAGTTTAACCATTATCCCCCCCAGTACAATAGTTTGTAAGCAAGGATACCAGAACACGATTACCAAGTTTGATTTTCACTGGGTGTCCCATACTTCTAGCTAGACAACCAAACTAAGCTAGACTTAATAAATGACTATATATATATATATATATATATATACAACCTGCATGAGAAGGAAGTGACACAAGGTCAATTTTTGAAATCAAAGTTTTCCTTCTCCTAGATTGGTTGCCATACCAAGGTTAAAGAGCTCAGTTTGTCCAACTATTTACCTATAACTAAATGGAGAATAATTGGATTCTTACTTTACCCAAAGGTATTTCTCATATGTGAAATGCAAACTGCCTCATCAAGGATTTGAACTCTACTTCCTACAATAGTAACCATTACACCATGGATTCCTCCATTAACATATCATATCAATATAACACCTATGACATATATTTGTGTAATGACCAATTTTCACTTCAAAACTAAGAGATTATTCATTACACAGATATGTTTTGGAAACAGCAATGCTTACCTTGATAGTTTCATTTTTAGAACAAGGGAGATAATTCCCTGTTGTTTCTAGGCCTAACCTTGTGGTGACTTTATCCAAAGTGTCCCTGCATAACCTATACTTAAACAAAGGCTATTAGTTAAGATAATAAAATATTAACTTTACTTGTTTGCAAGCAGATAAAATGACAAAAATATCACTCTACCTGTGTACCATTAGCAATAAAAATGTCAATTTACATACAAAAATATTAACATTGTTTACTATTTGTAACACCTATGCATATAGTAAGTAAGTAAAGTTGGCGACCGTAGTTGAGGACAACCAGAAGGCTCCCTTTTCAATAGCTACTACACCGAAGTGTAGGGGAGGGCGCTACTCCATTCCCAGGATTGCTCCACTTTACCCTTGATACGTACCTTATATTGCAAGTAGGTATCAAGTACCATTTTTAAAGTCTTTGGTATGACGCGACCTGGAATTGAACCCAGGTCTCCCGGACCATTGACGAACACTCTACCCACTAGGCCAATGAGCCGGTGTACAAATATAAATAGTAAACAAAGTTACATAAAACCTTCATTATTCTAACTAAAAGTATTTTTACTTTGTTTAATAGCATTTTGTGGGTTATTTAATACTGAAGCCATCCTTACAGAGCAACAGTAGTGGTACTATTCAACCAGTAGTTGGGGAAGATAAGGAGGTTTATACCTTTCCCAAGGTTATTCCACTTACAATGATGTTATAGTCTACCACATTAGCCACTACAGCATGGGAACTCTTTTTAAATGCCTTGGTTTAGGCATCTTCGAAATATGAGGATCATTAAATAAGTTTCCAGACTTTTTTCGTATGGGCACTTTTATTGATAGTACACACATGAAACTCTAGTCCCCTTCGAAGTAGTCTCCTCTGGCTGCAATGCACTTGTTGTACCGTTCCAACAACTTCTGGAAGGCCCAATGGAAGTCCTCTTGTGTGAGCGTGTCAATGACCCTCGTCACAGCCTCTTTCATCTCCTCAATTGTCTCATAATGACAGCCTCTGAGCTTAGGGAATAAGCAAAAGTCACAGGGAGCAAGGTCTGGACTGTAGGGAGGCTAAGGAACTGTCTGGATGCCCATCTTGGTCAAATAGTCTGTGGCAAGGATGGAGTTGTGGACTAGGGCATTGTCCTAGTGGAAATGCCACTGACCAGATTTGAAGAGTGCTGGCCTCTTCCAACGGAATCTCTTCCTGAACTCCCTTAAAACCTCAACATAGTAACCCTAACCCTTTGGCCAATCCACTCTGCTGTATTGACTTCTTTACTCCTTGTACACCTATCATCATCCCTCACAGACTCTCTGCTTTCCTTGAATCTCTTATGCCACTCAAAAACTGATCCCCGATTCATGCAAGATGGTCCAAAAGCAGTCTGAAGCATTCCATACGTTTCTGTGGCATTTTTTCCAAGTTTAAAACACAATTTTATTGCATATCGTTCTTCTAAAGTGTCAGATTGCATTTTTGAAATTCACCAGCTGTGACAATCAAGCTTTAGTAGGGTGTATTCGAATTGCTGCTGTAGCTGTTCATTTGAACCTGAAATCATAAAAATTGGTCAGTCATCTCATAAGATGTATAGCAATAAGATATTGAATTTTTAAGAGTCTACGGCAATTTTAAATGCCTGTACAAAAAAAAGTCTGGAAACTTACTGAAGGCACCATGTATCCAAGTAAACATGGTAGGCTACAACAAGGTCTTGACTACATTATTTATTTACAGTACTGCATTGATTTTTATTGTATTACAGTAGTTTTTTAAGTGTAAATAAGTGTTTGAATGTTTCCTCTTTATTTTATTTGATGATGAAACATTTTTGTAGTCTAGCATAGCCAAAGTTAAGGGTCGTTCATCACATGCAATATATGATGAAAACACCCTTTCGTGGCTAAATCAAAAGTAGTTCATTACTCAAGAATATAAGGAAAGCAAATTTATCAATTTCTTGAAATAAATTACCTTTATATTAATGCCATTGTAACTACCTTTATACCTTCATCCTTAGGATTTGGCATAGGTCACACTAAGAGAAAATAGATAGAGTTAGCCAAGTGAAACCTACCCACCTGACCCATGCCCATATGCATTTTACTTCAAAATTAGGAGATACACTTAGCAGGGTTATAGGAGTTGAAAATGAAATTGTCAAACCGAGTTCAATTCCTGGATAAGGCAGTTGCTTTCACTTTATTCTCATGCTTTTGGGGAAAACTATAAATTCATCTGTTCTTCCCCAAGCTATGGATAAACAGTAGGGGAGACTGGAGTTCTTTAGCCTTGGTGAGGCAACCAAGGAAAACTCTGAATTAAAACTAGCTGTAATCCACGTAAAAATTGACCTTGAGTCAAATCTTGCCCATGGCAAAGCAGTTGGGTAACTAAGTTTACAAGATTAATTCTTATTCTACCAGTTTTCTCCATAAAGACTTCATTTCAATATCTGACCAACCAACTACTCTACATACTCCTTCACGATTACTGAAATACTAAAGCAGGAAATGTAACAAACAATGACTTCATTTTTTTTTTTTTTTTGATTCTTAAAATTTTACTTGAAAAGCAAACATGAATACATCAAATTTCCATGATCAGATATCATACAAGAATTCGTTAGACTACTTACTGCTAAGTATTAAGAAAGATTAAATAAATACAAGTGTGTAGACCTGACTGATAAAATGAAACGCAGTTTCTTCCAAGCAGCAGTCGTATTGATACTGCTATATGGATGCACTACTTGGACGCTAACAAAACGGCTGGAGAAAAAGCTAGACGGCAATTACACAAGAATGCTGTGAGCAATATTGAACAAGTCCTGGCAGCAACACCCCACAAAGCACCAGCTTTACGGCCACCTACCTCCCATCAAGAAAACTATCCAAGTTAGACGAACCAGACATGCAGGACACTGCTGGAGAAGCAGGGACAAGCCCATAAGTGATGAATTCCTATGGACCCCCACATATGGCTGAGCAAAAGCAGGACAGCCAGCTCAAACATACATACAGTAGCTCTATGAAGATATGGGATGTAGCCTTGAAGACCTGCCAGAGGCGATGAATGATAGGGAGAAGTGGCGAGAGAGGGTCAGGGATATCCGTGCTGGCGGCATGCTATGATGATGATGAAGATTGTACATGTGTACTAGGAGAATTGTTATTGTTGGTCTTATTTTAATGTATTGAGAATGTTTGCAACCATTTTAAGATTATGTCAACATGTCTAGGGTTATTCAAAACCTAAAGGTTAAGTAACTGCATTCTTTGTACTTTAATAATTACATTTGGTTCTTAAAAGTTTTTTGCACTCAGTAGTATGGTTTCAAGTATTCCTATCTAATACTAATAATTATATGCTTTCAAGTGATTATTTCTATTTAATAATAATTGTATGATTTCAAGTAACTAATAATAATCTTTAGTAAACAATTATAGCTTCAAGTAATCATTCTTAATACAAATAATTTATAGTTATATAATATCAAGTATTTCTATCAAATACAGATAATTTTTACCCAGCTCTATTAAATCTACAGATGAGACCCTAACAGGTACTATCATTTCAGTTCAGAGAGAACTTGGGAGTAAAGGAAATAAAGGAGAACTCCAGATTTCCAGAACTGGAGCCTCACCATCAGATAGAGTTTAATGTTATACTCACTATACCCTCTTTTGGGTGGAGTCTTAACCCTCTTCAAGGGATACACAGATGTAACATAGCACACACCAAATTTTGATATTCTCATTTCTCTTTTAAATATATCAGACACAGAAAATGAAAAGCATGCCATACCTATAGCAGCTCATAGGTAGCTGCTTTTAAGAAGCTGGCTAAGACCTTCATCTTCAAGGTCGTGTATGAGCTAGAGGTCTCTCGTGGTAATGTGTCGTCAACAGCTAAGAGAAATAAACATTCTAAATATTCCAGAACAGGTCCAACAAGTGCAAGATATAATCAGCCACAACCCTAACAAGTTGATGAGGGCCATAACTGAGTACCTCAATTTGACAGATCAAGGAATTTAATGGCTTGGGAGAAACCTTACGTGTTCTAGCAAAACCATATTCCTTCCAATAGGGTCAATGTGACCCAGGATTGGCTGGTTAAGAATTTTCATGATTATATCATCTAATCTATCCCAATCAGAGTCTCTTGGACTAATACACTAAGAGAGAGACCAACTAGCAGCTCCACAACACCAAAGACTTATTGAAGGTTTACCATTGTAAATGTGATAGCCAAGGGGAGGGTCCTGTCTTCTCACTGGACTCTGCATTCTCTTATAGGGTCCATATATGTATTTAACCAACCCCTCTGGGCATGGGCAAGATGTGACACAAGGTGAATTTTTAAATGAAGTACAACTGGTTTGAATTCAGAGTTTTCTTTCTCCAAGACCAGTCTGCCCTACTATTTACTCAGGAGAATATTTGGATTTGTACCTTTCCCAAGGGTATTAGCATAATGTAAAATATACACTCGGTCAGGATTTGAACTCTGATTGCCAAGTCCATTACCAACAATGGTAGCTGTTACACTATGAGCACCTCCAATGGTTCATGTAACCCAAGAATGGCTGGTCAGAAATTTTCATGATCATGTCATCTCCAATATGTCATCCAGTTTGAATCATTTGGACTAATACGTCAAAAGGGAAAATAACTGGTAGACTTACAATACAAGGACTTTTGAAGCTTACCAGGGTGGATATGGTAGCCAATATGAATGAGATTCATCAAAGCATGCAGTTGTTCCTGAGGCCACATTGAAATTGAGGACATTTTTATTGAATAACTATCTTATTATTACAAATAATTTCGACTAGTACAATCGTTCATCTTGAATAATTCTAGTTGCTTTTTATCACAACCCATGCTTTTTAAATGAAACTCAGTCAATCATTATAATCAATAATTTTCAATGATATTATCATTCATTTCCCCAATTTTAGATGCTTTTTTAACACAACTCACTCAGGACATCACTTCTGTTGTTACTTCATCTAAAAATACATAAACCTAAAAAAAAAAAAAAAAAAAAAAAAAAATTGTTCTTCTGATCTGAAGATGAATATAGATTTTTAATCAATATACAAATTTATTTTCTTGATTTGTTTTTAATTAGCTGACATATACCCAGTAAATACTTTATATTGTTAGCAAAATTATAACCAGGAGTAATCAGAGAAATTTCTTAAACATTTTTTTCCTTTCATAGGTAAAATTTCCTTAATCCCTATTTCCTTATATGCCTTTCATAAATAAACTATCATTTAAAATACTTAAGTCAAAATCCTTTGGATTTTTATAGTAATAAATTGTTTTTTTCACCACTAAAAAAATGTGAGCAGAAAAAAAAAGACAATGAGAAAGACATATGAACACTGAATTTGATAGTGTAAAAGAGACAAAGAAAAAAGAGGAATAGAAAAAAAAATTATAATCTAAAAACATACACACACATAAATAATTGAATAAAATAGATAGCCAAGTTATTCAACTCGTGTTAAAAATAGTTTTATTGATCTTAAGAAACTAATCACAAGTTTTTGGAAAAATCATAATCTTTATTTGTATAGCAACACAATTTCAATAATTCTAACTCATGATGCTCAACTGTCTTTGTCCCATAATAACAGTTACATCTATCTACCTATCTATCTATCTATCATATTTACCAACCCCTCTGCTCGGGCAGGATATGACACAAGGTCAATTTTTTAAGAGTTTAACAGGTTTGAATTCAGAGTATTCCTTCTCCTAGACTAGTGGCCTCACCAAGGCTGAAGAACCCAGTCTGTCCTACTATTTACCCATAGCTGGAGGGAGAATAATTGGATTCATAACTTTACAAAGGGTATTAGTGCTATCTATCAATCTATCTATCTATCTATAAAGACAGGATAGCATAGACATAGAGTCAATGGTGCTTGTTGATTGTCAATTTCTTACCAATGTGATCATCAGATGAAGAATTGGTCTTCACATGTGCTGAACATAATTTTTTAATCACCCAAATTCTTGAAATAATTGTGATAACA
Source organism: Sepioteuthis lessoniana (assembly GCA_963585895.1). NCBI lineage: Eukaryota > Metazoa > Mollusca > Cephalopoda > Myopsida > Loliginidae > Sepioteuthis > Sepioteuthis lessoniana. The sequence goes on from OY757929.1 coordinate 9,912,760, forward strand.
AGGAAAGTCAAATTAGAATCTTTCTTTTATTCTGATATCCATAACTATGTACATATTTTATTTATTTAATTTTTTTTTTAAGTAGAGGAATTAATATTGTGAATTGAATTACCACAACCAGAAAATCTGCCGAACACCTACATACAACAACACTGGACAGCTGATGAGACCTAATAAGGTCGAAACAGCTGTCCAGTGTTCCTGTGCGTAGGTGTTCGGTGGATTTTCTGGTCGTGGTAATTCAATTCACAATCCATAACTATATATCAGATAATTTTTTTTTAAGTTCCTTTGGCGCCAATAAAAAAAAAAGATTTCTATTATTATTAAATGTTACCATATTTAGGATTGTGATAGCACATCAAGGTTACCAAAAATAAAATTCCAGATAGATAGTCTAATGATAATAGAGGTGAGAAACTCCCCAAATGCTGATGAGTATAGGTCTACACTATCTCAACATATATATAAATTCTACCCTGGTGGGACTTGAACCCACAATCTTCTGCTCCGGAAGGTGATGCCTTATCCATTTGGTCACAGGGAATGGATAAAGTGTTGGCCTCAAGAGCTGAAGATTGTAGGTTCAAGTCCCATCAGGGTCAAATATATATAGACACACACACACACACATTATCAGCAGTAGTGAGCACTCTTTATTTATTAATATAGCAAACTTCATTATATATATATATATATATATATATATATATATATATATATATATATATATATGAGAGAGAGAGAGAGAGATAAAATGTTTGGTGATCAGCATTGATTACAACCATAACTAACCCAAAGCTTATTAAATGAACAATACAGGTTTGGTTTGATTTTATGGCATATCAACCATTGTAGGTTATTTAATGCCAAATCCTGTTTTTACATATATATCAAAAATATGATTTGTAAACACATTTTGTAGATACTCAGTTAAATGATCAAATTTCTATTTCAAACAATTCAGTTTAGCATAAGTCAACAAACTTACATAGTTCCAAGCCTTATGTCCACCAATAGTTCAACTAAACATTAGTTATTTGTTTACACACAGTTAAATGATCAAACAGTTCTATTTCAAACAATTCAATTTCCCATAAGTCATTTGTTTGCACTCAGTTTAACTGTCAAACAGTTTTATTTGACCTATCGATAGGACCTATCAGGTGCTACCACTTCAGGCCAGAGTGGAACTGGGAGTGATAGAAATGAAAGAGTACTCAGCATTCCTCAAAGCTTGAACATTACTAGAGCTTCACCATCAGATTATTTAGGGTCTTATCCAGAACACTTTTTTGGGTGGGTGGGGGGTCTTACCCCTCTGCAAAGATGCAGTCTGTGTATTCTACAGCCCCAGTCAACTGGGCAGAACAATAAAGGTAATTTATTTATAGTGGTAAAAGCATGTGTAGAACTAGCCCCACACTTTTCAGATAAGCTGATAACAGAAGAATGTGCCACATATTTGCCTAAACAACACTCTCCAGGTTTTGAATTCAATATTTTTCCTAGACCAGTTGTCTAATTAAGGCTAAAGAGCACAGTCTACCCTACTATTTACCCATAGCTGGGGAGGGAGGAGAAGAGACAGATTCAAAGGTAGTAGCATGAAACAAAAGGCAAGTAGCCTCATTAATGCTCATTGCTAATTGGTATACCAATAAAATTTTCATTTTTGCATATGTGTATATATATACATTTTTATTTTTCATCATACAATGTGTGAAAGCACGTGCGATACCCTGCCCTCATCAGCCACCAACCAGGGTGATAACACAGTTATTGTTATACCAATAAAATTTTCATTTTTGGATGTGTGTGTGTGTATATATATATATATATATACACACACACAAAAACACAAGCCCATACACACAAGGGCAAGTGTTGGTATCAAAAGATAACAGTACTTGATGCTCCAGAGGACAGTGCTATAAAAATTTAAAAAAAAAAACAATCACTTGCTATTATTTGTCTGAAAGTTGTACATTTCAGTACATGAAACTTGAATAAGACTGATATATATAAATAACTATTCACAGTAGTAAGATACTGATGGAAGCAAGCAGTTTCTTTCAAATATATGCATGGGGACAAATGTTAAAATGAACCTTAGAACATGAAACTGTTATGCCTGTTACTTAAATATTCACAAAAAAATAAAAAAGCTCTTCACAGAATTTTACTATCAAAGGTGGTTAGTTTATAAAATCTAAAAAAATTATGATAATTTAACACTATAGTATAAATGCTGCAAATAGAGAATTCTTGGCATAAGGTTCCCTAAATTCAGTAAAACTGAAAGCTGCTCAGGTTTGATAACAAAATTACGTGCAAAAGTTCCCAGCACCTTCAATTTGGAAATGCGATACTTTCACTGAAAACTTTTACAAAATAAAGAGTTTTATTTATAAATTTGCTTTTTTATTGTGGGAAAACTTGTGCATTATTTTTTAAAGAAAAAGTTTGCTATTCCATGGAAACATTATTTTACGCAATTGACATTAAAAGAAAATATATTTTGTCATGAAAGCAGCACCTGGTTATCCAAAAATCGGGCAGAACTTCTGGCTCAGCATAAATATCTTCAAGTAGTCATTCCATTTTAATGACGTCTAAAAAATTGGCAGATTCTATAAAAGATGGGGGGGTCCTCGTGGTGTAATGGTTAAAGCGATGGACTGCGGAATCGTAGTATGTGAGTTCGTACTCCAGTCGCACTATTACGTTCACTTTCGGGCAAATACCCTTGGGAAAGGTATGAACCCCCTTATCCTCCCAGCT
>OY757929.1:9919328-10412952 GCA_963585895.1 Sepioteuthis lessoniana
AAAAGCATTTGCGGTAGTATGGGGCACTTTCTTCACCAACTTGACCCAGGCATAAGAAAAATAAGAAGATTTGAATCTTTAAAAGAAAACAATCTGCGATATTTAACTGAACATTCTTATATATATATAAATATACATTCTTATATATATATATATATATATATATATATATTATATATATATATATATATATATACATTCTTATATCTATAAATATACACTCTTATATATATGTAAATATACATTCTTATATATAATATTATATATATATATATATATACATTCTTATATATCTATGTATATATATAAATATATATATATGCATTCATTCTTATATATATATATATATATATATATGTACATTCTTATATATATATATATATATATATATATATAAATATACATTCTTATATATATATATATATATATATAAAATATACATTCTTATATATATATATATATATATATATATATATATATAAATATACATTCTTATATATATATATATATATATATATATATATACATTCTTATATCTATAAATATACATTCTTATATATATATATACATTCTTATATCTATAAATATACATTCTTATATATATATATATATATATATATATATATACATTCTTATATCTATAAATATACACTCTTATATATATATAAATATACATTCTTATATATATATATATATACATTCTTATATCTATAAATATACACTCTTATATATATGTAAATATACATTCTTATATATATATATATGTATATATACATTCTTATATATCTATGTATATATATAAATATATATATATGCATTCATTCTTATATATATATATATATATGCATTCATTCTTATATATATATATATATATATATATATATATATAAATATACATTCTTATATATATATATATATATATATATATATATATATATATAAATATACATTCTTATATATATATATATATATATATAAATACATTCTAATATATATATAAATATACATTCTTATATATATATATATAATATATAAACAAAATATATATTTATATATATATGAATAAAAGTGAAAAGACAAATAGGAATATTTATTTTGTATTATTTATTTTCTGATTGTTTTCAACTCGTTTTGACCTTTGGTCATCGCCTGGAGAAAATTTTTTTTAATTTGTAAAAGAGTTATATATATAATGATTAAAATTTAACACTGAAAGCATTTTTAATCAGTGAAATCTTTACAGGGGCTTTGCACAAAATGCTTTTATTTTTTTTGTCTGGAGTCTTTTAAATTCAACTGAATAAATATTTGTTTGTAATGTGTTCTTTAAATCACATGACTATTCCATAGTTGATGACATCATACTAAATCATGTGCCTCAGTCTGGCGCCAAATTACAAAGTAAATATTTATCTTTATGGTCACATTTAGCTACCAACTCCAATCTTTCCAATTTCTCTGTGTGTTTATGTGTGAAATGACATCTCTCTCTCTCTGCATAACTTTTCTATATCACCACAAGTGATATTGTTATGGTAACACAGGCATACTTACTGCCATTTGATGGGAGTAAGTGTTATGTTACCATCACAGAAATTCTAAACAATATAAAATAGAAATCAGAATAGGAACATTGTGCCATCAAAATTAATACCTAATAATACCTAATGTATTATATGTTACCAAGTCCTGTAATATTAAAACTGGAAGCAAAAACGAAATTGCACCACTTTTGGATCCCAAAATATAATTACATAGATATATATATAAGATGTGAACTGCTACATATATTCTCTTTTTGATTAATTTCAATTCTGTAGCATTTGGTTAAAGATAATACATGCCACCAAGGACTTCGTTTCTGACCGCTAAAAAAGCCTGGTGTTGGAAAGAATTTGATATTTATTGAACTTTTGACACACAAATAAAAGTAAAAAGTAAGTTGGCGACCTTAGTTGAGGGTGACCCAAAGGCTCCCTTTTCAATAGGTACTACTCCATTCCCTGGATTGCTCCACCTTACCCTTGATCCGTACCTTATAGTGCTGAGTATTAAGCAAGGCGGCATCAAGTATAATTTTTTTTTGAGTCTTTGGTATTGTTATATTCTGAGTTGTTGATATCTGTGATATGAATGTTGTGGGCGAGAAATGCATATGGTTGCAAAACAAAGAACGTATAGGTACTCACAATAACACAGTAATGATGTTATAGAAAATTTTTATAAATAGATTAAGTACAGAGAATAGAATGGAGAAATATGTTCACAGTTAAAGAATGAATTCAGTGGTAGTAGTTACAAAGTTCACATACTGTCCTTGTCTCGTGGTGAAGGGATGGTTTTCTCAGAATTAGGGCATCGTTCCTAGCGGTGGCGATCGTTTGATGTATCGGATGACAGGCACCGGACGGTGGCGAAGAATCTTTAACACGAGTCGTGTGAAAGAACAAGTCTGGCTGATAATTATTTGGTCCGTCTATTTATATATTTTTCGTAGGCTCAGAAACGGCAATTTTTGTGCCCCGCGGGAAGCGTTCCGATTGGATATTTATTAATGTATTTTTTTTTTGTTAATTTATCGCAAATGGAAGTTCTGCGCGGAGCCGATGCGTGAGCGATTAACTTTTCATTTTGAGTTGAGAACTCGAAGTGGTAACTTCCGTTTTTTTTTCTTTTCTTCTTTTCTTTTTGTCTTTTTTTCAAATCAAGGCAAGATCTCGTCTTGTAACTGTATGACTCGACCAGGGATTGAACCCCAGTTTCCCAGACCATTGGCGAACACTCTACTCATGAGGCCAGAGTTTGGAGGAATATTAATTGCACATGGCTGTATCAAACTAAATGAAATGAATTCACACAATTTGACTTGGATTTTTGCTTCTAACAATGAAATTAAACGTCATTTACTTGATTTTTATACTGGAAATCAACTTTAGTGACGAAATATTAGCAATTTGGAAAAAATTTTGATAATGGATATTTTCCAAATATCCAAGGTAGAACTGAATAAAATCACTTTAAAGAGATAGCATGAATGTCCTTGTTTTAGATATATACATATATATATGTATATATTAGTTGTATTTTCTGCCTTGGTGTTTTCTTTGGTATTTCCTGATATACAGAAAATATTTTGATCTTTTTATTCTTCAGAATAGGCATTTTTGAGGGATGATACAAGGATCATTAAATAAGTTTCCAGACTTTTTTTCGTATGGGCACTTTTATTGAGAGTACACACATGAAGCTGTAGTCCCCTTCGAAGTAATCTCCTCTGGCTTCAATGTACTTGTTGTACCGTTCCAACAATTCCTGGAAGGCCCCATGGAAGTCCTCTTCTGTGAGTGTGTCAATGACCTTCGTCACAGCCTCTTTCATTGCCTCAATTGTCTCATAACAACAGCCTCTGAGCTTAGGGAATAACCAAAAGTCACAGGGAGCGAGGCCTGGACTATAGGGAGGATGAGGAACTGTCTTGATGCCCATCTTGTTCAAATAGTCTGTTTCAAGGATGGAGTTGTGGACTGGTGCATTGTCCTGGTGGAAATGCCACTGATCTCATTTGAAGAATGCTGGCCTCTTCCGACTGAATCTCTTCCTGAACTCCCTTAAAACCTCAACATAGTAACCCTAACCCTTTGGCCAATCAACTCTGGTGTATTGAGTTCCTTACTCCTCGCACACCTCTCATCATCCCTCCCAGACTCCCTGCCTTTCTTGAATCTCTTATGCCACTCTTATGCTCGATTCATACAAGATACTCCAAAAGCAGTCTGAAGCATTCCATATGTTTCTGTGGCATTTTTTTCAAGTTTAAAACACAATTTTATTGCATATTGTTCTTCTAAAGTGTCAGATTGCATTTGTGAAATTCACCAGCTGTGATTATCAGGCTTTAGTAGGGTGTATTCGAATTGCTGCTGTAGCTGTTCATTTGAACCTGAAATCATAAGTCTGGAAACTTATTGAATAACTTTAAATTGGGTTATAAAAAATAAATTTTTTATGAAAAAGCTACAAAAATATATTACTAAACTTTCTAGTCCAAAAAATCCGAATATTTCTTGAAACCTTAGGAGTATTTTGTCTTAAATTAATATATACCTGAGCTAGAAAGCCATTTTAAAGATTCTATGACAATTTTAAATTTGTACATCAGTTTCAGCTGTTAATTTTTTAATGAAATGGTTAACTTCAACAAAAAATGATAGAAACAAAATTTTTAAAATATGTGTTTGCCCCCAAATTCAAGATTAATAAAATGCACATGTCCTATTACATTTCAAAAATAATTAATATTTTGCACAAGGCTCACTGTGTGGTCCAGAAGATAGAAATAAGAGCTGATGCAAGTGTATAAGTTGATGTAATGTATAAAAAGTGTATGTGTGTGTGTGTGTGTGAGAGAGAAAGAGAGTTACATCCACAATATGATTGCTGAAGCTAAGAGACTTGTGAAATGAATGTCTGGTAGTTTTCAGCTTTTAGTTCTGATATTTTGAAACCAAATAAAAAAGACATTGTATTATAAAAGATGTAAAAAATCTTTTACTAACATCTCTCTGCTATTTCTGATGTCATCTATCAATGTCATGTTTGTTCAGTGATTTGTTATGTCCGAATAAGACTACAAAGTCATGTACACTACAAGGAAATGTATTTTTGTTTATTTGATGGGTCATAATGATAAAGAGGATTTAGTATTTATTGCAGTAGTTTTGAAGGGGAAAAATGGTTTGTCTGTTTTATAACCTACAATGTCAGCACCAAAAATGTTTTATATATTTCAGACTAGTTATAGTCTATTTATTGTTTATGTATAATATTGTTGGATGAAAAAGTATGTATGTATGTATATATGTCTATGTGAAATGTCAAAAAGCATTTAGGACACAAATTAGTATTGAATAACTTAAGATATGTCTTTATTTTTTGTTGTAGGGAAGTGGGGGAATATTATCGATAAAACAAAAGGAATCTGACTGATGGATATTCCGTGCTAAATATGGACATCAAGAAATAAGAATAAGACTATGTGACTAAGTTTTATTACAACAACCTATCTGATATCTTGTAATGATAAATGACATTTCAGAATTTTAACCCGAAGATAGTGGTTGAATAAACATTTACCCTTCTCCACAATTTTTATTGTAATTTTTCTCCTTGTAAGTTTTTCACACCAGTTTTGACGTTTTTTTTTATTGAAGCCTGAGTGACAGAAAGTCTCTTTAGGTCTCAAGGACTCTTCTAAATATCCTAGCTGATTTTAACACTGCTATGGTCTAGTTGGTCTCAAGTCTTCCTGTGATCTTCAATTTCTCCAGACTCTTTTTCAAGCCCACCAACTATAAAAGTATCACTGTCACCTTTATTTTCCCCAGTTTTTTCAATTTTTAAGCAAGGTCCAAGTACTTGTCTATCTTTTAGCTTTCTTTTATTTTCATCTATCATCCATTGGAATAAAAATTCAATAGATGACATGTTTTTTTCATCTTGTTAATTAATACTAAATCTGGCCATATTCTGGATGAGGTTGGGTGATCCATTTGTATCTTAAAGTCTCAGAGAATTTTATGCGTCTCATTTTCTAAGACAGATTCTGATTCATGCATATACCATTTTTCAGTATGGTCAAATTTTAATCTTTTGTACAATTCTCTGTTGATAACTTTTCTTACCCAATCAAGTCTACTCTTATCTTCTTTTTATGCCAGTTTGCTGCATTTACTTATCATGTGATTAACTCTTTTATCTCTGTCACTCTTTCCAGTCTTTTTTGTATTATCAGTTTATCATTATTTTACTCCTTGTGAGTTTTTCGTACTAGCGTTAGCTGCCAGTCTTTCAGTCGAGTCAGAGTGACATCAAGTCACCTCAGGTCTCTAGGACTCTTCTGAGTATTCTGGCCAATTTCAACTATGCTTTAGTCTGGATGGTCTTGATTCTTCCTCTGATTTCCGATTCCTCCAGTCTTTCTTCCAAGCCTTTTGGGATTATTCTATGCACGCCAACTACCACTATATCCCCTTTATATTCCACAATGTTTTTGGTTCAAGTATTTGTCTATCTTTTCATTTTCTTTAATTTTCACTCTGTGGTCTGCTGGAATGGCAAAATTCACTTGATGGTAAATTCTCTTTTTTTATTTATTAACAGTCGGCTTTTGTCTCAAAATCCCAGAGAATTTTATGTATCTCATTTTCTAGGACCAATTCTGGTTTGTGAATGTACCATTTGGTAGTATGGTCAAAATTCAGTCTTTTTCACAATTCCCAGTGGATCACCTTATCCACCCAGTCAAACCTAGCCTTGTAATCCTTTGGTGCTAGTTTACTGCATTCACTTACTATGTGATTAACCATTTCATCTTTTTCTTCACACAACCTACACTTGCTATTCTGTTGTGTCTTATCAATTTTTGCTTTGACATAAAGTAAGTAAAGTTGGCGATCATAATCAAGGGCGACCAGAAGGCTCCCTTTTCAATAGCTACTACACCAAGGTGTAGGGGAGGGCACTACTGGATTGATCCACTTTACCCTTGATATGTATCTTATAATGCTGAATGTTAAGCAAGGAGGTATCAAGTACCATTTTTAAAGTCTTTGGCATGACACAATCTGGAATTGAATCCAGGCTTTGACATAATTGGTCCTTATAGCATTGTTTTGTGCTGCAATTAGTAGAGATTCAGTTTTTCTCTTTAGATTTCCTTTTCTTAGCCATATCCATATATTCTTATGTACAATATTGTTAGTTTGTCATTTGAAATATGCAATCAGTTGTTTTTCTTCACTCATTTTTGTTCTTTTCCTATTTGTACTTATATTTGTCTCTATTGTTATTAATCTTTCTTTGCTCTTTTTAATGTAGTCCTCATGTCTTTGTGTTGATGTATCAATGCAATTTTCAATTCTGGCAAGTCCTCTTCCTCCTGCTTTTCTTGATGTATACAGTTCATGTCATCCCTCAGATGTAAAGCCTTGTGCATAGTCATCAATTTTCTTGTCCTCTAGTCCATTTGTCTGAGTTATTCCTAAGTCCATTTTAGGGATGGTCCCAAGTAGCTTACAAGGGGGACTGCTCTAGTGTTTATTCTTTTGACAAGATTTCTGCGACACAGTTTGGTTTCAAGAAGCTTTCTCATTCTTCTAAAGTACTCTTTTCTTATTTTCCCCTTCATTTATGCTTGTTTGATGTAGACTGCTTCCAATATTCCTCAGTACTTATAATTTTCCTTTTCTCCAAGTGTTCTAATGCTTTTCTGATATGGCAGTTCTATTCCTTCCACTGTTTGTCTTTTCCTACTCTTCATTAAGAGCATGGCACATATTTCAATGCCTAATTCCATTCCTATATCCTTGCTGTATATTTTTATTGTTTATATCAGAGTCTCCAATTCTTTTTCATTTTGTGCAAATACCTTTATATCATCCATGTACATAAAGTGATTTATATTTTCTTGTGATTTAGTAAATTTGTAGCCCCTTGTGCATTTTCTAAGTGTGTAGATGAGTGGCATCATTGCTATAATTAATAGTAGTGGTGAACGAAAGTCTCCCTAGAAGATGCGTCTTTGGATTTTTATCTCTGCTAGGGTTTGTCTTCCCACTGTCAATTTCACTCTCCAGTTTTCCATGGCATTTGTGATGAAGTTGATGATTTCATTGGATATTTAGTATATTTTCAGAAATTTGGGCCAAGTTGTTGAAAAAGAAATGGATTTGTGATTTTAATTTCTTTCAAACCCTGGAAACTGTCCAAACATTCCTGGTGGTGGCAGTTGAGGGTGGGAGTATCATTTGGGAAAACCTTTCCTAACTGGTACTCCACTGAGTGTATTGTATCAGTTGGGAAAGGTTGGAAAGCAGATGTGTTGTCATTGTTTCTTTCCTTCTCTTTCTTTTTTTATGCATGTATAAATATCATTCTCTCTTTTCCCTGTGACACACACTCCAAGATAGATAAATAGGTAGGAAGTGGTAGAGTTTAATCGAGAGTCTGAGATCAGGCAGGGAAAGTTGGAGGGCATACATTTTTGTCGATCTTTCTTTACTTTTTTTTTCTTTCCACTTTTTTGATGTATATGAATATCATTCTCCTTCTTTTCTCTCTATATGGTGCATGCAAACAATTAGTACAGGCATATTAATATATGGATTTATTTATCTATTTTGTAATTAAATATGTGTTCTATAAATAACTGACTTGACATCAAAGTTAATGACTATATTAAATTACCTTCAAGCAAGTGTTCTATAAAAAGAATTAAAATAATCTATTTCTTAAAAAAGAAAGATTAACAAAGAAAACTATTCTCATTGTAGAAAAAAAAATATATGTACAGATGGATGGAAATGAATAGATAGACAGAAATAAGTAAATAGCTGGAAATGAACTGAGAGATGAAATAAACAAATTGACAGGATTAGATAGATAGATAGATAGATAGATAGAAATATACAGATGGAAATGATTATTGCATTTATTAAAAAGTTTTAGTAGATGCACTTTCCACCATTTTTTATGGACATGTTTTAATGTGTGTGTGTCTACATAGTATAATGGTTATTGGAGCAGAAAATGGAATCCATGAGCTTAGTTCAAATTCTGGCTGAGGCACCTTGCATTCACTTAGAGAAAAAAAGCTGAATATAAGACTTTGTATGTAGACATAGAACTGACTTATATATTTACTGGATATATAAGTTTATATTATAAAATTGTATATTCTAATTTGTGATTTTAATATTGACTCCAGGTAGGTTCTTTGCCCACCACTTAAAAAAAAATGACATCATTATTTGGTGAGTGCAATAGATAAAAGTAGATAGATTTCGAGAGATAGAAATCGGTACATTAATCTTTTCCTTACTATCAATCATTTAAATACCTTTTATATCTGCTTATCATTTTAACCATCTGATAGTTGAAGAAAGCCATCAAATTTTATTCTATTCCTTCTACATGATGAATAATAGATTCTAGCTTACTTACTTCTCTCTTTTGCTGTGTTCTTGTTAAAGTAATATTATTTGGTGTTGTATGATCAGAAGAGAAAAACAAATGAAAAAAAATGTAAACAGATTATTAACACTGCATAGAAAAGTATAAAATCTCAAGATTTCATTATTGGTGACATCTAAATGAGACCCAGAGACTCAAACTGTAACATAGCCATACATGAATATGTGAAATGTGAAACGTACATAGAATGTTCATAACATATATACATAGAACATAGGAATCCTGAAACACGAAAAACTTTACGACTTCTTAGTTCAAGTACGAAACTTTTTATTACCTTTTGAGTTTAAAGGTTTTTTGACATAAGAAGAGAGATACAATCTTTTTATACTGACTTTTCCATCTGCGCCCCCCCAACACGTGCGGCGCCCGTAGCGCACAAATTCGTCTGGCCTAGCCCAGGTCTCAATCTCAACTAACTGACTTTTCTCAAATCTCACAAAATCCTCCGCGCACACTTCCGGTGCATGACATCATTCACATCCCCATGTCACACTTCTATCTGGGATTTCTGTTTTGACATCTGTGAACGACACATCCTCCCCGCGCGTGTCAACACCTACGCTCAAGTTTGCACCTAACTAACCCATGCACTGAGGCGAGAGGTTCTCAGCCTAACTAAACCCAAAGGCAAGATATATAAAACGAAATCCCTCGACCATTATATTACAAAACATTATTTATTTATTTAAAAACCTTTATTTCTTAGTGACTTATCTTATAAAATTTGAGATGTCTTAATGTTGTAAATGACTATTTCTATGGAATAACTCTCTAGCAGAGCTTGGATATGCGAACTGTATCCCTTAGAGATTGGGTAAGACCTCCTAAAAAAAGGGTGTCCAGAGTAGGACACTGAAATGCATTTGGTGGTAAGGCTCCAGTTCTGAAGTATGAAGTACTTTTTCAATTGCCATTACTCCCAGGTCTACTCTGACACAGTGTGGTAGCACCTGTTAAGGTCCCAACATTCACTAGAATGAAGGTAATATATAGACAACAATGTAGAAGTACTCTGATTTTGTAGATATTTATAGGAGTTGCCTTCCATAAATTTTGAAACAACAAGATTAGCAGTGCCATACAAGGAAGCTCTATTTTAACAGATTTTATCATTCACGAATCTTTTGGTAATAATAACCCTTACTATTCTAAATGCAGAATGTAACTTCAGTTGTAATAGCCTGCAGTCTCTGATATTTTGTAATACTCAATTGAGTCTAAAGGCTGGTGTATTTTTGGTTAAATAATTTAAAGGATTTTTTAAATTTTTGCTTGTGTTCATCCATTTTGCCGTGCTTAGGTTTCTTTTTATAGGTCTTCTCTTCCCCTTTGCCTTTGACAACTTTGCCAGAAAGCAGGTTAGTAATTTAAAAAAAAAAATTAATTTCATTAACCTCATGCCATTATGAGACAAAATCCGATTAGTTCAATGCCTCTCTCAAGAAAGTAATCCAAGTGAAATTATTATTAGAGCTGTTGCCACAATAAAAAACAAAACAAAACAAAGATTATACAAGTGTTAAAAATTCAATACTTGTTAACTGTTAAATTAATTTCTTGGGAGTAAGGGTATTAAAACTTGTAATTTTGCTTGTTATATTTCCAGAATAAATGTCAAATTTAAATTTGAGAATTTTTTATAACATTATCAAGAATATATTTTCAGTAACATCTCAGTTAATGTGCAATTAAGTCTAAACCACTAAGCACAAAATTCAATTATGTCAGAAATCATTAAAAAAATTTACAACTTTAGAAATTTCTGATATTCTCAAAATTCTGATGGTAGCATTTAGTTTTGACTTGATGACTTTTGAACCCATTAGGATCCTATTGTTCATGATAATATCAGTGTTTCTATTTCAATAGAAGCGAAGAATTCTAATGAATTATCTTCCATTGCCTCGAAGATTTGGATAATTGAAAAAATATTCAGTGTGAACAAGGATTCAATAAAATAATCATTCAGTTGCAAATTAGATTGATGATTGATTGATTTTAATGGCATTTCAACTTGATTTGGGTTATTTCATATCTTGAGATTAGAGAATCATGTTCATATTTACATTTTTTCAGGAGTTGTTTCTCTAGAGATTTTTTTTTTTGCCCGCTGTTATATCAAGTATTCCGATGTAACAGATCTATTTGACTGATAGATGGGACCCTAACAGGTACTACCACTTTGGGTCTGAGTGGTTCTGGGAGTAATGGCATTGAAGAGGTAGTCTACATTCCTATATCTCCAGAACTGGGGCTTCACCATCAGATATGGTTTAGTGAATACCTAGGATACCCTCTCCTTTTTTTTTGGTGGGGTGGAGGGGAGTCTTACTTTTCTGCTGGAGATGAAGTCAGCATATTCCTTTTTTATTGCTCTTATTAAAATTTTAAAATGATTTACTGTTTATGAGTTAGAATAAGATACATACATGCAAGTTGATTTTTAAAACTCACAAAACTTTTTCCTACAACTCGAAGTTTCACTGCCACCCCCAAAATATTCAGTGTGAACAAGGACCCTACAAAATAATCATTCAGTTGTGTAAAAGTTACCACTCTGATGTGTAGAATAACAATAATAATAATAATAATAATGATATTTACCTAACCCCTCCGCTCGGGCAGGATATGACACAAGGTCGATTTTTTTTAAGTGGAGTTTAACAGGTTTGAATTCAGAGTTTTCCTTCTCCTAGACTAGTTGCCTCACCAAGGCTGAAGAACCTAGTCTGCCCTACTATTTACCCATAGCTGGAGGGAGAATAATTGGATTCATACTTTTCCCAAGGGTATTAGTGCTATGTAAAATGCAATCAGTCTCATCCAGGATTTTGAACTCGTATCGCCGTGTCCATTTTCCTATGACGATAACCATTACTCCATAATAATGATAATAATAACAATAACACTTACCAGCCCTGGGGTTCTAACTAGGAGATACCATTCAAATCCTTTCATTACAGGTAAATGTTATTATCATTCTATACATCAAAGTAATAACTTCTACAAGTTGCAAATTAGATTGATGATTAACATACATGTAGAGTACCTCTTCATTGCCAACCTTAAACTTTGGTTTGGTTTATTTGTTTAATGGCATATCAACTCCTTATTGGTTATTTAATACAGCCATTAGAGTGTTTGCCAATTGTCCGGGAGACCTGCGTTCAATCCCAAGTTGAGTCATACCAAAGACTCAAAAAATGGTACTTGATGCATCCTTGCTTAACACTCAGCATTATAAGGTATGGATCAAGAGTAAAGTGGAGCAATCTAAGGAAAGGAGTGGCGCCCTCCCCTGCACCTTGGTGTAGTAGCTATCGAAAAGGGAGCCTTCGGTTTTTTTATTGTAATCATTACTATTTTTTTAATGTTTCATTGCAATCATTTATTTTTAATAATTATTATATTTCTGTTGCATTTTAATAAGCAATTGCTTGGAGTATGAAGAAACCTTTGTTGCCATTACTCCAAGGTTTTGAAATAGTTGTACCTGTTATCTGTTTGAAAATTATTTGTATTAACTGTAGTTATTTAAAGCTGTAATTGTTTACTAAGGATTATTATTTGCTACTTGAAACCATTAAATTGCTTGCAAATTATTGGTGTTAGATAGAAATACTTGAAACCATACAACTGTATGCAAACAAATTATCATTAAATCATCATCATCATCATCATATCGTGCTGGCAGCACGGATATCCCTGACCCTCTCTCGCCACTCCTCCCTATCGTTCATCGCCCTAGGTAGGTCTTCAGGACAACAACCTGTATCCTCACATAGCTGCTGAATGTACGTTCGTGCTGGTCGTCCTGCTTTTGCGCGGCCGTGTGTGGGGATCCATAAGAGTACATCTCTTATGAGTTCATCTCTGCTTCTCCAGCAATGTCCTGCATGTCTGGTTCGCCTAACTTGAATAGTTTTCGTGATAGGGGGCAGGTGGCCGTACAGTTGGTGTCTTGTGGGGTGTTGCTGCCAGGACTTGTTTAGGATTGCACGCAGCATTCTTGTGTAATTGCCATCTAGTTTCTTCTCCAGCCGTTTTGTTAGCGTCCATGTAGTGCATCCATATAGCAGTATCGATGTGACCGCTGCCTGGAAGAAACTGCGTTTCATTTTATCGGTTAGGTCTGATTTCCATATAGTCGATAGCCTATTGATAGCTGTCCATGCTTTCGTTAACCTCGTTTCGATGTCCTTTTCGGTTGATTCGACGCTGCTTCCTAGGTACGTGAATTTGTCTACTAGTTTAAGAGGGGTTCCTTCTAGAGTGGAGATGTCCCCCGTTTGGTTATAGCACATATATTCCGTTTTGTGTGCATTAACATGGAGGCCTATGCTTGCTGCTGCTCGTTCCAACCTGTGTAATTGTATATGAATTATTTGTGTTAAATAGGGATACCTGAATCCACATAAGTGTGCAAATTATTTGTATTAGATAGGAATAATTGATATCATATAACAGTACGCAAACAAATGATTATAAATAAATAAAAAAATGCAACGGAACATTGAAAATGTAGTTATTACAATCAAACATTTACAAATGAATCAAATTCCCGCATTAAATAGTCCATAAGGACTTGATATGCCATTAAACAAATAAACCTAATTAAACCTTAGATAATGTCAATAGATCAACATTAAATGTGGGAATATATTACATCAAAATGGATGATATAAGGAACAACCTTAGAATAGATAAAATTATTGACATTATAGAGAAGAAAAGATTCAAGTAATGTAGTCATGTGGTTTATAAAGCCAAAGTCAGTTCTGTCAGACAATAAAAGATTTTACAAACAGAAGACTCAGAAGGTGACTTTCAAAGCGATGTAGTGACCTAACTTAAGAGGACACAAAACTACACCTGCTAACAGTGGCAAGACTGACAAAAGGCAGGATGAAATGGAGCTCTTGTGTGGACAAGAAAAATCTATAAAAGCTAATAATAATAATAATAATAATAATAATAATAATAATAAATGAAATGTGAAAATTAAGTCCTAATTTTTATCTGTTTTTCCTTCAGTATATTTCCCGTGTTACTGGTTTTCTTTTATGTTTGTATCGTCTTAATGAATTTTTAATTTAAAAAGATGAAAGATTTTAACAAGTTGCAGAAACAGCTGTATTTCTGCTGAGTGTATAAATCCTTTTAAGTAAAAATAAAACTCATATAAGCAGTTTATGTGGCAATAGTCAATACTATTTTTACAAAAAAAAAAATCAGAATGTCAACATATTTATGTATTCAGTGTGTATAGAATGAATAACAATATATACTAATTTTTTGTTATACTTTCTTTTTTTAAAAAATCTATTTTGCCCTATCAACAGAAAAAGTGTCCTGGGTAGGATGCAAAACTTCATCTGGTAGTGAGGCTCCAGTTCTATAGCTCTGGGGAGTGTGGAATACACTTTTGTTATTACTCCCTGGTCCACTCGGCCTTAGAATACAAGTACCTGTTAGGATCTCATTTATAGGTCACATAGATCTGTTTGCAAATTATTTGTATTAGATAGGAATACTTAATATGATATAACTGTGTGTAAATCATTTGTATTTGATAGGAATACTTGATACCATATAATTGTGTGCAAATTATTTGTATTAGATAGGAATACTTGAAATCATATAAATGTGTGCAAATTATTTGTATTAGACAGGAATACTTGATATATCTTAGTTAGCGACCTTAGTTGAGGGTGACCCGAAGGCTCCCCTTTCAATAGCTACTACACAGAGGTGTAGGGGAGGGCGCTACTCCAACTGTGTGCAAATTATTTGTATTTGATAGGAATACTTGATATCATATTACTGTATGCAAAAATCTATTAAGAAACAACAACAAAGATATAAATATAAATGTACACTGTATACAATCCCCTATCCTGTAGGCATACAATAACCCCCAGACTGGTTGATATGCCATTAAAATCAATCATTTTTTATTTATTCCTGACAAATAATACATTTTCATTTTATCTTTTAATAGAGATTTTTTTTTGTTGATAAAAAAATATTGGAATATAAAAAGACTTTTTTTAAAAGTAAAAAAGAGCAAATAATTTCACATCAGCTTTTATTGTTTTGGAAGTGCCTCATGGTTGGTTAGCAGACTATCATAAGTGAATTTGTTTCTCACTATGTGCCTCATACTTCTGTCCTTGTGCCAAACTAAACTAACACTAGTTAATGATTAATTCTATAACTTTTGGCATTTGCTCAAAGCAACAGTTTTACCAGCCCATTGGCATAATGATTAGAGTGTTTGTCAATGGCCTGGGATACCAGGGTTCAATCCCTGGTTGAGTCATACTATAGTCTCAAAAAATGTTATCTGATGCTTTCTTGCTTAACACTCAGCATTATAAGGTGTGGATTAAGGGTAAGTGGAGTAATCTAAGGAAAGGAGTAGCACGTTCCCCTCCACCTCAGTGTAGTATCCATTGAAAAGGGTGCTTTCGGGTCACCCTTAACTGGTCAGTCAACATACTACTTAGAAAAGTCAATAAATTGAATAAGTTGGATTTGGTTAGTTGGTTTTACTGCATGTCAACTTTTTTGGATTATCTAATGCTAAAATTTTTTTTTCTTTGTGGTGATATGAATTAAATGAAAATGAGTATCGATATTTTGGTCAATAATTTGGTTGAATAACAAGCTAACAATTCTAAAAATAACCAGGGTGTATGTGTATTTGTGCAGCTCCTCATGTAGCCAAAATGTGACATAAGGTCAATTTAATGTGAGTTTGCCTCACTGTTGTAAGTGCAAAAATTGTTTAGACTCTGTCACCATCCCCTCCTGAGGCATCTCATACACTGGGCTATAAACCCTCCTCTTTCCTCTTTTACATGAAGGGTCAAGTGTTACCTGGTGTGTAAAGCTCCTCCAGAACAAAGTAATTGTTTATATCTCCAACTGGTTTAAATATCGTGACCAGTTATGCTTTTGTCTAGCTATATATGCAGAGTTCATGTCTGCATGAACCCTTTCACTACCAAATTAGACTGAAATTGTTTAGCAATAATATATTAAAAAAAATCTTTTTGCTGTTAGCCTTAAATAGATGTTTCATCTTTAACCCTTTCACTACCATTTTTTCTTTTTAAGTTTTGGATTAAAACATGTTAAGGGTTAAATGGAAAATCAGTGGGAAAATCAATTTTCAAATAAACAGACTCATGAAATATCCAAGAAAACAAATAAAATCTAGATTAAGGTATTCCATTCTCTCAGGTTAAAAATCAGATTTACTATAAACCTTTTATAAAGTATTATTCTCTTTATACTAATTTCTAAATTAAGGAATGAAAATTAATGAATAAATTAAAAGATTTCAAGTTCAGTGACTGCTTTAAGTTATAAAATGTTATTTTCTCTTGCAGTGTTTCTTAGTCAGAGCTGACTAGTCATTTGAATGCATTAAAGTGAATCATAGATAAAAGACATCAATATTTCATTATGGCTTCAATCCTTACTGTATAATCCATCAAAGAGTCTTTTATTGTTCTGTGCAACACACAACATTTCATTTTAAATGATATCTAGTCTTTCTTTATCATAAATCATGTTGTTTGAATTACTGACCTCAAGGAAGTATTACAAGTTTAAACCTGTTGGCAGTGTGTGATTCACTTATTAAGTAAGACCTGCTTTTCAGCATCCTGAAAATGATTTCTTGCTTAATTTGATGAGCATGATTAACTTTCTTTTAAATTTTATTCATTTTTTTCTTATTTTTAAAGATGTTGAATTATTGAATTACAATTGGTTTATTAGGGTGAGTCAAAACTTTTGCAATATTTTAGCAATGAGAAGCACAATTCATGTCTTCTGGATACTTTTGCAGAGGATGTGAAAGTGATGAATTATACGAGGCTGTGAAATGCCAAGCTCACCTGATACTCTCCAAGTGCTATTCTCTATGGTTTTGAGCAGAGCCTTGGAATCTATGCTTTTAGGCCTATCTGACCATGCCTGATTATCAAGGTTTTTGCAACCCAAGCAAAATTTCTTGAACCATCTGGTGACTGTACTGTAATAAAATGTGCCCTCACCTTTTGCACAACAAATGTTTTTGGTTGCTTCTGCAATGTTATGGCCCTGTTCGAACTTGTAAGTCATAAATTCTTGAACGAGATTATATTACACATTAATCTGTGCAGCTTTCAAACACTGAGAGAAGCAATGCAAAACATGTCAGTGCACCAACTACCACAATACTACCAGCCATAGTGGGTACCTTTCAAAGCTTGAACTGCTTCTGGCATGTGTTATATGCACTGTAAACTACCATATACTACCAAAATATTGCAAAACTTTTAACTCATCCTTGTACTTTCATAAAACTGTTTTGTTGGATCATATAGACTGGCTGATCTTAAAAACATTGTTTACTTTCAATTTTTTATTTTTCATTTATATTCATATTTTAAGATTTAACCTCATACTATGGATTTTGGCCTGGTGGTAGGGATCTTAATGTTCCAATGGGTGGGGGAATATCAGGGGTTTTGAGAGCCAAACTGTTGGAGTATTGATCTTTTCTACAAACAATTCTTTGATTCTTGGAAGGGGTGGAGAATGATTTTCTGAAATCTGATGCATGATGCATGTTTATTTAGAAAAAATTGAAAGCACTTGTGGATAAGTATTTGCTACTGTTTTCAATAAACTTAAATAACAGAGCTTTCAACTACTTTTAAAATTTTTTTCAATCAGTTACAAGTTGAAGAAAAAATTACTAGTGTTTTATGGTACTTTGTAAGAAAAAGATAGTTTGTTAGCTATCTATTGTCAATTCAGTTTTTGCCCTGTCAGTGGGGCTTAGAATATGCTGACTGTCTCCTGCACAGAGGAATAAGACCCCCCCAAGGATGTGTTGGGTATGATACTAAACTGCATCTGATGATAAGACTTCAGTTCTGGATATCAAGGGAGTGAGGAGTACCTTTTCATTGCCATTACACTCAAAACCACTCTGACCCAAAGAGCTAGTACCTGCTAGGGTCCTATATATGGGTTAAATAGTTATGTTATATTGGTTCTCAAACAGAGGTAATTCTCTAAGTTCATGGGTGCGCGTGTGAGGGGAGGGAATAATTTTAAGGTTTCAGAAAGGAATTGGCATTTGGAATGAGCACATGAAAACTGTTGGAATATTGATCTTTCTACAAACAATTCTTCAATTCAACTTTTGAGTTGTACAATCTGAGAAGAGTGGAAGAATATTCTGAAATATGATGAAAAGATTGCATGGGCCAAAAAAAGATTGAGAACTATTGTCTTTGACAATCTTTAAAATGAAGGGAAACCAATTTAGAAAAGTTATTTGCTAAGCTTTGCTTAGTTGTGATACAAGGTCAGATTTATGGGGCACCCAGGGAGAATCAAACTCATTAGTAATGGTTGACTAGCTTGCTAACCATCCTACCTCTTAAAGCATCAATAAATTTAGAATAAGTGGTCTGCATTTATGTAAATGAATAAGAAAATAAATTACAGTATTGGACAAAAAGCCCAAACAGTTGACATAATGATTTATATTAATTTCAACTTATTTGAGAGTTGTTGTCATATTGCAGTGCACTGCTATTTTTTTGCTCTAACAATTTTTGTATCTTCAGATGCCAAAGTTTTTCTCTTGCAGCCACAACATCCTTTTAGATGATAACTTCAAGTTTTCTTATCATTTTTAGGGAAAACATCAATTGATTAATGATGGTGATTCAATTTCTTAACAATATTGCCAAGTGACAGTCCACAAACATTGTAGGCCACAATTTGATCTTTTACAAACTCAAACAATTGCTTATTGGCCATTAACAAAGAACTTATTGCAAATTAGGATGTTGAATCAAGAAGTGGGAGTCTTCATGGCTTAATAGCTGAAGAGCTGGACTTCAACATCATAGTAAGTGAGTTCAAACTCCAGCTGCGCTATTATATTCACTTTTAGACTAATACCCTTTGGAAAGATACGAACCCCCTTATTCCCCCAGTTATGGGTTAAGTAGTATCACTGATATTCTTCTAAAAAAAAAAAAAAAAAAAGATGGCTTTGGCATTAAATAACCCACAAAGGTTGATATGCCGTTAAACAAAGAAACCAAACCAAATCATGGAAAAAAATTCTGTGAAATTTCTTTTCTTTTTTTTGTGTTTCTTAGAATTTTCTTTTTAGAAAATAATGACTTTTTGCTAAAACTAAAGAAACTTGGGCAACAAAGAAAATAATCACTTCCTATGTGTGTCTAAGCCATTAATGTTTCATTAAAATTTTGACAATAATA
Organism: Sepioteuthis lessoniana; assembly: GCA_963585895.1. Taxonomy (NCBI): domain Eukaryota; kingdom Metazoa; phylum Mollusca; class Cephalopoda; order Myopsida; family Loliginidae; genus Sepioteuthis; species Sepioteuthis lessoniana. The sequence goes on from OY757929.1 coordinate 9,938,666, forward strand.
AAAAAAATAGTTCAGTTTTTCATTATTTTTTTTGTGTAATACTGTAGGTGAATCAATTTTGATATCCTACTAGATGACAAAGAATTGACTTTAAGGTTAAAAATAACTAAGCCAAAGGTGATGAAAGTGTCAAAAAAGTTTTATTTAAAATTGTCCAGTCAGAAATTGACCCTCAGTATATTGTATTGTGGTCATTGAATATATTTTAGTAGTATTCACTTTCGGCTTCTTGTAATTTGAGCTATCTATTGTCTATTAGGACAAACCATTATTATGATTTCAACCTTCTTACTGCCCATACGTATGACTTAGGTCAGAATAAAGGTAACTTTCTATTTACTCATCAACTTTCCTCTGTGGACTTCTAGTTTGTACTTTTAGTGACCAACAAATAAAGTTGCACTCTCTTCAAGTAACCAAATGAGTTGGCAACTGAGCTTCCTACTGACCAATAACAGGTTGAACTATGACCCTCATAACTTACATTCCAGCCTCACTTGATATTTGGTACAGGATATAAATCTTATACTCATAGAATATGTATTGGGAACATTACGACTCATAGCCACCGGTTATGTTTTTGTTTGGTTATATTTGCCGAGTTCATGTCTGCATTAATATCAACCTGCAAATAAGCAGACTCATAAAATAAATCACTTTTGTTGGAATATCAAAGAGTCACTTGCTTGAGTCATGTCTGAACTGATAAATCTGTAAATCACTGACAGTCAATAAATGTAATCCAATCTGCTAGAATCAGATTGGCATCTCTTTTTCTTCATCCTGTAGTTTGCCTATTTGTGGATTGTGTTATTTCACTTAACCTATTGAAAGAGATGATTTTTATTCTTGTATACTAAACAAAAAAAAAAAAAAAAAAGAAAAGATTACTTATATTAATTGTTCTCTTTTAGACTTTTAACATGATATTTAATTTGCTGACACTTTACGTTATCAATAATTATTTATTCACTTGATTTTTTCCCCCCACTTCTTCCTAGGAAAAAAGTCACTCAGTGAAAAATAGCATATTATTTGTGTGAGTCTCAGTGCTGGTTGAAAGAAAATAATGACATATTGACAAATGAATTATCTAGCTTTTGATGATTCTGTTAGGATCAGTATCATTAGTCATATTTCATGAGAAATGACGATTATCATTTTAGCATAGACAAATCAATAGATTTTAATGTTAACATGAATTTTATCAATTACTAGGGTAAGTCGAATGTTCTGCTATATTTTAGTAACGTGAGGCACAATTCAATGGCTTTGGATGTTTTTGTCGAGGTTATGAAGTTGATGAACGATACCAGACTGTGAAATGCCAAGCTCACCTCATACTCTCCAGGGGATACTCACTGGATTTGTTTCTATGGATTGGAGCACAGCATTGGAATCTATGGTTTTAGGCCTACCTGAACTTGTCTGATTATTGAAATTCTTGCAATCTGAGCCAAATTTCTTGAACCTGATTACGATACTGTGGTCAAATGCACTTTTACCTTTTAAACATCAAATATTTTTGGTTGTTTCTGTGATGATATGACCCAGTTAAAATTTATAAAGTATGAGTTCCCTAATTAGACTATGTTAGATGTGTAGCTCTCAAAACGCACATAGAGATAAGCAATGTACAATGTGTCAGTTCAGCAACTACTACAATACTATCAACTGATGAATATTGGTTGACTTGAGAGTGGTCTGACACACAAGTAGAAAATGATTCCCATTGTCATTTACTGGATGAATATATGGGTGAATAGACACCACTCATGCAAATGTGTTGGGCAGGTCATCCTGGCACCACAGAACAACGCACCTGCTGCATTAGACGCTCTTCTATAAAATGAGGTAAGGATAGCTGGCTTGCTTTTACCAAGAAGATTCAAGAAGGCAGCCATGTTAGAAGGTGAGTCATTTGACTTCTATATCAACCACAAAACTTTTGACTCGCCCAAGTAAAATGACTGACTTTTAATACTATAGTAACACATCACTCAATAAGTCCCAGGTCTAGCTAATAAAACAACTTTTAGGCAAAATTCGACTTTATTCATCAACATAGTCTCCTTCTAGGGTAATTCACTGATTCCGATGCTTCTCTAACAATTTGATGCTTTTTTTGTAGAACGATTTGTCTTACACCTCAGTTTCTGATATTACTTCTTCATTGGAGACAGATTTCTTTCTCTGGAGCATTCTTTTGAGGTCTGCAAACAGTCAGTAGTCACTGGGGGCCAGATCTGGAGAATAGGGTGGGTGTGGAAGCAATTCAAAGTGCAATTCATGTAGTTTTGCCATTGTTGCGATTGATTTGTGACATGGTGTGTTGTCTTGGTGAAAGAACACTTTTTTCTTCTTCATTTGTAACTGTTTTTTGGTGATTTTTTCCTTCAGATGTACCAATAATGCTATATAATATTTGCTATTGATGGTTCTTCCTTTCTCAAGGTAATCGGTAAACAAAATACCTTGCACATCCCAAATGCGAAGTCCAAAACATTGCCAGCTGATGTTTGTCTTTGGTCGCTTTGGATGGCTTTCACCTGCTGCTGTCCACTCAGCAGACTGCTGATTTGACTCCGGAGTGAAGTGGTGGATCCATGTTTCATCCAATGTCACATATTTATTCAAAGACTCCATTTTGTTGCATTAAAACAGTTAAAAACAATGCTCTGAATTGTTGATGTGTTGTTTTTGATTGACTGTGAGCAAATGTGGCACTCACTTTGAACACAGCTTTCTCATTGATAAATGTTCATGCAAATTGGTGACTACACTACCTTCTGATATCTTCAACTCTTCTGCTATCTCCCGCAACTTCAATTTATGATCGGCCAAAATGAGTTTGTGGAATTTTTTGGTGTTTTCTGGGACAACTGTTGAATTTGGATAACCTGAGTTTTCAGCATCATTTGTATCTTTATGACCATGTTTAAAGTCAGCATATTACCTTTTAACTATTTTCTCCAATGGAGCAGAGTCTAAATAATACTCATCAAACCATTGCTTTGCTTGAACAGTATTTTTCCCACCAGAAAGCAATGCTTTATCAACACATGAAATTCAGATTTTTTCATCGTTTTGAAAATTTGTAACAGTAAGTAAAGTGAAGTTGGTGACCTAAGTCGAGGGTGACCCCAAGGCTCCCTTTTCAATAGCTACTACACCGAGGTGTAGGGGAGAGCACTACTCCTTTCCCGGGATTGCTCCACTTTACCCTTGATCTATACCTTATAATGCTGAGTGTTAAGCAAGGCAGCATCAAGTACCATTTTTTGAGTCTTTGGTATGACTTGACCTGAGATTGAACCATGGTCTTCCAGACCATTGGCGAACACTCTACTCGTTAAACTAATAATCAGATTGGGCTCAAATTTTGACGTACTATTTGAAGGTTAGTACTTTATAAAAATCATATGAATTTTTTATTAATGTCACCATCTGTATGTCAGGCCTGGGACTTATTGAATCATGTGTTGAACACAAAGGAACTTGTTGTGTAATGGTTATCATTGTCGGCTGTGGATTTGACTACCAGATTTCAAATTCTGAACAAGGCTGTTTGCATTTCATATTGTGCTAAAACCCTGAGAAAGGTATGAATCCAATTATTATCCATCCAGCTATGAGTTAGTAGTAACACAGACCGAGCTCTTTTTTCTTGTTATGATAACCTGTCTAGAAGAAGGAAAACTTTGAATTCAAATTAGACCTGGAGAGGGATGGGCTTCATTAGGCTTTTCCTGCTCAAGATAGGCTACATGAGTGGCATCTCCATCACCAAACAAGGTTTCAGGATAACACTGAAGTGTCTCAAACACACAAAGGTCATAGGCAACATTTTTAATTTTGTTTAATCTAATATTTTTTAAAAGTCTGGTTTTCATTTAAATTTCAGTTTTACATAAATTGACAGTCAATATTTTAGTTGTTTCAAAGAATTTAAAAGAAGTTGCTAAATTTTAAAAATTTTTTTGAGTATTCTGAAAATACAATGGTTTCCACTTAACCAGAGCATATCAGGACTGAAAATGTTGTTCCTATAATCAGTTGTCCTTTTTAAATTGGACTGTATAAAGTGGACAAAATATAACATTTGATTCTATTCTTGCTCAATTGAGACACTTTTTCTTGTAACCAGTATTCCATTTAGTTGGAATTCATGGTATTTTAAGACAATGTTATATATATATAGAGAGAGAGAGAGAGAAAGAGAGAGAGAGAGGGAGGCTATCTTTGCTGACCATTAAACTTGGTGTTGAATCAAATCCTTGTAAATGGCCATTGTTGTAATTGCTCAAAGTTGCAATCTTAAATTCTTTTATTCTCTTTAGAAAAATCAATTTTTGAAACAAGTTTGGCTTAGTTCTACAGCATGTCACTACTTTAAGTAATAAAACCTTATTTTCTCTTGTAATTTTCTTAATCAGAGCTGACTTGTCATTTGATTCTGTTCTTGCTCAGTTCATCCGACTAAGAGGCTTTTTCTTGTAACCATTATTCTATTTAATGAGAATCCATTGTATTTTCAGGCAATCAATATATATATATATATATATATATATATATATATATATATATATATAATAACTGCTTTGATGGCCATTAAAAACTCAGGGTTGAATCATCCTTGTAAATGACTACTTTTGAAATTTTTGGCGTATGTTCAAAGTAGTAATCTCTAAGGTTTTATTCTATTTGAAAAATCAGTGAAGTTAGTTGGATTTGGTTTGGTTGCAATAAGCATTTCAACCCTTTTTTAGTCATTTAATGCCAAATCTTTAAAAAAAATTTTCGATATAAATTTGGTCTGAGGGATTATTTATTTCGAGCCGTCCAAGCCATAAGTTTGTTTCAGTGTTCTATAGGGTAGGTGACTCAGAGTTTGATCATCTCTGAGGGGGGTCATTCTGGTGAGGGGAGTATAATGTTGCAAGACCCGAAACTCCCCAATGACCCAGAAGATTAAACATCACTGATGACACCTACTGGCGCCGATTTAAGCGCGTATATTCAAGGTAATGAAAATTGATTAAATCCTTATGCATAAATGATTTACTTTTTGGTAATGAATGTAAGTATATTTGACAAGACTGTGGCTATAGTTGGTAGAAAAGCCATTTAAACTAATACTAACAATTTGATTGTCCTTAGCATAATTTCTTTGTGGTGCAGTTCCCTCTAAATACATACATACACAAAATTTTTAAACCAAGGAAATATATTTTACAAATTTTTCAATAAAATAAACCAAAGAATTTTTATTAGAATAATTATGGCAGCTGGTACAGACTGAGAGTACACCAAAAGGCACCATATCAGCAATTAGAAGTACTGAGGTATCAAAATTCTTTTATTGTTTCACCAAAATGATATTGGCACAGTTGGCTGGGGTTGTAGAATACACTGACTGCATCTTTGCAGAAGACTAAGACTCCCTTGATGAGTGTCTTGATAATGACGTTAAGCCATCTGATGGTGAGGCTCCAGTTATGCCAGAGCTTTGGAGAATGTGGAGTGCCCCTTTGTTGCCATCACTCCCAGTTCCACTCTAGCTCAGAGTGATAGCACCTGATAGGGTCCTATCTATGGGTCAAATTAAACTGTTTGACATTTAAACTGAGTGTAAATGAATGACTTCTGTTAAATTGAATTGTTTGAGCATTTAACTGTGTGTAAAAAAATGACTGATGTTTAATTGAATTGTTGGTGATGCATGGCAGTGTTTGGGAGGCATTTGACTGTGTGCAAACAAATGATTTATAGTAAATAGAATTATTCATATTCGATAGAAATAAGTGAAACCATTTAACTGTGTAAAAAAAAAAAAAAAAAAAAAAAAAAAAAAAAGGAAGTAAACGTGAGCTTAGGCTCATTTAAGAATGTTTTCTACAGGATGTGTTTAGAAATCATATATTTGATATATATGTATAAAAAGGATTTGGTATTAAATAACCTACATGGGTTGATATGCCATAAAGCCCAAACAACCAACTAAACCAAAATTACGTACATTTTGTATTACTTTTACTTACGATGATACCTACTGTAATTATGAATAGTCAGCTGGGGCTGTAGAATACACCAACTACTTCTCTGCTGTAGGGTGAGCCCTCCCCCCAGTGTGTGTCCTGGATATGACACAAAACAATCTGATGGTCAGGTTCCACTAATGCTGGAGCTTTGGGGAATGCAGAGTACCCTTTCATTGTCATCACTCCCAGGTCCCCTTTGACCCAGAGTGGGAGCACCAATCTATGAGTCAAATAGAACTAAACTGCATACTTATATCAAACTGAATTGCATGAAATAGAACTGTTTTTGTATGCTAAACTGAATTGTTTGAACTAGAACTGTTTTAACATTTAACTGTGTCTGAACAAAAACTATACTTATACTAAACTGAATTGTTCAAAATAGAGACTGTTTGACTAAACTGAATAGCTTGAAATAGAAATGTTTTTGACAGTTAAACTGTATACTTATGCTAAACTGAATTGTTTGAATGAGAACTATTTATTTGTATAAAAATGGATTTGGTATTAAATAACCTATAAAGGTTGATAAGCCATAAAACCCAAACAAACAAGCATATATTATAATATATAAGGCTACTTTGTCAATCTGTTTTGCACATGATTCACTTGTGTATTGTAATGAGCCCCATATTTGTATGTATGTATTTAGCCAAACCTTCTAACTTGGGCAGAATATGACACAAGGTCAATTTTTAAGCAGCGTATAGTTGGTTTCAATGTCATTTTCCTTCCCTTAGAGTGATTGCTTGTCTAAGGCTGAAGAACTTAATCTGTCCTACCCATAGCTGATGGGAGAACTGATTCATGCCTTTCCTAAGGCCATTATTGCAAAGTGTTATGTAATCCATAGCACAACAAAAAAATGGCACATCATCGTAAGATTTTTATTAGACCAATACTTTCAAAATTCTCTAGCTTAGAGAATAAGGCAATTTCCAATCCAATTTTCAACTGAATAACAATTTTGTAATGTCTACATTTACATTGTACATCATTTTTAATAATGTAAAATTTTGATGTAAGGGAGTTAACTATGAAATTCTAATTCTACTTTTTCACTCCTTAAATAATAGTATTTAATATCATTATGTATCATTGTTACAATTGGAATCCAGTCAGTTCACAAGTTGTCTTGTAAACAAGGGAAAATAATGGATATTTTATTCTTTTATGGATAAAAGAATAAATCATTTTTCATTAATCTTATTCTTTTCAAAAGAAATATGAAGCTAATACCTTATATCCAGTCTTCTGATAAATCCTTAAATTCATTTTGCTAATTATTGTCTTTTAAGTTATAACTTAGGGCTTAAAAAAAAATTCTGTACCAAGATATATTGAAATGTTTTTCTTTTTTTTGTTTTTTTTTAACTGTTTTTGTTATTTCATTGAAAGAAAACTTAAGAACTTTCTTTATATTTTGCAAAGAAAATTATTTCAATTCAGATCTTTAATTTACTATTTAAATTCTTACTCTTGCTAAAAACAACAAATGTACAGGAACATGTTTGAAATAATATTTCCAGTAAATATACTCTTTGATACTAAATATCCTTAAATTGATTTTTCCTAGTTCAAGGAGAAAATTTCTGATATGCTTATCATTAATGATGATTTTCTCTCTTATGTTCTTTCTGTCTGGCTTGCAAAAGCAATTAAATTCTTATATATATATATATATATATATATATATATATATAGATATATATATACTTGTTTTTAATTGCTACCCCTTGTGTACATGAATTAAATTGAAGAGTACTTCTTTTTTTAAAAGTATGTGTAATAGATGTGTATGTTACGCACACATATAATGTATGTAAATTCTATTTTTGTACGGTGTTGCTGTTGGGGGGAATTAATTGAAATTGATGCTTATAGTATCAAAAAGTTAAATGTGGGAATTACAAATTATGAATGCTGATATATAACAAAGAATTCAATTGAACTTTTTACTGATGTTCATAGCTTCCATTTTTATGAAAAGTAGGAGTTGTAGAGACTACATTCTACACATTATAGCATTTTTAGCACTATAAGTTATATAGTTTTATTAATTTAAATGTTTTACCGGGCTATCATTATAATCCGCTGATTTTGAACAATAGGGTAAATATCTGCTAAGTTCATATTTTTTATAAATCAATTCTTAGCTCAATATTATAAAACTTTCCATCCTACTGGTGGACCTTAAAATATATTGTATTTTCTGCAAAGGAGTAAGACTTCCCATCTCAACTTAAAGGAGAGTCCTGGGTATTATACTAACTGGTGAGGATTCAATTCTGGAGATATAGAGAGTATGGAGTACCCCTTTATTGTCATTATTCCCTGGTCCACTCTCTTTCAGAGTGTTAGTATCTGTTAGGGTCCCATCTATGAGCCAAATATTTAGATCTGTTTATTCGTATGTAATAAGACTGTGTGCCCCCCCAAATAACCACAGAAAAAAATGTAAATGTGAATGCAATTCCCTAACCACTAGGCATAAAACAAACTTAGACAAGTTGACATGCTATTAAAATCAATCAACCAGTTCATTGAAATAATTGAAATGTATGTATTTACCCAAATCCTCTACCATGGGCAGAATGTGACATGGTCAATTTTTAGATGGAGTTTAAATTCAGAGTTTCCCTTCTCCTAGACTGGTTGCCTAACCATGGCTAAAGAGCCTAATCTACCTTATAATATACCCATAGCCAGGAGGACAACAGACTGATTCATGGCTTTCCGAAGGGCATTAGTGCATTGAAGATTTGAATTTGGATCATCCATTTAATTTGGTATGATAACCGTTATGCTATGCTCACCTCCGTTAGTGCACAATTAATCATATTTACCAACCCCTCTGCTCGGGCAGGATATGACACAAGGTCAATTTTTAAGTGGAGTTTAACAGGTTTGAATTCAGAGTTTTCCTTCTCCTAGACTAGTTGCCTCACCAAGGCTGAAGAACGTAGTCTGCCCTACTATTTACCCATAGCTGGAGGGAGAATATTTGGATTCATACCTTTCCCAAGGGTATTAGTGCTATGTGAAATGCAATCAGTCAGGTCCAGGATTTGAATTTGTGTCGCCATGTCCATATCCTGCGACGATAATCATTACACCACGAGCACCTCCTCTTAGTGCACAATTAATCCAATATAAACTCAAACTCCAATACAACTTGTTACAAATGTGTAATATGTAAAAGTTCATTATTCACTGATGTTCTCAGGTCAGGGTCCTCATCTTAGATACTGTTATATAATATATAAAAAGGTTATCATAAACTATTTGAAAATTGATAGAAAGTTTCATTTTAGGTATTGAAGTTTAAATGTATTATAATGTTCCGTGAGGGGAGGTAACTTTGGCCAACACTTATTCTCTCTTCACTCTCATACAATGGTGAATACTTAGTATGGAATGCAAAGCAATACTAACTCACAATGCAACATTTCACATCTATTGTAGGCATCTAGTCAGACCTCTTGTCTGACTGATTTATATATCTACCATTTCTAGTCATGTGACCCTAATAGCACAATCCGTTTCAACAGTTGTGTTTGTTGGCTGGAGATCCATGTTGAAACTATACGGGTTGCTATCGGCACATTCTTCTACACAACAAGATGTTGATTAGATTTATTGAGGCACATGGCATAACAGTTATCATCTTCGGAAATGCACACATCAACCCAAGTTTAAATTCTGGATGAAGCTATCTGCTTTTCATTTTACACTAATGTCCTTGGGAAAGGCATGAATCCATCTCTTGTCCCTACCCCTAGTTCTGAGTAAATAGTTGGGCAGACTGGATCCTTTAGTTGTGGTACAGCAACCAGTCTAGTATAAGGAACTCTGAAGTCAAACCAGCATTACTTCACTGAAAAATCGACCATGTGTCATATCCTGCCAGAGACAGAAGGGCTGGGTGAGTAAAGTAAAGTTGGTGACTGTAGTCGAGGGCAATCAGAAGGCTCCCTTTTCAATAGCTACTACACTGAGATGTAAGAGAGAGTGCTATTCCTTTCCATGGATTGCTCCACTTTACCCTTGATACGTACATTGTATTGCTGAGTGTTAAGCAAGGGGGTATCAAGTACCATTTTTAAAGTCTTTGGTATGATACGACCTGGGATTGAACCCAGGTCTCCTAGACCATTGGCATTGTCCTAAAAAGAACCATTGAGGGGGGGGGGGAGAAGGATTTTTTATATGTCCTTATCATGCATACTAAAACCAAAACAAATTTTAAGAGCAGAAATTAATGTTAATATCTAACTAAAAGAAAAGATTTAATTTTTTTCAAAAAATTTTTTTACTGCTATAATTAAATGTCTCTCTATTTCTTTCCACTATCAGAAAATCAATCATTTTAATAAATATGATAAAGACCCAAGTTCAAGTATCTCAGTGAATAATTTTATTTCCTCACCTCATCAAGGGGTGTCCTCATGGTGTAATTGTTAAAGTGATGGATTGCAGAATTGTAGTATGCGAGTTCGTACTCCAGTCGCGCTATTATGTTCACTTTCGGGCAAATACCCTTGGGAAAGGTATGAACCCCCTTATCCTCCCAGCTATGGGTTAAATAGTACCACTACTGTTCTTCTAGGAGAATGGCTTTGGCATTAAATAACCTAAAAAGAGTTGATATGCCATTAAACAAAGAAACCAATCACCTCATCAACAAAAATGTAAACATTTATTTTCAATGGTTCAAAATAGAATTGTGTATTTGTTTAAGAATTTCATTCAAATTTTATAGTTTCTCACTTTTCATAGAATTCTCATCTGAGATATTATAATAATAATAATAATGATAATAATAAATTTGAATCTGTCTAAGAAAATGAGATACATGAAATTCTGTGGGACTTTTAAATACAAATGGATCACCCTCTCCCCCCAATCCCAGACCTACTGATAATTAACAAGAAAATAAAAATATGTCATCTAGTGGATTCTACCATTCCAGCAGACCACAGTCAAACTGAAAATGAAAAGATACACAAATACTTGGATCTTGCCAGAGAGCTAAAAAGCTGTGAAACATGCTGTAGCATCGTAGTTGGTGTGCTTGGAACAGTCCCGAAGGGCTTGGGAAAAAAGACTGGAGAAGTTGGTAGTCAAAGGAAGAATTGAGACCATACAGACCACAGCATTGTTAAAATATGCTTGAATACTTAAAAGAATCTTAGAGACCTGAGGAGACATGATGGGAAAAACTTGTGTAGGGTGGTAGTGATACTAATCTATATTTACTCATTGAAGCACTGCTGTTAGTGGCCATTAAACGCTACTAAATTACATTCTCTTAATAGTATTTATATTATTATTGATTGCAATTAAATGAATAAACATACATTCCAATTAGCATTTAATAGTTACCTCCCTTGAGAAATTATAATGATTGGAATGAACATGGTTACATAAGTTGTTGGCAACCTTAGTCGAGGATGACCTGAAGGCTCCATTTTCAATAGCTACCATACCAAGGTGTATAGGAGGGCGCTACTCCTTTCCCTGGATTGCTCCACTTTACCCTTGATCCTTACCTTATAATGCTGAGTGTTAAGCAAGGAAGCATCAAGTACCATTTTTCAAGTCTTTGGTATGACTTGACCTAGGATTGAACCCCAGTCTCCCAGACCATTGGCAAACACTCTACTCATTAGGCCAATGACCAGGTTACATACTTTACTTTTATTAAGTTGTGAATTGGATTAGAAATGGCTCTATTCGCTAAGAATAGGTTCATGCTACTACTCTAACAAAAATCTTGCTACAATGTGCCATTTTTATTGTGTAACACAAAGATACAAAATATTATAAGAGAGATTTACCTGGGTATAAAGTATTTTTAATCTTGCTATAGATATGTCAAAACAGAAACTGCTTTAAATAACTTTAAATAACTGAGATATGAATGCTAATTTGTCATATGTAATGAATTTGATGTTAAAATTCACATCTTCTATCCAGTTCATTTGCTAAAATAAATCCTAATCAACCATTTGACACTTAGGAAAATATATTTATCTGATAACCTTTACCATTTAGTCATCTTTACTCTTGTTATAATGTTCAAAATAACAAAAGCAGATTTTAGAGTTATATCTTTGTTTGTTTTTTTTTAGTTTTTTTAGAGTGTAGGCTTTCCTTAAATATTTGTTCATATAGAAATTTATTGTTTAAAAGGTCATTTTGTGTGTGCTTTTATATAAGCCAAATGCTTAATGTAGTACTGTATTTTTAAAAATGACTTTTTTCATGAATTTCTATAGTTTAGAAAATGACTTTTTAAATGAATTTATGTATTTTGAAAAAAAACTTTTTTTTAAAACAAATTTGTGTATTTAAAAAATGTGGCTTTTTAAGCAAACTTTACAAAGCTTTTTAAATAAATTTCTGTAATTTGGAAGATGACTTTTAATTAAATGAAGATATATTGTAAAGAAGGTTGTATTTGCTTTTTTTGTTTTTTCATTTAAATTCATTTTTATATTGACAGAATGTTCATTAAAAAAACAAAAACAAATTCTATCATATACAGAGATACTCATAGAAGTATAAATACATTAGTATAATTTCGTAACCTTTGCTTAATTTGGTATAGACACCTTTGATTGCTTTTCCGAAGTGGTCATCCATCTAAGTTCTGAGTCGGTTCATTAATGCTCAACTTTAGGGATTGAGCATGAACCAGTGCTTTCAGTATTTCTTGACAATAAGTCATTGTTATTTACTAAGCTTAGCTTAGTTTGGCACAAGGCTTGGAGTATAGGGCACTGAGTGTGGATGTAACTTAGTATTTGGTAATTGATCTGCAAGCATAGCTTACTAACCATTATTCACTGACTAGGTACTCTTTTTAAATAACGTTCATACAAAAAAAAAAAAAAAAGAAAAAATATTAGTATACAAGAACTTAGATTAATGTTTTTTTTGTTTTTTGTAAGATGGTGTCTCACTGCATTCTGAGCCCTTTTTAAACATTACTGTCTTAATCTTTTGATCTTGACTGAAAAAATAAGATGACTCATTTCTTTTGTGACCCTCACAAAATGACCCTTCTTAATTGTATCATCATGCAAGGATGGAATAAACTAATAAACCATTTTCTTTTAACAGAATTTCTTTTATTCATATAAGTAGATAGACCTAACCTCAAATGACAGGGTCATCTGCTAGGGCAACTGCATCGATTTAACTCATAAATATATTGATTTAGAGCTACTTGTCTATGAGAAACAAAGTTTCTATAGGGATAAACTACCCAGAAAAGAAGAACGAAAAGCATATCTTTACTATGTTCTTTCAATTATGAAAATGCAGTTTTCCATTTGTTGATATGTATATGAACACACACACACACACACACACACACACACACACACACACACACACACACACACACACACACACACACACACACCCAGAATTGTAGAATACTCAGACTGCTTCACTGCTGAGAGGTAAGAGCCCACGACGAGTGTCCTGGATATGACACTAAATAATCTGATGGTAAGGTTCCAGTAATGCTGGAGCTTTGGGGGATGTGGAGCACTCCTTCATTGCCTATGCTCCCAGGTCCACTCTGGCTTGGAGTGGTAGCACCTGATAGGTTCCTATCTATGGGTCAAACAGAACTAAATTGTATACTTATGCTAAACTGAATTGCATGAAATAGAACTGTTTTGACATTTAAACTGCATACTTAAGCTGAACGGAATTGCTTAAAATAGAACTGTTTTGACTTTTAAACTATGTACTTATGCTAAAATGAATTATTTGGATTAGAACTGTTTTTGTATGCTAACCTGAATTGTTTGAAATAGAGCTTTTTTGACATTTAACTGTGTGTAAACAAGAACTACACTCATACTAAACTGAATTGTTTGAATTAGAACTGTTTGACTAAATTGAATAGCTTGAAATGGAAATGTTTTTGACAATTAAAATGTGTACTTATGCTAAAGTGAATTGTTTGAAATAGAACTGTTTATTTGTATAAAAATCGATTTGGCATTAAATAACCTACAAAGGTTGATAGGCCATAAAACCGAAAGAAACAAACAAACACTCACATATATATGGAAGTAAATAATAGAAATAAATCTGACATTATGAAGAAAATAGAAAGACAAAGTTATCTGGAAGTGATGAATTTATTATAATGGATAGTTAAAAATGTTGCTTGAACAATAAAACATCCATTGCTATTCAAGCAACATTTTTCACCATCTTAAAGTCCTGATGCAGGTTTATTAAAACCAAAATGTTTTAACATCGACTTTCTGATATAATAAATTCATCACTTTTGGATTACTTTGTTTTTCTATTCTGTTCACACACACACACACACACACACACACACACACACACACACAGAATATATATATATATATATATATATATATATATATATAGTACAGAAATTAAAACCATTTATTGCTACAAATAAACTATTAGTTTTGATTTCAGTGTTATACTGCTTATGCAGCATTGCCTATTGATAAGTACACTCCCCATGAATATTTTATGAAAAGTTGATTTTTTTCTAAGTTAAAGATACCTGGATTTTATTTCTAGTGGAACGTTATACAACCAAAACAAATATTATTTGGCATTATCTATTACCAATCCCTACAACATTGAAAGTCTGTAACTAAAAATAAAATTGCATAAACAGTGTACTGATTTTGGGACTGTTACAGATTTATAACTTTTGTTACAGAATTTCTGTACTGTAGAGTTTGGTAATAAATAATACCTAATAATATCTATTTTAATTGTATCGATGATCTAATGCTTCTTGCTAACACACCTGCTCAAGCAGAATCCTTATTATGTAGCCTGGATCAAGTAACAGGAGACATTGGCCTCTATATGAACACAAATAAAGTAGAACTCTTGTTTTAAACAAGAAGGAGCTATCTCCGCTTTAAGTGGAAATCTAAAATTAGTTGACCAGTTCACATACCTTGGCAGTAATATCTTATCTACTGAAAATGATGTCAACATACACCTAGTGAAAGCATGGACTGCCATTGAAAGGTCATCAATCATATGAAAATCTGATCTCTGTGATAAAATAAAATGAGATTTCTTCCAAGCTGTGGCTGTGTTAGTACTACTGTATGGATGCACTTCATGGACACTTACAAAATACATGGAGACAAAGCTAGATGAGAACTACAAAAAAATGCTATGTGCTGTTTTGAACAAATACCAGAAGCAGCACCTCATAAAACAATCAGCTATATGGCCACTTACATCCCATCTTACAAACCCTCCAAGTAAGATGAAAAAGACATGGGGCACTGCTGGAGAAATAAGGACAAATTCATAAGCAATGTTCTCTTATGGACTCTTGCACAAGGACTCTACAGTGTCAGCTGAACTGCAAAGACTTACATACATCATCTCAATGTGGATACTTGATACAGTCTAGAAGACCTGCTAGGAGTGATGGATGATAAGGACAGAACACAAGAGAGAGTCAAGGAACTCAGTGCTGTCAGCATGACTTGATATTGTTTAGTTTTGAAAAAAGTTAACTTTTATTTTTAAAAAAATGGAAGGAGTATACTTATTTATGGACTATATTTTAGTACTTAATAATATCCATTTTCATTGTATAATATTCCTCAAGAAATAATAAAATAGTGATATGTTTAGTTTTGAGGTGCCCGTGGTGTAATGGTTATAGTCGTAGGATATGGAAACGGCGACACGAGTTCAAATCCTGGACCAGGCTAATTACATTTCACATAGCATTAATACCCCTGGGAAAGGTATGAATCCATTTATTCTCCCTCCAGCTATGGGTAAATAGTAGGGCAGACTAGGTCCTTCAGCCTTTGTGAGGCAACTTGTCTAGGAAAAGGAAAACTCTGAATTTGAACCTGATAAACGTTGCTTAAAAATTGACTTTGTGTCATATCCTGCCCGAGTGGAGGGGTTGGTAAATATGGATATGTTTAGTTTTGAAGAGAACCAACTTGTTATAAAAGTTGTTTGGGATGTATTTATTCACGGATGATTATGTTTGTATTTCATATAGTCTTTTTTATCTAATTAGATGATAGGGAATTATGATTGCGTGAGAGAGAATTTTATCACTTATTGATCAAAAAGACAAATAAATTTATTCCAGGTTTTTAATAATTGTCTTATTTTTCTATCATGAACCAAGATTGTTTATACATGCTTTCAGTGATATATGTATTATAATAAGATATGTACTTACCCCAATGGCTATTGTCATATAAGAAGGAATCAGCTACCCAAGTTCAAACCCTGAACAAGACTGCATTTCACTTTGCACTAATGCCCTTGTGGAAGTCATGAATCACTCCGTTCTCTTCCCAGCTATGGGTAAATAGTAGGGTAGACTAAATTATTTAGCCTTGGTTAAGCAACTAGTCTAGAAGGAGGAAAACTCTGAATTCAAACCAGCTTTACTCCACTTAAAATTGACCTTGTGTCATCCTACGCATGGGGGGGGGGTAGGTAAATGTATACATGTATTATAATACAGAAAACATTAAACTCTTCTAAAATTTAACCTTGTTATATTAAACTAGAGAAGTGAACCAATAACTGTAACTGATTTTGCTAATATTGCTACAAAGATTGAATGAATCATTAAATCAAAATTTGCATTGGCAATTCTTGGATTTCATCCAAGAATTATTCTACCTACATTATTCATCCGGTATTTGATTTTCGTAACTTAATTGCAAAAAATAATCAATTATGTAAACATTTTAAAGTTGTATATTTGTGAGAATTCGGACTGAATGAAATATCTAATAAAACTTTGTCAAAAATGATTTTGACATCTTCAATCTTGTTTTTAAAGTCCTTTTAGAAGATAGATTTGGTTTGCTTTGCTTAATGGCACATCGTTTCTTTATTAGTTATGCCTTGTTGACAAGGTTTAGAATATGTTGATTGTATCCTCTGCAGAATGGTAAGAGCCTCTTAAGACGTGTCCTGAGTATGTCATGAGACACCTGTTTTCAAGATCTGTGGTGTGTGGAGTACCTTTTCATTGTCATTATTTCCAGGTTTGCTCTGACCTCGAGTGATAGTACTTGTTAGGGGCCCATCTGTAGGTCAGATAGATCTGTTTGTATTTAGTAGGAATACTTGATGTTATATAACTGTAAATTATTTGTATTAAGAATAGTTACTTAGGATTATTATTAGTTCCTTGAAATCATATAACTGTGTGCAAACAAATGACTATCATTGAATAGAAATAATAATTGAAACCATGTAATTGTTATTGTTGTTAGATAGGAATACTTAAAACCATACAACTGTGTATGAATTATTTGTATTAGATAGGAATACTTGATCTCCTAATTGTGTGCCAAAAAATGTAAATGTATAATGAACATGATTCCCTAACTTCTAAGCATAAAATAACCTAAGACAAGTCGACATGCTGTTAAAATCAATCAATCAACCTTATGGGTTATTTAATACAGAAATTCTATTTCTTTGTAAATCTTGGATTATAACCATAACATTGATATTTCTAACATTCAGTTGTAATAATTTTTTAAAAAATTGCACCATTTTTTCATCTATAATAATAATTTATTTGCATACAGTTATACCGTTTAAGTTTTCTATCTAATACAAATAATTTATGCATAGATGGTTTCAAGTATTCCTAAATAATTTACACACAGATATAGATTTTGATAATGCTTTCTAATACTAATAATTTGTATACAATAATATGGTTTCAAGTAATTATTCCTATTAAATAATAATAATAATAATTTGTTTGCGTATAGTTATAGTTTTCAAGTATTTCTATTCAATACAAATAATTGCATACAGTTCCATGAAAATTTTTGTAATATATGAATATTCACTGTTGATAAGGAGAGTGGGTTGAAAAGTTGATAGGCTTATATCATATCTGCTGTTGTGAGAAGTCCCTATGGCATAGTGGTTAATGTGCTGGACAGCGATATCATTGTAAACAGGTTTGAACTCCAGTCATGCTATTATATATTCACTTTTGGACTAATACCCTTGGTACAGGTAACAACTCCCTTACCCTCCTTCTAGGTGTTAAATAGTACTGCTACTATTCTTTTACAAGGATGCCTTTGGCATTAAATAACTCTTAAAGGTTGATATGCCATTAAACAAAGAAACCAAACCAAACCATGTCTGCTGTTGATGACTTTTTTGACGAATGGGATCCAAACACTGCAACACTAATCGAAGAAATGTGTAGCCCACAAGGGGGTGTGAGTGAAAAATAAATCTCATTTAGTCATATTCTATAAAAGTATCTTGGTCAGCCTATGAACTTTTCAGTCAATCCTCAAATTTAATTCCATTAATTAAGCGTTTTCTTAAAAATACACTTGAAATTCTTACTTATTTAAAAACTAGTCACACTCAACATTCCTTAATTGTTGTGTTCATTTAAAAACCATTATTTTGTTGTGGTTTTTGGCAGTACATTTCATTTCCATTGTAAATATAAAACTGAATTATTTTCTTATTTAAGACTGACCATTCAATAGAAAATCCTTCTTTCTACCATTTGTATCTTCTTCATTTCTTATCAATATATTGGCCATCTAATTGGATGAATGCACAGAGAGGTATATTACTGTTCTGTCAAATAGTTAATCATTTTTACTGTACCTCACTTGGGCAGATGCCAGTTGATAAAGAAAATTCAATGCTATCAAATCTTGGAAGCTGCTTTACCAATTTAAAAAAAAAAAAGAAAAAGTAAATTATTTCTTTTTCATCTCCTTTTCCTTTTATTACACTTTTAATAGAATTATTTATCAAAGGCCTTTCATCATTAAACCTCCAATTTTTATGGAATACAGGTGGAACAGAATGAAAGAAAAGTTGCGCAAAGTATTGCTGGAGAAGTTTGTTTTAAACTGGATAGAACACGAGGGGGGATCATTTATAGAACTGTGTTCAAGAGACATTTATTCTCAATCTTCAAAGCTCTTGAGTCGGCTCCTGGTGTCAAGAAATCTTATTTTTATTCATTATGGTTCTTGCGACTATTTCTGAGCTATTGTGGTTTGAGCCAATTTCTGGAACATCAAAGTAAATAAATCTTGCTCAATTCACATCTCTGATTTGCAGCCTTCACATTTTTTAAACTAAATTGGTTATGCAAGCTCTATGAATCATTAAAAATGTCAAAATATTAGGCTAAATCAAAAGTTGAGTTTGGTTTGGTTTGGTTTGTTTGTCTTTAATGGCATATCAACTTTTGTAGGTTATTTAGAGCCAAAAACATTCTCCTAGAAGAACAGTAATGGTACTATTTAACCAATAGCTTGGAGGATAAGTGGGTTCATGCCTTTCCGAAAGGTATTCACCCGAAAGTGAACGTAATAGCGCTACTGGAGTGTAGAATATTGGTTAACTCAAGTAGAGTAATGTCCAAAGTGAACCTCTGATTAATTTGGAGAGAATAAGTAGATGAATGGACACCACTCATGCAAATGTGTTGGATAGGTGCATTCTTGTAAAGTGAGCCAATCCACATGTTGCTCCACACGCTGCTCATGCACTCTTCAATAAAAGAGGTGAGTGTTAGCTGGCTAGCTTTTCTAAGGAGGCAGCCATGTTACTTTTGGCTTGTAAAGGTGAGTGCTGTTTATTGTTGTTCTATACGAACTCGCTTACTACGATTCCGCAGTCAATCGCTTTAACCATTACACCACGAGGACACCCCCAAAAGTTGAGTGATATTTTGGTAATGTGAGGCACAATTTGGTAGTTCCAGATGCTTTTACTAAGGTTAAGATGGTAATGATCTACACTGGATTTTAAAATGCCAAGCTCACCTGATACTCTCCAAGAGCTACTGACCAGATTTACTTCTATTGCTTGAAGCATGGCCTTTGAATCCACATTTTTGAGCCTACTTGATATTACCTGAATGTGAAGGTTCTTGCAGTCCAAACAAAATTTTTTTAACCATCTGGTTATTCTCTTATGATAAACTGTGTCTTCATCTTTCACTCAACAAATTGTTTTTGGTTTCTTCTGTGGCATTATGACCCAGTTTGAACTCATAGAACATGAATTCATGAATTAAAATACATTGCATATTCATTTGTGCATCTTTTATGTCACTCATGGAGTGAAACAATGCAAAATGTCTCAGCTCACTAAATGACATGATATTACCAATGTAACAGTACGATTCTCAAATCAACACTTGTACCACCATAATTCTCGGCAGACGCTTGTAGCCCTACGTTTTAAGTGTCAGTCGGACCCCTGTGTTACAACCATGATGAAAAGAAGTGACAAACACATAAAAACCACGTCTTGGTTTGCTAATGTCAATGTTTATTCACTACTACACTTTCCAGTAGTTGTCAAGAAGAGAGAAACAGAGTATGAACTGAGTTGACATCTTTAGCTAGACAAAGAGAAATAAAATGTTGAGAGGAGAAAGAGAGCAGATGCAGACCTTGATATTAACTTTCTCATTCTCTGTTGTAGTTCTTGTATGTGCTTGTTCGCAAGGCCTGTCCTCACAGCTTTGCATCTGGGCTCCAGCTTTTCATCATTGCGTCTTGTAGTCAACTCTTTTCCTGTTTTCTATTCCATGCCCACTCTTAACAACTTTTCTGTTTGAATCCCCCCACATCCAATCAGAGAGAGTCAGCTGCCGATTTCCCTTGATACATTTCTATTTTTAATTTGGGCACCTGCTGCTATGATGATCTGGATTTCAGGAACTGACCTTTCTCTTTCATATTCATTTCACCTATTTTGTGGATGTTCCTTTCTTTTCCACCATCTTGTGGTGGACCAGTGAATCTCGCTATGAAAAAAACTCACAATCAACTAGAGTTCCTAATTATTTTATACCAAACATAGTGGGTACTTCTCCCTGTTTGAACTGCTTCAGTTATATGATATATGCGTCACAAATAATAAAATATTGTAAAACTTTTAAGTCATCCTCGTATTATTTCTATAATTTTTTTTTGTTTTATTATTCAGGCTGTATGAAAAATCATGCATTTTAACTTTAGCATCAAATCAGGTTGATTATCCTATTTTTTAAAAATGTTAATTAAAAATGAAAAAAAAAAATCATAAACACTTCATCATCAGCTGACAGTATTAGATTGATTTTTTTTCTTTTTCTTAATTACTTTTTATTTTTAACAAATTGTTTAAAAAAAATGCCAATTGTTTTTCATATTTTTTTTATGTTTAAATTACACTGAATATCCAATAATTTATATACAGGATTGCCAAATTCCAAATTTACATCTATATAGAACAGCTTTTTTCTGTCAGGAAATAGTTTGTAACATTTTTCTCTTATTTGCCCAGTCATCTACCGTGAATGAATGAATAAAAAGTAAAAGGTGATGAGTGATGTGTGTTATGGCATATCAACCCTTTTGGGTTATTTCATGCCAAATCCTGTTTATCGGCTCATTGGCCTAGTGGGTAGAGTGTTTGCCAATGGTCTGGGAGACCTGGATTCAATCCCAGGTCGCATCATACCAAAGACTTTAAAAATGGGACTTGATACCTCCTTGCTTAACACTCAGCAATATAAGGTACATATCAAGGGTAAAGTGGAGCAATCTAGGAAAAGGAGTAGCACCCTTCCCTACACCTCGGTGTATTAGTTATTGAAAAGAGAGTCTTCTGGTCACCCTCGACTATGGTCGCCAACTTTACTTTATATATATATATATATATATATATATATATAATTTGTGACTAAATAGTTTATAAGTGACATTATTTTGGAACAATCCAGAGCTTAGTTGTTTGCACACAGTTAAATAGTTTCAACTATTGCTACCTAATATTTACTATTCTATTTAATATAAATGATTTGTTTGCTCACAGTTAAATGGGTTCAAGTATTGGTAACATTAATAATTCTAAATGGTTTCAAGTATTCCTGTCTAACACTAATAATTCTATTTAATATAAAAGGATTTGTTTGCTCACAGCTAAATGGCTTCAAGTATTGGTTATATTAACAATTCTAAATGGATTCAAGTATTCCTATCTAACACTAATAATTCGATTTAATATTAATCATTTATTTGCATACAGTTTAAATGGTTTCAAGTATTGCTATATCAGCACAACCAACCCTCAACCACTGCACTGTTAATATAAAACAGAGTTGGGTACTTGTTTGCCACTAAAGCTATTCGAAGAATACAGATAATCATATAAGTGCTAGGGCTTGATGGAACCTGCTAATATGATTGAATTGACCCTCTCAAACCACCCATCTAGCTCAGTAAGAGCCAAGGTGGAGTGTTGAAAGTCACATGACCACTTCATTTTCCAGGTCATGGGCTGTTCAGCCATAAGGATCCTGTCCTCAAGTATGATGGATTGCTACCCATGGCCAACAGATGTTCTCATCAGAGTTCTTACCCTTCTGCAAAGGTGCAGTTGACATATTCTATAGTCTCAACCAACAGAGTGGCAGGTAAAAATTAGAACATTATTTTATATGGATTGAATATAGAAAAAAACTTAATTTTTTATGTTAAGATAATACTTGGCATGCCTTTCCACATTTTGTGAGGAGACAATGTTTATGAGATTATACAACAATATTTCAAATACTGAATAGTGAGGTTGTGAGCACTGTGAGCCTTTTGCAGAGCAGCCAAAAGTGTAAGAATAGTAAGCCTGTCACAACCAAGCTGCCTGCAGGGCCTAGTATAAAGCAGCACTATGTGTTAACCTACACTGTCCTCAAAATCTGACTTGTATATATGGAACCTGTAATTCCAGCTCATTTCCTGATATGGACCACCCAAACCTTGGATGCTTAAAAATGATGATCCTTATCTCCCAGACCACAGTGCTACAAATGTTAGTTTATGGTAAACATAAAAAAAAAAACCCTTTTCATCAGATTCAGATATCACTTTTAAAAAAATTTGACTAGACTTCCTATTTATCACCACATATATACACACACACATATCACATCACATCACACATCCCTGAGATATGCTTACAGACCCACCTGTGTGGATATGTCTAAACTCATACACATTCATACATCTATACTAATGGTCAACTTGCAAACCATGCATACATCTAAACCTATATACTACCATACCAAAGGTTCATAGTGTTACAGAAGTATCAATATCAACATGCTGTTATAACTAGAGTCGAGTGTGTTTGTGGGTTTCTGGTTATCTCTTTTAGACATTTGGAGGTGCCCGTGGTGTAGTCGTTATCGTCGTAGGAAATGGACACGGCGAGACGAGTTCAAATTCTGGACGAGACTGATTGCATTTCACATAGCACTAATACCCTTGGGAAAGGTATGAATCCAATTATTCTTCCTCCAGCTATGGGTAAATAGTAGGACAGACTAGGTTCTTCAGCCTTGGTTAGGCAACTAGTCTAGGAGAAGGAAAACTCTGAATTCAAACCTGTTAAACTCCGCTTAAAAAAATTGACCTTGTGTCATATCCTGCCCGAGCGGAGGGGTTGGTAAATAGTATCTCTTTTAGACATTTTGAAAAAGAAAAGTAACTCCCATCATCATCAAGTCATGTTGACAGCATGGAGTTCCCTGACTCTCTCTCTCATATCATCCATCACTCTTGCTAGGTCTTCTAGACTGCATCCAGTATCTGCACA
The DNA here is from genome assembly GCA_963585895.1 of Sepioteuthis lessoniana. NCBI lineage: Eukaryota > Metazoa > Mollusca > Cephalopoda > Myopsida > Loliginidae > Sepioteuthis > Sepioteuthis lessoniana. The sequence goes on from OY757929.1 coordinate 9,962,389, forward strand.
GAGTGTTAATATAAGTCACTACCGGTCAATCAACACTGGCAGGTTTATGTGTAAGAGTCCATAAGAGAATGTCGCTTATGAATTTATCTCTGTTCCTCCAGTGGTACCCTGCATGTCTTATTTGTCTTACTTGGATAGTTTGGGAGATGGAAAGCAGGTGGCCGTACAGCTGCTGTTTTTTGGAAACACCCCACAAAACAAAAGTAACTCTATTCCCAAAATAAAATTCTATTTCAGGGAAATTTGTACATATTTACCTAACCCCTCCACCAAAGCCAGGATGTGATATAAGATCAGTTTTTGAGTGGAGTAAATTCAGAGTTTTTCCTTCTCTTAGACTGATTATCTAACTAAAGCTAAAGAACCAAATCTGCTGTACTATTTACCTATAACTTAGGTGAGAGAACAGATGGATTCATGCCTTTCCAAAGAACATTAGCATGAAGTGTAAGGCAAACAGCTTTATCCAGGTTTGAATTTGAGTTGCCAATTTCATTTTCTGTGATGATAACTGTTACACTAAGTGCACCTCCTAATTATGAAATTCCTCATACCGTGTCACCTTTTAGCATATGTGGTTGTTCTCAAGTTAGCAGCTTATTCACAATAGTCCTGACTACATACTTTCATGAAAACATCTATATCCGGATAAATTTGGATATATCTATTGGAGTGTGATGTAGTGTTTGTTATAACTGAATATACTGACAGTAAAACCTTGCTGCATCAGAGTAGAAAATGTCCTCAACAATTGATATCTCTCTATATTTCTGCATTTGTCTAATTGATAAACCTCTGGTGGTGTAATGGTTAGCAAGCTAAAACAGCAAACCTACATAAGTAAGTTTGAGTCTCATAGGATGCCTCATTCTTATGGCCTTCTGCCACATCTAAACAAAAAGCTTTGTCAATTGTCTAATTGATAAACCTGACATAGGAGGTGCCTGTGGTGTAATGGTTATCATCATAGGGAATGGACACAGCGACACAAGTTCAAATCCTGGACGAGACTAATTGCATTTCACATAGCACTAATATCCTTGGGAAAGGTATAAATCCAATTATTCTCCTTCCAGCTATGGGTAAATAGTAGGGCAGACTAGGTTCTTCAGCCTTGGTGAGGCAACTAGTCTAGGAGAAGGAAAACCTGATAAATGTCGCTTAAAAATTGACCTTATGTCATATCCTGCCCGAACGGAGGGGTTGGGTAAATATGGATAAACCTGACATAGATCTGTTGATAATAACAAGTGAAGTCAGTGGGGAACATTATAATAACTGTTATATTCATACATAGTAATGCAGTGGGGGAGTTTGAGATTAAGAGAGGAAAAGTGGGAGTTGTTCTGATGAGGACAACCTTGTATCACTCACTGTTTATGGTGTAATGATAAAGAAATGAATGACAAACAAGGGTTAACAATAAGGAAAGGTGTATTTATAAATCTATAGTACAAGCAATTACTTCTCCTAGACTGGTTGCCGAACCAAAGCAAAAGAATCCAGTCTGTCTTACTATTTACTTATAGCTGGAGTGGAAGAACAAGTGAATTCATACAAAAATTGAAACATATTCATCTAAGATTTGAACTTGAGCCACCAATTTCATTTTATACGATGATAACCGTTACCCTTAGCACACTGTTGTTTAGTTTTTTGTACGAATATGATAAATTTTTCATTGCGTGTTATTGAACGTCAATGTTTTTATAAGTAATTTTTTTTTTTCTAAAAAAGAAAGCGAATGATTGTCCTCAGTGATGACCTCTTTTTTGACCAGTATATAATTAGGTACGTCTTTACATATTGCTGTTCAATCAAAAAATTGAGATTCAATTTCACTATACTTCTCCCTTTAGAATAGCAAATATAAGTTTTCTACTCACTTAAACTATTTATGGATATTTATGCTTGACTTTCATTGGCAACTATCCTATTTTGGATTTTTAAAGAGATTATATGCCAAAATTATTGTTTTCAAGATAAGGAAGAAAATTTTTGTAATAAGCTAGGAATTTGATTTGGATTTTAGTCAAAAAGTTTGATTATAAATATTATTTTTCATCTCCTGAAGGGATATTCTAAAAATGATATTTAAAATTATTCATCTTTCATATCTTATTACCCCATAAAAGAAAGAACTACAATTTCGGCATAATTAGTAGCACATTATTTATGAATATTAATATCAAGTGAGTCTTGTACTTTTTTTTTTATTGAAGAATGCACTTTTTCATAGTATTGGTATACTTGATGCTTAGGTTCATCCTTTTAGTGCTCTATCAGTAGGGTTTAGAAAATGCTGTATTCTCTGCAGAGGAGTAAGACATCCCCCACTCCAAAAAAAAAAAAAAGGCTGTCTTGGTTATAACACAAAACTACATTTGATCATGAGGCCCAAGTTCTGGGAAGTGTGGAGTAGCCATTCATTGCCATTACTTTCAGATCTACTCTGACTTTGTGTGGTAGTAACTGATAGAATTCCATCTATGGGTCAAATAGATTCTTCATATTCAACAGGACCATGTGCAAAAAAAATATCTTTCGAAACAGCTACAAAAAAAATGTAAATATGAATGTACAATGAATGTGATTTCTAACTTGTCAGTATAAAATAACCCTAGATAAGTTGACATACTATTAAAATCAATCTATCATTGGTTGGTTGGTTGGGTTTTATGGCATATCAACCTTTGTAGGTTATTTAATGCTAAATCCATTTTTATGTAAATAATCAGTTCTATTTCAAACAATTCAGTTTAGGATAAGTACAAAGTTTAAATGTAAGTTCAGTTTAATTGTGAAAAACATTTCTATTTCAAGCGATTCAGTTTAGTCATGAAGTTCTAATTCAGTTTAGTATAAGTTCAGATTTTGTTTACACACAGTTAAATGTCAAAACAGTTCTATATTAAACAAATCAGTTTAGTGTAAGTACAGTTTCAATGTCAAAAAAGAGTTCTATTTCAAATAATTCAGTTTAGCATAAGCACGCTGTTTAACTGTAAGTACCAGGACATTGGCTTAGTGGAAAGAGTGTTCGCTAATGGTCTGGGAGACTTGAGTTCAGTCTCAGGTCGCGTCATACCAAAGACTTTAAAAATTGTACTTGATACCTACTTGTTTAACACTCAGCAATATAAGGTATGTATCAAGGGTAAAATGGAGCAATCCTGGAAAAGGAGTAGCGTCCTCCCCTACACTTCGTTGTAGTAGCTATTGAAAAAAAGGGCATAGTCGAGGGTGACCAGAAGGCTTCCTTTTCAATAGCTACTACACTGAGGTGTAGGAAAGGGCGCTACTCCATTCCCTGGATTGCTCCACTTTACCCTTGATACATACCTTATATTGTTGAATGTTAAACAAGAAGGTATCAAGTACCATTTTCAAAGTCTTTGGTATGACGTAACCTGGGATTGAACCCCAGTTTCCCGGACCATTGGCGAACACTCTACCTACTAGGCCAATGAGCTGGTTATAACTTCATGGAATAATTTAGTGAGAATAATCAATCATTTTTGAAAAGTTTGTTCTTGTATTGCAATTTATTTTTCCTTATAGTTATTCAAATGTTAAAACACCTGTGAGGATTGATGAATTATTAAAGTTAAAGAAAAGAAAAAAAACAAATAACAAAATAGGAAAATTAAACAATTGTCAATATTTCTCCTTCAACTGGAAATTTAATGTCAAGACCAATTTCAAAAGCTAAGTCTGCTAACCAATTGGATATTTTTGCTAACAGAGTAATATATTTTTAGAATGAATTGTCTAAATAGATTGAAAACAGCAACAATGTAAAAAAAAAAAAAATTTAGAATTAAATTGGATGTTTTCAGAAAAAATGGTAAGAAAAAGAACTTAAGAGGGCATTTTTGGGAACTATTGGATGAATTACTTAACGGAATTTAATCTGTATGTAGATATTGTATTAATAGTTTCTTTTCACAGCAACCTTGAAGAAAAAACTCCCCACAAAAACAGAAAAAGAATCTTTGCATAGAACATATTTACACAAATTTTTCTTTTTTGTTTTAAAGTTGATTTGAAAAGATAGTAAAAAAAAAAAGATGCTTAAGGAAGCACAACAAACAAATAATAGTAATTCTCCTTCTGCCAAAAGTGTAACTTTCAGTACCCAAAAAGTAGAACAGCCAATTTGGGCCTTGTCAGCTCACCGAATAGACTTTCATTTTACAGCCTCCCAAAATGGGCAGTCCTATACCCTACAGATTTTGTGATTATAAGTCATACTTTTACATTTCATAAGAGAAGTCCATACACTAGATAAATCTCAAGCCATATTTCCAAAACACTGTTCTACCTGTATCTTAAAATAGAATTAGATTTTTTGTTTCTTTTTATACAGATATTAAAATAGATGTAAGGTACATTGGAATATTTGGTTGAAATTTATTTGGTCCTCATAATTGTCTGAAAAATAAAATGAGAACAGAAAATAATTTTCATTGGTATTTTGTTTTTGTTTAATAGTCAGGACAAAAAAAATCTTTTTCCTCTTTTCTATTGCTGCTCCTTGGCTCAGTTTTATTTATTTATATATTTTTTCTCATTCTTATAATATTTCATTTTGGCTTATTTTCAATCTGAACTGCTTTCTATTTCTTTATTGAAATTGGCAAAGATATACATATATACATACTCTTATGTTTTTGAGCATTCATATATGTGTGTATATATTTAGATTAAAAATTGTATATATGTGGATACATACATATTTCATTTAACATTTTATGAGAATTTTTTTTGAATGAACATATTGTTCCTTATGAAAACATTTTATGTCTATATATTCTCCAATCAATATCAGCCTTGGAATATAAATACAATTGATTTTCAAATGCTGTTGTTCTATATTATCTGTAAAATTCATTTTTGTAGATTATTCATTTTACTTGTTAGTAGCGATTCTATTCACTTAGAAAAATCTGTCATGTTTGAACCCACAATCCTCATTATCCAACACCATCAGCTTTCATATCCACAAAACAGACAGACATTTTTTTCACCACTTTCTTTTTCCCTTCGTTTATACAGTTGCTTACTGTTGAACCTGTGATAAGAGTGAATGTTTTTATTTAGGTAAGAGTGAAGAATGCTAATCAGTATTTAGTAATTATCTCTATCATATGGAGAATTCGGATGACTAATAAAAAAAGATATTCAGTGTGAATACAGACCCTACAAAGTTATCATTCATTTGTAAATTGGATTGGAAATTGCTTTAGTCTCTAAGTTAAAGCATTTTAAGTGTATTGCTTGAATAAAAATATTGCTTTGATGTGTTGTTTTTACTGGGTATTGTTAAATAAATACATGAGAATTTTATAATTGATTTATTGTTTGATTTTAACAGTATGTCAACCTGTCTAGGGTTATTTTATTCTAAGAGGTTAGGGAACTGTATTCATTGTACATCCCAGTAGGTTAGAGAACTGGATTCATTGTGCATTTGTTGAACTTAGGGAACTGCATTCATTGTACATTCTTCAAGGTTAGGGAACTGCATTCATTGTACATCCCTATAAGTTAGGGAACTGCATTCATTGTACATTCTTTGAGCTTAGGGAACTTCATTCCTTATACATTCTTTTAGGTTAGGGAACTGCATTAATTGTACATCCCTATAGGTTAGGGAACTGCATTAATTGTACATTCTTCAAGGCTAGGGAACTGCATTAATTGTACATCCCTATAGGTTAGGGAACTGCATTCATTGTACATTCTTTGAACTTAGGGAACTTCATTCATTATACATTCTTTTAGGTTAGGGAACTGCATTAATTGTACATCCCTATAGGTTAGGGAACTGCATTCATTGTACATCCTTCAAGGTTAGGGAACTGCATTCATTGTACATTCCTATTTATGTTTTTTTTGTTGCTCTTTTGAGTTTTTTTATTCTATTAAATAGGAATGATTTTTAAATGCATCTATTTGACCCATAACTAAGATCCTAGCAAATTCTACTACTTTGTATTTTTGAAGTTTTGCCAACAAGGTGTTGAGAATTATAGTGATATATATATATATATATATATATATATATATATAGATAGATAAATAGAGCAAAGAACTATGCATTGTTTAATTATGAATTTATACAGTAGACTCTGATGTAATATTTTTTATCCATTCTTTGAAGTAAAACAATAATCATAATTTTCAGCTGCTTTTGTTTTACAAAGTATTCACACAAATATTTCCTACTTATAAACAATCATTTGAAACTTAGGGATTTTCAAATGATATATTAGTAATTTAGATAAGTATTCTTTTCATTTTGAGCTTTTTTCTTTGATAATCTAAAATGATTCCCCAGACTTTATATTTTCATGATTCTAACGTATATCAAAAAAATTAAATAGCTTTTTATAATTTTGAGTAGAGCCATTGATTCCAGGAGTTGTTTGAACTATTAAACTCTTTTTTTTTTGTTTTTGTTAATATAACATTTCAGTCAATTTATTCTACTGCCTTCTTTGTGTGTATAGTCTATAAAGAGATTGACCTCTCTCTTATGAATTGTATCCTTAGAATTATACAAGATTTAAGCTTTGTTTTATTTAGCACAAAAGCCTTGTTATTTCTCATAATGAAGAGAAACATTATTAACATAGTAGAAATTATTTAGACAATTTAACCTCTTCTTTGTAATCTTAGAATTTACTAATTTTAATCTGGCACACTGTATGTATTTACACAACTCCTCCACCTGGTACAACACGAGGTCAATTTTTAGCAGAGTACAACTGATTTGAATTGAGAGTTTTCCTTCTCCTATACTGGTTGCCTCACCAAAACTAAAAACCTAGTCTGCCCATAGCTGGGAGTAAAAAAGATGATTCATGCCTTTCCCAAGAGTATTTGTGTGAAAGTGAAATGCAGTCTCATCTAGAATTTGAACTCAGAGATCACCTTGCCCATTTCCTAAGAAAGTTAGGCCACATGATATTGATTTTAAGTAGTCACCCAGCTTAGTTTTAAGCAGTCTCATTGCTGATTATCTTTGATGATCTATCAGGAATTGATGCTTTAAGAATAACTTGACTGTAAATCAGCCTTGAAATTACATAAAGACAAAGAATATTCTACTTTGTTTACAAGAAAAGGAACTCTGATCTTAAAAAAAATCTCTTTACATCTTAAGAGTTCAGACAATTGATTCAGCAGCCTATCACACTTTAGTCTGTGTTGTGTATGTCCTTGCTAAGATAAACAAAGCAAATATCTCATTAAAAACCATTGTAAACTGTCTTGGTTCAGCATGTTACCTCTTGAGCAATATCTTGACTGATCTACGAATATCACTTTTCAAGCAAGACAGAATAAATGAGAAGAACTCTGTCCATTTCATAGAACTGATTGAAGGAGTTGCCATCACATGTTGAGATTCAATGTGGTAAGCAAGACAGAATAAATGAGAAGAACTCTGTCCATTTCATAGAACTGATTGAAGGAGTTGCCATCACATGTTGAGATTCAATGTGGTAAATCTATTTAACAAAGGAGCAATAGAGTGGGGAAGGATTTGTTTATTTTACACGAATACTCACCCCTAACTTTCAGCTATGAAACTCTGGGAAAAAACTTCTCTTATGTATAATTGACTTTTTGGAAATTGTGGCTGATAAATTGAAACTAAATTTAACATTTGTTCAACTTTTTATTTGGTTTATATCAGCAAAAAATAAGAATTTATATAGTTTGTATAATGTTTCAAAACAAAACTTATACAGTATTTATAGCAAAAGCAAGGATAACTTAACTAGAAAATGTAATAAACTTTCAGTGAAAATAAAAAGTAAGTAAAGTTGGTGACTGTTGTCAAGGGTGACCCAAAGGCTCCCTTTTCAGTAGCTACTACACAGAGGTGTAGAGGAGAGTTCTATTCCTTTTTCTGGATTGCTCCACTTTACCCTTGATCCGTACCTGATATAACTGAGTGTTAAGTAAGAAGGTATCAAGTACCATTTTTTAAGTCTTTGGTATGACTCGACCTGGGATTGAAGCCCGGTCTCCTGGACCATTGGCGAACACTCTACCCACTAGGCTAACGACACACAAATTATTTTTCTGTAGAGGTCTAAAACAGAAATGTTTGCTGCATATTAATTAGTTTGGACCATAAATATCATTTACTTTTAATCATTCTGTCTTAAATATGGTAATGCACATCGCTGGAAAAACAAAAGGTAATATTTAGTTCTTGCGTATAACATGTATCCCTGGCTTTTAGATGTTAAAATCTGGGAAAAGTTTGTATTAATCACAATTAATAATAATTATAGTATTTTGTGCACAGACAGTACTTTGTATCTCCTTATATATACAGAAAAAAAAAACACTTATGAAGGTCCTCATTTTTTTTCTGATTTCTAATATCTATGTAAAGTTTTTCAAAAAGCTTGCCTTTTCTGTTGAAAATCTTTGAAATGTACTGATGTGTATATGAATGACACATTTATATTCTAATGTCACTATCATTGTTAGTGAGGCTTAGAATATGCTGACTGTATACTCTGCAGAGAGGTAACCCCCCCCTCCCAATGGGGTGTTTCTGGGTTTGGCATTAAATTGAATCTGGTGATTAGGCTCTAGTTATGGAGGTTTGGAGAATGTAGACTACCCCTTCATTGTCATGACTCCTTGGTCCACTCTAAATGGTAGTACCTGTTAGGTTCTCATTTATGATTCAAATAAATCAATTTGAAAATTATTAGCATTGGATGGGAATACTTGATACTATATGACTATATGTTGTAAGAAAGGTTATAATTGCTTATTATAGATTATTATTATTATTATTATTATTATTATTAGTCACTTGAAACCATATAATTGCATAAAAACAAATTATTATGAAATAGAAATTGTTACTTGAAACTTTATATCATATAACTGTAAATTATTTGTATTAAGAATAGTTAGTTGAAGCTATAATTGTATACTAAGGATTATGATGAGTTATTTGAAACCATATAATCATGTGCAAAACAAGTGATTCTTATTAAATAGAAATGATTACTTGAAACCATTGTATTTTTTGTATTAGATAGAAATATTTAAAACTGTACAACTGTGACGGTGTCCTTGTACTGTAATGGTTAAAGTGCTGGACTCCAGACTCATAGTAAGCGAGTTTGAATTCACTTTCAGACAAATACCCTTGGGAAAGGTATGAACCCCCTTATCCTCCCAGCTATGGGTTAAATAGTACCACCACTACTGTTTTTCTAGAAGGATCGCTTTGACATTAAATAACCTACAAAGGTTGATATACCATTAAACAAAGAAACCATACAACTGTGTGCCAATTATTTGTGTTAGATAAAAATACTTGAAAACATACAACTATGTGCAAATTATTTGTATTTGATAGGAATACTTGAAACCATACAGCTGTGTGTGCAAATTATTTGTATTAGATAGGAATACTTTAAACCATACAGCTGTGTGCAAATTATTTGTATTTGAGAAAAATATTTGTTAACTCTGCACAAAAATTCTTAAACTATAAAAAATGTACATATAAACATACAATGATTGCAGTTCAATAATTTCTAAGCATAAAATACTCCTAGATGAGATGACATGCCATTAAAATCAATTAATCAATCTTATATCACTGGGTAGAAATACAGATTCTAATGAATTATTGTAACTCACACCATTATCTAGCCACAGCATTTGATAACATGATATAATAACATTATTACCTGGGCACCTTAATGGTGTAAAGGTTAGCAAGCAAGACTAGCAAACCTTCATGAATGAGTTCAATTCTCATTGGGTGCCCTATTCATTCTATAATAATATTATTACCTTGTCTTGTTTCAGGACAGAAAGTATCATTGTTGGATAGCCATAATCATAATGATCTCAATCATAACTGTAATACAATACATATACAAATACAGACAGACTCTGTTGTTTCAGAAACGAATAGTTTATTAATTCCTGAATTCGGTCCATGGTGACACGAGGAGAGAGATACAATTCTTAAAAGTCTTTGCTAACCATACTATGGTGACGTACGGCACATCTCTGTTGGTAGAGATCTGAAAAACCCAACTACATGCCTCAACGGTAGAGAACTCAACTCTATGCCTCAATGGTCCAATCTCAACTGACTCTTTTTCAAAATCCTCAAATTCTCAGGACCATCTTTTCTGGGCGTGATGTCATATACACTCCAGCTCCATTTCCTGTCTGGGGTTTATTATGACAAATAGTGATTGTCATATCGCTTGCGCACAAGTGTAAAACTGCACCCAATGACTATGCACCTGGAATCAGACCCGAATGGTTCAAAGCCCAACCAAAGTGAATGATGAAATATAATTAACAAAAAATGATTAATATAAAAAAATCATTTCTTAATTATTTAACATTATTTTCAAATTGCTTATGCCTAAAGTAAGTGGAAAAGATCTATTTTTCTCTTTAAACTTTGCTTTTTAGTCTGGGTAATGAAATTTCCAAATATTATCTAGACACAGGATTTATGTAGATAGTACATTTATAGTATCATTTGAGACAATTTTTTTTCAAACAAGTGATTTTCAAAAGACATAGTAGTACTTCAGATAAGTATCTCAATTTTTGTAGGAGGTGTCCTTGTGGTGTAATGATTAAAGCAATGGACTGCGAAATCGTAGTAAGCGAGTTCATTCTCCAGTCGCGCTATTACATTCACTTTTGGGCAAATACCGTTGGGAAAGGTATGACCCCCCTTATCCTCCCAGCTATAGGTTGAATAGTACCACTACTGTTCTAGGAGAATGGCTTCAGCATTAAATAACCTACAAAAGTTGATATGCCATTAAACAAAGAAACCAAACCAAACCTTAATTTTAGTGCTTTTTTTTCTTTGAAAACCTTATAGTCTCAAATGATACTCCAGACTTCCTAACATATCAAAAAATCTTAGATGCCTTTTATAATTTTGAGAAGAGCCATTATTTTTTTTCAATGTTAAGTAACTGATGGAGAATTTTCTTGAACTTACTAAACATTTTCATTTATTTTTGTCAAACTTTATCATATAAATACATTTGAATTTTGATGCATGTTTTATTCAGACCTCACGTAACTAAAATCATGCAAATTTGCCCATTTTTCATAGAAAATAGGTTAATTTCTCAGTTTTTATAAAACAGAGCATAAAAGTCTGAAAGGAATAATGATTATTCTCTATAATTTTGCTACATAAGAAATAATACATACTATCTTGGAATAAAATTTATGTGAGTATAATCTGTACATAGTTTTCTTAATTGCATGTTATTTCATGCCCAAATCATCCTTGTAGAACAAAAGCAGGGATACTATTTAACTCATAGCTAGGGGGAGGATAAGAGGTTTCTATACCTTTTGCAAGAGTATCAATGCAAAACTGAATGTAATAGTGTGACTGGAGTTTGAACTTGCTTTCTTTGAGGCTGCAGTCTAGCACCTTAGCTATTACACCATGGGGATTCCCTCTTTTTTTATTCAAAGAAACACTCTGCATTACAGTTGATAAGATGAACAAATATTTTTGAAAAATAAAATGAGCAATTGAAATTTATACAACTTTTTCTGGTAAGAGGTTCATTAAATAAGTTTCCAGACTTTTTTTGTATGGGCACTTTTATTGATAGTACACACATGAAACTCTAGTCCTCCTCGAAGTAATCTCCTCCGGCTGCAATGCACTTGTGGTACCATTCAAACAACTTCTGCAAGGTCCCATGGAAGTCCTCTTGTGTGAGCATGTCAATGACTTTCATCACAGCCTCTTTCATCTCCTCAATTGTCTCATAACGACAGCCTCTAAGTTTTTCCTTGAGCTGAGGAAATAAGCAAAAGTCACAGGGAGCAAGGTCCTGACTATAGAGAGGGTGAGGAAGTGTCTTGATGCCTATCTTGGTCAAATAGTCTGTGATAAGGATGGAGTTGTGGACTGGTGCATTGTCCTGGTAGAAATGCCACTGGTCCGATTTGAAGAGTGCTAGCCTCTTCTGACGGAATATCTTCCTGAACTCCCTTAAAACCTCAGCATAGAAACCCTAACCCTTTGGCCAATCAACTCTGGTGTATTGACTTCCTTACTCCTCTCACACCTCTCATCATTCCTCACAGACTCCCTTCCTTCCTTGAATCTCTTATGCCACTCAAAAACTGATACTCGATTCATGCAAGATGGTCGAAAAGCAGTCTGAAGCATTCCATACATTTCTGTGGCATTTTTTCCAAGTTTAAAGCACAATTTTATTGCATATCGTTCTTCTAAAGTGTCCTCACATCCAGATTGCATTTTTGAAATTCACCAGCTGTGATAATCAGGCTTTAGTAGGGTGTATTTCAATTGCTGCTGTAGCTGTTCATTTAAACCTGAAATCATAAAGATTTGTCAGTCATCTCATAAGATGTATAGCAATAACATAGTGAATTTTCAAGAGTCTACGACAATTTTAAATGCCTGTACAAAAAAAGTCTGGAAACTTATTGAAGACTTTAAAAATGGTACTTGATACGTCCTTGCTTAACACTCAGCAATATAAGGTACGTATTGAGAGTAAAGTGGAGCAAGCCAGGAAAAGGAGTTGCGCCTTCCCCTACACCTAGGGGTAGTAGCTATTGAAAAGGGAGCCTTCTGGTCACCCTCGACTGTGGTTGCCAACTTTACTATATGTATATATTGTAACAGTGTTGGTTGTCACTATTTCACTTTGTGGGTTTGTGGCAAACAAGCCCTTACCTACTGGGTGGGCAGGTATCAAATATACTCTAATCAGGCGTGCAGGCTGAAACTCATATTCTGCCTCCATTTCTTACCAGAACATTAGAAACATAACATTTCACATTATGAATAATACAATGATAGTTTCATTGAAGACATGTATAGCTAATTCCTTTGCCACAGATTTTTCCCCATTGCATGAAGGTGAGTGAACATGGAATCAATAGCTTAGAAGTTTATATAGATGTATATATATATATATATATATATATATATATATAGTATGCATTAAAATCAATAAAAATATATCAACAAGAAGAAATAGCTCTTGATTTTTTATGCACTCTTCACTTCAGAAAATCTGATGAATATGATTTAAAATAGATTGATTTTGAAAAAAAAAATTTTTTTATAAGTATGCTCTTTAGTTTGTACTCAGTGACCTGTGAACCCTTTGGATTCCTACTGTAATAGCTATATCAATGATGATATTGATGCTTCTATTTAGGAAGGAGTGATGAATTTTACTTAGAATTTCATAGTTATCGCTCTCCATTGAATTTTTGGATGATTAAAAATGACATTCAATACAAACTCCACAAAATTATCACCTTGTTAGAAATTTGGACTGAAAATTGGTTTATTTTCTCAGAGTTTTTAGAGTATATTGCTCTCATAAAAGATCTCACTATTATGTGTAGTTTTTATTGGTTTATGGTTACATATATATGCATGCATGTATAATGAGAATTTTACCAATAATATAGATATCTGGAGTTTATCTTTCATAAATTTAAGTCTTGAATGTTGTTCCTGTTTGTTTCTTTTTTTTTCTCTTGGCAGAGGGAGTCAAAATTCATTTTTCTTATAATCATGTATAAAATATGGATAATTTGTACATCATACCCCAAGAACTTCAAGAATAAAAATAAAGGTAGGCACACTTTCTCATGTGTGTGTCAGTTGTGCCTTACTATGCAAGTTTTTCATATTGCTTTAAACTGAAGTCTCAGTGATAACAAATCTTATCAGATCTCCAGAATTCTTCTAATCATTCCAGCTGATCTTAACAGTGCTATGCTTTGGATGCTCTTGGTTTTAACTCTGATCTCTAGTTCTCCCAGTTTCTTTTCATCATTCCAAAGGTTCCAACTACAATTGGTATAGCTGTCACTTTCATGTTCCATAGCTTTTTCAGATTCAAGTATGGATTTTACTTCCTGTGAGATTCAAGATGGATTTTACTTCCTGTGAGATTCAAGAAAGATTTTACTTCCTGTGAGATTCAAGATGGATTTTACTTCCTGTGAGTTTTTTTGCCCCTGCATTTGCTGGTGGTTTTTCACTTGAGTATGAGTGACAGCAAGTCTCCTCAGATATCCAAGAATCTTTGAAGTATTCTGTCAGATCCCAATAATGCTGCAGTTTGGATGGTCTTGATTTGTCTTCCAATTTCCAACTCTTTCAGTCCCTTTTCCAAGCATTTGGAGAGTATTTCAAGTGAGATAATTACAATTGGTATCACCGTCACCCTCTTGTTCCACAACTTTTTTGATTTTCTCTCTGTGGTCTGCCAGGATGGTAAAATCCACTATACAGCAAATTCATTTTGTTGATTATCTCTAGAGATTAGGTGGTTTGTTTTCATCTCAAAATCCTACAGAATTTTGGGTTTCATTCTCCAGGACAACTTCTGGTTTGTGCATGTACCATTTGGTAGTATGGTCAAATTTCGATTTCTTGCACATTTCCCAGTGGATCACCTTCCCACCCTGTCATGCCTAGTCTTATACTTCCTTTGCACAAGTTTGTTGCATTCACTTATGTGATTAATAGTTTAATTTCTATCATCACATAATCTACACTTGCTATTCTGTTGTATATTATCAATTTTTGCTTAATATACTTCTTTTCTTGACACAGTCTGTCTGTATCAGATGTATTGATATTGAATGTGCAGCCTTGTCAATCATAATCAACTTTCTTGTCCTTTGGTTCATTTGTCTTCCCTTGTCCATTTTAAGAATAGTTCTGAGTATTTTACAAGGGGGACTGGCTAGGTGTTTATTCCTTTGATGAGATTTCTGCCACAGAGCCTGGTTTTGAGAAGCTTTTTTATCCATCTAAGGCACTTTTTTCTTATTTTTTCTTTCATCTCTGCTTGTTTGATGGTGTCCATTTCCAATATTTCCAAGTACTTGTAATTTTCCTTTTCTCCAAGCATTCTGATTCCTTTTTGATTTGGTAGTTCTATTCCTTCCATTGTTTGTCTTTTCCTACTTTTCATTATCTGCATTGCACATTTTTCAATGCCAAATTTCATTTCGATATCCCCTTATTATTTGTGTCAGAGTCTCCAATTCTTTTTCCTTTTTTGCAAACAACTTTATGGCATCTATGTAAAGAAAGAGATTAATCTTTTCATGCTATTTTGAAAATTTTTAGCCTCTTGTGCACTTTCCAAG
The DNA here is from genome assembly GCA_963585895.1 of Sepioteuthis lessoniana. Lineage (NCBI taxonomy): Eukaryota > Metazoa > Mollusca > Cephalopoda > Myopsida > Loliginidae > Sepioteuthis > Sepioteuthis lessoniana. The sequence continues at coordinate 9,977,602 of OY757929.1, forward strand.
TATGTAATTAAGTGGCATCATTGCTATTATAAATAGTATCATGACAGTACATTTCATTACAAGATGCTTCTGTGGGTTTTCTAATCTGCTAAAGCCAATTCCACTTTCCAGTTTTTCCTGGCTTCTGTGACTTTGTCTGTAAATGTACAAGATATCAGACAATCTACTATCCAGCTTTGTGGACCATATCATAAGCCTTTTTATAGTCAATCCATGCCATGGCTACATTTTTCCACCACTTTCCTTAAGGATGTATTGATCAATGTACAGTAAATTACCTGTTCCACTTGTTTTCCTGTAGCATCCTTTCTTTTCTTCAGGAAACAGTCTGCAGCATCATAGTGAGTAATAGATCTCCTTCTTAATCTGTGCTGTTAAGATTTTTTACATCATAGGTAGACATGCTATTGGTCTATTGTCGCTAAGAATAGTTCCTTTTTGGGGTCTTTCTGTATCAGGGTAATCTTCTCCTTAGTCATCCATTCAGGTATATGTGCTTCTCTTAGGCATCTACACAGTTGAAGATCCAGTCTGTCATGGATAGAGGTGAATTTTTTAAACCAGAACCTAAGTATGCCCTCATCGCCCGGAGTTTTCCAATTCAGTATTTTTTGAGTGTTTGCTCTGAGTGTTAGCAGGTGTATGTCTCCCTCAAGACCTTCTTTGAGTCCTTGTAATTCTTTTTTCATTCTATTTATCCATTGGGTCTTTCTTTACTTCACAATTGTTTTGCTTCCTTTGCCTCCAGTTGTTTGTTTGTCTTTGTACATTCTCCACCCACTTGTTGGTTGAATTTTCTTTCATTATTTTGGAACATCCAGTTTTGTTTGTATTGCTTGACCTAATCTTGTTATCTTTTAGTCTCCCTTATTTCACCAATATCTTTTGATTCATCTCTTCAAGCTTCATTGCCAGACTTGTCTGCTGTTATGTTTTGGTCTTTTCATCCTAACATATCCTTGCATGTTTTTTCTTTCCTTAACACTCTCATTTGTTGTCATAATTTCTTTATTTGTCTTTCTTATCTAATTCTCTTCGGGCTCCATAGGAGAGCAACAATTTTATCACTGACTCGTTTCACTCCTGCTTGTTTAGTTCAGTGATGTTGCCTATTGGAATATTTGGTTTTAATTTATTTACCCTTTTAGTTTCTACCTTGATTTTTTTCCAATTGTGGTTCCTGAGGGACGGTCATGTTGTCTTTTCAGTCATGATTGTCTTCATTAACTCTACATTTATTTTGTCTTTTCGTGTTAACATTTGTTTTGTGGTGTTGGGGTGTGTGGTGTTTTGGTTTTCAGTATTTTGTGTTTCAATTTGTTTAGGAGGCTCTTGTTTTTCAGTATTTCAATTCAGCTAGACGGATCTTGTTTATATTATTTCCTATTTGCTTGTTGACATATTTCTAGTATTACAAGGTTAGAAAAGCAATCTTTCTTTAATATCATTTTAGCTTGGTCAAAAAATCTTTTGCTTGTTGTATTAAATCTTGCAGATTCTATGCAAATTTCTATCATTCTTTTTCTATATCTTCTTTGTGTCAGATTGTTCTTAAAATAACAGTGAAGTATATGATTGTTGTCCTCCCTAGTTCATTTTTTTCTATTGGTGTCTCTCTGTTTAGTAGTGTTGGAATTCTATCATAAAGCTCAGTAGCTATGAGTCTACTCATATGTGTAAAAACTACCAGTCATGAGTTGAAGTGAGATTATATGGATATTGGAACATTCCATTATTTGCAAGTGGCTAATTCCATTCTCTGGACAGTGATTGGTTGCTGGGCCAGTGAATGAGTATATTAGTATATATACACCGACTTGCTTCAGTTGTGTTATGGGCTTGGTATTGAGTTACCGCCCGTTTTGTTTTTTGTCTGCCAGCTGGACGCTAGCTGGCTCTGCTGAGCCGGTAAGTGTAGTTATCTTAGTTGTTTATTTTGCACGTTAGAGCAGTGACTTCTACAAGTAGTTGCTGGGTCATTGTTTGTGTTACTGAAATTAGAACAGCCAACATTCACAGGATGCTGCTTAGATCCTCCATGTTGGCTATCAAGAGAGCACCTGCCAATCATGACCCCTAGACCTGTTGTTTGGGTCCCACAATAAATTAGGTTGAGATTTGTCATTTTTCATGGGTTGTATATTGTGGCTCTACCAAACCCAGAAGTTGTTTATAATCTGTGCTCCTGTCACAGATGCAACTGGGTACTCTTACAAGAAAGAGGAAAGTTGAGTGGGTCACAAAAAAAAGTTTTAAATTTATCAAGTTTTTACTTACTAAAAAGTTCAACAGTCACCTTTTTTTTCAACTTTTCATTTTATATCTTCATTTGTTACTTAAACTGCTGCTTGGTGTTTGGATTGGCTTATAACTGATACTGTTTAGTGTTTAAGTCCAGGCAATTTTGTAGTATTCATCAATGACCATTCTTTACCCAGAGTTTAAAGTATGCTAAATCATTTACATCATCCCTTTCTGCCCCACCTCCTATAAAATATAAAAATTAAATTCAAAATTAAAATTAAAAAGGAAACCATTAAGTATTACTTTAATTGCATGGCAGATATGTTGGAAATATTTACAAACAAGGAACAATTTTCAGTATATCAGTAAAAATTGGTAAAATATTATTAGTGTGCTTTACCTTGTGTTTGACTCCAACCCTTTGTTTTGTCTTCTTTTGAGTGATGATTATTATTATTAATATTTAAAAACAATGTTTATAGAAAGGTCTCATTATCAACACAGTTTTAGAGATAAGTTATATTTCTCTCCTATTTAAATTTCCTGAGAAAAGAATAATTATACTGCTAATAATGTTTCTAATTATCATTTATTAAATTATAATGTCTATGCTATTTTTCTGAATGTATCAGTTTTTAGAATTAGTTTGAATTTTTCATATAAAGCATCCTAATTGCTTTGCATTTGATGCATATATCTTATTGAATTTCATAAACTAACTGGAGAGATTATAGATCTAACAAAATCTATATTTATAAATGTGCTGACTAAGGTAAACCAACTTGAACAGAATAACGTTTGGAAAGAAAGACTGGAAGTTGGCCAGGAATTTTTGGTAATTTAGTGCAAATAAACATGATTCTAGTAATATTAGAATGCTTGAAAAAGATGATTATTCCTTACAAATTTTGGGGTGGACAATCACAATGTAAATATTGTACCTCAAGTAGATTTTTAATAATTCATGGATAACTTTCTTTAACATTTCAAATAAGAAATGTGTAAGTGTGTGTATGTGTCTAACTTAGTTTTATTTAATACAACAGTATATAGAAAGATGAAGATGGTGTTGTTGTAGACTTTTAAATGGGGAGAACCTTCATGCTTGAGAAATCAATAGTTAAAACTTTAGTTTTCACTTGAATTCAAACTCTAACTTCTGGCATAAGATGTATGTCTTGGTCACAAAACAAGTGAGTATATATATATATATATATATATATATATAATGTGTGTGTGTATGTAAATATATGTGAGTGTGTGTATATATATATACACGTGTAAATATATACATATATGTGTGTATATGTATGAGGTGCCTTCAATAAGTTTCCAGACTATTTTTGTACAGGCATTTAAAATTATTGTAGACTCTTGAAAATTCACTATGTTATTGCTACACAGCTTATGAGATGACTGACCAATTTTTATGATTTCAGGTTTAAATGAACAGCTACAGCAGCAATTAGAATACACCCTACTAAAGCCTGATTCTCACAGCTGGTGAATTTCAAAAATGCAATCTGGACATGAGGACACTTTAGAATGCAATAAAATATGCAATAAAATTCTGTTTTAAACTTGGAAAAAATGCCACGGAAATGTATGGAATGCTTCAGACTGCTTTTCGACCATCTTGCATGAATCGAGCATCAGTTTTTGATGGGCATAAGAGATTCAAGGAAGGCAGGGAGTCTGTGAGGGATAATGAGAGGTGTGGGAGGAGTAAGGAAGTCATAACACCAGAGTCGATTTACCAAATAAAGAATTTCATGTATAAGGACTGTTGTGTGTCTATAGAGACAAGTGCACAGTTTGATGTCAGTGTGGGAACTGTATACACAATTATTCGTGAGGAACTGAAGATGAGGAAGATTTGTGCAAAGTTTGTCCCAAGGGTGCTCAGAGAAGATCAGAAAAAAAGATGTTGTCATGACAGCAAGGAGATGGTCGAGCTGATCAATTCAGATCCTGCAGTTCTTGATGCTCTGGTGACCTGCGATGAAAGCTGGATCTACTGCTATGACCCAGAGAGCAAGAGTTCCCAGTAGAAGCATGCTGGCTCTCTCAGACCAAAGAAGGCCAGACAGAGCAAATCCACCCACAAACTTTTGATGTTCCATTTTTTTTGACAGCACTGACATGATCTATATGCACTGGGTTCTCACTTGACAGACAGTCAACAAGGAATACTTTGTTGAGGTTTTAAGGGAGTTCAGGAAGAGGTTCTGTCAAAAGAGGCCAGCACTCTTCAAATCAGGTCAGTGGCATTTCCACCAGGACAATGCACCAGTCCACAACACTATCCTTGAAACAGACTATTTGACCAAGATGGGCATTAAGATAGTTCCTCAGCCTCCCTATAGTCCAGACCTTGCTCCCTGTGACTTTTGCTTATTTCCTAAGCTCAAGGAAAAACTTAGAGGCTGTCGTTACGAGACAATTGAGCAGATGAAAGAGGCTTTGACGAAGGTCATTGACATGTTCACACAAGAGGACTTCCATGGGGCCTTACAGAAGTTGTTTGAATGGTACAACAAGTGCATTGCAGCCTGAGGAGATTACTTCGAAGGGGACTAGAGTTTCATGTGTGTACTATCAATAAACGTGCCCATACAAAAAAAGTCTGGAAACTTATTTAATGAGCCTTGTATGTATGTATGTATGTATGTGTGCATATATATTTCAGACACTTGCCACTTAAAGTAGAGATGGTTCCTTTTTGTTTAAAACACAGGAATTGTGTTTTATCTGTATCTACATAGAGACCAATGCCTCATGTTGCTTGCTCCAGGCTTGGGCAGGTGTATTTGTGAGAAGCACTGGTTTATCAGCATAGTCTGTATCTCTCATAATTTCTGCAAGATATTTCCTGCTTCTTGTCTTTTTAATGTGAAGCAATTTTCTTTTTTAGATTTGTTGATGTTTGTAATTTGTAATCTTGGCAGATTATAAGTAGATATGATGCATATGTATTTCTTTGCAAGACTCCAATGTCAATGTCAAAGAAGTTGGTGTCACCATTGGTTGAGCAAACCATTGCCTTCATGTTTTTGCAAAGTATCATTATAGTAGAAACACTTTCTTTGGGGAGGTCATATGCTATCAGTATTTATTCCATCTTTCCTCTGTGTATGGAATTAAATGCCTTGGAGAAATCTATGAACAATAGTGTTGCCTAGATGCTATGGTAATTAACAAAATGTTTATAGATGTTTGTATTTGGTAAATAATTCATTCTATTTGTTGAATTATTTGTTAATATCTTCAAACCTGAATATCTGAAGCTTTTCTTTAAGGTATAAATTGCATTTAGACCTGTGACCTGAATAAGCATTTAGAATGCTTCACAATGGACCATTTGACTTGTGTGGACCCACCTTCCTTGACTTTAATAGACCAATAATACTTTGATAAGGTGCTGTTTTCATATTTTCTATTTGAAAGGCTCATTCTCTGGCTCTACAATCTAGATTTAAAGCAATTTTGAATAGAATCAAAGTCATTATAGGTACTGATTGAGGCTTTGTAAATCATATTATTAATGAGACAGGCCTCATTTTAGGAGCCTGTTTCACTTATGTAGCAATCACAGCTAGGTTTATTAGGATTAAGAGTTTGATATCTTTGGGATTGATTGATTTCAATGGCATGTCAACCCATCTAGGGTTATTTTTATGCTCTTGGCTTAAAATAACCCTAGATGTTTTGGCAATTGCTTTCAGTGTAAGTTCATATTTACATTTGCTGTGCAGTTATGTCTTAATAGTTTTTTTTTGCACTTAGTCCGATAATAATTTTTAAACATATCTATTTGATCCATAGATAAAACCCTAATAGTATTACCTCTCTGGGTAATGACAAGGAGTACACCACTCTCCCCAGATGTCTAGAGCTGGAGTCACACTATCAGATGCATTTTAATGTCCTACTCAAGACAAAAATGATATCTTTGTATTAAAGTCAGTAATTTATACATATTTCTTGAAGATGAATAACCGACCTTTAAGAAATTTCTATTAAAGATTTTCTTCAATGGACAAAGCTTGTGAAAATGTTTATTTACCAATTTGAGGAACGTTGCTGTCATAAGGTGGATTAAAGGAAATTATGTGTTTTTACTGTGACAAATTGGGATTTAAACCAGGATTCTTCAGGGCATTTTTATCAACAGGTATATCACTATTAAATACTGTCTTATTCATGGAATTAGAAGATAATCTACTGGATATATTATTAATGTGTTGTGTAAACAATTTATAAATTGATAGACTTCTTGATGTTAGTATAACTAGATGTATTATTAGTCTTTTGAAATGGTTTATATACTCTGTAGGAAAGATTAAAATTAACACACAGAAAATTAATTTCCTTAAATTATAGGATTTTAAAAATCAAATGAGTTCTTTCTTGTCTCTGATGACTTAGTTGAGATGATCATTTTGGATAATCATTAAGCTATCATCATTGTACAAATCTATATCATATATGCTAAATAGATTAGTCAATTTCTGAAGCAAGAAAACCTTAACCATTTCTCAAGTTTCTACACCATCATATGTGCCTATCATTCTATAAAAATTATGTTTGTCTTTTTATTTTTTAAGTCCATATTTGAGTATCCTGTTTGGCAAGATTAATGGTCCCATCTAATAGTTTTTCACTAATACAAGTTTTTGACTCATTTATTCCAAACTGTCTTGTTTATTATTGTCAATGTTGATAAACCAATTTATTGCTCTTTTCGTGATTTTTTCCCATTGATTAACACCTACAGTTCGTGATATTTTTGGTCTACCCCTCTAAAATATTACTCATTTGGCATGGGGATATCTGCAGGGGGTAAGTCCCCTCTCCCAATGAGTATCCTGGATTTGATACTAAACCATCTGAATGTGAGGTTCTAGTCCTGGAGTTTTGGGGAATATGAGTACCCCTTCATTGCCATTATTCACAGGTCCGCTGTGACCCAGATAGTAATATCTATTAGGGTTCCATCTATGGGTCAAATAGAATAATTTAATTATTCACTATACTTGAAACCATTTAACTTGTGCAAAAAAAATGAGCTCTGACTTGTTTAAAAATAATGTTACTCACACACAATTTCCTTACAAGTCATATATATATATATATATATAGGGGGTGTCCTTGTGGTGTAATGGTTAAAGCGGTGGACTGCGGAATCGTAGTACGTGAGTTCGTACTCCAGTCGCGCTATTATGTTCACTTTTGGGCAAATACCCTTGGGAAAGGTATGAACCCCCTTATCCTCCCAGCTATGGGTTAAATAGAACCACTACTGTTCTTCTAGGAGAATAGCTTTGGCATTAAATAACCTACAAAGGTTGATATGCCATTAAACAAATAAACCACACCTATATATATATATATATATATATACCATACAACACAATCAAAACAAATTCTGTAAAATGGTCTCACTAAAAATTCTGATTAGTTTTGGTAGGTTTTAACAGCCTAAAATAAAGTTTGAATTTAAAGTTAGTTTTTCTGGCATATCAACCATTTTAGGTTATTTAATGCCAAATCCTCTTTATACATATATATTAAATATATAGGATTTGTAAACACATTTTGTTGATACTCATTCTTTTGCAGACAGTTAAATGGTTCAAATCATTGCTGTGTATCACTTATAATTCAATTAAACATCAGTCATTTGTTTACCCAGGATCAAAACAGTTCAATTTCAAACAATTCAATTTAGCATGTCATTTGTTTGCACTCAGTTTAAATATCAAACAGTTCTGTTTGAGCCATAGATAGGACCCTATCAGGTGCTACCACTCCAGGTCAGAGTGAACCTAAGAGCAATGGCAATAAAGGGGTTCTCCACATTTTCCAAAGCCCCAGCATTACTGGAGCCTCTCCATCAGATTTTGTGTTATATCTAGGGCACTCATTGGGATGGGGTCTTACTCCTCTATAGAGACACAGTCAGTGTATTCTACAGCTCTAGCCAATTAGGCTTGAATTTAAAGTTAGTCCTGGCTTTTTTTCTGCTAATAAAAGCTTGGTTTTGGTAAATTGTTAACTGAATATTGGTTAGGATTTTGTTGGATTCAACATTTATATGTTGCACCCAATGTTCTGGAGCTTTTTTTATAAGGCTTGGTGGCAGTTGTGACTAATAATTTATTATATCTGCTCTGTCAGTAGGGTTTAGAATATGCTGACTGTACCCTTGCAGAAGGGTACCCCTATTCTGCCAAAATTATGTCCTGAGTATGATACTAAACTGCATCTGATGGTCAGGTTCCACTTCCAGAGATCTGTGGAGTGTAGAGTTCCTCTTCATTGCTCTTTACTTCCAGGTTCACTTTGACCTGGAGTTGTAGTACCTGTTTGGATCCTATCTCTGGGTCAAATAGATCTATTAAAAAATTATTGGTATCTTATTGTTGTAGAATAACAACAAAAATAACAATAACACTAAGTTGCTCAAGGAGCCTAGCTAGGATCCAACTGGCAGACAAAAATACTAAATTGAAAGCTGTATTTATACAAGAATATGCCCACATATAGACCAGCAAACCAATCATGATTCAGAGAATGGACTTGCCCTCATGGGCACAATGGAATGCGCCAACTGCCATATATGACTCTCCTTCTTCAGAGCTTGGAAGCTTATTCAATGTTATGCAACTGAGTGCTGATTTTGATAACCTATCAAACTCAATAATTGTACTACTTGATACAATATAACTATAAATATTTTGTAATTGGTCTAGTGGGTAGAGTGTTTGCCTAATTGTCCGGGAGACATGGGTTCAGTCCCAGGTCGCGTCATATCAAAGACTTTAAAAATGGTACTTGATACCTCCTTGCTTAACACTCAGCAACATAAGGTATGTATCAAGGTTAAAGTGGAGCAATCCAGGGAAAAGAGTAGCACCCTCCCCTACACCTCAGTGTAGTAGCTATTTAAAAGGGAGCCTTCTGGTTGCCCTCGACTACAGTCACCAACTTTACTTTTACTATAATTGTTTACTAAGAATTATTATTAATTGCTTGAAACTGTATGACTGTGCAAAAGTATGACAATTATTACATAGAAATAATTACTTGATGCCATGTAATTATTAGTATTAGATAGGAATACTTGAAACTATACAACTGTGTGCAAATTATTCATATTAGATGGGAAAACTTAATATCCTACACTTGTGTGTAAAAAGCTCTGAAGAAATAACAACATAAAAAATTTAAATATTAATGCACAATGAATGCAATTCTCTAACCTCTTGACATAAAATAATCTTAAACTGGTTGACATGGTCATTAAAATCAATTAATCATAATTTATTATAAAATAATGGTCCAACACTGTAAAATTTATTGGACCAGTCACCTTCAACATCCTTAGTTATGGGTTAAATAGTACCACTAATGATCTCCTACAAGGATGGCTTTGACCTATGAAGTTTGATATGTCATTAAAGAAACCAAGCCTTTAATGTAAATATTCTAAAAGGTTTTAATTTGCTGTATATTGTTCTTTTAGCCTCTCTTGAAATTCATTCGTTTTGTTGGTAAATTGTAAGTTCTTAACAATGTTAAACATTGTCTTCTCAAAATTACTATTTTAAGGTGGTTGGTAATTGTTACTTTTAAAGCTGAACATTTCAAAGTTGGAGGATTTATTTTCTTCAGAAGAATTAGCAAAAAATAGTTTCCAATGAATTTGCTTTAATAGATTTTTAATTTTAATCACAAACATTGTTTTGTTTTTATTCTGACTTGGAATGGGGTTCTTTTTCAAAGAATAGTTGAATATTGTGTCTTAACAAAAGGATAATCAACTAAAGATTAAATTTGGAGCTTCTTTGTAATATTAATAAAAATGATGTACAAAAGACAAATGTTGGATTAATAATAAAAAAAAGTCCTCAATTGCTGGCAAGCAGAGGGGTATAAAAACTAGAATAAAAAAAAAATTGCCAAAATTTGAGCATTTTTTATTATTCATCCAATGTTTGTCTTTCGTACATCATTATCATTGTTATATATGTTTCATCTGAAGACTATTTTTTTTTTTACTAATACATGAAACTTATAGTTATGGGACTGACATAAGGAGGTGAGAAAACATTTATTTTAGGTTTTATCTTGCTCTACAGGCCTATGTTTGAGCACTTTTGTGATCTAGAAAATTTTTTTTATAATTTCTTCATTTCACTATATATATATATATATATATATATATATATATATATATATATATATGGGGTGAATTGCGATGCCAGGCAAAATGTGTGGGCTGGTAAGTAGTACCTCACCAATAGACTGATAACCTGATTGACCTCTCTAGTTTCAGTACTCTTATGTTACTAAGCAACTTACTGCACACTACATTACTTGTAGGTGTCTGTATATGTTATTTATCTATTGTATAATTAAATCAATAATATTGTCCCCCACCCCCAGGCTGATAGTTTAAATTTTCAACTTGCTAACCTATCATAACTACATTCCATGGGGACATTTTTTTTTACTTTTTAATTTGATTAACTTGTCTATCTGTAAAAATATGTGTGCAGTTTTATACAGAAACATTGAATATTCTACTCTCTCTAAAATAAACTGCCAGTTATATTATACAAGTATACTTTATATATTATGCATTTTCTCTTTTCATAAAGAATATCTTAATGTTGTATTATTATACTTTATATCAGAAGCTAGTATTTGTCTTGGTTAGAAAATATTGCATCAAATTATGTTGATAGCACAGATTCCCTTGAATTCCATCTCTATCACCCATTGCTTTTAGTAGGTCTTCTAGACAGCATCCAATGTCCACACAGCTGATGAATAGTCTTTATTAGTCAGCTGACACTGGTGTGTCCATATTTGGGAACCCACCAGGCAACTTCTTTCAAGAGTTCATTCTTAGCTTTTTAGCAATACCCAGCATGTCTTGTATATCTTACTTGGATGGTTTGTAAGATGGGGGGGTGTAACTGACCATACTTCTGCTATTTTATGGGGTGCTGCTTCCAGGATTTGTTCAAGACAGCATGTAGCATCCTTCTGGGGTTCCCATCTAGCTTTTTCTCCAATCACTTTATTAAAGTCCAGGTAGTGCAGCTATTTAATAGTACTGATAGGGGTGCAGTTTAAAAGAATTTCTATTTTATTAGAGAGATTAGATTTCCATATAATCAATGATAACCTGAGTTATCTTTCTAATTTCAATACTATCATATGCTATTAAGACATCTCTAGTGTTTATTTACTAAGCTTTACAAGGCAACAATTATGATATACTTGGTAAAAATCAAACTTAACAACCATTACACCACATAAGATGCTCTTCTCTCTATATTAGTTGTAGGTAATTCTTGATTGATGATCAAACATTATGAATTAGGAAACATTTGTCAAGAAACAGCTGTCCATATCAAAATTAGAATTAAATGAACAGATAAGCTGCCTTTGAAGACTACATTCACTTGTTATAGGTAAGAAGAAAGATTTGAGTGACTAAAACAGCATAGTTTGAAGGATACTCATGTTTAGTTATAGGGAGTACCTATAGCAGTGATCTGAGGAGGGAAAACAAATTCCCAACCACTTATAAAATATTTGTGACCAAAATTCATTGATCCCAGAAGTAAATGTATTCTAATATCCATTTCATATAACTGCCCAATGTTCCCCATACATATATATATAATGTATCGTAAAAAGTTTTCGTTTTTTTTTTAATATTTAAAAATCTATTAATTCTGGTTCAGTGGGTAGAGTGTTCGCCAATGGTCTGGGAGACCTGGGTTCAATCCTTGGTTGCGTCATACTAAAGACTTTAAAAATGGTACTTGATACCTCCTTGCTTAACACTCAGCAATATAAGGTACATATCAAGGGTAAAGTGGAACAATCCAGGGAAAGGAGTAGCACCCTCTCCTACACCATCATGTAGTAGCTATTGAAAAGGGAGCCTTCATGTTGCCCTTGACTACAGTTACCAACTTTACTTTAATTCTGTATGATTTAGGCTTTTGGTTATCATTAGAAGATGTTTCTTTCAAGACTGAAAGTCTTATGAAGGCTAAGGAATTGGCTTCATCTGTGAATAAAACTTTAACTTAATGACTTCGCCATTCAATTTTACTTGTTTATTAATAATTTCAAATTAGATTTTTGTTTTTCTTGAAGATTTTCAATCAAAAAATCAGTCTATGAAAGGTAATAAGTTTTTAAATTATTAATTTTTCAAAACGTTTTCAATATGTAAGTTAATGAAATATATATGAGGGATGTCTGAGAAGTAAAATACAGACATTTACTAATCTAACATGTTTATTACTTTACAAATAAAACATTGCATATGTTACCAGCACTACTATGCTACTTTTTCATGTGATAAAGTAACTGATGATAATCCTGAAATAGAACTTGGTAGATTTTAAAATTTACTTTTATATTTTGGATGAAACATTTACTTTTATCTTTTAATTTTAGTTGTTTTGTTTTTTTCCAACTCATGTGGGGTGTCATTCCTATAGATAGTGTTAAACAGCACATATTGAAGACAATAGTAAAGGATGAATGCTTAGTGAGAAGCCTGCTTATCCATACCAGTTGCTTTATCAACTAAACTACAAAAACCATTGGTCGGAAACATGGTGCTGTGACAGATCAAGAGATGAAATAGAGGATGAGTTATAGGTGGGATTTAGGCTTCTGCAACACTGATGGCTCTTGTAGCTTAGTTGCTAAAGCAACTAGTATGAATAATCAGGTTTCTTACTGCTCTTTAGGATCTTATCCTTTATTCTTGTCACTACTAAGTGCTGTTTTTTGCTACTGTAGAAATCATTTCTCAAGTGAGTTATGATAAAGCAATAAGATATAAAAGATGATAGAAAATATAAAAAGGAAAATTCCCTTATTATATCATACAAATAACTCCCCACTCATGATCATCTTCTTGAATATGACTTAGCAGAGTGTTCTGAGAGGAGCATCTGGAGGAAGGTCATGAGAGGAAAATTGTCAAATAGCAGGAACTTGTGAAACACTGTTGGAAGGTCTTTTGTGAGCCAACAGAAATGGACTTTCAGTGATTTGCAGAGTGCTTCATCTGCAAAAGCCTTGACTAGACTTGGTATAACGGAAGCTACTAAAAGATTGGGGAGCATAAGAACTATCAGAGAGACTTTTGAAAAAGTTACTTGGTGGCTCTTGATTAAAAGAGTGAGCCCATAGATTATTACTGCTGGGATGCAAACTGTGAAGAGATCAATCCCAGCTGGATTGCCTATATGAGGGTATTTTGGTGTTGATGAACTCTTAACATCATTGATGATGCATCCTGGCTCATCTGTGAGATGATTTTAGGAACAAACTCATCATCATCAAGGCATGTTAACAACATGCATTCCTTTGACCCTCTCTCGCTATCCATTCCTATTGGCAAGTTCTCTAAATGGCATCCAGTATCCTCATAAATCCACTGAAAGTTTTTTCTTGTCAGCCAATACTAGTAAGAGTCCATTGGAGAATGTTGCTTACGAGTTTTTTCTTATCTCTCCAGCAGCCCTCAGTATGTCTTGTTCATCTTACTTGGATGTTATATGAGATAGGAGGTAAGTGGCCATACAGCTGTTGTGTTGTAGGATGTTGCTTCTAGGATTTCTTCAAAATGGCATATAACTTTTGAAAAATTGAAGGAACTATGGTATAAGTATGTAAAATCCCATGGGAAGTACTTTGAAGAGGTCTAAGAGGCTTTTACCTTGAGCAGGCTATTTTTTTTCATTAGTATTAAATGGCTGGATGCTTTTTGAGCAAACCTCATTAATATAATGATCTTCACTGTTAGTTCATCATACTGTAAATTACAGTTTCCATATTTTTACTTTGAGGACTATATAAAACTGTGTTTACTTCAGCAAAGAAAAAAAGTTTACAACATGAACAAGAAGGTGGTATTAATTGTAGATAGCATCTATTCACACTGTATAAAACTGGCTTCGTAATGGGTTCATCATTGGCACACATATTTGGAAAGATCACACGGTACATTGCTTCAAGCTCACTTCATGATAAAAGAAGACATTTTTATTGATAATTGGAAATGTTCCAACAACATGTTGGTTACTTTCATTATCTTTCCCTTTCATTACTTCTGACTTTTGGGGTTTTTTCCATTGGATATATTTTTTTCCTTTTTTTTCTTTTTCAAGTAAACTTTTCAAAGTTTTAAATATAAGCATAATAGTGATTGTTTTTAAAAATGAATTTAGAACAAAATTTTGTTTCCCTGTTAGATTTTGCTTTCAGTGATATCCGAGTGGAAATAATTCTTATTGGTCAGTGTTTACTATAGCATTGAAATTTCATATTAAGGAATTGATAAAGTTTGAATTTTATTCTTGATTGATTTGATTCTATTAGCAATCTTTTTGTCACTTGCTGGTATATACTTACCTGATACAGGTAAACCCTACTCCTATCGTCAGATTCAGGAAGCTGTCCTCTCAGGCAGGATCTCTCTTATTGCATTCAAAGGTGGAGAGTCAGGATCAATCCTTGATGCCTGGAGTGACCTTAAAGTAGAATGCTGATAAAATTGAGCTATTTTTGGCACCACCCATCTGTTTTAATTAGGATCTCTGCTGTAAAATTATCTTGTGACCTCCTAATTTTGTATTGGGAGGAGATTCAAATATCTACTTAATAATGGTTGTTAATCATAACATGTTTATTTCATTGTTTTAGCCATTGTGAGCTTTTATACAATTTGAGATTCATATTTGGATCACCATGTTGACTGTATCCCTTGTAAAGGCATAGGACTCTCACAAAAGGGGTGTCCTGAGTATGACATTGAACTGAATCTAGTGGTTAGGTTTCAGTTCTGTAACTCTGGGTGGTGTAGAGTACCTTTTCAGTGCCATTATTACCGGGTATACTCTTACAGAGTGGTAGTATCTTTTGGGGTCCCATCTATGAGTCAAATAGATCTTTTTAAAATTTATTGGTATTCAATAATAATACTTGATGGAAAGAGGGGATTATTTTCTGAGTTTGCCACCTTATAAAAATAGAAACAGTCTATAATTTTCAGGGTTGGTCTATCTTGAAGGTGAGAGATAGAATATAAAAAAATTCTTGAAAATCACATTATAATAGTTTTTGAACATTTATTTGTATTTTATTGAAAAAATAAGTATTTCATCCCATAGCAAACCATAACTCAGTACTTGGTGAAGAAACTCTTGTTGGCAAGCGCAGCAGCCAGACGTTTCCTGTAGTTGGTAACCAAGTTTTTACAGATCCCAGGTGGGATTTTGGCCCAATCTTCTTTGCAGATCCTCTCCAAATTTGTAGGTTGTTGTTCCTATTTACCCAACCCCTCCGCTCGGGCAGGATATGACACAAGGTCAATTTTTAAGCGGAGTTTAACAGGTTTGAATTCAGAGTTTTCCTTCTCCTAGACTAGTTACCTCAACAAGGCTGAAGAACCTAGTCTGTCCTACTAATTACCCATAGCTGAAGGGAGAATAATTGGATTCATACCTTTCCCCAAGGGTATTAGTGCTATGTGAAATGCAATCATTCAGGTCCAGGATTTGAACTCGTGTCTCCGTGTCCATATCCTGCGATGATAACTATTACACCACGGGCACCTTTGTAGGTTGTTGTTGGGCAGCACATATCCTCAGCTCCCTCTACAGATTCTCTAAATTATTAAAGTCGAGAGACTTACTTGGCCTCTCCACTACCTTAATATACTTCTTCTTGAGTCATTCCTTTGTTACCTTAGCTGTTACCTTGCTTTGGGTCATTGTCATGGTGGAACACCCATTCATGATCCATCTTCAGTGTCCTGGCTGAAGCAAGGTGGTTTTTACTGAAGATTTCCTTCTACTTGGCCCCATCCATCTTTCTCTCGACCCGGTGTAGTTGTCCTGTCCCCTTAACAGTTCTAAAGTATAATGTTTCCACTACCATGCTTAATGGTTGAGATGGTGTTCTTGGGGTCCAAGTCAGCTTTTTTTTCTTCCTCCAAACACAGTGAATCAAGTTGATGCCAAAAAGCTCAATTTTAGTCTCATCTGACCACAACACTTTCTCCCAAACCTTCTCTAAATCATCCAGGTGTTTATTTGCAAACTTCAGACAGGCATGTACATGTGCCTTCTTGAGTAGAGGGACCTTGCAGGCACTATATGATTTCAGTCCATTACAATGTAGTGTGTTACTAATGGTCATCTTGGTGACTGTGGTCCCAGCTACTTTGAGATGATCAACAAGCTTTTACTGTGTAGTTCTGGGTTGTTCCCTCACCTTTCTCATCATCATGTTTACTCCAAGTTGGGAGATCTTGCATGGATCTCCAGACTGAGGGAGATTGGTATTTCTTCCATTTTTTTTATTATTGCACCAACAGTTGACTCCTTCTCACCTAGCTGCTTGCCAATCGTCTTGTAGCCCATTCCATTCTGGTGCAGGTATACAATTTTGTCTTGGATGTCCTTAAACAATTCTTTCATCTTGCCCATTGTGAAGAGATTAGATTCTGATTCATTGACGAATTCTGTGAACTAGTGTCTTTTATACAGGTAATGAGTACTTGATCAGGAGTAATAAATGAGTAATAGGACTTATCTATATGCCTCCTGGTCACATAACCAGTCTGTGGGGCCTGAATCATTGCTGGTTGGTAGGGGGTAAACTATTTATTTTTTCAATGAAAAACAAAAACAAAAATGTTCAAAAATTGATAAAATGTGATTTTCTAGAATTTTTTTATATTCTACCTCTTACTTTCAAGATGGACCTACCCTGAAACATATGGACCATTCCTACTTTTGTAAGGTGGCAAACTCAGAAAATTAGCAGGAGATGAAATACTTATTTTCCTCAGTATATATAATGGTAAATTATTTGTATTAAGAATTGTTACTTAAAGCTATAATTGTTTAATAAAGATTATTGTTAATTTTCATGAAACCACATAACTGTGTGCAAACAAATGACTATTATTAAATAGAAATACTTACTTGAAACCATATAATTATTAGTATTAGACAGGAATACTTGAAACCATACAACTGTATCCAAATTTTTTATTAGATTGTAATACTTGATATCATATAACTATGTGCCAAAAACTCTCACAAAACAACTACACAAAAAATGTAAATGTACATTGAACCTGATTCCCTAACCTTTAGGCATAAGATAACCCTAGACGAGTTCACATGCCATTAAAATCAATCAATCAAGTTTCTTTAACCCTCAGTAAATAACTAAATTTTCTTTCTATCAACACTGAAAAGTTTACTTTACCCTTTCATTGGCAGATAATTTTTTACTCCTTGTGAAGTGGGCAAATCATTTTCACAAAATTTACAAAATAGTGGACATGTTCAAACAGGACAATTACACATATATAAAAATACAAATAAAACATAATAATTTGATCAGCAATTATGTATTATTATATATACTAAAGCTGATGTATGAGCAGATAATTTGGTTTAGGATGAAATTCAAACTCCAAAAGTCTAGAAATCTCTCTTAGGAAAGGAAAAGTGAATCAATATAAATGCTTAGGTAGGTGGTCAAAGAATCCCCACTGTGTCAGAAGAACTGTTGAAATTTTGGGACATTGGTTTGATGAGTCCTTGAAAGATATTAATCAAGCAAAAGAAATATCCAGAACATTTCAAGAAGGCTTCCATAAAATTGATCAATGTCCATTACAAGGAAAATTCAAGGTTTAGTGCTGGCAGTATATATTTATTCTGATGTTATTATGGCCCCTACTTGTATACAAAATTGTTACAAGTACAGTTGAGTCAGTGGAGGCAAAGATAAATAAATATATCCAAAAATGGTTGGGTTTACCTCCAGGTTTGTCTGATGTTACTTTGGACTGCAAACAAACAAAATTAAAATTACCATTCAAATCAATTGTGGAGGCATTCAAATTCAGGAAGATCAAACTCCAAATGATGTTGGATGACTCAAAGGATAAAGTGATAAGATCATTAAATCCTAAATTGAAAATAGGAAAGAAGTGGTAAGTCAGGGACACCATAAGAAGTGCTAAGGTCAACCTAGCTTTCAAGGAAATCATTGGACACACTCAAACAGGGAGACAAGGGTTACAAATGAATGAAAAGCTGTGGTGGTCAAAAACTACTGGCAAAAATTGTTGAGATATGGTCATTCAGGATGGAAGGAGTGAAGTGGACAATAAAAGATTCCTAAAAGAAGGAGTCCAGCAATCCCAACAAGGCCAATAGACAAAATGGGTGGAGATTTTGCAAAAGTCTATTACTTGGAATGATATCTGGCAGATGGCTCTTCCCTGGTTGAGTTTTCTAATACATTCTATGTATGACCAGCTTTCTTCTAAAGACAATCTTTTTAAATGAAAGAAAGAAAGTGATCCTACCTGTTTCCCATGTAACGACAAACCACAAACATTGGAGCATGTCCTTAGCTCCCATAAGACTGCTCTTGTTAATGGGAGATATACCTGGAGGCACAATAGAATATTGGTTGAGTTGGTCTGATTTCTAAAGAATTATATGAAATCTGAACCAATTATTTCAACCCAGGAATTTGTTGCAGAGGGGTGCAAAATATATGCCAGCTCTAAGCAAACAATCAAACATTGAGCTATACTTGGTCAAAATCTTCTTGGATCCAGTGGAGATTGGGAGGTATCTGCCAACCTACCTGGATGGCACAATGATTACCCAAAAACAATATCTAGTAAGGGTCTGCTACCAGATATTGTTCTTTTGTCTTGAACGAACCTTAAAATCATTATGGTAGAATTATCAATACCATATGAAAGCCAGGTTGGAGCAAAGCCAAACTAGCAAAGATGAAGATCTTAAAAAAGAGCTGGAAAAGGAAGAGTATAGCATGATTGTGAAAGCTGTGGAAATAGGATCAAGAGGATTCATAGCAGGCACCCTGTACCAGTTTCTGGGTCTAATCGGATTCAAAGGGCATAATAGAGTCAAATGTATAAGACAGCTCATAGAAGTACCAGAAAATAGTTCCATTTGGATAAAACAAAAAAAGAAATATCCCTTGGAAGAATTCAAATAAAGATCATTAAACCAACACCTGATCGCAAATGTGTCACGAGATTCACGTAGTTTTTTGCATAACTTATGCAGATATTTTTTTTTTCAAATCACATTTTGCCGTTACACTTCTGAATCTGCAAAAAATATAATCAGACTTCAGTGATATACATTTATATTCAATGAAGGGGCCAGTGTTCAAATAAAACCATTGAGAGGAAGGCCTAGAAATGATGCACATTCTCTCCTGATGATCCTAATACTATTTATCGAAAAAAGGAAAAGAAATGAGGCTAAAACTTTCATTCAACAAAGAAAATTCCATTGTGTAGAATTATTTGGTGGAATGATAATGACATGAGTAGCATCTGACTGTCCGCTCACTTTTTGGTGAGAATCAATTATTTATTAAGTAATTTTCTTCTTCATGAAAACAATCAAGCACCCACTTTTGATTATGATATTTTGCAAAACAACCTTTACACAACCCTATAACACAGTGGGGCCTCCTAGCTATGTTTCTATACATTAACATTGAATTAGTCAATGAGTAGCCAACAGGATGATGCCTAACATTGCACTATTGCTAAAGGAAAAATATGTCACTCTGCTTGTGTACTGTTGGTGACAAAAAATATTGCTCTGCTTGTAAAAGAATGAACTAACTTTTTAAACAATGAATAATAAATAACAGTTCGTATAAACTTTACTCTTTTGGAAGTAAATGTACTTTGTTTTAAATGTAAAATATGACCAAAAGTTTCAACAGTTTAAAGATTTTAAAAGAAACTGGTATATAAATTAATAGCAAAGAGATTTCAGTAAACCAATAGAGACCAACAATATATAATGGGAAATCAATAGCAAGATCAACCATGGCAAATAGAATAATATGATTATCTTAATAAACAAAATCTTCATATTTTAGTAGTCAGCAAAAGAGTTCACAAAATATCAATAAAGATCTGGGCAACCCAACTCAGGAGCTAATGATTGATAAGTAATTTCTATTCTCTTGGAATATAGAGTAATATCTAAAAAGTCCCCAAAAGCCACAAACATAACAACAGAGTTAAATAAACATTCAAGAGGTTGAATCAGTCACTATTGCAGAGCTAAAAAGCATGTTACAATAAGAAAAACTGAACAAAATAATTCAGTAGGTATAGAAGAATAACCTGCTGACCTTTCTGAACAGACTTCCTCAAACTTTTAGCCACTCTGTCAGCAGAACTTAGAATACACTGACCTTAAATCCTCCACAAAAACGTGTGCCCTTGGTATGACACTAAACTGCTTCTGATGTTAAAACTTCAGTTCTGGAACTCTGGATAGTGTGGAGTACCTATTCATTACCATTACTCCCAGGCCCACTCTGAGCTTGAGTGGTACTACCTGTTAGGTTCTTATTTGGGTATGCCCAGTTGGCTGGGGCTGGAGAATATACTGACTGCTTCTCTGCAGAGGGGTAAGACTCCCTCCCAATGAGTGTCCTGGATATGACACTAAACAATCTGATGGTGAGGTTCCAGTGATGGTGGGACTTTGGAGAATATGGAGTACCCCTTCATTGTCATTGCTCCCAGGTCCACTCTGGCCCGGCGTGGTAGCACCTGATTGGGCCCTATCTATGGGTTAAATAGAACTAAACTGCATACTTATGCTAAACAGAATTGTTTGAATAAGAACTGTTTGAGTGAACTGAATAGCTTGAAATAGAAATGTTTTTGACAATTAAACTGTGTACTTACATTTAAACTGCATACTTATGCTAAACTAAATTGTTTGAAATGGAACTGTTTTTGACTTTGAAACTGTACTTACACTAAACTGAATTGTCATATATAGAACTGTTTTGACATTTAACTGTGTGTAAACAAAATCTTTACTTATACTAAACTGAATTGGCTGAATTAGAACTGTTTGAATAAACTGAATAGCTTGAAATAGAAATGTTTTTGACAATTAAACTGTGTACTCATGCTAAACTGAGTTGTTTGAAATAGAACTGATTATTTGTATAAAAATGGATTTGGCATTAAATAACCTACAAAGGTTGATATGCCATAAAACCCAAAGAACCAACCAACAACTTATCTGGGTCAAAAAAATCTGTTTAAAAATTCTTTGTATTTGATAGAACTGTATGCCAAAAAGAAAAAAAAAAACTCTAAAGAAACAACTACACAAAAAATGTAAATGTGAGTGTACAATGAATGCATAAAATAACCCTAGATGGGTTAACATGCCATTAAAATCAATCAATCAATCTGCTAATCAAACTTTTGGTCGAATTGAATTCATATATAGATTGGTAAAATTATTCATTCTGATTATCTAAGAAATCTGGTAGCAGAAAAACAAATCATCAGACTACCTTTCTTTTTATTTAAATATTTTTTATAATGTTCTTGATTTTAGAATGTTGCTGACCCTTTGTTTATATTTCATGTGTAATTCTTCTATTTCTTCTTTTTTTTAAAATCATTATTTGCTCCTTGATAATAAAACCCTAACAGAATAATCACAGTAACAGTCTATAAAAATAAATCATTGTCTTTCACTAGAAGTAAAAAAGATTCGTAGGTTTATCTAAAATTCTAGAAGAAAAGAGAACACTCTACAGATCCCTTTCTTTAAAGCATCATGTACCTAGAATAAAGAATTATGTTCTCTTGTTAGTGTAGCGTAGAATATACTGACTGTATTCCCTGCAGAGGGATGCCCTGAGTATGACCTTGTATCCCCTGTAGAGAGGTACCCTGGGTATGACACTAAGCAGTATCTGATGGTAAGGTTCCAGTTTTGGAGCTCTGAGGCGTGTAGAGTAGCCCTTCATAACCATTACTCCCAGATCCACTCTGATACAGAGTGGTTGTAACTGTTAGGATCCCAGCTATGGATCAAATAGATCAGTTTAAAAATTTTTCATATTACAAAAAAATAACTCTTAAGAAAAGTAAAGTAAGTAAAATTGGCGACCATAGTCGAGGGTGACCCGAAGGCTCCCTTTTCGATAGCTACTACACCAAGGTGTAGAGGAGAGCGCTACTCCTTTCCCTGGATTGCTTCACTTTGCCCTCGATATGTACCTTATATTGCTGAGTGTTAAGCAAGGAGGTATCAAGTACCATTTTTTGAGTCTTTGGTATGACTTGACCTGGGATTGAGCCCAGGTCTCCTGGGCCATTGGCGAACATTCTATCATGCCAATATACAAAAAATCTAAATATGAAAGCAATTCCCCAACCCCTAGGCATAAAATAGCCCAATATAGATTGACATGCTGTCAAAATCAATTAGTCAATTAGAAATTATATTCCCTAGGTGAAAACATATTGATCACCATTTTCCTTTTGAAACAGAAACTATTGTAAGATATTTCCTTTCAGAATCATCTTTTGTTCAATCTATTCTTAAATTTATTCTAAAATTAAGAGCATTTTATTATTGGTAAATCTGAGAAGAATCTGTAATAGATTTTCCAGCTTGAAAAGAATTATATTTGTATGATATTATCCTCAGAGAAAGTATAAGGTCATTTAGATTTTACATGAAAATTTAAGATTGATCTATGTTGTGAAACAATGTACAGGAAACTATAATTATATATGATTAAAAGAGAGTTGTGGTCCTGAACCCCCCCCCCCCAAACAGCATTCTTTTGTGATAAAGGATAAAGGAAAAGTATAAATATCTACTTATATAAACAATCTGACTTGTATATTGGTCCCATAACAAAGTAATGAAAAGTTCCATTGTTATGATAACATAAGACATTCTTTGAACCCACTTGAAATGAATACAGTAATTGTATATGACACAATTTTACCCTATATTTTTAAGCCTAAAAGTTCAGGTTGCATATTTTACATAAGAATTAAATATCAACTTTTTATCTGGTTATGTGCATCTTGATATATATGACCAGATGTTACTTATATCTATGATACAAACCAATTTACATCTAACAAAAACTTCTGTTTTATGTTGCTACAGAGAAATAGTCACTGGAATGTGTGTTTGTTTATAATTTGTTCCTCTTAGAGTGAGCTTTCTTTTTGTCAAAATCTAGTTGCATTTTTGTGTGAACATGTGCTTGTATTTATTCTAAATACTACATAAACGTGTTATGAAATAGCCGAGGGATTTCGGTTCATGCCTTTGAGTTTAGTTAGGCTGAGAACCTTTCGGCTCAGCACATGGGTTGGTTGGGGGTAAGATTGAAGCAGGTGTTAACGTGGGTGCGCGCGAGCAGATGGAGGTGTCACTCAGATGTCATAACAGTCCGAGACGATACTGGGTGACAAGGTGCGGATGACGTCACGCACTGGAAGCACACGGAAGTTTGTGTGATAATTTGAAGAAAATAAGAGTCGGGTTTTAGACGCCAAACGAGAAGGATCGATTTTGGAGCTCGCAGGCGCGAGGTGAACGTGTGCCTGATGGGGGCCGCTCGAGTTGGGGCCAAATGAATAAGACATCATAGAAGATTGTGTCTCTCCTCCTTACGTCGAAACCTTTAACTCAAAGTTAAAAAGGTTTCGTACCTGAACAAGAAGTAGTTACGTGTTTTTGAGATTCCTGTTCTTTATATATTCTATCGTTATGAACATTACATGTCTATTTTGCACATGGCCATATTCGTGTATATGGCTACGCAACAAATGTTTTGTTTCAAAACATAAGTAATCTGTATATACAAAACAGATAAAAACTTGAACACGTTAAATTTAACTGTTACAAATTCAAAAAAGTCAGTGTACATTATATACAAGATGAATTTTTTTCAGCGTTTCATTACCCAAATTATGATTTATAAAATTTACTGATATCTTTCACTTGTTACACATCTTTTTCATTCTTAGTGTATCTCAAAATACTCTACAAAGATTCTTGCAATGTCTTTCATAATTAACAAACGAGGTGCACGTGGTGTAATGGTTATCGTCATAGGAAATGGACATGGCGACACGAGTTCAAATCCTGGACGTGACTAATTGCATTTCACATAGCACTAATACCCTTGGGAAAGGTATGAATTCAATTATTCTCCCTTCAGCTATGGGTAAATAGTAGGGCAGACTAGGTTCTTTAGCCTTGGTGAGGCAACTAGTCTAGGAGAAGGAAAACTCTGAATTCAAACCTGTTAAACTCCGCTTAAAAATTGACCTTGTATCATATCCTGCCCGAGCGGAGGGGTTGGGTAAATATGATAAGTAACAAACGATACCACTAACACAAATAAAATATAGTTGTAATTCTTTAATCTGGTTTTGTATCCTTATTATACTTTGTTCCTGGAGAAAATAATTCACTGTAGAATATTTAATTATTGAATACATTGGTCTTTATAATAAACTGAATAATAAGTATAGAATAGGTTTATCTATAACACACACTGTTAACAATCAGCTATTAACACCTGATATAAGAATGTACATATCTAAATATTTCTCTGATTTTCAATCATATATCTTAATAATGGCTTTTCATAACTGTGTTTGCAGAATAGTATGTAATTTACTTGATAACCTCCGAACCCACTCCCATTATAACATCAGTTTATGATTTAGGATATCATATTTATCTCCATTGTATCACAGATTTGGATGATTAAAAAATAATGTTCAGAACAAATGCAAACCCCACAAATTTAATTGCAAGTTAAGCTGGAAATTGGTTTAATTCAAGTTTGAGCATTTTTAAGTGTATTGCTTGAATATATATATATATATATATATATATATATATATGTATTGTGTACTTAGGCAGCAAGTCATTATTTAAGCATGTTCGGTTGAAGACCATCGAGTCTTTTCTTTTTTATCTTTTTAAAGATTCTAAAAAGAAAATACTCCGTAGTCTACAATAGAACATGCTTATATATATATATATATATATATATATATATATATATATATATATATATATATATACAAGGCTCATTAAATAAGTTTCCAGACTTTTTTTGTATGGGCACTTTTATTGATAGTACACACATGAAACTCTAGACCCTTTGAAGTAATCTCCTCCGGCTGCAATGCACTTCTTGTACCATTCCAACAACTTCTGGAAGGCCCCATTCAAGTCCTCTTCTTTGAGTGTGTCAATGACCTTCCTCACAGCCTCTTTCATCTCCTCAATTGTCTTATAACGACAGCCACTGAGCTTAGGGAATAAGCAAAAGTCACAGGGAGCAAGGTCTCGACTATAGGGAGGGTGAGGAACTGTCTTGATGCCCATCTTGGTCAAATAGTCTGTTTCAAGAATGGAGTTGTAGACTGGTGCATTGTCCTGGTGGAAATGCCATTGACCTGATTTGAAGAGTGCTGGCCTCTTCCAACGGAATCTCTTCCTGAACTCCCTTAAAACCTCAACATAGTATTCCTTGTTGACTGTCTGTCCAGTAGGAACCCAGTGCATGTAGATCATGCCAGTGCTGTCAAAAAAGGGATCATTAAAAGTTTGTGGGTGGACTTGCTCTGTCTGGCCTTCTTGGGTCTGAGAGAGCCAGCATGTTTTCACTGGGAACTCTCTCTCTCTTGGTCTCTGGATCATAGCAGTTGATCCAGCTTTCATTGCAGGTCACTAGAGCATCAAGAACTACAGGATCTGAATTGACTCGACTATCTCCCTACTGTCATGACAACGTCTTTCTTTCTGATCTTCTCTGAGCATCCTTGGGACAAACTTTGCGCAAATCTTCTGCATCTTCAGTTCCTCATGAGTAATTGTGTGTACAGTTCCCACACTGACATCAAACTGTGAACTTATTGTCTCTATAGACACATGATGGTCCTTATTCATGAAATTCTTTATTTGGCCAATCAACTCTGGTGTATTGACTTCCTTACTCCTCCCACACCTCTCATCATCCCTCACAGACTCTCTGCCTTCCTTGAATCTCTTATGCCACTCAAAAACTAATGCTCGATTCATGCAAGATGGTAGAAAAGCAGTGTGAAGCATTCCATACGTTTCTGTGGCATTTTTTCCAAGTTTAAAACTGAATTTTTTTGCATATTGTTCTTCTAAAGTGTCCTCACATCCAGATTGCATTTTTGAATTTTCAAGAGTCTACGACAATTTTAAATGCCCGTACAAAAAAGTCTGGAAACTTATTGAAGGCACCTCATATATATATATATAAGTGGCAGGGGCAATTTTGTCCTGAAATAAGGATAATAATAATAGTATTGATAAAGATAGATATGCTGTAAAATAGAAACGTCAAGTGAAAAAAAGTGCGTCTTTGAAAAAACCCAAGAGGTTGATAGGATGTGTGGACTTTGGTATATTAAAAAATCAGAATATCATGCGAAATTACCAGTAAAAAGGTTAATTCTTTCTTTTTTGTTAATATTGATAATAATATAATCCATATTGATTAAAGAAAAAAAAACATATCTTCTAAAAATAAACACTATTCTCAATAATAGATGTTTATATGAATTGTTTATATCAGAAAGTAGGAAGCAAGAAAATCACGACATGAAATTGTACTTTGGGTGATGTCAGAAGGTGGCACATGTGCTAAAGGACAGATGAATTAATTGTGTGTGGCATCACGTGATTTGTGGAAGGCAAAGATATTCTCAATAAATAAGCCTCGCCTCAAGCTGATGGGAGAGTTTTTGCTATGACAGCCAAAGCGATTACTTCTGGTCCGTACTGTGATTGTTGACGTGTAAGAGACGGCCAAGCCTTGGTGTGAAGAAATTATCTCTAGGCGGATGGGACATCATTCATTGAGAAAACTCGTTGGAGATTGAATCACGCATTCTGCATGTGCATGTCGTTGACAAACCTGATAAGCGAAAATCATTAAACAAGCTGTTAAACCGAAAAACGTTAAGATGAAAACCACCACTCTCCAATAACCAACACTCAAGGTACTGTTTGTATATAAGAGACATTTCAATTTAATTACTTTTTATTTATGAATTAAGTTTATTTCATGTATTTTTGGTGTTATTATCTATATAAAAAAAAGTTTCATAAAATTGGATCAGTTTGATAATTTTTTTCTGATGCTGACACAATTTCAGCTTGATAAGCATGCAGGTGGACCAGCAAATAATCTTTGGACCCAATAACCGCTCAACAGGATCAATCATAATGTGGGCAGTTGAAGATCCCCAGATAATTAGGCCTAACCAGTAACACTGGACCCTACATAATCACGGCTGAAATTGTGAAGGATGGTGGTCCAATGGGGTTAGGTTATAGCATTACATCACTGGTGAAGTGTTGAAGAGTCATTGTTACATTAACCATTGCCAGTGATTAAGGATTGTGTTACATTAATGGTGCAGTGACCAAGGAAAGTGTTACATTAATGTTGGCATGACAAGAATCGTGTTACACACACACACATACACACACACACACACACACACATATATATATATATATATATAAATATATGAAAAAAAGAATGTATTTATCTATATATAAATAATATGCCAATGTTTAATGTTTGGAAAACCATCTTCAGGGCAAGCAATGTTATTACGTAATGTTGTCTTACCCCCTAAATTATTTGCAAATGAGAAAAGGAGACATTTGTTTCATTTTTTCATTTGAAAATAATTTTTTGGATCCAACATTACTTAATGATGGTTGAATGTTGACATATTTTTCATACATAAATAAATACATCATTTGAATATATATATTTTTTTATATTTACATACCATTGTATCTATTTTCATTATTCTCATATATATATATATATATATATATATATATATATATATATATATATAATCTGAAAAAAATGAAAGTTTACTCACTTCTTTATGCCAATCCCATTACTTACCAATTTCATGTACTTTAATAAATATAATCATCAGATAAGGCTTGCAAGTCTCAGATAAATGTATTTTTTTATTTTAAGTGCATAAAACTTAGCATTTAGCCTGGTGTGTAAACATTCACTTATTTCAGGTTTTATCTTGCTCTACTGCCTAGTATTTGAGCACTTTTCTGATGTAAGAAAAAATATTTTAGAACAATTTGTTTATTTCACTAATATATATATATATATATATATAGTTAGGATAGCATAGACATAGTCAACAGCAC
This sequence comes from Sepioteuthis lessoniana, assembly GCA_963585895.1. NCBI lineage: Eukaryota > Metazoa > Mollusca > Cephalopoda > Myopsida > Loliginidae > Sepioteuthis > Sepioteuthis lessoniana. The sequence goes on from OY757929.1 coordinate 10,006,026, forward strand.
TTTGTAACTGTCAGTTTCCCACCTTTTTAATCATTGGACCAATAAATATAGCAAACTATATATATATATATATATATATATATATATATATACATTACTTTTTTTGAGGATGTAGTGAATTTTATACTCCTCAATAAAATAACAGTTTTCATTTGTATTGGTATTAAAATAACTGAGATTTCAATCTGAACAGATACTACAATTTGATCCTAAACAGAGTATATAGTTACCATACTCAACCTCGACAAAAGTACTAATTCATACGTAAATAATCCTATCATTTTTTTTCATTGGAATCATTCTTGTTTAATATATATTTTATTCTGTATCTTATTTTGCAACTCCCAAAGAGTAATGAATAATGAGATTTGGTAATACAAACAAGATAAATTTTGTCCCTTTAAATATAAGGAATGCAAGAGTTTCCTTGAAAGATAAACTATGTTAGTAATGGTGGTTGACTGATCAATGGAAGTAGCTTGGATTTTTGTTGTTGTTTGTTGCTGTATCTTGGATAGGATGCTGCTCATCTGTTATACTGTGTTTTACTATTGGGAATCTATTGTGAATGATTTGTCGCTGTCTTCGTCCATGGAAAGAAATGATAGATTATTTCAAGTTATAGCTGAAGGAATTTTGGGTGGTGGTGGGGGTGCATGTTTGGTTTTACCCTAGGGCTAAAAGGAAACAAGCTATCACAGTCTGCAAAATGGATTGATACTTAGTCCAATAAATTTAGCTTGATTCAAGAAAAGAGATTGTGTTTTTTCCTGTTCTCAAAGAGAATAGTTATTGCAGTTAGGGACATTTGAACTGTAAAGAATAGGGCAGTGACCTTGTACAACTTGCTCTGCATTGACTATTATTGACTAGGCTAAAATAAAGCTTCTTGTGGTTAGGAGTCAAAACAAATTTGTATCCAAAGACATGGTGGGAAAAGGCAGAGGTTAAGCTGGATGACCTTCACTCTGTGATGCAGGAATAAATGTTTATTTGGGTTTTGAAAAATATTAGTATTCATATTAAGAGTAAACGAGACCATAGACTTTTTTTTATGATTTTTTCTCAGAGGATGCTGACAGCATGTATTCCCTTGAGTCTTTCTCCCTGTATGTACCTATCAGCCATTGTTCTTGATAAGTCCTACAGATAGCATCTAGAGTTTGCATAAAACTGATGAATGTAAGTTTGTGCTGGTCAATCAATACTGGTGTGTCCATGTGTAGAGGTCGACAGGAGGACGTGACTAATAAGTGAGTCCTTACTTCTCCAGCAGTGCCCAGTATGTCTTGTTCATCTTACTTGGATAGTTTGTGAGATGGGAGGTAAATGGCCATACAACTGCTGTTATGTAGATTGCTGTTTCCAGGATTTGTTAAAAGCAGCATGTAGCATTCTTGTGAAGTTTCCATCTAGTTTTTTTCTCCAAGCATTTTATCAAAGTCCAGGTGGTGCAACCATACAATAGTACTGATACAGCTACAGTCTGGAAGAATTTCTATTGATCACTTAGCAGACAAACTTACTGTATTTTTGTGTCTATTCTTTGTTTCCAATTCTTCTCTCTTTTAGTTATTTATCTTTTTTTTAATAGTTTTGTTAATGTCTTCCCCAACTTTATTGATTTTCATAGGTTTTTCTCCCAGATATTTAGCTCTGCAAGATACTGATTCTCTGTCTCTATAGATATTCTCTATTTGGCTAAATGCTTGTGGCCAGCATATTTTGCTTGATATTGCCATGATGATGTCCCATTGGGAAACCACTCTTCCATTCCCTCAACCTGTTTTCTTTTTTTTTTTTTTGTGTGTCTGTTAATTTACTCACTGACATAATTGGATGAAATGAATTTGTATTGTTGGTTTTGATAGGGTCTGTAATTAAATAGAAAAATATGACTGGGTTGGAATAAGAGAGTTCAGTGATTGTTTTGTCTTTTCCAAAAATATCTCATTTGCTAAACCTTTAGAATAAGGATTAGTTTGTAGAAAAGAATTTATTTAACAACTTTAAAGACTAATTGTGTTACAATTTTAATACATGGAATTATAACTGTATTCTATTTATCCTATAAACATGATATTCTGATTATTTTAGAAATATCTTCAAATTGTCTATATATCATCTTAAAGTAAATTCCGTCTCTATCACTCAAAATGAACATAACCAAAATGCTTTTTAAAGCTAAAGATGTACTATTACTTTATATTATTGTCTTTGACATTCAAGTTTCTATTTGACTTCCAACAAGGCCAGAATGTGACACAAAGTTGGTTTAATGTGGGATTGCATTTATTATATGTTCACATTTACATTTTTTGTGTTGTTGTTTCCTAAGGGTTTTTTTTTTTTTCACATGGTCTATTTGTCCCAACGATGGAACGCTAACAGGTACTTCCACTCAATCAAAGTATACCTATGAACGAATACTCTACATTCCGTGGATCTCCGGAACTGGAGCCTATCAGATGCAGTTTAGTATCATATTCATATTATGAATTTTAAGAATTACTTAGTCAAAAATGAAGAAAAATCAAGTTGAACATACATAAATAAACTAAAAAAATGTGGTGTAATGGTTATCATCGTAGGAAATGGACACGGCGACGCGAGTTCAAATCCTTGACGAGATTGATTGCATTTCACATAGCACTAATACCCTTGGGAAAGGTATGAATCCAGTTATTCTCCTTCCAGCTATGGGTAAATAGTAGGGCAGACTGGGTTCTTCAGCCTTAGTGAGGCAACTAGTCTAGGAGAAGGAAAACTCTGAATTCAAAACTGTTAAACTCTGCTTAAAAATTGACCTTGTCTCATATCTTGCTCGAGTGGAGGGGTTGGGTAAATAGGATAAACTAAAAAAATGCAAGTTAATTTTCTATCTTTTGAGTTAGATGCCCCAGACACATTTTAATCCTGTTATACAATTCATACAAGCTTATTTAGATGGCATAGTTTCTAAAATAGGGTGCAACAAGAGAAAATTGAATGAGAAATATTCAGCACATGGCACAACTATTGATTTTTGCCTTGTGTTGCTTCAAGAAAACCATTATTAATAATGTTATCCCATACTTTTGCACATGTAAAGTTAATCCCTAGACAAGCAACAAAGGCCATCATGAGAAAGTGATTATTTGCATCCTCCTGGTTATGGAAGCTTTTAGTCAATATAGTCCATATAACTTCATTGTTACTTTGTCTTTTGGATTCTCTGTTGCTGTTAGGAAAAGCCAAAAAGAATTCAAATTTATTTCATATATTTGAAATTTTAATTGTGTAATCCATAAAAAATAAACTAATCTCAACATATAGCTAATGTAATTGGATGAGCGTCCTTATCCTGGTTATTCAGCCCCATTGGCTACGTAGGGTATACAATATGCTGACTGTATCCCCAGTGGAGGAGTTACAGCTTCCACACAAAAGGAGGTGTCCTGGGTATGAAACTAGACATCTGTTGTTGAGGCTCCAGTAATGGAGATTTTGAGAATGTGGAATACTCCTTTATTGCCATTACTTCCACTTCCACTTTGACCTGGAGTACTTGTAACTGTTAGGATTCCCATTTGTGGGTCAAATTGATCTTTTTAAAAATTAAACCATAGAGATTAAATATTTGATAGGAATACTTGATGCCTAAATAGTTACTTAAGGTTGTTATTGCTTACTAAGGGATTGTAGAATACACTGACTACATCTCTATAGAGGGGTAAGACTTCCCCTAATGAGTCCTGAATATGATGCTAAACAATCTGATGGTGAAGCTCCAGTCCTGGAGCTTTTGAGAATGTGGTTAACTCCTTCTTTGCCATCACTCTCAGGTCCACTTTGAGCTGGAGGGGTAGCACCTGATAGGGTTCTATTTATGGGTTAAATAGAACTATTTGGCATTTAAACTGTGTGCAAACAAATGACTTATGTTAAATTGTTAAAAATAGAACTGTTTGACCATTTAACTGTGTGTAAACCAATGACTGATGTTTAATTGAATTGTTAGTGATACATAGCAATACTTGGAATCATTTAACTGTGTGCAAATAAATGAGTAATGTTGAATAGAATTCTTAGTGTTAGATAGTAATACTTGAAATTCTTTAACTGTGTGCCTAAATTGAATTCTTGGTATTATATAGCAATACTTGCAACCATTTGACTGTGTGCAAATAAATGAATAGCGTTGAATAGAAATACTTGTAAACACTCCATTGTCTGCAAACAAATGATTGATATTAAATAGAAATGTTAGTGTTAGATAGGAATAATTGAAGCCATTTAACTGTGTTAAAACAATACCAATACTAGTGTACAAACAAATTAGTTCTAACTCATTTAAAAATGAAATTACCTACAAAATATTCACTTAAAAACCATATATGTATATTCATTTAAATGTGTGCAAACAAATAAGTGTTGTTAAATTGTTACTGTAACATAGCAATCTTTCATACCATTTAACTCTGTGCAAACAAATGATTTATAGTAAATAGAATTATTCATATTAGATAAAAATACTTGAAACCATTTAGCTGTGTGCAAAAAAAAAAATGAGCTCAGACTTGTTTAAAAATGTTATCAAATCAAAATGTATTTACAAATCATATTTATCTAATATATATATATTAAGAAGATTTAGCATTAAATAACCAAAAATGGTTGATATGCCATAAAACCCAAATTAAAATAAGAATTATTAGTTGTTACCCATGATTATGTGCCAACAAATGACCATTATTAAATAGAGAAATATTTACCTGAAACCATATAATTATTAGTATCAAATAGTTAATTGGTTTCAAGTATTCCTATGTGCAAATTATTTGTATTTGATAGGAGTAATTGATATCATGTAACTGAGTGTAAGACAACTCTTAAGAGACAAGCACAGATAAAATATAAATATAAATGTACAGTGAACAAGATTCCTTAACCTCTAGGCATAAAATAACTCTAGACAGGTTGATATGCTATTAAAATCATTGTCTTGTTTATTATTATAATCACTGGAATTTAGATATTATACTTTCTGACCATCTTCAGATGTTTGTCATTGTAACCTACTGAAGATTTTAAACCAAACTCTTTATTCAACTCACAGGTGTAGATTTTTCTCAATATCACTTTCTTTTAGACTATTTCTTAGATATCATTCATGTTGAGACAATATTTAAGATATCCTTAAAGCAGAGCTGATGGAATGAGAATGATTTATCTTCAAGGTTTGAATGAAGGGTTCGATTTTATATTCCCCAGGCACCTGGAGAGGCCAAAGAGTACAATGGCTAAAACATTGTGCCTATAATAACTAATTTGAGGACACTAGTCTAAATAATCTAGGAATAATGATAATTCCTTATCTTAGAGATTTAGAAAAAAAAGTCGGCCTAGAGGATAGAGTGTTTGCCAATGGTCCGGGAGACCGGCATTTAATCCCAGGTCACGTCTCACCAAAGACTTTAAAAATGGTACTTGATACCTCCTTGTTTAACACTCAGCAATATAAGGTGCATATCAAGGGTAAAGTGGAGCAATCCAGGGAAAGGAGTAGCGCCCTCCCCTACACCTTGGTGTAGTAGCTATTGAAAATGGAGCCTTCTGGTCGCCAACTTGATTACCATTGTTTATAGTTGTATTGATAAGACATGGAAATTATATTATGTACACATATCCTTGTTCCAGATGATATAAGTTTTTATTTTTCTTGGGAGAGTTCCTGTGGTGTAAGGGTTAAAGTGTTTGACTGTGGCCTCAAAGTAAACAAGTTTAAACTCTACTCATGCTATTATATTCACATTCAGGTATGAACCCCCTTATTCTCCTGACTATGTTTTTAATAGTATCACTGGTGGCTTTAGTTTTAAATAACCCACAAATGTTGATATGCCATTAAACAAAGAAACCAAACCAAACCTAATATTTTTCTTATTTAGTATTTCATAGTGTTCACTATATTCATTTTCATTGTTCAAACATATCTACCAATTCCTTATATTTTAAATTGGTCAATATAAATTAGGCATTTTACATCTGGAAAAATTATACTTATTCAGAAAAGTTTAAATAACTCCATTTCCTTTAAAGTCCATCCTAAAATTGATTAATGAAAGATTATCTTAATTTGGGTTCTTTATGTCCTATGTGACAAAATTAAAATAAATTTAAATATCCTCTGCATTCATCTATGATAAATAATTTATAAATTGATTTATATAAAAGCTAAGTATTCAATAAAATCTTTGTTGTTTAACTTATAGTTTTTGCTTCATATAGAAAGTAAATCACACACACACACACACACACACACACACACACACACACACACACACACACACACACACACACACACACACACACATATAACATCCTCATATTGTCTTTATTACTAAGTTTCATGTATTTGAAAAAATGCAATCATCAGATTAAATGTATTTTTTCAAATAATGAAGCCTAGATGAGAAGGTGTGATAACAATTTATTTAATATTTTCTCTTGCTCTACTGGCTAATATTTGAGCACTTTCTTGATTTTGGGAAAATATTTTGAAATGATTTGTGCATTCACCTATTTCTATTAAGATAAAAAGGTCCACAAATGATTTCAAATTTGGTATTCAAGATTGTTTTATTTTTTTTATTCTATATATGTATATATTTGCATGACATTTGTTTTGGACATTTCAGGCCTCTTCAGGTGATTGAATTATTGGCTGTGTGTTGAATATTTTTATAATAGAGGGAGGTTCTAGTCAACTCCAGATTTAATGATAGACCAAAAAAACATGGCTGAGAAATCTACCTTGAAAGGAAAAAAATTACAGAAAAAAAACAGAGAAAGGAGACAAACAAAACCAGAAATGCACACCAAAAAAGAACCTACAAATGCACATTACAAAACAAACCCACATACCCTATTATCATCCCCATTGAGAACAAAAGAATCATGGAAATACACACTACTACACACAAGCATACTCACACAGCAGATAGAATTATCAAAACAGACACACCCTCACATGAAATATCATTCACAATACACAGATTAACCACAACGCACACCATCTACCTTATACAAAAATAAAATGAACCTCTATACCTATCATCACACACAAAAAATTAGCCCAACTACCATACATATCCTCAAATGCAGGATAGGTTAAATAACATCCATTATAATACACCACTCAACAAAAAAAATACAACCACACAAATTACCCGAGGGATAACATCAACACAGTGAAAAAACATTTTTTAGGCAACACAAGCTGAACAAGAAGACCAGTTTAAGTAACTTACCAAACCAACAACATAAAACCCAAAATAATCAATCTATCAAGAAAATAAATAAAAATCGAATTGATTTATTTAAACTAGGTCTAAAATTTTGTTTCACTCCAAAAAGCAATCAAGGAAATTAAAAAGAAACTTCAAAGATTTTGAAAAAACATTTAAAATGAGAGAAAAATTCCATAACAAAGTAAATACAAGTGATTCACCAGTAAAAAAAAAAAAAAAAAATCCAAATTCATCCCTGATAAAAGTATTAACAGAGAGTTATACTCATTTGAAAAGATCTTGATCATTAACTGATAAAATAAAAGATGTGGTGTATATAATATAATCATAAAAGGAAAATCCTATACTTCAAAGACTCCAAACAACATTCATAATAAATAGAAATCTAAGCTGCAATTCCAAAAATGTAGTTGGCATCATCCAATGCACAAACTGCAATCAAATCTACATAGAATATACCCAAACACTAAACAATAGAAGTTCTCTATACAAAAGTAACATTGAATTATCAGACAACAGAAAACTTTGTATCTAAACTCTTTTAGAAATGCAGCAACAGAAACTTTAAAATAATGCCAATCCATTCGGCCAATGAATACTCATTACTTCAAATCAAGGAAAGGAGTTTCATAGAAAGATTTAAATCATCATTAAACAGATCTTGACTATATATATATATATATATATATATATATAGACACACACACATACATACAGTGACTGGCTTAAAAACTCATTTATACATGGGGATAAATACAGTCACTCTCACATTAAATCCACTCAATACCCTAGAAAATATGTATGTACATATATATATATATATATATATATATATATATATATATATACACCAGTTACCAAAATATACACTAATATAAATAATACACACATCCATTGGACTCCCTCTCTCTTTTACACACCAACACAAACACATGTTAAGAACAAAAAACACACACTTGCATATATAGAATATTACAAGTAAAATTGGAAAAAGAGGGGAAAGAACAAAAAAGGTCATTAACAAAACAAGTGAAAACCTTCACAGACAATAACTCCTAGGGAACAGCTACAGACCTTAAACCTGGAGTCAACTAGAATGGACCAATACAATCTATGAACCATCCTCTGTTATAAAGATGTTCAACACACAATCAACAACACAATTGCCTGTAGAAGCCTATAATGTTTAAGTGTTGCACAAATATATACATATATGGAGGAGGAGGAGGAGGAGGAGGAGGAGGAGGAATAACAATAATAATAATAAGTGTAATAGAAACCTTATCAAAGGAATAAATACCTAGGCTGTACCCCTCATTAGATATTTGGGACCCTTTCTGAAGTGGACCAGAGAAAAACTTAAACAAATGGACCAAAGAACAAGAAAACTAATGACCATGCATAAGGCATTACATCCCAGTGACAATGTTGACAGACTATATGTATCAAGAAAGGATGGAGGAAGAGGACTTGCCACCATTGAAGACAGCGTTGATACAACAACTCGAGGACTACATAGAAAAACATGAAGGAGGACTGATTACAGCTATCAGAAATGATATTGATAATATGATGGACAACAGAATGACAATACCTAGGAAACAAAAATGGGAAGAAAAACAATTCTATTGGCATCTTAAACAACTAATAAACAACATCTCGCACGAGAAAACCTGGACATAGCTAAGAAAAAGAAACTTTAAGAGAGAAACAAAATCTCTCCTAATGGCAGCACAAAACAATGCCATAAGAACCAATCATATCAAAGCAAGAATAGATAAGACACAACAAAATAGCAAATGTATGTTATGTGTTGATAGAGATGAAACCATTAATCACATAAGCAAATGCAGCAAATTAGCACAGAAGGAGTATAAGACTAGACACAACTGGGTGGGCAAGGTGATCCACAGGGAGATGTGCAAGAAATTTAAATTTGACCATACAAACAAATGGTATATGTACAACTCAGCATCTGTCCGAGAAAATGACACGCATAAACTCCTATGAGACTTTGACATACATACGGATCACCTAATCTCGGCCAGAAGACCAGACCTAATAATAATCAACAAAAGAAAGATAACTTGCAAAATTGTGGACTTTGCTGTTCCGGCTGACCACAGAATAAAACTGAAAGAATGTGAAAAGAAGGATAAGTACCTTGACCTTGCTAGGGAATTGAAAAAACTATGGAACATGCAGGTGACAATTATACCAATTGTGATTGGTGATTTTGGTGCAGTAACTAAAGGATTATTAAAGGGACTGGAGGACTTGGAAGTTGGCGGACGAGTGGAGACCATCCAAATGACAGCATTATTGAGAACGGCCAGAATACTGAGAAGAGTCCTGAAGACTTGTGGTCACTCAAACTCCAGTGAAAGACCATCAGCTAATACTGATGTGAAAAACTCTCAAGGAGTAAATAATAATAATAATAATGATAATAATAATAATCATATTTACCAACCCCTCCGCTCAGGTAGGATATGACACAAGGTCAATTTTAAGTGGAGTTTAACAGGGTTGAATTCAGAGTTTTCCTTCTCCTAGACTAGTTGCCTCACCAAGGCTGAAGAACCCACTCTGTCCTACTATTTACCCATAGCTGGAGGGAGAATAATTGGATTCATACCTTTTCCAAGGGTATTAGTGCTATGTGAAATGCTATCAGTCTCGTCCAGGATTTGAACTCATGTAGTTGTGTCCATTTCCTATGACGATAACCATTACACCACGGGCACCTCCTTAAAATGATAATAATAATAAAAAGGTAAAAACTCCCAGATACCAAATCTGAGCAATAAAATTACGCATACACTTTAATATGTTTATAATAAGGAAATGTACAACATTTAAGTTTGAGTTTTTACTGATTAAATAATATAAATTCAATAATTAAAAATCAGCTGATTTGTGAGATTCTTCACATTTCTACATATGTAAGTACAAAAAAAGTATGTGCAACACTTCAGTTCTTAAGACCCACCATGTTTAAAAATCACATGGATTCTGTTGGCAAAGCTGCGATTTAATGCTTTCTTGAATACATTATTTTGTAGTTCAGTACTAATTATAAAATTTTTTTCAATTTTTCAGTGAACTGAAAAAAAATCTGGAAAATATTTAAAACCAAGGGATACATTTTTTAAAATGTTATGTTAAATGTAAAGAAAAAAGAAATTGTGATACAAAAAATTTTATAATTGAAATTCTTAGCTTCTTGTTATTATGAGAACACATTTTTATTTCTTAGCTTCTTTTTTATTATAAGGACATATTTTTATTTCTTAGCTTCTTTTTATTATAAGGACACATTTTTATTTCTTAGCTTCTTTTTATTATAAGGACATATTTTTATTTCTTAGCTTCTTTTTATTATATGGACACATTTTTATTTCTTAGCTTCTTTTTATTATAAGGACACATTTTTATTTCTTAGCTTCTTTTTTATTATAAGGACACATTTTTATTTCTTAGCTTCTTTTTATTATAAGGACACATTTTTATTTCTTAGCTTCTTTTTATTATAAGTACAAATTATTATTTCTTAGTTTCTTCTTTTTATAAGGACACATTTTTATTTCTTAGCTTTTTTTTTCATTGTACCTACCTATGATGTTAGATTTTTTAAAGGATAAAAGTAACAAATAACAAAAAGTAAACAATAGAATTGTTTATGAATAACTTAAAAACTGATTTTTAAAATGAATACTTTTCTTATTTCTTTGAACAAAATATATTAATTTTTAATCAGTGTTACTCAAAACTATTTTTTAAAAAAAGAGATAAACTAATTATTGAATAAACAAATACTTTTTATTTGAATTGATATGCTAGAATTTCCTCCTAAAAATTAGGACACATTTGTAATCCTTTGCTTCTTTTTATTGTAACATTTTTATAGGTTAAGAAAATAAAATAAATTAAACAAATAAATTTTTAATCACTGTAACTCAACAGGCAAATAAGATCTGAATTAAAATTTTTCTTATATTTTTAAAAAAGTCTTCAGAAAAATAAAATGTTTCAAACCACTCACAGGTTTAGGCTTACATTTTTCTAAATAATATTTTAAATGTAAATAAAAAAGAAATAAAAGAATATTGTAATATGTGAATTCTAAGATTATTTTATCTTTAAATTTTTAGAGGGTAAATAAAAATATGAATTAAAACAATGTTGCATTTTTGAAACTCATAAACTTAAAAATTGTTAGATTATTTTATCTTTATATTTTTAAATAAAAATATGAATTAAGACAATGTTGCTTTTTTGAAAATCATAAACTAAAAAATTATTCTGTAATTGAGGACTAATTGTAAAAAAATAAAAATTGATTCCCCCCCACCCCCACAAAAAATTCTTAAATTCATTAAAATGTTTCAAATCTTTGACTAGTATTGGGTTAGATATTTTCATGTATTCTAAATTTAAACTAAAAAAGAATAAAATAATTCATAAGATAAAAGAATTCTTTTGATTTAAATTGATAGATAAAATCTTTTAACTACAAATAAGGTCACATTTTTAATTCTTAGCTTACTCCTCTCTTACACCTTTCTATCTCACTCACTGATGTTCCCTAAAATTATTTTAGTCCCATCATGGACTGGGTACTTCTGCTAGTATATATATATATATATATATATATATATATGTGTGTGTGTGTGTGTGTGTGTGTTTATGTATATGTGTGTGTGTTTATATGTATATATGTGTATGTGTGTGTTTATCTATATGTGTGCATGTGTGTATATATATATGTGTGTTTGTGTTTATATGTATGTATGTGTTTGTTTATGCTTATATGGCTTTGAGCTGACTAAGAGAAGAAGCAAAAGGTACCCCGCAAAAACAATCACGGACGCCGACTACGCTGATGACTTGGCGTTACTAGCGAATACGCCTAATCAAGCAGAGACACTACTACATAGTCTGGAACGAGCTGCAGCTGGCATTGGCCTACATGTCAATGCAAACAAAACCGAATATATGTGTTACAACCAAACAGGCAACATTGCCACACTAGACGGAGCCTCTCTGAAACTAGTCGACAAATTCACCTACCTAGGAAGCAGCGTCTCATCAACCGAGAAGGACATCGACACACGACTGACGAAGGCATGGACAGCTATCGATAGGCTCTCGATCATATGGAAGTCGGACCTAACAGATAAAATGAAACGCAGTTTCTTCCAGGCAGCGGTTGTGTCGATACTGCTATATGGATGCACCACATGGACGCTTACGAAGCGGCTGGAGAGGAGGCTGGACGGAAATTACACAAGAATGTTGAGAGCAGTATTAAACAAGTCCTGGCGACAACACCCCACGAGACTCCAACTATACGGACACTTGCCCCCCATCACAAAAACTATACAAGTTCGACGAACCAGACACGCGGGACACTGCTGGAGAAGCAAGGACGAGCTCATAAGCGATGTACTCCTGTGGACCCCCACTCATGGATGTGCAAGTGTGGGACGTCCAGCACGAACTTACATACAGCAGCTATGTGAGGACACGGGTTGTAATCCTGAAGACCTGCCGGAGGCGATGAGTGATAGGGAGAAATGGCGAGAGACGGTCAGGGATATCCGCGCAGACGGCGCGACATGATGATGATGATATATGTTTGTGTTTAGATATATATGAGTCATCTTTGTGTACTGGCAACTGTGCTGGAATGCAGCATCATAGGAAGCAAGTTCAAACTCCAGTTGCACTATTACATTCACTTTCAGACTAATACCCTTTTGAAAGGCATGAACCTCCTTATCCTCCAGCTGTTGGTTAAATAATACCACAATTGTTCTTTTACAAAGATGTCTTCAGTATTAAATAATCTATGAAAGTTGATATGCCATTAAATAAAACAACACACACCCAGATATATATATGATTTATTTTATTTATTTATTCATTTAAAAATTTTTTTTTGAATACACAGAAATGACATCAGTTTTATTTGAAATAGAATATGACTAACATTGAGAACAAAAAAAAATTTTTTTTTAAATGAAACATTAAACAACAATTACACTGACCTGAAGATGAAATATTGGCAAATTTCATATAAAGAATATATCCACTGAGTATTTTGTCTTTCATATTTTATATATACATATACATATATATATATATATATATATATATATATATATACACCATCATAATAAGGATTTTAGTAATATGTACCTGTATGTGTAATTTTTCAACAATTAAAACATATTTACAGTGTGAAAATGTTAATTTTGATATTTGTGTATTCTAAATCCATTTTTGTTTTTATTTATGTTTTTTGTGGATTTTTATAATTTTGTTCTTAACATGAAATAAATATGACTCCACTATCAGTTTTTAAAAAAAATGTTTTGCATAACTTAGTACTGTTGCTTAAAGTTTTCTATCATGGTATCTCTTACTAAAAACATGAGATTATACCCTGGGGGTAAATATACAGAGTTGTTTTAAGAGAAAGTTACCTAGGAGGCCACTCCAAATGTTTCACCCCAAACTGTGACTTTCATTTATTCTGAAGGGACTTAGTTTTTGTCATGTCAAGCCTTAGGGAATTAACCTTTTGACTGTTTCTAAGTTTACTTATTTTTCTGCTCTCAAAATTTTTTTTTATTATTATCTTGGGGCAGAAAAATAGGTTGGACAATACGGTTTGCTTTTCTTTCATCTTTAAAAAATTTTTTTATTTATTTACGTACAAGACAAGACTGACCTTTTGTCAAGACTGTCTTTTCCTGGTCCTTTTTATCAGTTCATTAAATGTTATCTCTTATGGTTTTCGCCTGCTGACCTCTTCGTTTTTCCATGACTTCTTGTTAATGGCATTCATTGTCACAGAGACATTTCAAGAGTTCCTTATTTGGAAGTTGAACATTGAAGAGCCAATTGCCTCAGTTGTAATGTTAGCAGGGGTTTCTATAAGCAGTTGCTTTATTTATTTATTTATTTTTTTTTGTGAGCAAAGGAATATTTAGGTACAATTCATAAAGTACGGTCATGTGATAGTCATTGCGTTACAGTGATTGAAGGAAGTAGATAATATTCTGTTATAGTAACAATAAAAGAGAAACAGAAGTAGCCATTTAGTGACATGTTTTATATCAAGTAACTGAATCCTACAGTTATTTAACACTTGTACCTTTTTTGAAAGGCATTTACATTGAGTTATATATATATATATATATATATAATTTAAGAAAAACAACAAACAAAGAATTTATTGCTCTGTATTGTCTTTTACATTGAGCTCTTTACCAGGAAAATTTAAATGTTCACTTTTGAATAGTTTTCTTGTCCTGATGGAATTACTCCCAACTCCGGTTTAACTGGACCAAATAATACTCATATATATATATATATATATATATATATATATATATATATATATATATATACGAGGGGCATACAATAAGTTTCCAGATTTTTTTTGTATGGACACTTTTATTGATAGTACACACATGAAACTCTAGTTCCTTTCGAAGTAATCTCCTCTGGCTGCAATGCACTTGTTGTACTGTTCCAACAACTTCTGGAAGGCCCCATGGAAGTCCTCTTGTGTGAGCATGTCAATGACCTTCGTCACAACCTCTTTCATCTCCTCAATTGTCTCATAACAACAGCCTCTAAGTTTTTCCTTGAGCTTAGGGAGTAAGCAAAAGTCACAGGGAGCAATGTCTGGACTATAGGGAGGGTGAGGAACTGTCTTGATGCCCATCTTGATCAAATAGTCTGTAACAATGTTGTGAACTGGTGCATTGTCCTTGTGGAAATGCCACTGACCTGATTTGAAGAGTGTTGGCCTATTCCAATGGAATCTCTTCCTGAACTCCCTTAAAACCTCAACATAGTAACCCTAACTGTAACCCTAACCCTTTGGCCAATCAACTCTGGTGTATTGACTTCCTTACTCTTCCCACACCTCTCATCATCCCTCACAGACTCCCTTCCTTCCTTGAATCTCTTATGCCACTCAAAAACTGATACTCGATTCATACAAGATGGTTGAAATGCAGTCTAAAGCATTCCATACGTTTCTGTGGCATTTTTTCCAAGTTTAAAACAGAATTTTATTGCATATCGTTCTTCTAAAGTGTCCTCACCTCCAGATTGCATTTTTGAAATTCACCAGCTGTGAGAATCAGGTTTTAGTAGGGTGTATTCCAATTGCTGCTGTAGCTGTTGATTTGAAGCTGAAATCATAAAAATTGGTCAGTCATCTCATAAGATGTATAGCAATAGCATAGTGAATTTTCAAGAGTCAACGAAAATTTTAAATGCCTGTACAAAAAAGTCTGGAAACTTATTGCTTGCACCTCGTATATATCCTTACTGATTTACAAGTAATATCAAGGAAGACTGAATTAATATAAGCGTATGTCAATATTTTGGTAAAATATGGCAAAATTCAGCATCTCTGGATGCTTTTGCTGAGGTTGTGAAGGTAACAAACCACACTAGACTGTAAGAAGCCAAGATTTCCTGATACACTCTAAGTGATATTTATTGGATTTTCAGAACCCACAGTTTTAGATCTACCTGACTTTGTGATTCTTGCAACCCAGCTAAATTTCTTGAACTATCTAGTTACTGTACTGTGATCAACTGCATTTTCACCTTTTGCACAATAAATATTTATGGTTGCTTTTGTGGTATTATTGCCCAGTTTGAACTCATAAATCATAAGTTTTTGAATAAGAACATGTTACACATTCATCTGCATAGCTTTCAAATCATATATGTACAACATGTTAGTGTACCAACCACCATGGATATCTGCTCATAGCTTGAACTGCTGTAGTCATGTGCTATATATGCTGCTAAAAATATTGTACCAAAATATTGCAAAACTTTTGACTCACCCTAGTATACTGCTTCATATTTATAAAGTTATAAATTAAGCAAAGATAACTTGACTGAGATTTTTTATGTGTTTTGTTGATTTGATTATATTTTATTGATTAAAATCTACACATTTAAAGAAAGATTTTATTATTACTTTGGTCATTTTGCTAATATCATATTGATACCTTAAAATCTATAATTATTGGGAATCTTTGATTGTTCATTTATTGCTGGAGACAAAATGAAATGAAGAAATGAAGAAGAGTTCATAGGAAATAAGGGGGGAGTGATTCCCTGTGGCATTGGGGCTAATGTGTTGAACTGCAACATCTTGGTGAATTTGAACTCCAGTCACATTATTGCATTCACTATTGGAAAAGATATGAACTCCTTATCTCACCCAACTATGAGTTAAATAGTATCACTACTGTTCTTCTATAAGGATGACTTTGGCATTGAATAACCCAAGAAGGTTAATATACCATTAAACAAAGAAAGAATAAAAAGAAACCATAGGAATGAGAAAATGGCCAAAGAAAAAATACAAGTGACTTTGGTACTGTGTTTTAATTTCTCTCTGAACTGGTCACAAAAACAGGAGAATGGAAAGTTGTATTTTTGAATTGATGAAGGAATTGCTATATCATAGCCCACTCTCAGTAGGAGGCTGGTTTTGCTAGCCCTGAGATCAGAAAAAGAATCAAGACCATTCAGAACACAGCACTGTTAAAATCAACTAAAATACTTTGAAGAGTTTTTCCTTTTTAATAATAATAATAATAACAACATTATACAGTTTTCAACAAACCAGCTATTTTTGTCTTCATCCTCAAAATCCTTATTTTAGAAATTCTTTACAGGAAGTTAACAGTTAAAAGCCCACATAGTTGTGTTGGCAGAGATGAAAGAATCAATAAAGCAGACACTGTTGAAACAATCATACAACATTAGTATACACATGCATTTTGATGTTAAAGAACTACACATTCTGTAGAATATAGTCACATTCCAACAAAATAGTTTTTAATCATTGTTGGGAGTGAAGAATTTTAGGAAATATTTGCTAATTAAATACTGTAATTGTCTTCTTGAAAACAAGAGATGCTGTTCTTTTTAAAGCATATCTTTACACCTTTATATCAGAGCAAACTATTTTAAACAATGTTTTGTCTATAAATTTAGAGAGGGACTTGAAGAGTCCTCAGTCCAACCAAGAAAAGAATGACCTTTTGTTTTGAATTTTTTATTGGAAGGAATAAAGAAACTGTTCATCAGTTAAATTAAACTTCATGGGTGCTTCACATGGTGTACTGGGGAACAAGCTAGACCAACAGACTATTTTGCCCAGTCAGCTGGGGCTGCAGAACATACTGACTGCTTTTCTGCAGAGGAGTAAGACCCCCCCCACCAATGGGTTTCCTTGATATGACACTATACAGTCTGATGTTAAGGTTCCAGTAATGCTGGAGGTTTGGGAAATGCGGAGTACCTCTTTATTGCCATCGCTCCCAGGTCCACTTTGGCCCAGAGTGGTAGCTCCTGATAAGGTCCTATCTATGGGTCAAATAGAACTAAACTATGTACTTATGCTAGACTGAATTGCTTGAAATAAAACTGTTTTGACATTTAAACTGTGTATTTATGTGAAACTGAATTGTTTGAAATGGAACTGTTTTTGTATGCTAAACTGAATTGTTTTAGGTAGAACAGTTTTTGACATTGAAACTGTACATACACTAATTTGAATTATTTGAAATAAAACTATTTTGACATTTTACTTTGTGTAAACAAAAACTATTCTTATACTAAACTGTATTGTTTGAATTAGAACTGCTTGACTAAACTGAATAGCTTGAAATAGAAATGTTTTTTGACAATTAAACTGTGTACTTATGCTAAAGTTAATTGCTTGAAAAAGAACTGTTTGATTCCGTTTGCCATAACCGGGTACAAGTGTTAAGTATTCCTGTATATTACTCGCCTGTATCAGAATCAGAATCAGAACAGGCAACCCCCGTGGTTTCAATAAAGGATGTCGTTCAAAGTTCTGTGAAGGTTCCCAAGTTCAACAAACACCTGAAGAAGGCCGAAGGACATATCGGCCGAAACGTTGTGGAAATAACAATAAAGATGAAGACAATAGTCTGAAAAACCTTAATGATAAAAATCAACAAGCTTCGTCTCAGAAATTTAGACAACTAAGGTAGTTACCTTTTTTTTTTTTTTTTTTTTTTTTTGATAACTATCAACCAGTTTATTCCCTGTTTGGGTAGTAGCAGGACTTTTGATATTTGTTCTCTCTTTCTCTTTTTAGAGTTTCTTTAAGTTATATGAAATACACTGATAGAAACTGAAATTGAAACAGTCTGAATATGTTTTTATTTATTCAAGATTAAAGTAAGTAAAGTTGGTGACTGTAGTTGAGGGTGACCAGAAGGCTCCTTTTTCAATAGCTACTACACCAAGGTGTAGGAGAGGGCGCTTCTCCTTTCCATGGATTGCTCCACTTTACCCTTGATACATACCTTATATTGCTGAGTGTTAAGTTAGGAGGTATCAAGTACCATTTTAAAAGTCTTTAGTATGACGCGATGTGGGATTGAACCCAGGTCTCCCAGACCATTGGCGAACACTCTACCCACTAGGCCAATGAGCCGGTTATAATTCAAGATTAAACATACAGGTAATAAAAACAAGATTATAATAAATAATCATATATATATATATATATATATATATATATATATATGTAATTATTTATAATGATTAGAATGTTTGCTAATGGTCTAAGAGACCAGTGTTCAATCCCAGGTCAAGTCATACCAAGGATTCAAAAAGTCAGAATTGATTCCTCTTTGCTTAACACTCAGCATTATAAGGTATGGATCAAGGGTAAGCTATGAATCCAGGGAAAGGAGTAGTGACCTCTCCTACACCTTGGTGTTGTAGCTATTAAAAAGGAAGCCTTCAGGTCATCCTTGGCTATGGTCAGCCAATTTACTTATATATATAAACCAAGATGGGCACAGGTTCCAAAATAAAAGATATATTAACAGTATTCAAACCCCCATGCTTATCCTGTATTCAGATTAAAATCAGCATTATTCTTCTAGGTCTTAACCCTGTCAGCAGGGCTTAGAATATAGCAACTGTATCTCCTATGGAGAGATAAAATTCCCCTCCGAAATATGAGAGAGTGTCTCTTGAAAAGGACACTTGACTGCATCTAGTGATGAAGCTCCAGTTTTACTCACAAATCCACTCTGATCCAGAGTTAGGGTCTCATCCATGTGTCAAGTAGATCTGTTTGAAAATGAATTGTATTAATAATAACCTGATATCATATTGTTATATTGTCATCTACAGCATCATAACGACACAATAATAAAGACGCAGGAAGACTTCTTTAACAAAATATTTACCTCTCACTTTATTGCAAGGGTTCGAAAAGGGTTACTCAAGGTTTGCGTGTGAGAGGGAGCTGGAGACCGAACAGAACTGAAATATTTTGACCCCCACTCTTATGGCCGTCAATGTTGTGTCTTTCTCGTTCTCCTGATGCTCAACCGGAGGCCCTAGGGTCCACTCTGCTGGGTTCTGGCTTTCTTTACTGCATCTTATCAGCAACTTCTCTGGTCCTCAAATTCCATCAGGGTTCCCGAGGGCCCCCTTGGCCAGGTGTGGCTTTCCTTACCACCTCTCCCTCCAAGTGGAACTCGAGCTGTCTTGACTTCTGTCTTGACTGAGTTATATAATAGTTCAACGCCCACTCGATTGCCCACTCGATTGCCCACTCGATCTTTGAAATCGCATGTTTAATTGTCATCAAGCAGAAATAACTGTCATGCAGTTCAGAGGTCACCCGTGGTGTAATTGTTATCGTCGTAGGAGATGAACACGGCGACCCGAGTTCAAATCCTGGACGAGACTGATTGCATTTCACATAGCACTAATACCCTTGGGAAAGGTATGAATCCAATTATTCTCCCTCCAGCTATGGGTAAATAGTAGGACAGACTAGGTTCTTCAGCCTTGGGTAGGCAACTAGTCTAGGAGAAGGAAAACTCTGAATTCAAACCTGTTAAACTCCGCTTAAAAATTGACCTTGTGTCATATCCTGCCCGAGCGGAGGGGTTGGGTAAATAGGATGCAGTTCAGAGGTCACTCTCTTCCGGTGCATCAGTCTATGAGAGTATCATGGGATCTTTTAGCTTGTCCCATTTTGTTAGCCAATTTCCACCTATGCGATTTCCTCTCCTAACTGCCATTGGAATGTGTCACTTCCTTCCGGTGCATCACCTTGAATGGCATTTTGGGCAGGGTCGAAGGTCAAAATACAACAATATAATTATGAAAACGAAGGATTATTAATATTAGATAGTAATAGTTACAAGGCTCATTAGATAAGTTTCCACACTTTTTTGTATGGGCACTTTTATTGATAGTACACACATAAACCTCTAGTCCCCTTTGAAGTAATCTCCTCTGGCTGTAATGCACTTGTTCTACTGTTCCAACAACTTCTGGAAGGCCCCATAGAAGTCCTCTTGTGTGAGCGTGTCAATGACCTTCATCACAACCTCTTTCATCTCCTCAATTGTCTCATAACGAGAGCCTCTAAGTTTTTCCTTGAGCTTAGGAAATAAGCAAAAGTCCCAGGGAGCAAGGTCTGGACTATAGAGAGGGTGAGGAATTGTCTTGATGCCCATCTTGGTCAAATAGTCTGTAACAAGGATGGAGATGTGGACTGGTGCATTGTCCTGGTGGAAATGCCACTGATCCGATTTGAAGAGTGTTGGCCTCTTCCGACGGAATCTCTTCCTGAACTCCCTTAAAACCTCAACATAGTATTCCTTGTTGACTGTCTGTCTAGTGGGAACCCAGTGCATGGAGAGCATGCCAGTGCTGTCAAAAAAGGGATCATCAAATGTTTGTGGGTGGATTTCCTCTGTCTGGCCTTCTTGGGTCTGGGGGAGCCAGCATGCTTCCACTGCAAACTCTGTCTCTTGCTCTCTGGGTCATAGCAGTAGATCCAGCTTTCATTGGAGGTCACCAGAGCATCAAGAAATGCAGGATCTGAATTGATCAGCTTGACCATCTCCCTGCTGTTATGACAACATCTTTTTTACTGATCTTCTCTGAGCACCCTTGGGACAAACTTTGCGCAAATCTTCCGCATCTTCAGTTCTTCATGAATAATTGTGTGTACAGTTCCCACACTGACATCAAACTGTGCACTTATTGTCTCTATAGACACACGACAGTCCTTATCCATGAAATTCTTTATTTGGCAAATCAACTCTGGTGTATTGACTTCCTTACTCCTCCCACACCTCTCAACATCCCTCACAGACTCTCTGCCTTCCTTGAATCTCTTATGCCGCTCAGAAACTGATGCTCGATTCATGCAAGATGGTAGAAAAGCAGTGTGAAGCATTCCATACGTTTCTGTGGCATTTTTTCCAAGTTTAAAACAGAATTTTATTGCATATCGTTCTCCTAAAGTATCCTCATGTCCAGATTGCATTTTTGAAATTCACCAGCTGTGACAATCAGGCTTTAGTAGGGTGTATTCCAATTGCTGCTGTAGCTGTTGATTTGAAGCTGAAATCAGAAAAATTGGCCAGTCATCTCATAAGATGTATAGCAATAACATAGTGAATTTTCAAGAGTCTACAACAATTTTAGATGCCTGTACAAAAAAAGTCTGGAAACTTATTGAAGGCACCTTGTACTTTAAACCATACGATTGTGTATAAATTATTAGTATTATACAACAGTGTGCAAATTATTTGTTTCAAATTTTTGTGTTAAATAACCTATAAGGGGTTGAAATGCTGTTAACAAATAAATCAGATCAAACCTTCAGGGTGATGCAATTGAATATTGTGTCAGTATATCAATAAACATTTTTCTTAATGTATCTTTTGCTTCTTTTCTCTTTTTTGTCTTTTATTTAGATGCAATGTTGGATAATATAAAAAAATTTTATTCAGATCATTTTTCTCACTTTTTGTCTGTCTTACCTTTGGAAATATTCAATTATGAGAAAAAATTTTTCAATATTGTTTTTCTTGTATTATTTTTTTGTTCTTTTAGAATTTCTTGTAAAAGTTTTAAGATTAAAATTGAAATTGCTTTTGTGTTACAATTTGTTATGTTAGGGATTTTTGTATTTTTTCTTTCTTTCAAAGAACAGTAATGTTATGCATAAATAAATAAAATGTCTTGATTAAATGTTGAATCATTGTTTTATTTTGATTTTATTAATCAAGTAGACAACCCATAAACTCAGTTACCTGTTGTAACAGCTGTCCATGATGATATTGATGCTTCTATTTTGGAAGGAGTGAGAGGTTTTAATTAGCATTTCATAGGATTGATTGATTTTAATGGCATGTCAACCTGCCTACAGTTATTTTATACCTAGAGGCTAGGGAATTGCATTCAAGTTGTTTCTTAAGCATCATATGTTTTTAAGTATTCCTATCTAATACAAATAATTTGCACACAGTTGAACAGTATCAAATATTTAAATCTAATAATTTATATTCAATTATATGATTCAACTAATTATATCTAACTAATAATAATCAATTATTTACTCACAGTTATATGGTTTTATGTAACTAATAATAATGAAAATCCTTTGTAAACAATAGCAGCTTCAAGAACTATTCTTAATACAAATTGTTTACCATTGTATAATATCAAATGTTCCTATCTAATAATTTTCAAATGGATCTATTAGAATTTTTGTTAGGATCCTAATAGGTACTACCACTCTGGGTCAGAGTGAATCTGGCTGTGAAGAGGTAACTCTATAGTCCCCAAATCTCCAGAACTGGGGCCTCACCACTTGATTTAGTATAGTGTCATACCAAGAGCATCCCATTTTGGGGAGTCTTATCTCTCTGCATGGAATAGAGTCAGCATATTCTAAGCCTCACTAACTGGGTAGAGCATTTTAAAAGATTACATTGTGAACAAAGACCTTAAAAAATTATCAATTTACTGGAAATTTGCTTTATTCTTTAAGTTAGAAGTCTTGTTATGATGTACAAGTGCCAGCTGAAAAGTTCATAGGCATACCAAGATACTCTCATGAAATGTGACCAAATGAAGTTTATTTTTCAACATAGTCCCTCTTGCAATTGACACAACTCTTCTATTGGTTTTGCAGTGCTTGGATCTCATTCTTAAAAAAAGTTATGAATAGCAGATATGACATAATCATATGAACTCTTCACCTTACCCTTGTACTGTTTTTATTGGGTTATGGTTACATACATATAAGCAAAATGAAAATTTTAATAATATTTAGATGTGAAAAGTAGTTTTGTTTCAGTTAGTTGAAAAATTCAGCCCCCCCCATGTGAATTCTATTTGCTCTGTTATTGAAAATCAGGAAACATTTCTATTACTGGCTGTTTATTGAAACCTGTTGGCTATTTCATACAGCATAAGCTTTATTAGTTGGTTAGATAAACAACTTTCATTATTTGCTTATGTGTTATATTTTGACATCAACTTTCCTTTGTACTCTGCTTTGAAATCTGATGAAATTTTATATGTTTATCTTTTTCTATGGATCATTAATTTTATTCTTTATTGATTGTGGAAGTGTATTTCTTATCATGATTACATGCCTTACAGATTCCTGCTTTTTCCTACTCTGTTCTTCCCTATCATCCATTTGGGTGCCGACGACGACAACGACGACGTTTGACTGAGTAAGTAACATTTGGGTGAGTGCCATTCAGCCCTGATTGGTGATCACTCACTCAGACTACCAATGGCACAAGCCAAATGAACCTGAGAGAGATACTACTTGAATAAAGCTGGTTTGTCTTTTGAAGTGAGAGATCTTGGGACATTTGGGAACAATAGAGAAACGATATCAGCAGCATGGACATTGGGTGTTGTGGCTATTTTCATGTCATTATATGCAGTTGTTGAATGTTTTATATTTACTCTTCATAGGAATAACACGAATAATTCAAGCTTAGAAAAATAATTGAGATATTGGTGAATATAATTCCAGTGTATGATTTTATATTTGCCTGTCTTGTCAGATTCCTGTCATAATCTAGAGTTATTAATGGTCTGTGTGAAATATGTTAACAGACCCAAGAAAAAACTAACAGGGTGGATAACAATGAAGAATACACTAAAGCCAAAGAAATTCTACCTGTTTCAAATGTGAGTTAGTGAAAAGAATGAACGCAAGAATTAATATAATGTAGTGGGTGCCTCCCCAACACCAGTGAACCTAGTGCTTAACTGTGTGACTAACAACAAATAGTCAATTATTAGAACCCTCATGGAATGTGTGAAAAATGGTCACATATGAGAGTTGGAGAATATTGAAAAGAGTCAAGCAGTCAACAACCAACAAAGGACAAGTTGTAACTCTAATTTTTGTACTAGCAAAAATACCCCATCCCTTCCTTCATTTAGAGCTGGGCCACAATTTAGCAATTCTTTGATCAACTCAAAAATACTACTTCCCATCTCCCTAATTTGAGAACAATCCAGAAGTTTGAAACATGGTAACAAAGTGAGTGCTATTTTTTTCTTTGACCACATGTCTGACTTTTTTTCCCTATAAACTCCCCTTCATCTTTTCAGCAACTTTTGTCAACCCCCCCACCCATTTAAGTAGTTTCTTCTCCTTTACCTGTTACTAATTTACTTCAGCCTTGGTGAGGCAACTATAAGAGAAGGAAAAGTCTGAATTCAAACCTGTTAAACTCTGCTTAAAAATTGACCTTGTGTCATATCCTGCCCGAGCTGAGGGGTTGGGTAAATATGGTTACTTATTTACTGACCCTTATCAAACCTCTCCAATGTGACCATTTCTTGCAAGAGTTTCATAGTTGACACTTTATTGTCAGTCACACACCCACTCCATTACAGAATGAATAATTTCATAGTTTAAAGATGTATGAGGTGAAAAAAGTAAAAACATTAAAAAGATGCAGCAGACCTGTTAAGTTATACTGGTAGGGAAAAGCAAAGAAAAAGGAAATTTTTTAAAACAAGAAATAAAAAGAAGAGAAGGAAAGGATGGTTCAATTTACATGTTTAGAGTTTTAAGTCAAGCTTAAATAAAAGAGAAAGAAAGCTGGAGAAAGAAGAAACTTGAGTAAAAGAAAAGTAAATTTTTCACTGGATTGTAAAGACATGAAAATGCCTGGATTATAATTTAAGTTTTTTAAAGATCTATCTTTATAATATTATTTAGTTTATTTTCTAAAAGAATCATCTCATATAAATATGAATATATCTACAAATTTTATCATGTCAAGAGTGAAATTTCAATCAATGAAAAATTCACTGGAATAAGTGTGTTGAATGCTAAGTCTATTTTGAAAGCAAATTTATCTATATAATATTATTTAGTTTATTTTCTAAAAGAATCATCTTATAGAATATTCCTCCTATTCATTTTGTGAAATTTTTGGTTAGATTATTATTATTTTATTACTAGATTTAAATTCAGCTCATTGGTCTAATGGATAGAGTGTTCGCCAATGGTCCAGGAGATTTGGGTTCAATCCCAGGTCGTGTCATACCAAAGACTTTAAAAATGGTACTTGATACCTCCTTGCTTAACACTCAGCAATATAAGGTACGTATCAAGAGTAAAGTGAAGCAATCCAGGGAAAGGAGTAGCACCCTCCTCTACACTTCAGTGTAGTAGCTACTGAGAAGGGAGCTTTCTGGTCGCCAACTTTACTTATTTACTTACTTTATTGCTAGATTTACTGTATTTTATTTGTATTACTGCTGTAGAATAACAATAACACATACCTCCGTAAAGCGTCCAGCTGGCAGACAAAAATAAAGACCCTCAGGTACAGATTTACCATCCAACGCTGCCCTGGGAAGTTACACAAAGCCTCCGATGCTGTTTCACGACTGAACCCTCCCAATTAGACATCATAGAGTCTGATGACATGGATGACTGGGTCAAATCGACAACTCTATTATGTCTAATTGGGAGGGTTCAATCGGGAATCCATTCAGGAGTGTCTGCAAGATGGCTGGTGGGTGGCAAGAAACAGCATCAGAAGCTTTGTGCCACTCCCCAGGGCAGTGTTGGATGGTAAATCTGTACCTGAGGGTCTTTATTTTTGTCTGCCAGCTGGACGCTTTATGGAGGTATGTGTTATTGTTATTCTACAACTGCTTTCATTTTTTACTGCAATACTAGATTAATACTCTCTTCAATTACAGGAGCAAATATCAGAAAATTAAAGATAAAAAAGTAGGTTCAAATAAGAATTGAACTCACATTCCATATCTTTGGAATCTATCTTTCATAGATGACACTTTAGCCGACAGATGCAAAACGTATAGTTATTCTGTTATTCCTTTCAATTATATTCATCACTTTGGTTTTTCTACCCAGTATGTATTCTTAGTCTGACCATTACCCCAACAATAATAAGGAAAGATGCAATGCAAGATTAAATTCATTGTGATGACTCTCTCTTCTATTAGTGAGTGGTGTCAAAAATAACTCAGCTCCCTCAGCATTCTTCATCAAAGGTACCTGTGGCATCAAAGATTGACCCTGACCATCATCCTCTTAATGCAAGGAAGGAAATGCTGCCTATTGGGTCAGCATTCTGAAGCTGAGCCACATAATTATTCACTGCCACAGATGACTTTGGGATTTACCTGAAGCAGTTTTTGTGATATGATAATTCTAGAGGTTGTTTTCTTTTTTTCTTCTTTTTTCTTTTTTAAGAAGCATTTTCACCATCCTTATTATTATTACTCATTAGAGTTTTTCACATCAGCTTATGTTGATGGTTTTCACTGGAGATTGAGTAACAGCTAGTCTCCTCAAGTTTCCAGGACTCTTCTCAGTATTCTGGCCGTTTTCAGTAATGCTGTTGTTTGGATGGTCTCCACTCGGCCGCCAACTTCTAAATCTTCCAGGCCCTTTAATAATCTTTTAGTTACCATGCCAAAAGCAGCAATCACAATTGGTATAATTGTCACCTTCATGTTCCATAGTTTTTTCAATTCTCTAGCAAGGTCAAGGTACTTATCTCTCTTTTTCACATTCTTTCAGTTTTATTCTGTGGTCTGCCGGCACGGCAAAATCAACAACTTTGCAGATTTTCTTTTTTTTGTTGATTATTATAAGGTCTGGTCTTTGGGCCGAGATTAGGTGGTAATTTACTAAGCTTTTTGCTTAGATGTGGCACAAGGCCATATGAAAGGGGCACCCAATGAGACTCAAACTCACTCGTGTAGGTTTGCTAGTCGAGCTTGCTAACCATTACACCACCAGAGGTGCCTTGGGCCGAGATTAGGTGATCCGTTTGTATATCAAAGTCCCACAGGAGTTTGTGCATGTCATTTTCTAGGACAGGTGCTGGGTTGGCATGGTCAAATTTAAATTTCTTGCACATTTCTCAGTGGATCACCTTGCCCACCCAATCATGTCTACCCTTGTACTCCTTCTTTGCCAATTTGCTGCATTCACTTATGTGATTGATGGTTTCATCTCTGTCACCGCATAGTCTGCACTTGCTATTTTGTTGTGTCTTATCTATCCTCGCTTTGATATGATTGGTTCTTGTGGTCCTGTTTTGTGCTGCCATTAAGAGAGATTTTGTTTCTCTCTTAGCCATGTCCATGTTTTGTCATGTGAGATGTTGTTTATTAGTCATTTAAAACACCCATGGAGTTGTTTTACTTCCCATTTTTGTTTTCTAGTTTTTGTCATTCTGTTATCTATCGTGTTGTCAGTATCGTTTCTGATGGCCGTAATCAGTCCTCGTTTGTGTTTTTCTATGTAGTCTTCGAGTCATTATATGGATGTGTCAATGCTGTCTTCGATGCTGGTAAGTCCTCTTCCTCCTTCTTTTCTTGGTACTTATAGTCTGTCCACGTCATCTCTGGGATGTAATGCCTTGTGCATGGTCATTAGTTTTCTAGTTCTTAGGTCCATTTGTCTAAGTTCCTCTCTGGTCCACTTGAGAAAGGGTCCCGAGTATCTAACGAGGGGTACAGCCCAAGTATTTATTCCTTTGATAAGGTTTCTGCTATTGAGTTTTGTCTTGAGTAGTTTTCTAGTCCTCCTGAGATATTATTTTTGAATTTTGTTTTTCATTTCGACTTGTTTGATGGTGTCAGCCTCCAAGATTCCAAAGTATTTGTAGGTCTTGTTTTCTGCGAGTGTTCTGATCTTGTCTTGATTTGGTAGTTCTATTCTGTCAGTTAGATTTTGTTTGCCACTTTTCATGATGAGCAGAGTGCATTTTTCAATGCCAAATTCCATCTCTATGTCTTGACTGTATATTCTAATTGTGTGTATTAGGGTTTCCTGTTCTTTTTCATTTTTTGCAAATAGTTTAATGTCATCCAAGTACATTAGGTGGTTGACCTTTTCTTGCGATCTACTAAGTTTGTATCCAGCTGTGTATTTTCTGAGTATGTGGTTTTGTGGCATCATGGCAATTATGAATAGTAGGGGTGATAGTGCATCTCCTTGGAAAATCCCTCTTTGGATCTTTGTTTCAGCCAAGCTTTTTCCTCTTGCTGTTAATTCAACTCTCCAGTTTTTCATGGTTTTTTCGATGAAGTTTATGGTTTCGTGTGATATTTTGTACATTTTAAGACAGTTTATTATCCAGCTTTGTGGAACCATATCATATGCCTTTTTGTAATCTATCTAGGCCATAGCTAGATTTTTCCGCCTGTTCTTGCCTTCATTTAGGATGTGTTGATCTATGTAGAGTAATTCTGCTGTACCTCTGGATCCTTTGCGACATCCTTTCTGTTCATTAGGGAACAATCCACAGCTTATTAGCAAGTAGTATATCTCTTCCCTTATTTGTGCTGTTAATATTTTCCACATCATAGGTAAACAAGTTATGGGTCTATAATTGTTTGGAGCAGTTCCTTTACTTGGGTCCTTTTGGATCAATGTGGTCTTTCCTTTGGTCATCCAGTCAGGTACTTGCGCGTCTTGTAGGCATCTGTTCATTTCTAGTGATAGTCTGTCGTAAATGGAGGTGAATTTCTTGAACCAGAATCCATGTATTCCATCATGTCCAGGCGTTTTCCAGTTTGATATCTTTTTTAGTGTCTTTTTGAGTAATTCGATGTGTATTTTCACTTTGGGGCCTTCTTCGAGTCCTTCTAGTTCTCTTGTCATATTGTTTATCTATTCAGCCTTTATTATTATTATTATTTGCAGAGCTTAGAATACCTGCCTTCTAAAGGGGTGTTTTAGATATAACACTAAAATGCATCTGATGGTGAGGCTCTTGTTCTAGAGATCTTGGGAAGGTAGAGTTACCCCTTCATTACTATTACTCCCAAGTTCACTCAGACATTGAGTGGTCGTACCTGCTTGTGTTCTGTCTATGGGTCAAATAAATCTTTTTTTTTAAAAATCATTCGTATTTCATATGACTGTGTGCAAAAAAAAAACAACCTCTTAAGAACAAGTACACGAAAATATAAATATGAATGTACAATGAATACCATTCCTTAACCTCTTGGAATAAAATAACTCTAGACAGTTTGACATGCTGATAAAAATCAATCCTTATTATTGCTTGTATCTTATCATTGTTGCTTTTGTTATCACAATTTAAGATTGATAAGCTTCTTTGACCACTAGAGCAAAGAGTGCAAAATTGGAAATTTTATTCTAAATATATTCTTGTAATTATATTCTCATTTTTTGTTCTTTCTAACACAATAATCTATATATTTTTTATGTTTAGAGTGTCATGCTATATTTGTGTATATGTAAAAAAAAAAGTATAAAGATATATATTTAATACTATTTATACTTTATTCATTCTTATAAACAGCCACGTTTTCTCTGTGGAATTCAATTTGTCTCCTTTTCTAGGATATTGTTTCATATTCTAGGAATTTATTCTCAGGCTTCTCATTGACAAGCGATAAAACCAGCTCATAAAATGCAATTTAAGGACAAGGATTCAATTTCCATCAAAGAAGCCATAATTTTGTCTACAAGATCTGATCATGGCTGTAAAAGAAAATGAAATGTTGTAAATTATATTTTATATATATATATATATATATATATATATTCCTTTTATTCTATAATATTGCTATTTATATGTTGCTATTTTCTTATTAACAAAGTATATAACATGTATACACATACAGATATCATTACTATGTTTAGAGATTGCAGCATCTATTGTGAAAGTGTTTGATATCTGGGATAGTGTATATATAGTCAATGTAACACAAAATTCCAAGCCACACTGTTAGTAGGGCATAGAATACACTGACTTGTAAGCCTTTTCAAAAAAAGGTGTGTTCTAAGTATGACACTAACTTGCATGTGATGCTGAGGCTTCAGTTTTGAACAACTAGGAAGTATAGAGTGCCCCTTTATTGCCATTACTCTCAATTCCCCTTTGACCTGGAGTAGTAGTTGCTGTTAAGATTTCATTTACAGATCAAATAGATATGTTTGATAAGTATTAGTATTTGATAAGAAACCATATAATTGTGTGCAAACAAATGATTAAAATTATTAATGTTAGAAAAACTTGAAACCTAAGTATTATTATTAGTTATTTGCAACCATATAATTGCTTGCAAATTATTGGTGTTAGATAAGAATACTTGAAACCATATAACTGAATATAAACAAATGATTATTAAATAGAAATAATTACTTGGAACCATTAAACTGTGTGCAAATTATTAGTATTAGATAGAAATACTTTAAACCATACAACTGTGAGCAAATCATTTGTGTTAGGAACTCTTAAAGAACAACTGCGCAAAAAATGTGAGTATAAAGGTACAATAAATGAAATTCCCTAACATCTTGGCATAAAATAACCCTTGACTAGTTGTCATGCCATTAAAATTAATCATTTTGAAATGCAGTTTCTTCCAGGCAGCGGTTGTATCGATACTACTATATGGATGCACTACTTGGACACTAACTAAATGGCTGAAGAAGAAACTAGACGGCAATTACACAAGAATGTTGAGAGCAATATTGAATAAGTCCTGGCAACAACACCCCACAAGACACCAACTATACGGCCACTTGCCTCCCATCATGAAAACTATACAAGTTAGATGAACCAGACACACAAGACACTGCTGGAGAAGCAAGGACGAACTCATCAGTGATATACTCCTATGGACCCCCCGCATATGGCCAAGCAAAAGCAGGACGACCAGCTCGAACATACATACAGCAGCTATGTGAGGATATGGGATGTAACCCTGAAGACTCCAGTCGCGCTATTACGTTCACTTTCGGGCAAATACCCTTGGGAAAGGTATGAACCCCCTTATTCTCCCTCCAGCTATGGGTAAATAGTAGGACGGACTAGGTTCTTCAGCCTTGTTGAGGCAACTAGTCTAGGAGAAGGAAAACTCTGATTTCAAACCTGTTAAACTCCGCTTAAAAAATTGACCTTGTGTCATATCCTGCCCGAGCGGAGGGGTTGGAAAATAGTACCCTGAAGACCTGCCAAAAGCGATGAATGATAGGGAGAAGTAGCAAGAGAGGGTCAGGGATATCTGTGCTGGATGATATGGTGATAGGTAGAAAGCATGGAATAAAAAAAAAATGGAATCAGATTATGAAATATCCAAAAAAAAGCCTCAAGTGCAATAGACTTAATAGAGATCTAAAAAAATGCAGGATGAGTTGTAATTTACAGCAAAATTTTTAGAATACGTATTACATTATCTTGTAAACAGACTCAATATAAGTTGACTGTATCCCCTGTAATGGGGTAAGACCCCCCTACCCAAAAAATGGCTATCCTGGATAGAACATCAATCTGCATATGATGGTGAGGCTCAAGTTCTGGAGGTTTGAGGTATGTGGGATTTCCCTTCATTGCCATTACTCCTGGAGTGTGAGGGTCCTATGTATGATAAATAGATCTGTTTAACAATTATTTGTATTTGATGGGAATACTTGATGCTAAATTATTTGTATTAACAAGTTACTTGAAGCTATAATTCTTTATTAAGGATTATTATTATTATTAGTTATTTGAAATCATGTAACTTTGTGCCAACATATGACTATTATTAAATAGAAATCATCATCCTCATCATCATCATCATGTTGTGCCGCTTGCATGGATATTCCTGACCCTCTCTCGCCACTTCTCCCTATCGTTCATCGCCTCCGGCAGGTCTTCCACACTACATCCCCTATCCTCACATACCTGCTGTATGTATGTTCGAGCTGGTTGTCCTGCTTTTGCTCGGCCATATGTGGGGGTCCATAGGAGTACATCACTTATGGGTTCATCTCTGCTTCTCCAGTAGTGTCCTGCATGTCTAGTTCATCTAACTTGGATAGTTTTCGTGATGGGTGGCAGGTGGCCGTATAGTTGGTACCTTGTGGAGTGTTGCCTCCAGGACTTGTTCAGTATTGCTCGCAACATTCTTGTGTAATTGCCGTCTAGCTTCTTTTCCAGCCATTTTGTTAGCATCCAAGTGGTGCATCCATACAGTAGTATCGACACGACTGCTGCCTACGCGGCTAACGAAGGCATGAACAGCTATCGATCATGTGGAAATCAAACCTGACCGATAAAATGAAATGCAGTTTCTTCCAGGCAGCAGTTGTGTGGAAATAGAAATAATTACTTGAAACCATTTAATTATTAGTATTAGATAGGAATACTTAGGAATACTGCGTTCAAATTATTTCTATTAGATAGGAATACTTGATATCATATAACTGTATCCAGAAAAACTCTTAAAAACAACAACACTATAAATGTACAATGAACATAATTCCCTAACCTGTCAGCATACAATAACCCTAAACAGGTTGACCTGCTGTTAAAATCAATTGGGTACGAGCCCAGTTGACTGTAGCTGTAGAATACGCTGACTGTATCTCTACAGAAGAGTCAGATTCCTCCACTCCAGTGAGTGTCCTGAATATTATACTAAACAATCTGATGGTGACACTCCAGTCCTGGAACTCTGGGGAATGTGGAGTATACCTTCATTACCATTACTTCCAGGTCCATTTGGACATGAAGTTGTAGCACCTGATATGGCTCTATATATGGCTCAAATAGAAATGTTTGACATTTAAACTGTGTGCCAACAGATTTTAAATTGAATTGTTCAAAATAGAACTCTGACCAGTTAACTGTGTTAACAAATGACTGATGTCTAATTGAATTGTTAGTGATACATAGCAATATTTGGAACCATTTGACTGTGTGCAAATGAATGAATAGGGTTAAATAGAATAATTAGCATTAAATAGCAACACTTGTAACCACTTCACTATGTGAAAAGAAATGATCACTATTAAATAGAATTATTTGTGATAGATAGCAATAAATGAAATCATTTAACTGTGTTAAAAAAAATGATTTATAGTAAATAGAATTATTTCTGTTAGAAATACTTGAAACCATTTAACTGAGTGCCAAAAAATGAGATCAGGCTTGTTTTAAAAGGTTATCAATAAAATGTTTACAAATCATATTTTATATATATATATAAATAGGATTTGACATTACATAACCTACATTGGTTGATATGCTATAAAACCCAACCAACCAACTAAGTTACATGTCCAGCACAATTAAGTTTTAAAAAACAATTTGTAGTCATTTTTTTTGTTTAATAGATATTAAATTCTTAAAAAAAGAAAACAGCACTGAAATGACACAAAAGTGTTAAATTTATTATGTTACTGTACAGTGGGTGCTCTAAATGGTCTGATGTTTATTGAACTAGTGACTAATATAATTCTAAATATTAATATTTTGCTGATATCAAAATGAACTAAAGTCTCATTAAAGGAAGTAATGCTCATCTTCTTTTTATATTAAATCAATAAATCATATAAAGATGTTTAATATATTTACATAAATATTTTGATATGAATTAATGGCAGTACAGGATTGGTATAACGCTTGCATTTGGACTTGTGTGTAGAAAAATTGATGTGTGGAATGTGCAAGGTTATCTGCTCCTGTTTTAAAGATTTCCAATCCTTTTGTATTATTTCTGAGTATTGAAAATATAAATGAAAAACAACGATGTGTATGTAGTATAATCGAACAGTATCAGATACAAAATGTAGGAGAAACGGTGAATCAAGTACAAAAATGTCTCGTGCAGTCATGAGCAAACTGCAGCCCGCAGGCAGTATGTAACCTGTGGTGCTTTCTTAATTGCCTGCCTAATTTCATGAGGAAAATAATGTTTATCAAAATTTTGTTTGTCTCATTTCGTTCTCACTTGTTCACTCACACACACAGTCTCTCTCTGCCTCTCAAAAAAGTTTGGGAAGGTGGTGTCTTAGGGGAATAACATTTATGTGTTTGACTTACCTCCTTAATTATAATTGCCTGTTGTTGTATTGTGGGTACCCTAGTCAGAAAAAGAAAAATATTGGCTCTCATCAATCTGTTTAATTTTCAACTTGCTGCAAAGTTAATCTGTAACAATCCGCAGTAAACTTGCTCTATCATAGATGGAAATGGCTATTTGTAAAGCATATTGGATGGAGCTTACTGCGGAATAGCACCTGCTGCTGCTATATTAACTGAAAATAAGAATATAATTTAAGGGGAATGCTGGTTATTATGGTGAGGAACAAATAGTTGATCAAACGATGGTCGGAAAGAAGAAAACCTAAAAGCAACAATAGCCCTATTGGTAGGGCTTAGAATATGCTGATTGTATCCCTTACAGAGGATTAAGACCCTCTGCCAGCAAAAAAACCCCCAAAACAAATGAATGAAGTGATTGTAGAAGTTTGTAAGGGACTGTCACTTGTTACTATCGTAATTTGCTGAAGGTGAATTGTTTCCTGTATGTCTTAGTTTCTTTTATTCATATCATGAGTTCTAAAGAACTTTTTTGGGATCTCTTTTGGCTGACCCAAAAGGCACTCCTCAACTATCTGTCCTCTTGACTAACTCTTTTGATGAACCTGTGAAACTGACTTTCTTATCAAACTTTCCAACTAACTCATCAATTTGAACATGTTCCCACATTTACATTATGTTGTAACAGAGGTATTTTGAAAATACTAAACATAGACATCACTCACTTGTCAGCATGCGGGACTGGTATAATGGTTATCTTTGTAGGAAATGGACATGGTAACACGAGTTCAAATCCTGGACGAGACTGATTGCATTTTACATAGCACTAATACCCTTGGGAAAGGTATAAATCCAATTATTCTCCCTCCAGCTATGGGTAAATAGTAGGACAGTGGGTTCTTTAGCCTTAGTGAGGCAACTAGTTTAGGAGGAAGAATACTCTGAATTCAAACCTGTTAAACTCTGCTTAAAAATTGTCCTTGTGTCGTATCCTGCCCGAATGGAGGAGTTTGTAAATATGATAATGGTTAGTGAGCATTGTTAGTAAACCATAGTTGGTGAGTTCAATTCTCATGGGTACTGCATACATCTATGATTAGAAAATAACAAATAAATGTGTTTTTCGAATGTTGTGCATATCTATTAACATTTAAATTATAAATTCAAACCTGTTAAACTCTGCTTAAAAATTGTCCTTGTGTCATATCCTGCCTGAGCAGAGGGGTTGGTTAAATATGGTATATCAAATAAACAAATTAACTGATCTGTACATGCATGAATAATAGAGCCACCTGCCTATGATAAGCAGACTTGGTAATATCTGTAATAAAACTGGCCATTTCCTGCTAATCATCGAAGACAACACTAGGCAAGAACTCAAACCCTTAAAATGCAACCAAACAAATAGCAAATGACCCTGATCTTATGAACAATATCATAAATGAAAAGAAAATCTTTTGTAGATGTAAGGAATTGTACCTATTATTCTTATTCATAGAATTTTATCTTCAATACTCGTTCTACAAATGCACTTGTAAATTCTATTAACCCTTTCAGTACAATGAGACTTGATCTCTTAATTGAACCAACACTTTCTTTTGCCAAAGATAACTTTATTTCTTGGTTTCTTTCCTACAAACTCCTATTTAACAGAATTGCTTTTAAAGGTTTTGCAGACATTGGTGATAAATCTCTCTCAATCTCCTGCTCTTTCTCAACCTCCCCTCCACAAAAAAAAAACAACATCTTTACAACTTTCTTTTGAATAGTGAAACTTTTTCCATACTCTCATATTTCCAGTCATAATGAATCAAAATTGAAACCAATTATAAAACATGCTCATATGAATGTAAATATAGATTCAGTTTGGAGGTGCATTTAGTGTAATGGTTATTATCAAAGGAAATGGAATTAGTGACCTGAGTTCAAACCCTGAACAGGACTATTTGAATTTCACTTTGAATTAATACCCTTGAGAAAGGCATAAATCATTAGTATCAATAGTGAAGTTTTATACAAATGCCACCAAATATTTGAAACATCCTATTTTCAAGGAGGTGCACTTATGGCTATTGTTAAAAGAAATGGAATCGACAACTTGAGTTCAAATCCTGGACAAGACTGTTTACATTTTGCTTTGAAAGGCATGAATCTTCTCTATCAGTCGTGAAGTTCTATACAAATGCCACTTGATGAAGACCAAAGGATATATCGTCTAAATATTACCAACAAAGAACAACATAAAGGAGGAAAATAGTCCATGAAATAAACCCTAATAATATTCAGACAAGTCCATGATTTAATATTATCAAGTTTCCTATATTATTGCCCAGCTCAGTGTTGAATAGTACCACTACTGGTTTTCTATAAGGATGGCTTTTGCATTACATAACCTATGAAGGTTGATATGCCATTAAATAAAGAAACCAAGCAACCAACCTACATTCTTGTTTGGTGAACTCCAAAATCAACAGTGATAATCTCCACAAAGCTCAAAGGCATGAATCCATATGCCTTTCTCAGTTATGGGTAAATTGTAGAGTAGATTATGTTCTTTAGTTTTAGTTAATCAATCAATCTACCATTTGGAAAACTCTGAATTCAAACCAGCTTTACTCCTCTTAAAAATTCACCATGTGTCAAATCCTACCCATGGAAGGATTGATTGAATAAATCCATATAGATTTAATCAACACTTAGAATTATACAGATTCTTTAGTTAACTGTCAGAATTTTATTGATTCTTTATACAATTAAATACTGCTTTATTCATAGACTTCTGAAAAGGATCTTCAGTATGAATGTTTTGAAATGTCTATATATTAAGCGGCTTATTCTGTCTGGGGAAATTTTGTAATTTTCTTCACTTAATAACCCAGTCATCTACAGTGAATAGATAAATAAAAAGGGAAAAGGTGAGATGTAAAAGGTATTAAGTACCAGGTAAGAAGTAAATGATAATAGGTTAGGGTTATAATAGGTAATATGGATTGCAGAATATATGATGCAAATTTATAATAATGTAATAGTTAATACTTGGCAGTTTCATGTTGCTCTTAGTAGATGTGGAAACAGCTGTTAGTTCTTAAAAGTTCTTAAAAGAAGTAAGATAAGAAAAACATCTAAAGCTGTTAAAGGAATGTTGTTTATATAGTTGTGCTTTGTTAAAGTATTGTTTTATATGGATTGAATATAGAAAATATAGAAAAATAATTTATACAATTTTTTAAGGTTTGAGATAATACTGAGGATGCTTTTCCGCATTTTGTGTGGAGACAATATCTATGAGATTATGTAATGATATTTCAAATACCGTATAAATGTTGGTTGGTTGTTTGGGTTTTATGGTATATGGTAGGTTATTTAACTCCAAATCCATTTTTATACAAATAATCAGTTCTATTTCAAACAGTTCAGTTTAGCATGAGTACACAGTTTAATTGTCAAAAACATTTCTATTTCAAACTATTCAGTTTAGTGAAACAGTTCTAATTCAGCCAATTGAGTTTAGTATATAAGTATAGATTTTGTTTATACAGTGTTAAATCTCAAAAACAGTTCCATTTCAAACAATACAGTTTAGCATAAGTACACAATTTAATTGTCAAAAATATTTCTATTTCAAACTATTCAGTTTAGTCAAACAGTTCTAATTCAAACAATTCAGTTTAGCATAAGTATGCAGTTTAGTTCTATTTAAACCATAGATAGGGCCCTATCAGGTGCTACCATTCCGAGCCAGAGTGGGCCTGGGAGAAATGGCAATGAAGAGGTGCTCCACATTTCCCAAAGCACCAGCATCACTGGAACCTCACCATCAGATTTTTTACTGCCATATCCAGGACACTCGTTGGGAAGGAGTCTTACACATCTGCAGAGATGCAGTTGGTGTATTCTACAGCCATAGCCAACTGGGCAATACACAGAATTAATGTTAAAACATTCTTATTTCAGATAATTCAGTTTAGCATAAGTACACAGTTTAGGGGTCAAAACAGTTCTATTTCAAGCAATTCAATTTAGCATAAATATGCAGTTTAAATGTCAGAACAGTTCTATTTTAAACAATTCAGTTTAATATAAATATGCAGTTTAAATGCCAAAAGCAGTAAACTTAAGAAACCACAGTTTAATTCTATTTAATCCATAGACAGGACCCATATCAGGTGCTACCACTCTGGGCCAGAGTGGACCTAGGAGCAATGGCAATAAAGGGATTCTCTGCATTCCCTAAAGCTTCAACATTACTCAAACCTCACCATTAGATTGTTTAGTGTCATATCCAGGACACTCGTTGTGTGTGTGTGTTTTTTTTTTCCTCTCTGCAGAGATACAGTCAGTGTATTCTACAGTCCCAGCCGACTGGGTAATACTATATAGAGAGGTTGTGAGTGCAGCAAGCACTCACAAAGCAACCATGAGTGTGAGTATAGTATAATAAATGATTAAGGCACCTGCAGAACCTCATATAAAGCCACACGATGCATTGTCCCCTGCTATGGGTTAAATAGTACAACTGCTATTCATCAGAAAACTTTAGCATTAGATAATACTCAAAGATTGATATGCCATTAGACAAAGAAACCAAACCTATACTCTGTGGATTTGCTTTTATTTATAAGAATAAAATTTGTTTGAATCCACAACTAAAAGTAGAAAAATATTTGAAATCTACAAGTAATTTTTTTTTATTAATATTTGATATTTCACTCAAAACACAATTAAAATAGAAAAGCTGTGGAATCAAGAAAAGGCTCTAATTTCTAAATAATATTTCATAAAATTTCAATAATAAATGAAATAATTCCTCTAGAAAGATATTTCAGCAGCCTTCATATAAAATTCTTTTGCTTTTCAATATCAATTTATAAATTGCTTCATTTTGAAGACAATCAAGTAAATTTAGACACATTAGATTTGTTATTCAGTTATCAGAGAATTGGATTTTTATAATAGTGTTCACCTACATAGATCTGAAGAATGTTTTCCCAGCCATTACAATTCATGTGCAATTAAGATTTTTAAGTAGAACGTATTTTTTAAATGCCATCAGGCTGTTTGAAGATATTGATTTTAGAACAAAAACTTCATAAATCAACCTCACTTTATTCTGAAACTTCCTTTTATGATTAAAAAAAATGACTCTTGCTAATAGCTGTATGACTTGATAGGAAGAAAAAAGTCTTTACATGAATTTTTACTTGATTCTTCTGCTATCAAGTTATTAGATGTTATATAGCTTCTTTGATAATAGCTAAATATAGGGTTATTGATAATTCAGCATACAGATCTGCACTGCTTCAGGATAAAAGTCTTAACTGGTGTCTCATAAAAGCATATGAAGTTTATATAGCAGTGAACTCAGCTCTGATTGGTCAATGATTCTTAACACAACAGCTATTCAAATTAGTCATTCATTTCTAACACAACAGCTATACAAACTAGAATTAGCTTTTCGTACCACCTTTTCTTGACAAACTCCAAACTGGCTATAAATG
The DNA here is from genome assembly GCA_963585895.1 of Sepioteuthis lessoniana. Taxonomy (NCBI): domain Eukaryota; kingdom Metazoa; phylum Mollusca; class Cephalopoda; order Myopsida; family Loliginidae; genus Sepioteuthis; species Sepioteuthis lessoniana. Next base: position 10,046,049 of record OY757929.1, read on the forward strand.
TGGTAAAGGCAACTCATCATCAACAGACATATTATGGAGGTGCCCGTGGTGTAATGCTTATCGTCGTAGGAAATGGACACAGCGACTCGAGTTCAAATCCTGGACGAGACCCGATTGCATTTCACATCGAACTAATACCCTTGGGAAAGGTATGAATCCAATTATTCTCTCTCCAGCTATGGGTAAATAGTTGGACAGACTGTGTTCTTCATCCTTGGTGAGGCAACTAGTCTAGGAGAAGGAAAACTCTGAATTCAAATCTATCAAACTCCGTTTAAAAATTGACCTTGTGTCATATCCTGTCCGAGCGGAGGGGTTGGTAAATAGGATCAACAGACATATTAGCAATTATAATTATTGTAAAGTTCTGGTTTGGTTTATTTTACATTATATTAATGGCACATCAACTCCTTATTGGTTATTTAATGCTGAAATTTTATTAATTCATAAAAGTTTGATTGTATATTTTCAATGTTCCATTGCATTTTTTTGAAATTGTACCTCTTATTTGTCTATAATCATTTGTTTTGCACACATTTATACGATGTCAAGTATTCCTATCAAATACAAATAATTTTCCCGCAGTTGTATAGTTTCAATATTCCTATCTGATTATAATTCATATACAATCATATACATATATTATTATATATATCATTATATATTATTAGTAAAAATATCTGCAATGCTAAAGTTGTCACACACACAATATAAAAACGACTCTGTTGTTTTGTGATACTAACACTTTTTCATAGCAGCTGTGAAACAAGAGGTAGGCAAAGGAATTACTTGTTTCCATTAGATAGACAGAAACTTTAGACTGTGACAGGTGAAACAAACAACAAACTTCATTTCTTCTTCACCCTGACTAAGCCTCCCTCCAACAAGGCTGCTTGTCTTCCATAGTCTCCAACTGCCTCTCTCTCTGACTGGAACTTCAACTGACTAACTCTGCATCTTAGAAATTTTCTTATATATATATATTCTTCTCATTATTCTTTTAACTAATCAGTTAATAACATGTAATCACTAAAACTTTCCAGTGCTGCATCATTCTAAATATCAGCTGACATGTAGCCAAATGTTTTCTTTTAACATTTTGCCTACAGCTGATTTCAAAACAAACCTTAATTATGATAGTGGCTGACATGTGCATATGCAAAATAAGGTCTGCCTGCTTTGACCTTTCCAACATGGACTTACAATTACTAACTCAAAGTTTTTAACTAGCACACAATTTATCACAAAAATAAAATAATTAACTAAAATGATTAATTAGAATCTCTAATTATATCACATATGTATCTCCTCCATGTGCAAATATTTAAGTTTTAATCTAATAGAATATTACATCAAATTAGAAAGCCGAATGAAACTAAATAAAAATATATATCAAAAGATTACATTTATCTTTTATTTTATTTTAATTGATTTCTATATATAATTATGCGAATGATTGCTTTTAGTATATTTGATAATAAAACAACGATATTAGAAATGGATAACATTAAGTAATTATTCATTGAACCTGATTTTGTTAAAACCAGTATGCAAATCATCCATACCATATACGATGTCAACCTTAATTTTTTTCTGATATATGTTTAGTTTAGTTTTTTATTTTTAATGGCATATCAACCTTTTTAGATTATTTAATGCCAAAGTGATTCTTCTAGAAGAACAGTAGTGGTACTATCTAAACCATAGCTGGGAGGATAAGGGGGTTCATACCTTTCCCAATGGTATTTGCCTGAAAGTGAACAAACTCGCTTACTACAATTCTGCAGTCCATCGCTTTAACCATTACACTACGAGGACACCACCCTCTGATATATGACACTGCAAGATTTTAAATGTATTAATAACATGAACCTGCCTGATGCAAACATCAGGTGGATGTTATTAATTTGAATTACCTGGTCCCAGGGGGCCGTCCTCCCAGGCAATACTCACTTTAGCAGTGTTAAGATCCTTGCTTTGTGCCTGAGGTGCTCCAAAAGAGGAAAACCAAAAAGGTTCAAGCATTTTTTGCACTTGTTGCACATGAATCTGTGGCCTCTACATTAAAATGACCTTGTGTCAAATCCTACCTATTTAGAGGTTGGATAAATATCTAAAACATGGGCCTGCCTGGCATTCAGATTATGTGGGTGTTATTAATTTCAATTGTCTAGTCCTAGCGGGCCATCCTTCCAGGCAATACGTGCTTTGTAGGGCTGAGTTCATAGTTTAGTGGCCGAGGCACCCTAATATGGGGAATGCCAATGTGATCAAGCAATTTTTGTAACAGCTGCTAATGAATCTGGATTCATGCATGCACCCACAACTATAAACTGACCTTGTGTCAAATCCTACCTAATGGGAAGTTGGATAAATATCAATAACATGGTTTTGCCCGGCATTTATGACAGGTGGGTATTATCAATTTGAACCACCTGGTCTCAGGGAGCCATCGCCCCCAGGCAAGACCTTCTTTGCCGTGCTGAGTTTATAGCTAGGCGCTGGAAGCACCCTAATATGGGGACTACTAATAGGACGAAGCATTTTTTAAAAATATCCACACATGAGTCTCAATTTGTGCCTGACTCCCTATGATAAAACAACCTAGTGTCATATATTGACTTGGTGGGAAGTCAATTTAATCCCATAACATGGACTGTTTTGAAGCAAATCTAACTCAGCAAGACTTTCATAGAGGCATTGTTAATAAATAAGATGCTCATTAAGATTAAATAATGATCCTTTATTAATTGTTGAGAATATGACATAAATAAATAAGGGAATTGTGACATTGGCAGTGAGTAGCTTTAATTAAAGACAGACAGGCACATAATCTTTCTTATAAGAAGATCTATCAAGTATCCTTATATAATACTAATAATTTATTCACAATTATATGGTTTAAAGTAACTATTCCTATTCAATAATAATTATTTGCAGTTGTATGGTTTCACATATTCATATCCAATTCTGATAATTTACAAACAGATCTATTTGATCCATAGATGGAGCTCTAACAGGTACTACCACTTCAGATGAGAGTGGACTTAGGAGTAATAGTAATGAAGGTGTACTCCACACACCCCAGAGCTCTAGTACTAGAGCCTCACCACTGGATGCAAGTTAGTCCAATACTCAGCCCCCCCCCACTTTTTGGAAGAGGCCTTACCTCTTATTTGCCCCCAAACAGTTTAAAGGATTTTCTGGCACAGACTTTCTGTATTAAGTTTACATTTTGGCTTGGTGGTAGGATTGCTATAATATTAGACCTCTACACATACAGGAAATTGACTGTTACCTTTTGTACCATGTTTACACTCCTTTCACCTTTTCAATACAACAGTATCGGAATTGTAAAATTACTTCTAATTTTGAAACTTTGTTTTTGTATTAACTTTTGATTCCTTTGGGCTATTAAGAGGAAAAAAAGATCAAAAGTTCTGCTCTTGAAACAATACTCTTTAAGAAAATGCATTAATTGGGGTCTTAAAGGTCATCAACAGTTTTGACCTCATCACCTTGTATGTAAATGAAATGTACACACAGTGAACAGGCTATTACAAATTCTAAAACAGATCAATACATCATTCATAGTTCTGAAATCTTTGTAGTTTGAGTCTCATTATGTATAGATTTGTTATTTTAATGTGTTATTATTGAATGGCATATTATCTATAATAAACTAAATCTATAGTTTTATGTCTTTTATATGTAAAAGAAATATATCTATTTAAAATTTTTGTCTAAAAACTTGTTAGTATTATTCTAAATATATTAGAAATTAGTAGACCAGTTCATATACCTTGGTAACAATATCTTATCCACTGAAAACATTGTCAACATATGCATTGGTAAAACATGGATTATGGTTAACAACCATATGGAAATCTGACTCTGTAAAATAAAATAGGAAATCTGACTCTTTAAAATAAAATAAGAATTCTTCCTAGTTGTAGCTGTGTCAGTACTATTGTATGGTTGGACCACTTAGACTTTAATGAAATGCCTTGAGAAAAAGCTAGATGGGAACTCCACAAGGATGCAGTGTACTATTTTCAATAACTCCTGGAAGCACTTTACAAAATGACGGTAACCTCCCATTTCGCAAACCATCCAAATAAGATAAACAAGACATGCTGAAGAAGTAAAGCAGGACACATAGCATAAGGGTTATAGACATTGGTTCCCTAAGCTTCTAAGGAAACAATCATCTGGAGGTTGCAGGTTCAATCCTGACTGCAGGCAAGTAACAATACAGGAATACTTAACACTTGTACCCAGTTATGGCTAACGGAATCAGAACAGACAACCCCCGTGGATTCAATAAAGGACGTAGTTTGAAGTTCTGTGTAGGTTCCTGAGTTTGACAAACTCCTGAAGAAGACCAGAGGATATATTGACTGAAACGTTGTGGAAATAACTATAAAAAAGAAGACACTAGTCCAAAAACCCTTAATGATAAAAAAAAGTAAAGACAAACTCATAAGTAATATTCTCCTATAGACTCCTCTATATGGACCACCAGTTTTGGCTGACCAGTAAAAACTTACATTTATCAGCTCTATGTGGACACTAAATGCTTTCTAGAGGACTTACCAAGAACTATAGCCAAGAGGGATTGATGGCAAGAATCAAAAGAATGCTGTCAGCTTGCCTTGATGATAATGATTATATCTGATACATCACTAATTTGAATCCTGTTATAGAAAGTAGACATCTTTCATTAGTGTCACTACTTGAATTTCCTTAGGTGATAAACTCTTGATTGTGAGTTAATAGATGACTGCATTTTCTCAACAGTCCTTCACCCTCAAGTTTCAGTTTTCAGGAAGAGAAAAAAAATTATGAACTTCAAATTTTCTGTGCATTCCCTGAAAGAGATGAACAGTTTATGGATTCAATTGGTTCTGCATTACTTATGTCCTTATTAGCTAAGTCAACTGGGGCTATAAAATATACGAACTGCATCTCTACAGACAGGTAATACCCCCACCCCCACCCAATGAGAGTCCTGGGTATGGCAGTAAACAATCTGAGGGTGAGGTTCCAGTCTTGGAACTTTGGGGAATGTGGAGTACTCCTTCATTGCCATTACTCCCAGGTCCATTGTGGCTCTGGAGTGGTTAGCACCTAATAGGATCCTACATATTGGTCAACTAGAACTGTTTGGCATTTAAACTGTGCGTAAAAAAATTACTTATGTTAAATTGAATTGTTAGAAATAGAATACTTTGACTATTTATGTGTAAATAGTGACTTACATTAAATTGTTAGTGATATATATGGCAATACTTGGAACAATTTAACTGTGTGCAAATTAATGAGTGATTTTGAATTGAATTATTTGTATTAAATAGTAATACTTGGAACTCTTTAGCTGTGTGCCTAAATTAAAATATTGATCTAACATAGCAATACTTAGTACCATTTGACTGTGCAAAAAAGTAGTGTTGAATAGAATAATTAGTGTTAAATAGCAATACTTGTAACCATTTCACTGTCTGCAAACAAAAGATTGATATTGTACAGAATTATTAGTGTTATATAGTAATACTTAAAACCATACTAGTGTTCAAACAAATTAGTTCTAACTCATTTAAAAATGAAATTACCAACAAACCATATATGTATATTCATTTAAATGTGTGTAAACAAATGTCTGGTGTTAAGTTGTTACTGTTACATAGCAATACTTGAAACTATTAAACTGTGTGCAAACAAATGATTAATAATAAATAGAATTATTTGTGTTAGATAGAAATACTGGAACGCATTTAACTGTGCACAAAAAAATGAGCTCTGGCTTGTTTAAAAATGTTTTCAATAGAATGTGTTTACAAATTATATACTTAATGTATATATACAAAGAGGATTTGGCATTAAATAACCAACAATGGTTGATATGCCATATAACCAAACCATATATATATTCAATGCATAGATATTTATAAACAGGATTTGGCATTAATTTACCTACAAGAGTTGATATGACACAAATACCAACGGTCTTAACTGAGTAAATAAAACTTTTGGTGTTGGATAGAATGCTAGAAAATATTTAACTGTGTGCAAACAAATGAGCTCTAGCTTGTTTAAAATGTTGCCTACAAACTATTCCCTTACAAATCATAAATACTCAGTATGTACGTATAAAGAGGATATGGCATTAAATAAACCACAAGAGATGATATGCCATAAAACCAAACCAAACTTATCATGTCCTTGTACCGTTACCTTTGGCCATAAACTTTTTATTCACCCCTTGTGTATGTATGTGTGTGTGTATATGCATATATATATAGTCCTGGGAACCATTATAGGCAACCTTTCATTTTTTGTGTATTTTAGAAACTGAAACCGAAACTAAGCAAATTTATGTAGACTTTACTGTTGTATGTATATATGTATGTCTGTGTGTGCATATATATATATATATATATATATATATATATAGTCCTGGGAACTATTATTGGCAACCTTTCATTTTTTTGTGTATTTTTAGAAACTGAAACTGAAACTAAGCAAATTTATGTAAACTTTACTGTTCTTAATCAACCATGAGTTATCATAAAAGCCAAAGCTGATTTGTGTAGATTTATCTTCTGTTTTTTTTTTTCAGGAGATATTTTATATTATGTATTGAAATTTCATGGGTGCCTATAATTGTGGCCAGGACTCTGTGTGTGTGTATATATATATATATATATATATATATATATATATGGAGAGAGAGAGCATGATTTAAAAAATGTTATCATTTGTATGGGAGTATTTTCATAAAATAATTTCAAACAGTTTTCACCTGTTCACCATCTCAGTCGACACTTTCTAGAATCTTCTATAAGTGATTAAAAAATGTTACATTAAGTGCACCTCCTAAAAAATAGGAAGTAAATAAATGAAAATAGGAGTAAATATACATCTATACATGCTCATAAAATCTCTACAACCTTCCCTTTTTAAATTGTGACTATTTCATTCATTTGGATTTTTGTCACTGGAGTCTGGGAGTCAAATACACGGAGATACTGGGCTCTATGAGGAGTTTTAGTATTGTCCTTTTCTATCATTATTCAAGCCTTTTATCCTGCTTTTATAGATTTTAAGGCCTTTTGAGTTCTTACATCTCTTTCTACAGATGCATTTAATATATTCATATTTCATTGGTTCTTTGAGATTGTCACCCTTAAACCAAGGTTGGTTGGTTGGGTTTTATGGCATATCAATCTTTGTAGGTTATTTAACACCAAATCCATTTTTATGTAAATAATCAGTTCTATTTCAAGCAATTCAGTTTAGCATGAGTACACAGTTTGATTGTCAAAAACATTTCTATTTCAAACTATTCAGTTTATTCAAACAGTTCTAATTTAGCTAATTCAGTTTAGTGTAAGTACATATTTTGTTTACACCGTGAAATGTCAAAACAGTTCTATATATAACAATTCAGTTTAGTGTAAGTACAGTTTCAATGTCAAAAACGGTTCAATTTCAAACAATTTCCCTTTCGGAGCCTCGCTCCGAACCAAAGTCCAGGCAAGACTCTTTTTTTAGAAGGGTTAACTGTAACCCCCTGTGAGGATGCAATTGGTATATTGTAAACTCTGCTAACAGGACTTTTGAAAATGCAGATTAATAATAAGGATCACCAAAAAACAAGAGAGAAGTTTGTTGTTTGTTTTGTTTTACGGTATATCAACCTCATTGGTCATTTAATACTGAATCAAGTTAAAGAAAATAAGTCTGAAAAGAAATTCAAAGGAGAGGTCTTAGGAATTAATGAAAAACTTTAGATAATTAGTTGGTTATTTGTTTTTTTTTTGTTTTTTTTTTATTAGGAGTTTATTTGTAGGGAATCATGATCATAAAAAAAAAAAATAACAAAAAACAAACTGTGAAACAGGTTGGGGAAGGGATTCATCTGTTAGAATATATTTAGTAAAGAAAGGGTTTATAGAAGTAATTTGGTCTTATTGTAAATTTCTTTAGATTTTTGTGTATAACTTCACTGTTTTTAGAAATGATATCACATTATTTATTTCAGTGTTTTGGAACAGTTCCTTCATATTGTTTGCACTATAGAAGGTTTTTCTTCTATGGGCTAGGTCGGTACATTCGATGAGAATGTGCTTCATGGTGTATTTGGTCTGACATGCATAACGCATTGGTTGTTGTTTTCCTTTGAGTAAATAAGAGTATGTTATCCTTGTATGACCTATCCAAAGTCTGGACAATGTAACCACTTCTTTTTGGGTTTTTTAAAGATTTGCACATTAAACCAGGGTGAGGCCCAGTGGTATACTGGCTAAAGTGCTGGATTGCAACTTCAAAGTAAGTGAGTCAAAACTTTAGTCATGCTGTTATGTTCTCTTTCAAACTAATATCCCTTAATTATGTATAAACCCTCTTATTCACCAATATAATGAGTTAAATATTATAATTGCTGTACGAGCAGAGGAATTATATCGTGAATTGATTTACCATGACCAGAAAATCCGGCAAACACTTGCGCACAACACAGGGAAACACTGGACAGCTATTTTGACCTTATTAGGTCTCATCAGCAGTGTATACAGTGATCTCCAGCACTGGAGATTGAACCAGCGACCACAGTTTGTAGAGCTGAAACTCTACGACTGAGCCACCAATTCATATCGCACACAAGTGACGCTAAATTAACTAGTCATGTTAATTGTGCAGCCAATTACCCTGAGTGTGTCTTGCAAGTTACATCTGTACTCTTTACAGAGGACACAGTCACCTTCAGGGGCACGTCTTTCCAAGAAGATTAGAAATATGCATCCGCGTAAATCAATTCACAATTCCTCTACTTAAAAAAGAAAACATACATCTATATCTTTGCCCTTGAGGTCGTGATAATTACACGGATGCATATTTCCAATCAATTCACAGTATCATTGCTATTCTTCTACAAGGATAACTTTGACATTAAATAACCCACAAAGGTTGACAAGCCATTAAACAAAGAAATCAAAATCTTAAACTAGTTTGCATCCTGTTGGTGGTCCTGAGAATATGCCAACTGTATCCCCATGCGGAGGGTTGACACTACCAACCCTTAAAAAGAGGTGTTCTACATTTGATGGTAAGGCTTCAAAACTGGAGATCTGAGGAGTGTCCCTTCATTACCGTAGGTCCACTCTGACTCAGAGTGATAGATCCCAGTCAGTTGGGACTGTAGAATACACTGACTGCATCTCTACAGAGAGATAAGACTCCCCCTCCAATGAGTGTCCTGGAAATGACATGAAACAATCTGATGGTGAGGCTCCACTAATACTGGAGTTTTGGAGAATGTGGAGTCCCCCTTTATTGCCATTGTCCCCAGGTCCACTTTGGTCCAGAGTGGTAGCACCTGATAGAGTCCTATCTATTGGTCAAATAGAATTGTTTGGCATTTAAACTGTGTGCAAATGAAATGACTTATGCTAAACTGAATTGCTTAAAATAGAACTGTTTGATTATTTAACTGTGTTTAAACAAATAACTGATGTTTAATTGAATTATTAGTTATACATAGCAATACTTGGAACCATTTAACTTAGTTACTTATGCTGAAATGAATATATGTAAAAACAGGATTTGGCATTAAATAACCTTCAATGGTTGATATGCCTTAAAACCAAACTAAACCTAATCAGTGTGGTAGTATATGTTAGGGTTCCATCTATGAGTCAAATAGATCTGCTTGAAAATTACTAGTATTGAATAGGAATACTTGATATCATATGAGTAAGTTAAATGTATTGAGAATAGTTTCTTGAAATAATAATTGTTTAATCAGGATTATTATGAGTTACTTGAAACTATATAACTGTATGCAAAGAAATGAATATTATTTGAATAGAAATAATTACTTGAAACCATATAATTATTATTATTAGATAGACATACTTAAAGTATAAAACTGTGTGAGAATTAATTGTTTTAGATAGGAATAATTGATATCATATAACTGTGTGCAAATTATTTATACTTGGTATCATATAACTCTATGCAAAAAATCATAAGAAATAACTACAGAAAAAAATGTAAATATAAATATACAATGAATGCAATTCCCTAACTTCTAGGCATGAAGTAGCTCTAGACAGGTTGACATGCTGTTAAAATCAATCAATCAATCAAACTAATCCTGTTAAGGATCTCTTTTTCCCTCTTCTTTGGATCCCCAGAAGTTGTATTATAAAAAAACTCAGTAGAAGTATTTGATGGATTCCTCCTCACAGATTAAGTGAAGGAAAATAATTCTGTTTCTAAACTTGTGTTATTTAAATTTGTTGTACTAATATAACTGCATCCATCGTTTTAAGGAGGGTGTCCTTCTGGTGTAATGGTTAAAGCGATGGACTGCGGAATCGTAGTAAGTGAGTTCGTATTCCAGTCGCGCTATTATGTTCACTTTTGGGCAAATACCCTTGGGAAAGGCATGAACCCCCTTATCCTCCCAGCTATTGGTTAAATAGTACCACAACTGTTCTTCTAGGAGAATGGATTTGGCATTAAATAACCTATAAAGGTTGATATGCCATTAAACAAAGAAACCAAATCAAACCAAACCATCGTTTTAGTCTCTTATCTTTTATTAATTGTTATTTTTCTGTAGGTTTCTATTTATATTCATCTCATTAAGAAAACTATTTGTTTTTCGTGATTGTCATTAACCTTCTTATTTATTTACTTTGGGCATAAAGTACATGTATTGTTGTATTGCAATGAAACTTGCTTACACACTCAATGAAAAGTCACAAGCATGATTTTATTATTAATTTAAAGTTATCAAGTTGATGATAAAATACATAAAAATATCTCTCATATATATATATATATATATATATATATAGTGCAATTAGAAGGAAACTCAAATCTGGTTAACTTGTCGTTATATATATATATATATATATATATATATATATATAAAATAGAAAAACAAAGTATTCCAAATGTGATGAATTTATTTATGAAGGTAAAGTCAATGTTAGAATATTTCAGTTTTATTAAACTTTCATCCAGACTTTATGATGGAGAAAAAATTTTCTTTGAACAATGATGGATGATTTTAATAAAAAACATCATTGTTCAAGCAACAATTTTAAAAAGTTTTTTCTGACGATGACCTCAAATTGAAACGAGTTAAGAATTATAAAAAATAGAATGCACAAAAGAAATATTCCTATTTTCCTTTTTACTTTCGTTCATATATATATATATATACATATTGGTAACTGTACATATATATATATATAATTCTGAATTAATCATTTCTTTGCTCAGAAAAAAATAAAACTTTGAGTTAGAAAACAAGTAATGTGGGATCATAAGTTATTACCAGTTTTGCTACAAAAACAGGAAATTTTAAAAGTTTTTTCTCACAAAATTTGTTTTTCTTATAATTGATTAGTATCTCTCTCAATATATATATATATATATATCGGCTGTTTACTCATGCATGAGCAAGACAATTTCTTGTTAGCCTATTTTTTCATTTGCAAGCACCTATGAGGCTGCAAGCATGTAGATGACTCTTCAGTCGACTGAAACTTCTGATGAATCTGCCACATAGTAGACATACATGAGTGCTGGTAGCACTTGGCACAGTATCCTTGTGTTTTTTTCAGAGGATTCTCCAGACCAGCTCTGGAAACACACAATCCTCCACATAAACTAGATGTGGGAAATGTACCACTTTGTATGTTAATGTACTTAAATTCATCCTTTCAAACAACCTCTTTCAATTGGTATTATTTCATTTGGATGGACTCAAATTCATCCTTTCTAACAGCCTATTTCAATTGTTATTATTTCATTTGGATGGACTCAAATTCATCTTTTCTAACAGCCTATTTTAATTGTTATTATTTAATTTGGATGGACTCAAATTCATCCTTTCAAACAACCTGTTTCAATTGTTATTATTTAATTTGGATGAACTCAAATTCTTCCACACACTGGTGGATGGTGGCCCTCTAGTTAGGTCTGTCAGAAGCTAGCTTTTCCAAGTCCTCCATGGAGATGGCAGTATTTTTCAATGTGTTCTTGAGATATTTCTTAAAACCTCTATTAAGGTTTGCATGGATGGCATTTGCCATTTGAGATTTCTCTGTCAAATAGTTGTTTTGGGATTCAGCTATCATTCATACAAATTAGATTACCTGACTAATGAAGACGAGATCCAAGGATCAAACTCTCAATACTTGGTAGATGGCAGCTTTCAAATACTTTGGTATCTAGTGTAAAGGACAGCCATTCTATCTTTAAAATCCTGTGAAGGCAGTTCTGATAGAATCTCTAAAGTGTCCTGAAATGTTGTCTGTAAATAACCCAGGTTTCACTGGTGTACAAAAGGGCAGTGAACATATGGACTCAGTATACACCTAGCTTGGTAGAGATTTTAATGCCACATTAGCTACAAACCCTCTTCTCAAGCAAAGCAAAAGATCTGGTTGCTTTCTGCAACCTGACGGAAATTTCCCTATCCAAAGAGTTATCTTGAGATAGTGTACTCCCAAAATAAACAAAGTGATCGACAATCTTGAGGCACTCACCATACACAAAGATAGCAGGCTCCACAAAGTGCTTGCTTGGGGCAGGCTGATACAGAAAAAATCACTGTCATCTGCATATAGCAGCTCCTACACAATAGTTGTGGATACCTTTGAACCTGCCTTTAGATTTCTTATATTAAATATGCAGTTGTGTCGCATGATAAAGCAGAAACGATGGTGTGATTTGAGGAGAATGAATAGTGATATGTGTTCCTCCAAGCAATTTAAAATGATTCTCGCAAAAACCTTTTCAACAATGAAGAGCAAAGTGATTATTTGATAGTTGTCACATAGGCTTCTAGAACTCTTCTTGAATAAAGGAATTAAAAGTACATCCCTCCAATTCTGAAGTGCACCTTCAGTGCAAGCATATAATAATACTTTGTGCAATATCTCATTTAGTCTGTAGCCACCACATTTAAGAAGTTCTGCATTAATTCCATTCCATCCAGGAGCCTTCTGACTATTCATTTGTGCAATGGCCCTAGAAACTTCATAAGTAGTTGGTTGATTGTCTCGCTCGTCCTTAACAAGGAACTGATCGAGTTGTTCAATAAACATTAGATGGTTGATTCAGGAGTTCATTAAAGTGTTCTCTCCAGTGATCATGAATAACTTCTGATCTGATAAGCAATCTAGAGCTATGCTCTGAGCAAAGTGGGGTGATAGAGGATGACCTCAGACCATAGGTTTCAGACAGAAGATTATAAAAGGTTTTGAAATCCTGAGAGTCAGCCGCACTCTGAATTTCAGCTGATTTGTCTTTCCACCTTTGATTTTTGCATTTCCCTCAAACATCTCTGAACATGGACTTTTACTGTTTTGAGCTTCAATTGAGCCGCCGACTGTTCAGTGGTAGAGATGTTATTCAGAATCAATCTGTTGACCAAAAGTTGTTTTTGCTCAAGTAAATTCCTTATGATGGTGTCATTGTCATCGAACCAGTTTTGATGTATTTCTGTCTGTGCATCTCAGCACTTCAAGTGAAGAATTATAAAGCTTTCATTTAATGTTCAACTAAAAATTATGTGGATCCAGAGGTTTGAAATTATTGATCTGATTAACAAACTGTCGCTTAATTTCAGGATTTCTTAGTTTAGATACATTTATGTGCTTTGGTAGATGAGTGACCGAATGTTTACTTTTAATTGTCTTTAATTGGAATCATTTTGAGATGAGGCTTCTTAATCAGAAAATTTATTTTATTATTTTTTTTTTTATTTATTGCAGACTTTTTGTCTTCATCTTGGTAGTTTTTTTGTGTTGTTTCTTCTTCATTACGTTTCGGCCAAATTTCACCTCTGGCATTCTTCAGGTGTTTAACCGTGGCACAGTGGATAGAGGCGTTGAGTCTCTACAGTTCCTGGTGAGCATTGTCAGAAGATAGCGGTTTCAATTCCTACTCAAGCTGGCCAGAGGTTTACTAGGTCAAAAATGTGGTGCGATAGACAACAACTATGGAAGGCAGTAATTACTGGGGATATGGTTACAAGACTCAGCATTCCTATCCGAAGTCGTGGTTAAACACCTGAAGAAGGCCAGAGGAGAAATTTGGCCGAAACGTAGTGAAGAAGAAACAACACAAAAAAAAAAACTACCAAGATGAAGACAAAAATTCTGCAATAAATATAAAAACCCAAAAAGACTGTTGCTTAATTTCAGGATTTCTTAGTTTAGATACATTTATGTGCTTTGGTAGATGAGTAACCGAATGTTTACTTTTAATTTTGATTTTCATCCTAAAAGTCACCTTCAAGAGATGATGGTCAGTCCAGTACCCAGTTCTCCTCATGACCTTGACATCCAGAAGATCCTGGCTATCACAAGAAGGAACAGTGACATAGTCAATCACATGCCAATTTTGAGATCTCAGATGCATCCAGGTACCTTAATGTTTGTTTTTGTGTTGAAACAGAGAATTGCCTATGACCAGATCAAACTTGTTGTACAAGCACAGGAAATGTAATTCATTGCTGTTGCACTTTCCCATTTCATGTCTCCCCAGAGCCCTCCATGAGATGTGGTCATCTCCAACTCTGGCATTAAAGTCACCAAAAATTACAAGTTTGTCATCCCTGGGCACTCCTCTGATAGTTTCTCTGAGCTCAGAATAGAAATGTCGGATATCTTTGCTGGAGGAATCAAGGTGGGGGGCATAGACACTGACATGGGAGGCATATCAACCATTGCTGAGAGGAAGTTGCAATACCCTAATTTAGTCAGACACATCCTGAGGAAACTCAGATTTAATTGCAAAGCTAACCCCTGACTCTCACTTTGCTTCACCAGGTTTACCCCTCTAGAAGAAGGTATATCCCACCGTATTCTGACTCACAGAACCTTTGGCTGAATGGTTGCTCTTTTCTATGTCTTGCAGAGTTCTAATGTTCCAGCAGGATATGTTTATATGGAATTTTTGAGAATCATATTTTTTATTGTGGTTACATGTTTTAGCTTTCACTGGTTTATTTATAAGTGTTCTTTTACCACAATGTCAAACATCCATCAGCTGTGATAGGCTGACCATATTGCAATTAAGCAAGCAATGTTTAAGAGACCTTTTCTAGTCCTACCTTGCATTTGAGTGAGCAGTGCTGTCCTAAAAAGAGCTGCTCAGCCACTCAGAGCTCTACCCAGTCCCAACTATTGCCAGTTTGATTGAGAGACAACATGAAGATAAGCTCCAAAGCACCAGCATGCAGGGTTGAAGCTATATACATCAGGAAAGAGAATATTTATAATGGATATAGTATGCATGGAACTAGCTCCACTTTTTGGTAATCAGAATCAGAGAGACAGTGTGTATGAACAGTTTTGACAAGATTACAAGACAAAGATATTTCGGGTAGTTTTGCTACGTGCTTGGATACCAACCCAGGTACTTCTACATCCATGTGTAATGTGCTTGGATGGCCATTGAGCGAGAAGCTTTTTCCACCTGTTTGACATGTTTTGTTTTTCGTCCTGTTAGGTTTGTAACCACCCTCCTCACTAGGCAAACTTGGTGGGGGTACCAGTTTAGTTGTCGATGACCTGACTATGGAACAGGTAGAACTAGGTTACATAGTACCAGTAGTGCTTTGAGTGACCTCTCACACACACACACACATATACATATATATATATATATATATATATATATATATATACATATATATATATAGTGTATCACAAAAGTGAGTACACCCCTCACATTTCTGCAGATATTTAAGTATATCTCTTCATAACACTGACAAAATGACACTTTGACACAATGAAAAGTAGTCTGTATGCAGCTTATATAAAAGAGTTAATTTATTTTCCCCTCAAAATAACTTAAAATATAACCATTAAAAACTAAACCCCTGCCAACAAAAGTGAGTACACCTCTAAGAAACTACACTCCTAAATGTCCAAATTGAGTACTGTTTGTCATTTTCCCTCCAAAATGTCATGTGACTCATTAGTGTTACTAGGTCCATGTGCATAGGGAGTAGGTGTGTTTAAATTTGTAGTGCAGCTCTCACACTCTCTGATACTGGTCACTGAAAGTTCCAACATGGCACCACATAGCAAAGAACTCTCTGAGGATCTTAAAAGATGTATTGTTGCACTACATGAAAATACACTCTGTATATACAGTAAAATTCTCATATTTGTGTGTGCATAGACATAAAAGTACATCGTAGCAATATTTTCATGTGAGCAATGCACTTAAAATTCTTTAGAGATTATCGTAATTTTCGGTTCAATTTGCAACTGAATGATTATATATTTTTTTGGTGTGTGTGTGTGTGGGGGGTAGATTGGAATCTGCATTTATGCTGAATGTTATTTATTTAATTATCCAACTATAATGACAATGACGATGAAATTGTAAATAGAATTCTTGACCCTTTCCAAAAAAGAAGCATCAATATCATCACAGATTACTGTTACAACAGGAACCCAATGTGTTCAAAGGTTGTCTACTTCTCCTTAAAACTACTTTTCCATTATGAGCGACATTTCTTTAGAAGATTAACCGCGACCTCGGATAGGAATGCTGAGTCTTGTAACCGTATTCCCAGTAATTACTGCCTTCCATAGTTGTTGTCTATCGCACCACGTTTTTGACCTAGTAAACCTCTGGCCGGCTTGGGTAGGAATTAAAACCGCTATCTTCTGACAATGCTCACCTGGAACCGTAGAGACTCAACGCCTCTATCCACTGCACCACGGTTAAACACCTGAAGAAGGCCAGAGGTGAAATTTGGCCGAAACATAGTGAAGAAGAAACAACACAAAAAAACTACCAAGATGAAGACAAAAAGTCTGCAATAAATTAGAAAAAAAAAAAAATTCTCAGACTAAGATGCCTCATCACAAAATGATTCCAATTAAAGACAATTTCTTTAGAAAATGACAATTTATCTCTGTTTTTAAGACTAAGCCTTTTATTTCTGACAATTAATTCTATCAGCTTTCACTTAAACATTTGGTTATATTTCTAACAAAATGGTCTCTCTCCCAAATGTCCTTTTGCAACCAATCTTACCTTTTTTTTTTTTACTATGTCACCCAGTTGGCTACCTTAATATCATTGATATTAGTTAGTTGTAAAGTATTTATCTGATTTACCCTTCTTTCTTTTTCAACAGTAAAAACTTGTTTATTATTAAAAAAGATAAAAAAAGAAAAAAATTCCTCTGAATTTCCTTTTCTTATTAAAGTACACTTAAGATTGCTTTTCATTTGAATAACATTTCATAATCTTGACATTTAGTTTCTCTTTCCTATTCTTTACAGGAGATAAATAGATGTCACCAAGATTATATCTTTTTCAAATAATTCTTATCCTCTATCAAAGTATTTTTTGTTGGCTTCCTGTGTTTTATTTTCTTTGTCTCAGTATTTCTATGTACCTTATTTTGTCTAGTTTCTCAGACTTACTTTGATTCATTCATTCATCATCATCATCCTCATCATCATCATCTGAGTTTTTTCACAACATTAGCTGAAGGTCTTTCACTGGAGTCTGAGTGACAGCAAGTCTCCAGGACTCTTCTTAGTATTCTAGTTGATCTTAGCAATGCTGTAGTTTGGATGGTGTCTACTCATCCTCCGATTTCCAACTCTTCCAACCCCTTCACCAAGCCTTTGGGAGTTGTTCTCAGTGCATCAGTTATAATTAGTGCACAATTTTAGTTCTCTAGCAAGATCTAAGTATTTGTCTCTTTTTGTTTTCACTGTGGTCCATCAGGATGGTAGCTGGTTCTTTTCTTGTTATCTATGTTGTTGTTATTATTATTATTATTATTATTATTATTATTATTATTTTACTCCTAGCAAGTTTTTCCCACCAGCTCTAATTGGTGGTTTACTCACTGGAATCTGTGTTCTCCAGGACTCTTCTAAGTATTTAGTTTGCTTTTTGTAAATACACCTGTTCAAACTGAACTTCTGCTGTATTGCCTTTAGCCGGTTGGAAAAGACATTGGTCTCTATGTGAACTCAGCAAAAACTCAGTTCATGTGTTTTAATGAAGATGGTGCCATCTCCTCATTAAATGGCAAGCCTCTGAAAGTTATAAACCAGTTCATATAACTTAGTAGCAATATCTCATTTACTGAAAGCAGTTTCAACATATACATAAGAAAGCATTGATTGCTATTGACATGTTATAGACTGTATGGAAATCTGATCCCTCTGATAAAATTCTTCTGGAATTCTTTCAAGCAGTAGCCATATAAGTAATATTGCATGGCTGTTGCACTTGGACTGAAATTAGATGGAATACTTTATATAAAAGCATAAATTATTATCATCTCAATCTCCTCTTGTCTGTCAGATCTTTTTACTAGTTCAAATACAAAATAAGATATATGTAGCTTCTCCTTTACAAACATCAGTTATATTAACAAGGATGTCAGTACATCAATTAATTGTATTCTCTACTTTATGAAATTTAATTTATTGATATAAAAAGTTGAGATCTAAAATTCAATAAAATCTAAATGGATTATACATTTTACCAAAATCAAAAATCTCAAAAAATGTAGAATATGCTGACTGCATCTCTGTGGAGGTGTAAGACCCCCCCCCCCAATGAGTGACCTCAATATGACACTAAACCATCTGATAGTGAGGCTCCAATTCTGGAGCTGTGGGGAATATGGAGTACTCTTTTATTGTCATTACTCTGAGGGGTCACTATGACCTTGAGTGGTTGTACCTGTTAGGGTCCCATCAATCAAAGAGAACTATTCAATCATTTACTCTACATGAAACCATTTAACTGTATGCAAATAAATGGGTAATGTTGATTAGAATTATAAGTGTTCACAATACTTGAAACCATTTAGTGACCTGGGTATGACATTAAACTGCATTTGATGGTGGAGGCTCTAGTCTTTGGGGAATGTGAAGTACCCTTTCATAACCATTATTCTCAGGTCAACTCTAACCCGGAGTAGTAGTACTTGTTAGGGTTCCATCTATTGGTCAAATAGAACTGTTCAGTCTTTTACTAGGGATTATTATCAATGAATAGAATTGTTAGTGTTAAAAGCCAATAATTGAAACCATTTAACTGTGTACAAACAAATGATCAATATTAAATAGCATTATTAATGTTAGATAGTAATATTTTGAAACCATTTAACTGTGTGCAAGCAAATGAGGTTTGACTCATTTAAAAATAATGTGACCTACCTAAACAAATTTTGGCATTAAATTACCCTCAAAAGTTGATATGCCGTAAAACATAATTAACCAAACAAAAAACTGTCTTTTTTTCTAATCTAAATGAGACAAGGATGACTAGAACTCTGGCTTCCAAATTTTATTCTTACAGAGTGCAGAAGCAAAATTAGGAATATTCTAGTATAATAATATATAACTCTATTATAAAACAAGATTAATTTTGATTTAAAAAAATAAACAATAAAATAAGAAGATAAACACAAAATAGTAAATTTACTCAATATGGCTGCCATTTTTTTCAGTTATTTTATCAACACACCTTTGATACGATTTACATGCCTTCAAAACAGATTCTTCAGATATTTTATTCCATTCCTCCTCAATAGCAGTCTTAAGTGAACCAATATTTAGATGGGTGGTGGCATTTGTTTTGTTTTCTAAAACGACCCATATAATCAAGAGGGTTAAGGTCTGGCCTTGATGGAGACCATAAAGAAACTCCAATTATTTCAGAAATTTTTTTGGTTTGGTTTTGGTATTAAGCAAATCATAGATTCTTTGTTGTTTTTTTCATGCCAACTCATATTGTGTTGAATTTTAATGAAATAGTTAAATAATAGAGGTAATCATGAAAATTTAGATTTATCACGTTTTTTTCAAAAATTGGACAAATCAGACTAAAAAAAAATGTTTTTAAAACTATTCTATATTTTGCTTCTGCACCCTATACTCATGAGACTATTAATCATTATTCTAGTTTATAAGTTTTTCAAAATTCTTTTTAAGCTTTTAAGAAGAAATTTGATTTAAATTATTATTACAATATAAAACTGGACCCTTACTTTCTGTCCATCAGGTGAACAAAACCAAATATTTGTCTTTGTTAAACCATATAAAACTCAAGATTTTGAAAAAATATATTATTGTGTTTATATTTATTGTAAATGTTAATCAGTTGATGATATTTATTTATATAGTTTGGTGTTATGCTTATTTTTATTACTGTAATAAAAAATGGAATGGATAAGTTTATTATAAGTTTACGTATGTATTTACCCAACCCCTCTGCCACAAGTAGGATGTGACACGAGGTCAGTTTAAAGTGGAGAATTGCTGTTTTGAAATCAGAGTTTTCTTTTTCCTAGACTAATTACCTGACCAAGACAAAAGAAGACAGCCTGTCCTACTATTTACCCATAACTGGAGGATGAAGAGATTGATTCATGCCTTTGGAATTAGACACAGGCTTCTCTGCTATCTTAGAACATGGATCTTATCTTCAGTTATATTACAAGTTTAAAGGGGGTGTCCTCATGGTGTAATGGTGAAAGCGATGGACTGCGGAATCGTAGTAAGCGAGTTCGTACTCCAGTTGCGCTATTACATTCAATTTCGAGCAAATACCCTTGGGAAAGGTATGAACCCCCTTATCCTCCCAGCGATGGATTAAATAGTACCACTACTGTTCTTCTGGAAGAATGGCTTTGGCATTAGATAACCTACAAAGGTTGATATGCCATTAAGCAAAGAAACCAATTCAAATCAAACCAAACAAGTTTAAAGTAGTTTCTGTAATATAAAATCACACTTGTAAGGCTGATTTTCAGCAAGTATTAAAAATACTGTTTCATGAAATGTTCAATTTTATGGAATGCTAATTAGAAAAGAAACAAAAATCGTTCATACAAGGGTTTAAATTCTCTATATTTATAACTGCTTGCAAGTGAGTTCCTTGAAAATTAGTTAATTTCCTCTATTAACTGGATATTTAAGTTGTATTAATTAATTGTTGATTGTAAAATAGGAACTGCTCATTTTCAGATTACACTTTGCATAACAAAAAGAATTAAAATGTGAAGAAAATCTTTTAATTAAAGGAAATAGAATATTAGCAGTATTATATATAAATTTGTCTAAAATTAAACACATTCCAAACAAGTAAAATTTGCACAGACAGATTTGGTGTAAATATTAAAAAAAAAGATGGGGTGGTTAAAAAAGCAAAACATACTGGTAAACTATGAAAGAGAGTTATTGCTTATAATATTAGAGATACACTTCTTTGAAGTCATGTAACATATTAATCTTTGGCCCAGCTGTCAATCGAGAAACAGGTGCATCCGGTCAAAGACATCAAGACCGCAGACGGGTTGAATTGGGTGCAAATGTGACGCTCACAGGAAGCAGGTGGGCGTCAAACAATGATATAACCCAGTGTGACAGGAAGTTCAGTTAGTTGGAGTCAGTTGGGTTGGAGATAAGATGCTGTAGAGAGAACCAGCACCCAGCAGAGGGCTATGGGCCCTAAGGACCCCCGATTGAGCATTCCAGCAGAACAAGAAAGAAGAGCTGCTAAAGACAAAGTCGCTGGGGGTCAATATGTTGCACGTTTTTCAGTCTCCAACTCACCTCTCACACATAACCCTTTTGAATAAAGTGTGAGAGGTATATTTTTCTAAAGAAGTGTGTTCGTTTGTCATTATTGTGTTGACTATTTTTCCGCATGTATATGTATCATGGTTGCGACTATGCAACAGTCTTAGGACATGGATCTGATCTACGAATGAATCAATAGTTTAAATCAATTTATGTTTGATAAAATGTTACTATATGTACACATATAATCTCTATTTTTTTTCTTCACTACAAGACAATTTCATATATAGTATGCAATATAAGGGTTTGATTTTAAAAAGCTTTTTTCTGACTTTCTAGATATTCAGTGAGAAAAGTTCAATTATTTGCAATAAGTGGTCTCTCATATAAGACTATTTTTTGATTTAATGGTTCATTTATTAAGATATTTCATTTGGTTTTCTTTGTTGGCGGGACTTAGAATGTGCTGACTGTATCCCCTTCAGAGGGACAAGACTCACTCAAAAAAAAAAAAGGAGACCTTAGTATGGTATTAAATTACATCTGATGGTGAGGCTCCAATTCTTGATATTCGGGAAGCGTGGAGTATCCATTTACTGCTATTACTCCCAGATCCACTCTGATTCCTAGTGGTAGTAGTTTTTAGGGTCCAGTCTAAGATTCAAATAATTTATTCAAAAATTATTTCTATTTTATTGGGCTGCTTGTAAAAAAGAAAACTCTTACGAAACAACTAAACAAAAAATGTAAATATGAATGTACAATGAATGTGATTCCTTAACCTCTAGGCATAAAATAACCCTAGACAGGTTGATATGCAATTAAAATCAATCATTTTCATTTAATGATGAACTAAATTTGAATATTTGTGTTTATATACTCCAGTTTATGACTTTGAAATATTATTCTGTCATTGGAGTTTTCATATGCTAAGTGAAAATCAACATATAATAGTTTGTTTATGGTAAGACAGTGTTCTAGAATAAGCAAAGCTTAGGAAAATCTATATAATTGTGTACCTGTATATGTCAAAGTTGGCTATATACTTCTTAATATCATATTTGTGTTTATATACCTTGACAATCAAGTAATATAATAGACCTTTGTCTAAATTTCTGAGATGAAAACAAAAGACACTTGAAGAAAGCTGAAATGTAAATAATGTAAACAATATTCTTTTGTTGATAACTTTAGAGAAGAGTCATTAACATATTAGAAATTGTTTGAATAATTGAATCTCTCTTACATATTTTACAAGTTGTTTATGCAATCTTTTAACCCATCCATTTTTCACGTCTATGATATATAATTTATAATATTATTTGTTGATAAAAAAGATCAGATTTAAAATTTGATAAGAATCTAAATGGGTTCTTCATTTTATGAAAATTAAAAATCACATGAAAAAACAAATAAACTTTGATCAAATTGTTTCAGATGTGTATTTGATATTGTTCATTTTGAAATTGTTTTCTATAGCTATTTTATTAGAATAGATTCATTTCTAATAAATAAGTTGGCCGTCCATAGTTGAGGGTGATCTGAAGGCTCTCATTTCAATAGCTACTATACTGAGGTGTAGAGGAGGCCACTACTCCTTTCCTTAGATTGCTCCACTTACCATGATTCATACCTTATAATGCTGAATGTTAAGCAAGGATGCATCAAGTACCATTTTTTTTTTGGTATGACTCGACCTGGAATTGAAGCCCGGTTTCCCAGACCATTGGAGGCCAATTATACAATGTCAAATATAAGGTTTTAATATGCTTCATGAATAATTCTGTACCATTTATAGTTTAAATATATGCCATTTAAATTTTGATTTTAAATATCCAATAAAAATACATAGAAGACCAACTTCTAATATATCTTACTATAATTCACCTAATCTTTTATTCCAATTTACATGTTACAAGGATGACAAGAGCTCTGACCATCAAAATTTTTGTTTACTAATATGACTATGGATCATGGTTTTAAATTACTAGTTATTGAAAATTATTTTTAGTTATTAGGGAGAAATTTGATTTACAATTTCATTATAATATGAAACTGGAGCCTTACTTTCTGTCCACCAGGTGAGCTAAACTAAATCTTTATCTTTTTGTTAAGTCATATAAAAATAATTTTTAAACAAAAAATCTATCATTGTGTTTATATTTATCATAAATATTAACCACTTAACAACATTTATTTGCATAATTTGGTGTTTTGCTTGTGTTTATTTCTACCATAAAAAAATGGAATGGATTAGTTTATTGTTGATGTAGTTATAAAATCACACTCATTGGGCAGGTTTTCAACTTGTATTAAAAATACTATTTGATAAAATTTTCAATTCCATGGAATGCTAATTAGAAAAAAGACTAAGAGCATTCATAAAAGATTTTAAATTCTGTATATTTCTAATTGCTTGCAATTAAGATTCTTGAAAATTAATTAAGTGTAGAATCATTTTTGGTTATAGACTCAACTATTATTCTGTTTTTCATTCATAATATTCCCTTCAATATTTCTTTTCATGTACAAAATGTATTTGATTATTTGTGCTTTATATACTCCAAAGTGAATTTTCTTTGTTTGGTTTATTTGTTTAATGGCATATCAACTCCTTATGGGTTATTTGATAGTGAAACTTGATTGATTTGTAAAGGGTTGGCTTGCTTTATTTATTTAACAGCATATCAACTCCTTATGGGTTAGTTGATAGTGAAACTTGATTGATTTGTAAAGGGTTGGCTTGCTTTATTTATTTAACAGCATATCAACTCCTTCTGGGTTAGTTGATAGTGAAACTTGATTGATTTGTAAAGGGTTGGCTTGCTTTATTTGTTTAATGGCATATCAACTCCTTATGGGTTATTTGATTGTGAAACTTGATTGATTTGTAAAGGGTTGGCTTGCTTTATTTATTTAACGGTATATCAACTCCTTATGGGTTATTTGATGTTGAAATTTCATTCATTTCTAAATGTTTATTTGTAAGTAAGTAAAGTTGGCCACCATAGTCAAGGGTGACCCCAAGGCTCCCTTTTCGATAGCTACTACACCAAGGTGTAGGGGAGGGCGCTACTCCTTTAATAACTATTTATATTTTCAATGTTCCATTGTTTTATTTTTCAATTGCACTTTTTTTGTTTATACACATTTGTATGATATCACATATTCCTATCAAATTCTAATTCTAATTTATACACAAGTGTATGGTTTAAAGTAACTTCTATTTGATAATATTTATTTGCAGTTTTATAGTTTCAAGTATTCCTATATAATGACAATAAATTGCAAACAATTAAGTAAGTAAGGAAAGTTGGCGACCTTAGTTGAGGGTGACCCGAAGGCACCCTTTTCGATAGCTACTACATCAAAGTGTAGGGGAGGGCGCTACTCCTTTCCCTGGAGTGCTCCACTTTACCATTGATACGTATCTTATATTGCTGAGTGTTAAGCAAGGTGGCATCAAGTACCATTTTTTAAGTCTTTGGTATTACTCGACCTGGGATTGAACCCAGGTTTCCCGGGGCATTGGCGAACACTCTAACCATCATGCCAATGTTAAATAATTATTAATAATAATCCTTTCTTATAACTTTAAATAACTGTTCTTAATGCAAATAATTTGCATACATTTAAAATTGTTTTATTTATTCTTACCTAACATTAATATGATTATATATTATTTACCCTTTATTTAAATCTATTCATGAGAATTAATTTTTATTTATTGCGGACTTTTTGTCCTCATCTTGGTAGTTTTGTGTTGTTTCTTCTTTCACTACATTGTGGCCAAATTTCCCTCTGGCGTTCTTCAGGTGATTTACTGCGACCTCGGATAGGAATGCTGAGTCTTGTAACCGTATCCCCAGTAATTACTGCCTTCCATAGTTTTTGTCTATCGCACCACGTTTTTGACCAAGTAAACCCCCTGTCGGCTTGGGTAGGATTTAAAACCGCTATCTTCTGACAATGCTCACCTGGAACCGTAGAGACTCAATGCGTCTATCCGCTATGCCACGGGCCAGAGGGAAATTTGGCTAAAACGTAGTGAAAGAAGAAACAACACAAAAACTACCAAGATGAGGACAAAAAGTCTGCAATAAATAAGAATTAATTCTCAGATTAAGAAGCCTCATCTCAAAATGATTCCAATTAAAGACGATTACAAATCTATTCATGATAATTATTAGAAGAAGGGAATTGTAAATGTTCTTAAAAATTATCATACAGACGTCATGCAGAAATATTAAAATAAACAATAACTAAATATTGACATTTATTTTTTAGATCATAATTTCATTATGATAATAAGGTAAACCAGTTAAAGACATTAACCCTTTCTGTTTAGAAACCAAGTATTCTCAATTCCTTGCATGTGTAATGTAGACTTAAGAACTGAATTAACTTGTTTTAGATAGTGATTTTTTCCCTTAGAGTTCTCCACATTTCATATGACATAGTATGCACATTTTATTTTTATTGTCCAATAGAAAGAGGTTTCAAGAATTGATTCATATATGATTGGTTACATCATCAGTTTGTTGGGTGTATTTTTAAATTTTGAATTTAATCAGCACTGTGAGGGTTAACACAGTAAAAATGAAATAACTGCCCGAGAATTTTTTTTGATACATGTTATAACATCTGATTCAAGAATAGCCAGAGTTGAAATAAACCTTTTTGTTTATTTTAATTTAAAGTTTGTAAATCCTTTATGCTTACAATATATTTATCAATATTTCTTTATTTTTATCTTCAGTTTCATCAATCCTTATACTTCTTCCTCTTTCTTCTTTATTTTTCCTGATAAATAATAAAAAGAATTAAAAAAAAAAAGTCAAACTCTGTGATGTTGTAATATTTACAGTTTTCTTTATCTTCATTATACACAGAAAACTTGAATGTTCTGATTTGTAGACATTTTTGTGGAATTTTCATTTCGTCAAAATTTTTATTGAAAAATCTATTTTTGATTCTTTTGAGGATGTGGAATCACAATAAGTTATAAATTAGGCACATTAATGAGGCCATTTTGTTTCTGAACTAGGAGTATCTTAATGAATAAAAAGGATTTATATAAAACTTGTTTATTTTCAGGTCTCCTTATTATTTCCAGTATTCTGCTTCTTTTGAAATCATCAGATACAAACATCTAATGTAATTAGAATGTTGCTAAAACAAAGTGTTTCAATAGTAATTGTCCAATTCTTTTATACTATTGTCTAATAAAAAACAGCATGCAGGGTTGACTGAGCTTAGAATATGCCAACTGTATCCCCTATAGAGGTGGTAAGACTCCTCTCCCCAAAAAGGGGTGTGACCCTAAACTCTATATGATGGTGAGGCTTCAGTTCTAGAGCTTGGAGCATGGGGAGTTACTTCTTCATTATCATTACTCCCAGGTCCATTCATGTTGTGATTGAGTGGCTGGAGAGTTCAAGCTGTAAGGAGAATGGGAGGCTAAGTTCTAGGGAAGGAGAGAGAGAGAAGAAAAAATAAGAAGAAATAGCAGATAGACAGTCTATGAACTGCTCACAGACTCTTGAGTGAGTCAGGCCAAAGCACTCATTGTAGGTCAGCCAGTCATGGGTGAATGACTATGGTAATTAAAAATGACTTGAAAAACCTGGGGGCGGGGAGTCCCAAATCTTCTGTACAGGTGTGGAACCACAGGAAATGGATATGTCCCCCCCGCAACACCAGGCAGAAGTAAGGAGACAACTTGGGTTTGAAAGTCAGTTGGCCGGGAGATGCGAAGAGGTAAAGGTGAGAGTTGAACACCAGCCAAAGATGATGTAAAGAGAGACGAAAATTATGTGCCCTATTTTGGGGTGAGCTCGGAAAAGTGGTTTCACACCAGACATGCAGGTGTGACAATGAAACCAGCAAACAAGTGTGTTGAAGCTGCAACATGAAGCTGGAAAAATAGTTTAAGGTCTGTGTCTACCCTTTCTTTCTCTCCCCATGACATGTTGTTTCTTTTTGTCCAGCAGACACAGTCGACTTAATTTTCATACTCCATTCCTCTCTCTTCTTGATGACCACCTTAAAAAGTGTTAGTAAATAAACTTTTGTCTTAGTGAACCAAACAGGATTTTTGTGTGTTTGTCACTTTTTCTCATGGTGATGTTACAACTGTATATTTTGTGTGTAATATGTACATCCTATTTGGTGTATTAACAGTAGAACCTTCTGTTTGAGACCCGTAGTGGTACAACTGAGATTTTGAGTTTTAGAACTTGTTAGAGTCCCATCTATGAATCAAATAGATCTATTCAAAAATTATTCATATTGGATAAAAATACATCATACCATATAATTATGCAAACAAATGATCATTATTAAATAGAATTATAAATTTTAAACATGGAACCTCAATATTATTATTAGTTACTAGTGTTCGCCAATGGTCTGGGAGACCGGGGGTGGGGTTTCAATCCCAGGTTGGGTCATACCAAAGACTTGAAAAATGGTACTTGATACCTCTTAGCTTAACACTCAGCATTATAAGGTATGTATCAAGTGGAGCAATCCAGGGAAAGAAGTAGTGCCCTCCCCGACACCTCGGTGTAGTAGCTATTGAAAAGGGAGCCTTTAGGTCGCCAACTTTACTTTTTACATACTACTTGAAGCCATATAATTGCTTTCAAATCATTTGTATTTTACTTAAACCCATGTAACTGTGTGCAAACAAATGATTATCATTTGATAAGAAAAATTAATTTAACCAATGTAATTGTATATAAATTATTACTATTAGATTGGAAACTCTGTTGGCATGACCAGCCTAGTTGGCTGGGGTTGGAAAATACACCAACTGCATCCATGCAGAAGGTTAAGACCCGCACACCAACAAGTGTCATAGATATGACACTAAACAATCTGATGGTGAAGCTTCAGTCCTGGAGCTTTGGGAAATCCGGAGTACCTTTTCATTGCCATTGCTCCCAGGTCCTCTCTGACCTAGATTAGTAGCACCTGATAGGGCCCTGTCTTTGGGTCAAATAGAACTATATGACATTTAAACTGAGTGCAAACAAATTACTTATTTTCAATTGAATTGTTAGAAATAAAACTCTTTGACTATTTAACTGTGTAAATTAAATGACTGTCTAATTGAATTGTTAGTGATACATATCAATACTTGGAACCATTCAACTATGTGCAAATAAAACTATTAGTGTGGAATACTTGGAATCATTTAACTGTGTATAAATGAATATGTCATGTCAAATAGCAATACTTGAAATTCTTTAACTGTGTGTCTAAATTGAATGAATCGTGTTGAATAGAATAATTAGTGTCAGATAGCAATACTTGTATCCACTTCGCTGTGTGCAAATAAATGATTAATATCAAATAGAATTGTTAGTGTTAGATTGTAATAATTGAAACCATTTAACTGTGTAGAAACAATAGCAACACTAATGTGTAAACAAACGATTAACAGTAAATAAATTTGTTCATATTTGATAGAAATACTTGAAACCATTTCACAGTCCAAAAAATTTAACTCAGGCTCATTTAAAATTGTTATCAAGAAAATGTGTTTACAAATCATATATCTAATATATATGTATAAACAGGATTTGACATTAAATAACCTACAAGGGTTGATATGCTATAAAACCCAACCCAACCAAACCAAACTGTCGGCATAGCTTAGGATATGCTGACTGCATCCTATACAAAGAGGAAAGATTACCTCCAAAAGGGTGTACTGTATCTGGTAGTGAGGCTATAGTTCTGGATCTCTAGGGAGTTTGGAGTTATCCTTCATTGCAATTACTTCTAGGCCCACTGACCTGGAGTAATCGCACCTGTTAGGTTCCCATTTATGAGTCAAATAGATCTGTTTGAACATTAGATAGGAATACTTGATACCATATAACTGTAAATTATTTGTATTAAGAATAGTTATTTAAAGCTATAATCATTTACTAAGGATTATTCTTATTATCATGAGCTTCTCGGTACCATGTAACTGGGTGCAAACAAATTTTTAAATAGGAATAGTTACTTAAAACTATAAAATAGTTGTTTAAATTATTACATCAGAATACTTGATATCATATAAGTGCATGCAAAAAGCTCTTAAGAAATAATTACACAAAAAATGTGAATATGAGCCTACAATGAATGCAATTCCCTAAACTATAAAAAACCTCTAAATGGGAAGACATGCTGTTAAAATCAATTATTCATAGGATAATAGCTGATGTACTCAATAGTTTATTTCTCAGGATCACTCTCATTATCAAGGCATGCTGACAGCATGGATTCTCTTGACTCTCACTTACCATCTATCCCTATAAATCATTGCTCTTGGCAAGTCCTCTATATAGTTGATGGTTTGTGAGATGGGAGGTACTATTTACCAACCCCTCCGCTCGGGCAGGATATGACACAAGGTCAATTTTTAAGCGGAGTTTAACAGGTTTGAATTCAGAGTTTTCCTTCTCCTAGACTAGTTGCCTCACCAAGGCTGAAGAACCTAGTCCGTCCTACTATTTACCCATAGCTGGAGGGAGAATAAGGGGGTTCATACCTTTCCCAAGGGTATTTGCCCGAAAGTGAACGTAATAGCGCGACTGGAGTACGAACTCGCGTACTACGATTCCGCAGTGCATCGCTTTAACCATTACACCACGAGATGTGAGGTAAATGGCCATAAATCTGCTGTTGTGTAGGTTGCTGCTTCCAGGATTTGTTAAAAGCAGCATGTAGCATTCTTGTGAAGTTTCCATCTAGTTTTTTTCTCCAAGCATTTTATCAAAGTCCAGGTGGTGCAACCATACAATAGTACTGATACTGCTACAGTCTGGAAGAATTCCTATTGATCACTTAGCAGACATTAGTTACTGTATTTTTGTGTCTATTCTTTGTCTCCAATTCTTCTCTCTTTTAGTTATTTATCTTTTTTTTATTAGTTTTGTTAATGTCTTCCCCAACTTTATTGATTTTCATAGGTTTTTCTCCCAGATATTTAACTCTGCAAGATACTGATTCTCTGTCTCTATAGATATTCTCTATCTGGCTAAATGCTTGTGGCCAGCATATTTTGCTTGATATTGCCATGATGATGTCCCATTGGGAAACCACTCTTCCATTCCCTTGTTTTACTTAGTTGGTTTGTGAGATTGGAAGTAAGTAGTCATACTGCTGCTGTTCTATTGTTTCCTACTTTCAGGATTTGTTCAAAACTGTATGCAGCATTCTTGTTTAGTTCCTATCTAGCTTTTTCTCCAGGACCTTTATTAAAGACTAAGTGGTGCAAAATGCTGTGAGCAATTTTGAACAAGTCCTGGAAGCAGCACCCCACAAAGCAGCAGCTGTACGGCCACTTACCTCCCATCACAAAAACTATCAAAGTTAAAGGAACCAGACATGCAAGACACTGCTGGAGAAGCAGGGACTAGCTCATAAGTGATGTTCTCCTTGGACCCTCTCACATGGCTGAGCAAAAGCAGGGTGACCAGCTAATACCTATATACAGCAGCTCTGTGAGGATACAGGATGTAGCCCTGAGGTGAGGACCTGCCAGAAGCATTGAACGATAGGGAGGAGTGGTGAAAGAGAGTCAGGGATATCCATGCTGGTGGCACGACATGATGATGATGATTATGAGTGACATGGCTACTACTATATGCATGATTTTTAGACCTGCAAAGAAAATCAGTTATCAGTCAAAACTTTTTACAGAAAATTACTGATTTTGAACATTTTTTTTCACATGTTTAGTGACTGTTTTTATTTTTGCTACAATTTTATATTTTAATGGAACTGAACTTTTTTCTTTCTTTCTGTGACCTAAAAAAAGTCCCTTGACTTCAAAGAAATACTTACTGACTGGAAAATATGGTGAGTCAATAATTATCTATATAGTTCTGCTGTTTTTTTCTTTTTTTTTTTTTGACTATTGTTCTAATATTATACAAAAATTGCAGATAATTATTGATTCACCTTTTTATATGTGCAATTCTGTTTTTTCTTTGAAGAGGTGGGAATATAAGTTGACCTGCTTTTTTTTCAGACAAAAAGGAAATATTTTTTGAGTATTTGTCAAAATTTTGTTTATTTTTGAGAGTTTATTTGAATAAGGACATTATTTTGGGTTGTGTTCACTAAACATTTCAACTAGGATTCCATTTGAACTTTGACCTTTCAATATTTGATTGCTATATTACTTTGGTATTAAAACTTTTTTCTCTTTCATTGTTTAACCTTTTTATAGCAGCATTTTCCAACATTTGGTAAATTCCAGTGCTGCATTTTCAAGCAAAAAGCAGCTGTTTTAAATTATGCCTGAACTGTTGGCAGGGCTTAAAAAGGCACGCTCCTAGCGAAAGGCACGCCGCCGGCGAGCGCCCCGGGGCCCGTTCTGGACTTCGGTCCGGAGCGTGGCCCTGGAAAAGGAACAATGGCAGACTTGGGGCCTTTAATTAGGCACCTAGTTTCGACTAGGCTACCTTCGGGTGGGCGAGCTGCATTTTTGTCTCCTTTGTCCCCCTTGTACGGCACTAGACCAAGCGTCTAGTTTAAGCCGCAAACTGGCATACGTGCCCGGACCCACATTTGGGTTCGTGAAACTGCTTGCCTCATCAGGCTCACATTGCACTAAGTGAGCCGATGAGCAGCACAGACAAGCAGGGTTCGAGTCTCGATTCGTTCCCGACCTTCCCCTCCCCTTTATCCCCACTTTAATTGGCCTTCGGGCTTTTGACCTTGTGTCAAGTCGTGTCTGGTGGGAGGCAGCGACAAATATCGGCAGGGCTTAAAATTCACTGATTGAATGCTCTGCAGAAGAGTAAGATCCTCTTCTCCCCAAAAAAGGGGATATTCTGGCTATGACACTCAACTGCATCTGATGCTAAGGCTCTTATTCTGGGGGATCTGTGAAGTGTGGAGTACTCCTATATTGCCATTACTTCCAGTTCCACTCTTACCTTTTAGGGTCACATTTATGGGTCAAACAGATCTATGTAAAAAATTATTTGTATTCAATATAATTGTGTGCAAAAAAATCTTTAAAAAAATTGCACAAAAAATGTACAATAAATGCAATTCCCTAACCACTATCCATAAAATAACCCTAGATAGGGTTATACCATTAAAATTAATCAATCATCCTTTTCCTGAAGCATTTTTCAATTTTTGCTAGCTTCCAGTGTTGCATTTTTGAGCAAAAAGCAATTGTTTCAATTCCTATTTCAAAATTTTTAAATTACTATAACATATGATACTAGCATTAAAACAATAAAAAGATATTACCTACATTATGTACAAAAGTAGGTTTATGATGTGAAAAAATCAAAATCTTGCCCTGTTAGCAGAACTTTGAATATGCTGATTGAATTCCCTTCAGAGGTGTCCTGGATATAATGCTAAACAACATTTAGTTCTGGAGAGTGTAGAGTACCTCTTTATTCTATTTATCCCAGGCCCACTCTCAGAGTGGTAGTACTTGTTAAGTTCCTTTCTGTGGGTCAGATAGTATTGTATATTGACCTCCGACCCGGCCGGGCTGTCAAAATAGGAAATGCACCTGTGTAAATAACAGGTGCATCCGGTTGAGGAATATCAGAATATAATCTTGACTGTGGACGGGTTGAATGAGTGCGATTTGTGATGCCCACAAGAAAAAGGTGGGCATCGAACTATTATATAACTCAGTGCACAGGAAGTTTAATCAGTTGGAGAGAAGATGCTAGATTGAGGAATATGTCCCAGAGAGGCTGGGCCCCCAGGCCCCTGGTTGAACAGCCTAGGAGAACGGGAAAGAAACGCAGTTATGGCCAATAGAGTGGGGGTCAATATGTTGCAGTTCTGTTTGGTCTCCAACTCCCTCTCACAGTAAAACTTTGAGTAACCCTTTTGAACCCTTTCGAACAAAGTGAGAGGTATATTTTTCTAAAGGACTGTGTCGCTTGTCTTTATTATGTCGTCGTTATGATTCTACATGCATGCATATGTATATGTGTATGTATAGTGTTCATGGCTATACAAAAATAGATCTGCTTGAAAATTATTTGTATTGGATTGGAATACTTAATACCATATAACTGCAAATTATTTGTCTAAAGAAAAGTTTCTTGAAGCTACAGAGAGCAGAAGGAATACTTCCCATATTTTAAACCTTTGCCTGTGTGGTACAAGTAAATTTAGGCCAGTGGCAATGGTAGCTCCGTCTAGCTAATATCTTACCATTCTATTTTCAGATATGATCAGTTTTAGTTATAACTTGGACTGGTGCACACTGTGCGTTTGCTGTTGAAAAGATTTTTAAGACTGGTGAATCTGTAACTGGTACACAGAAAGCTTTTTGTACTCATTTTATGTTACATCAAAATGATGCTGTTTGGAATAGAAAATTGATACTGTTATGGGTTGGAAATTCTATCCTGAACATCATTAGTATTAGATAGGAATTCTTGAAACCATATAATTATGTGCCAATTATTTGTATTAAATAGAAATATTTATTATACTATAACTGTATACAAAATACCCTTAAGAAACAATTACACAAAAACTGTAGATATAAATGTATATTGAATGTGATTCCCTAATCTCTAGACAGCTTAATATACCCTTAAAATCTATCACGCAATCACCCAAGATCAAAATCGACTTTGTAGTTTTTAATTTCATATAATTTCTTCTAAAATCTGCCAAATAGGAAGTGATGATATCATTTCGCTCTACAAGTTTGCTTGACAATAATCTGAATGGAAAATACAACAAAAATGGTCCAATTTAGTGTCAAAATAATGAGAAACTTTTTTTGGCAAAATTCTCCACTAGGTGGAAAATATGGATGAGCAAATGGAACATAATATGAAACTTGACAGTAGTTATTAGTTATTTATGTAAAGGTACTTGGAACTTAACAATAGTCACATACACCATTGCTTTAGTTATTTGACAATAGATAGTGGAAGTATTAAAGACTTCTTAGAGACAGACATCAGCAGTTTGAGCTGCTGGGAATCTTCTTTCGACTCTTATTGACTTTTATGTGCATCCCTCAGACATCTCTGGTCATTGTAGGATTAGTCTTAAAATTATCACAGGTGATTATTCGTATGTTGTTTGTTAAAAGGTTTTTATTTTATTTCATAGTTTACCATTTTGAATAGAATTAAAAAAATTAAATAAAAAGAAACTTAATTCATTTGTTACTTTGTTTTGATTGATTTGCATTAAGTACAAATGTTATCTCTCAAAATTTTCTTTCTCTGAGATTTTTATAATCATAATTTCAGGATAGATATCTTATCATGAAGACAAGTAGACAAGATTGTTTAATGGATGTTGTTGACAAAATCCATTAAATATAAATAAAATCAATTTAAAATACTGCTCTGTCAGCAGAGCTTAAAATACATTGACTGTATCCTCTGCAAAGATGTAAGACCCCTATCCCTCTCTCCCAAAAAAGGGTATCCTGGGTATGACACAAAACTAAATCTGATGCCGAGACTCTAGTTCTGGAGATCATTGCCATTACTTCCAGTTTCACTTTGAGCCAAAATGATTGTATCTGTTAGGATCCTATCTATGGGTGAAATAAATCTGTTTAGAAATTATTATTATTAGATAGGAATACTTGAAGCCATACAATTGAGTGCAAATTATTTGTATTAGATTGGAATATGTAATATCATATAACTGTAAATTATTTGTATTAAGAAAAGTTACTTGAAGCTATATTTGTTTACTAAAGATTATTAATGATTACTTGAAACCATATAAGTGTCAACAAACAAATGATTATTATTAAATAGAAATAATTACTTGAAACCATATGACTGTGTGAATTATAGATTGGAATATCTGAAACCATAAAACTGTATGCAAATTATTTGTATTAGATAGGAATACTTGATATCATCTAACTGTATATAAGAAAAACTCTTAAAAAAACAAATACTCAAAAAATGTAGATATAAATGTACAATGAATACAGTACCTTAACCTATAGGCATAAAATAACCCCACATGGGTTGACATACTATTAAAATCAATCTATCTAAACAGTTATACAGATTAAAATAATAAAATCAACAGAACTCAAATACTTAATCACTTTCCTGCAAATTCTTTTAAATATTAGTAAAATTAATTTAAAATAATACATTTTCCCAGCATATTGCAAGCATATTGCAAGCAATATTGAACAAGCACTGGAGACAGCACCCCACAAAACAGAAACTACATGGCCACCTACCACCTGTCACAAAAACAATGAAAATTAGATGAACCAGACATGTGGGACACTGCTGGAGAAGTAGGGACGAGCTCGTAAGTGATGTACTCTTGTGGACCCCTTCACAGGGACGAACAAAGGCAGGATGTCCAGCTTGAACATACATACAGCAGCTCCGTGCAGATACTAGATGTAGCCCGGAAGACTTGCCAAAAGCAATGGACTATAGGGAGGGGTGGCGAGAGAGGGTCAGAAATATCCCTGCTGATAACGTGGCATGATGATGAACATTATTGTTGCTTGATATTGTACTGATCTGTTTTTGTTTAGTGCAGTGATTCTTATATTTTTACTATTCAGGTTTATTATTATAAGAATTAACATTAGTGTTAGGGACCTCCCAAGACAGTTTAATAAACTTGCCCTGTATGGGAAAGTAACTATAATCACAGGACAGGTTAAAGTGTTTCTATCAAACTATCTCTCTTTATTAGTCTTTATTTACTGGTAATCAACAGCATAACAAGTCAAATAGTTATTGTTGTACTTTACAAAATTTTGCTTAGTTTTGTCTAAGGCCAGAGAACCTAGAGAAAATCAAAATCACCAGCAGTGGTCTACTCAACTAGCTGACTATTACGTTATACAAGGCACTCTTTAAAGACTAAGTATAGCTTAAATTTAGCTCAAGGTCAGAAGTATGGGACACCTAGTGAGGATCAAACTCACTATTCAGTAATAATTAGACTAACTTTTTAACTATTGTGCTCCAATGAGCTAACCATACAAGATAACCAATTAGTAATAAAAATGGACTGATATAGTTTATTTATTTTTTAATTTTTTAACCAGTGAAATAACTCAAGACTTTGTCCATTTCTTTTGGACTTTTTAAAATGAGAATCCTAATATCTTGTCTGGGTATGAAGCTTGGTTCTTCATATCATTTCTCAGAGCATTGAGTCAAAGTACTTGGTGGTACCCATTTCTTTTTTAAGTAACATGCATTTTACTGGGTTATATATTACTCTCAGCAGTAGATAGTAATGCTGGAATTGACCTCATGCGTACTTATGCTTAACTGAATTTCTTGAAATAGAACTGTTTTGGTATTTAAGCTGTGTACTAATGCTGAACTGAATTGCTTGAAATAGAAATGTTTTTACATGTAAACTGCATACTTATGCTAAACTGAATTGTTTGAAATAGAACTGTTTTTGACATTTAAACTGTACTGATGCTGAACCAAATTGATTGAAATAGAACTGTTTTGACATTTAACTGTGTGTAAACAAAATCTATACTTATACTAAACTGAATTGTTTTAATTAGAACTGTTTGAATAAACTGAATAGCTTGCAATAGAAATGTTTTTGACAATTAAACTGTGTACTTATGCTAAACTGAATTGTTTGAAATAGAAGTTTATTTGTATAAAAATGGATTTGGCATTAGATAACCTACAAAAGTTGATATGCCATAAAACCGAAACAAATAAACAAACAGTGGTATTATTTAACCCATAGTTGGTCAGGGTAAAGGGTTTCATACTTTTCCAAAGGGTATTAGTCCAAAAGTGAATGTAATAGTGCAACTAAAAGTTTAAATATGCTTACTCGGATGTCACTGTTCAGTATGTCAGCCAGTATGCCATGGGGATTTTCTACAGATAATTATGATAACATAAAACAGGTTTTACTGGGTTACATATTATCCACAGTAACAGATAGTAATTCCTGATCTGACCTACCAGGCAAAGTGGATTCACATTTTTTTCAAGGACATTAATATAAAATGTTCAGCATTGGAAATCAAACTCAATTCACAGATTCTATTTTTATGCTTTTAACCATTAGGCCATCTACACCCATTCATTTTTTATATGGTGCCATAACTTTTTTTTTTTTTTTTTGCTATCTATTCTGTTAGAAGTAATAGAAAGAAAATCTATCACTATTATCTAAATAGTTTTCCACTCAAAATATCTAACTTTAGCACATGACCTCAAACCACAATGTTTGACAATCAATTTATATTTGTTTGCTTGAATTGAAAATTGGACACATCTATTTTCAGAGTTTACACTAAATGTATAAAACAATTAAAAAACAAAAGACTGAAAGTAACAAAACCAAACAAAAAAATACTTGTAGTTAATCAATATTTGATTAACAAATCAGAGTTCTGATTGATTATTTCAGTTCACATTACCTTTGGAACAAAGTGAATGGATATGAATTCCTGACATTGATATGAAGACATTCGAATATAAACATCAGATATAACTGCCGTTGCTTATATAAATATTTATTACTTACAAGTAGATTTCTTTTTCCATGTTACTAGATTATCTTTGTTTTATCAACATTTTCATTAATGAGTAGAGTGTTCGCCAATGGTCTGGGAGACTGGGGTTCAATCCCAGGTTGAGTCATACCAAAGACTTAAAAACATGGTACTTGATGCCGCCTTGCTTAACACTCAGCATTATAAAGTATGGATCAAGGGTAAAGTGGAGCAATCCAAGGAAAGGTATAGCGTCTTCCCCTACACTTTGGTGTAATAGCTATTGAAAAGGGAGGCTTTGGGTCACCCATGACTAAGGTTGCCAACTTTACTTATTTCGGTATTATATGTATATTATCGAAATTCTCTTAGTATATTGGTGCATAACTGTAACCAAGTAAAAATGACACTTACATATCTCTTTGTTTAATGGCATATCAACCTTTGTAGGTTATTTAATGCCAAATCTATTCTCCTAGAAGAACAGTAGTAGTACTATTTAACCCATAGCTGGGAGGATAAGGGGTTCATACCTTTCCCAAGGGTATTTGCCTGAAAGTGAATGTAATAGCGCGACTGGAGTTCAAACTCGTGTACTACGATTCCGCAGTCCATCGCTTTAACCATTACACCACGAGGACATCCCCCCACCAAATGACACTTAATAGGGGTCTTTTTTATTAGAGAAATACACTTAGAATAATACTTAAACTTATAGAATAAAGCTATTTCCTGTTCTATTTGCAACTGATGCATGCTTAACATTTTTTACCATTGAATCCTTCACTCCTTTAAAAACAGAAGTATCAATATCATCAAAGACTTCTGTGACAAGTAATACCCCCCTCCCACATGTCTATATGTATAACAATTACCCCTTAAAATAGCCTATCATTTTGAGATTCTTATAAGAGCCATTTTAAATGCTCTTAAAGAATAGAGCAATTCCTAGTGCAATTTGAAACTAAATGTTAATTTTGTCAGGTCTGTATTCACATGAAACATCATTTTTCAGTCATTTAAATTATCAATATAACAGATAACTGAGTCCTTCACTCCTTCCTGAATAGAAGTTTAGTATCATTATAAAATGCTATTACAATGGGAACCCAACAGGTTCACAGGTCTTAATAGTTTTAAATTATTTTTCTATTATATTGCATCACAGCTCGTAGGTTTTTCAACTCTTGCTTGCTGAAAAAAAATTACATCCCTTCATGGTATGATTAAATATTCTTTTACAAAATATCATGTGAGGCCCATACTCAAATTTGAGGCAGTAGCTATTATATAACTACAACCTTGCAAATATAGCACATCATAACACGATTTTTATTTGAGCAATACACTTAAAATGCTCTAACTGAAACCATTTTCAGACCACTACAACTAATTGATAGTTTTATAAAATCTGCATTCCTGCTGAATGTCATTTTTTTATTCATCTAAATTCTCTGTATAATAAAGATAACTATGAAATGCTGATGATATAAACCCTTTACTATTTCCTAAATAGATGCATCAGTATCCTCAAGAACCATTGTTATAATGGGAACCCAATGTATTCACAAGTTGTCTAGTTTATTCTAAGATAAAAGTCAGGCTTGCAAATTTTGAATTTAAAAAAAATTCCAAATCCACTATAGAATTGAAGTGCTTTTTCTTTATTCTCTTTGTAGTGAGGTTAAAGCTTCATGGTCTGCTAACCTCTTTACAGCCAGTAGTTGTTTCCTTCATTCTTCAGTAGCAAATTTAATCAATTCTAGTCTATTGTACTCCTCCCCCTCTCTCTCTCTCTGATTGTTTGTCTCTTTCCATCTCCATTTCTATCAATCACCTGAATCGGTTCTGAGTTATTGACCCAAACAAATACTCTATTAATTCTGCTATTCTTCCATCACGTGGAAGCCCGTAATAAAAAGAACTTTTTTCATTAATTATTCATTTCTAATTTCTTTTTCTTTTTGACAATGCCTAGGTAAATTTATAAAAAGAATTATTCTTTATATTTGCCCCAAGATTCGATCTTCAAATCCTTGAGATATTTAATGCCTTGTTGACAGGGGTTAAAATATGATGGCTATATCCCTTGCTGAGGGGTAAGACCCCCACCTACCACCAAAAAAAAGGGTGTCCTGAGTATGACAATAAACTGCATCTGATATCAAGACTCTTTTTCTGGAATGTTGAGTACTCCTTCATTGCCCTTACTCCCAGGTTCACTCTGACCCTGACTGGTCGTGCTTCTTAATGTCTTATTTATGGGTCAAATAGCTCTTTTTCAGAATCATTTATATTTGATAGAATCATATGCCAAAAAAAAAAAAAAGAAGAAAAAGCAAACCTGTTAAGAAACAATGACACAAAAAATGTAAACATGAACATAAAATGAATGTGATTCCCTTACCAATAGGCATAAAATAACCCAAGACTGGTTGACATGCCATTAAAATCATTAAAATGTATGCTCATAATTATGTTTTTGGAACATTGCTTGGTTTATATTGCAAACAAAAAGATTATTATGCATTTCAATTTATGCTGTTCGTCGAGAGTGAATGCCTTTTGAGGCATCCAGAGATTGGAATCCCATACTTGCTTATTTTGAACTGAATTTTTCTTTCTCTTAGAGCAGTTGTCTTATCAAGGCTAAAAGGCATCTGCCATAATATATATCCTGCTGTTATGGATGACAAGGTGAATGCAAAACTTGTAACAGTGACTGCAGCCTTTGGCCGACTCAACAGGAATGTGTGGAATCACAGTGGCATCTCGGAGGCAATTGAAATCAAGAGTTATCGTTCTTACCACCCTCCTTTATGGCTGTGAAACATGAACTATTTATCAATGGCATATGAAGAAGCTAAACCACTTCCACATGACTTGTCTGAGGAAGATTCTCGGATTCACATGGCAAAAACACATCCCCAACACCAAAGTTTTAACTCGGGCTTCTCTTCCCAGCATCTACACCATCTTGATGCAACCACAAGTTTGTTGGGCTGGTCATTTTGCCCGCATGAAGGATCACAACCTCCCAAAGAAACTGCTCTATTGCAAATTGTCTCAATGCAAGTGCTTCCATGGAGGCCAGAAAATCACTTCGAAGACACTCTGAATGTCTCTATGAAATCTTTCGGTATCACCAATAATAGTCTACAATATCTGGCGCAGGACAGAGACAAGTGGAGTGAAGTTATTAAGTGTGGACTCAAAGCTTGTGAAACAAGAGGGAAAGCAGCAACTGTGCAGCACAGAAAGTTTAAAACCGACAGCTACATTAGCCTCTACTGTCATCATTCCTTGTACTTACTGTCTAAGACTCTTCCACGCACAGATTGGCCTTATTAGTCATCTATGCACTCATGAATCCTGTCCTCAATCAGATGGTCCTCATTGACTATGACGGACAAAGAAGAGAGAAAAGAGAGATATATATCTTATAAATGGAGGGAGAAGAGAAGGATTCATACCTTTCAGAAGAGGATTAGCATGAAGTGAAATGTAAATAGTCTCATCCTTTTTTCAGACTATTGTCTTCATCTTTATTGTTAGTTCCACAACATTTTGGCTGATATGTCCTCCAGCCTTCTTCAGGTGTTTGTCAAACTCGGGAACCTTCATGGAACTTCGAACTGCGTCCTTTATTGAAACCATGGGGGTTGCCTGTTCTGATTCTGTTAGCCATAACCAGGTACAAGTGTTAAGTATTCCTGTATTGTTACTCGCCTGTAGTGAGGATTGAACCTGCAACCTTCAGATGATTGTCTCCTTAGAAGCTCAGGGAACCAACGCCTATAACTGTAATCATCTGAAGGTTGCAGGTTCAATCCTCACTACAGGCGGGTAACAATATAGGAATACTTAACACTTGTACCCGGTTATGGCTAACGGAATCAGAACGAGCGACCCCCATGGTTTCAATAAAGGACATAATTCAAAGTTCCGTGAAGGTTCCCCGAGTTCGACAAACACCTGAAGAAGGCCGGGCGAGATATCGGCCGAAACGTTGTGGAAATAATAAAGAGGAAGACAATAGTCCAAAAAACCTTAATGATAAAAATCAACAAGCTTCGTCTCAGAAATTTAGACAACTAAGCCTCATCCTTGATTTGAACTTGCTTTGTTGAGTTTATTTTCTATGATAATAAGCATTACACAATGTACATTATCCACAACTTTTATTTTTGTTTTAAATTCTACAATAAAATCACTCAAATTTGATCTTTACATCTCTAATTTGACAGTGAAAAATAAACAAGAATAAACAGGGAAAACAAATCTCTTAGCAAAAATTTGTAGAACAAAATTTCTGCTTTTAAAATAACACATCAAAACAGTTAAATAATAGAGTATTCCAAAATATGCATCATATTTTTAAAATAATAAAAACTTCAATTATTTTTGTACCAACTTAATATTATTGATCACACTTTTGGGAAGAATCCATACGTATTTCCTTGTGTATATTCTTTGGTTGTTCTAGTGTCAATAAAATGGACTATTTTACTGACAATTGTGGTTGGAGTATGTATTGTTATTTCATGTTCATTTCAATGGTGTTAGCTTATGTAAAGTGTTATCAAATGTTGCTTGGCATGGGTCCAGTTTCTACAAAAGAGATTTGATTGAAAGGACAGGTCAAATCTATATTTAATGTATATTTTGACATTTTTATCCATTGTAACAATCTTAACCAGTGAATAAACTCCATTAAACTCTACATTTAAAGAATTTAAAATTAGTGTCTGAAAAAAAATCTTGGTAAAAGAAATGACTTAAAATAACCTTTTGACATATAGTCTCAATATCGTTATTTTTTTATTAGAAATTTATCAGTTTTGAAAAAAGTCTGGGTGAGGATATTCTTATTTACTAGTTGGACCTATGAAAATTCCAGTTTAACTAGAAGGAAAACTCTGAATTCAAATCAGCTTGACTCTGCTTAAAAATTGGCCTTGTGTCACATCCTGCCCATGGTAAATATATACTAAGCTTAACTTTGTTTAGCACAAGGCCATTGAGACGGAAATTCACTAGCAATAGTCTGGCTCCTCAGTA
This sequence comes from Sepioteuthis lessoniana, assembly GCA_963585895.1. Classification (NCBI taxonomy): domain Eukaryota; kingdom Metazoa; phylum Mollusca; class Cephalopoda; order Myopsida; family Loliginidae; genus Sepioteuthis; species Sepioteuthis lessoniana. The sequence goes on from OY757929.1 coordinate 10,089,210, forward strand.
ATCATTGCACCATAAAAGGTATTGAAACACTTTTTAAGCTCAAAGTAGACTGTATATAACCAAGGATTATATAACTTACTCCTCAATTATACGAGCTTACGTGGTGCCTTTAATAAGTTTCCAGACTTTTTTGTGCAGGCATTTAAAATTGTTGTAGACTCTTGAAAATTCAGTATCTTATTGCTATACATCTTATGAGATAACTGACCAATTTTTATGATTTCAGGTTCAAATATACCTCCACACACAGCTATTTAGGCTCAAAACCATCCTTTGCATCCCTGAACATTACAAACCAACATGATACTTCAAATTATTCATTATATTCTGATAGTTTCATTGAACATAGATACAGCAAAGCTTTTTTATCACATATGTTTTTACCAATTTGAAAGAATAAAGGATTTTAATTAACATTTCATAGTTATTTTCTTTATATCAAGAATTTGAATTATTAAAAAAAGTTACATTCAGCATAAATACTGATCTGACAAAATTATAATTCAGTTGCTAATTGGACTGGAAATTGCATTAATCTTTTAGCGAATTTTAAGTGTATTGCCAGAATGTATTTATCCAACCCCTCCACCACAGGCAAAGTCAATTTTTAAATGCAGTACAACTGGTTTGAATTAAGAGTTTTTCTTCTCTTTACTGTATCAAGGTTAGAAAGCCCCATCTGCCCTATTTTACTCATAGCTGAGGAGCACATGAGGAAGAGATGGATTCATATCCTTCCGAGGACATTAGTACAAAGTGAAATGTAAATAATCTTGTCCTTGCAGTTTCAAAGATAGAACAGTCCCGTCTGTCCTACTATTTTACCTACCCATAACTAAGGGGTGTAGAAAAAAAGATGGATTAATATCTTTACCAAGGGCATTGGCACAAAGTGAAATTCAAATAACTTTGTCCAGGATTTGCACTTGGTTTGCTAAGTCTATTTCTTTATTGCACACCTCTATTGCACTATGCACACCTCTGTTGCACTTTTTGGTGCAATGCATTTAGCAACGAATTTAATGGTTGAAATGCACTTTTGACCATGAAATAAAAAAAAAAGTTTTTACAATTCCAATACATTATTGGTATTGGAGGAGGGTATATTGCATAAGTTTGTTTATATGAGAATATTTTTATTCACTGATTCTTCTAAAAACTACTGTTTTACTAAAGTTTTAGAAGTAATAAAGTTTTTTTTTTTAATTTTTAATTTTAGGACTGAAATATATTGAACAATAGGCATTTTCTTCAGGGTGTATATCACACAAGATTAAAAATTTTTAAGTAATGTGGCCTAAAATTGCATCTCACATTATCTATATTTGGGTAACTCAAGTTGTTTTCTGCACCAAAAGAATTAAGGTGTATTGCAAGGATATTCAGGATCTGATTAATAGGTAAGAGATTAAGATTAAATCATCAAGGAAAAGATGTATTCTAAGCAATCATTTTATTCAAGTTTTATTTTTTAATAATTTTTTTATAACAATATTTTCTAATCAGTTTACAAAGTTGAGTCAAAGGTTTTGCAAAATGATGGCAATGTGAGGCACAATTTGGCAACTCCAGATATTTTTGCTGAGGTCATGAAGGTGACAAATTACATTGGATTCTATGATGCTGAGCTTGTCTAATTCTATCTGAGTTTGCTTCTGTGGCTGGTATCCACAGTTTTATACCGATTTGGCTTTGCCTCATTGTCAACCTGAGGAAAATTTCTTGAACTTTCTAGTTACTGTACTGTGATCAACTTTATCTTCCCTTTTTTTGGTTGCTTCTGTAGTTTTATGACCCGTTTGAACTCATAAAGCATAAGTTCTTGAATTAAATGTGGCTTTCAAAACACATACACTGAAGCGTTGTACAACATGTCTGCACACCAACTACTATCAACCACAACAGGCACCTTTCCACAGGTTGAACTGCTTTGATCACTGGATATGCACACTGCAAACTAGCACTTACCAAAATATTGTAAAACTTTTGACTCATCCTAGTAGATGGCAGATTGAAGATTCAATTTTAACATAGATTTTAGTAACCTCAGCTTATATATTTTCTTTCTTTATTAAGTCAATAACTTTCTCCTTTTCACTTAACCCTATACCTTCCTACTTGGAATCGATAAGCAAGAGAATGATTTTGATATTAATTTTTTTTATTTCTTTCTTATTCTCACTTATTATGTCAATTCTTTTTTGTTATTATTTACTGAGGAAACAAGAGGTCCTACTTTCATGTGTTTGGTGTTTTCTGCATTTATATTTTCTTTGTGGCTCGACTGTTGACATGTGTGTTTCATAGTATACATCAGATATAATTGCAATGTAATTGTAAAAGTACTGTCCTAGGTGTTCAAGCCTTCATTATAAGATTGAGTTGGACTATCAGACTTTTTGGGTTAAGGGTAGCTTCATACAGTCTAGTGTGTTAAGTGAAATAAAATAAATTAACTCAGATTTAGAAGGCCTTCCACCCAAACAACACTTGCCTCCTTGTCTATAAGGGATAAGGGTTAGGTTTATTGCCTGGTGCCTGAGGCACTCTAAAAAGGAGAATGCCAACAGAGTTAAGCTATTTTGGGCTCTACTATCAGCGAGGCTTGTTTCCTGTGGTGTCTCCACTTTAAACTGACCTTAGTTTACATTCCAGCACTGTTGGGGACTTGATAAATACCTACATCTCATTTTTCAAACCTTCTGCTTTATATAACAAAATTTGGTTAGTTTTATGGTATGTCAACCCTTATTGGGTTATTTAAAGCAAAATCTTTTTTTTGTGTGTTTTTTTTTGAAAAATTATAATTTTAAGTTACTATTTATATTAAATGATAATAATAATAATCATTTGTAAACATTATAGCTTCAAGTAATTATTCTTAAAACAAGTAACTTGCACACTGTTATAGTTTCAAGTATTCCTATCTAATGCTAATATTTTGTAGGAATTAGTGGGTTGAGTGTTCGCCAATGGCCTGGGAGACCAGGGTTGAATCCTAGGTTGAGTCATACCAAAGACTCAAAAAATGGTACTTGATGCTGCCTTGCTTAACACTCAGCATTATAAGGTAAGGATCAAGAGTAAAGTGGGGCAATCCAGGAAAAGGAGTAGTGCCCTCCCCTACACCTCAGTGCAGTAGCTATCAAAAAGGGAGCCTTCGGGTCGCCCTCGACTACAGTCGCCAACTTACTATGATTTATGAACAGAATTCTCTCAATTTTTTCTCTTCTTTTAACTACACTCTGTTGAAGGAGCTTAGCTTATGCCTCTGCAAAAGAGTAAGACCCCCCCCAAAGAAAAGGGGTGTCTTAAGTATAACATTAAACTGCACCTGATTGTAAGGATCCAGTTCTAGAGCTCTTGAGAGTGTGGAATACTCCTTCCAGATCCACTCTGATACTATTTATGGTTTAAATAGATCTATTCATAAATTATTCATGTTCAGTGGGAATACTTGATGCCATATAAGAATAAATTATTTGTATGAATAACAGTTACTTGAAGTTAGAATTGTTTACTAAGGATTATTATGTGACAATACCCCTTGGCCGACCCCCAATATCTCAGCTTCCTTGAACCACTAATGGCCATTAGATCAGATCATCTAGTGGTTTCTCTCATCTCCAGCCAGGGGCATTACACATTTCTTTACGGACACACTAAACTTAACTGAGAGGGTAGAAGAAAAGAAACAAACAAACAAACACGGGCTTGCGTTAGCTCCAAGCGCAAGAAGTGAGAAATGACACTTTTTGTGCATCCTGTGAGCTAATGCGAGTGTGTACTCGAGCGAAAACTCTCACAAAGCCACTAGCAATGCTGACATCTTCTCACGGTTAACCCAGCTTCTGTAGGTCAACAGGTCTTAGCAGTCATCTTTCTGACTTCTGTTGACTGGTCTCCTCTGTGCCCGATTCTCATCTCCTGACTGTGTCCTTCTCTTGACTGCTATCTCAAGCCGGCTGTCCTCTTCTGCTCCCTTATGCCTTCACTTTGACCTTCCTTCGCTCGTCCACTTTCAGTCTCACGCACGGGCCCTTTGTGTGGGTTTCACGCCAAAACAGACAAAGGGATTCTCAGACTTGCACCCACACACAGAGAAGGGGATGCCACCCATGGTGTCACAATTATTATTAGTTACTTGAAACCATATAACTGTATTCAAACAGGTGACTATTATTAAATAGAAATAATTACTTAAAACCAGGTAATTATTGGTATTAAATAGGAATACTTAAAACCAATAAACTGTGTGCAAATTATTTGTATTAGAAAGGAATAATTGGTATTATATAAATGTGTGTAAAAAATTCTTAAGAAACAACTACACAAAAAATGTAAATATAAAATCACAGTGAACATGATTTCCTACCTTCAAGGAATAAAATAACTCTAATAGGTTGACATGCTGTTAAAAAAGAAAAAAGAAAGCTGGGTATTATATAGCTAAAACTTGTGTTCATCAAAACATTCTGAAGTCAGACTGTTTAAATCTTGGATGTTAATATGAACGCAGAATTCATAGATGCATATAGCATGTAAACATTTGAATATTGTAATTAAAATTTTCAACTCTATTCTTTCTATTTTTCCAAGTAGGTTGACAATGTCAACCCTAATTGATTACATTATTTAAAAAAAAACCTTAATTAAACTCATCTCATTAACAAAGTATATCATATTGAAAATAAGTTTATTACGTGAAATAAATTGAAATGTCATGGGTTAGAGCACAAATCAGTTTTGTCTGTTTTAGAAAATTAATGTATTAAAATAATGATTTCTCTAAAAATACATTTTATGATGTATAATAATTATTAATTCTTTTCACTTTTATATTTATTCATTCATTTTGATTATTCTTTCAGTAAACAGATTTGTAATTAGATTTTATATCATTATATTACAACATAGATCTTTATCTATATACATCTTCAACTTATAATGATAGTTTGTTTTTATCAGTTTATTACCTTATGGAATGTTTTTAGCCCAGTGATATTGATTTTTAGTGCTGTTTTCCTTTCAGAATATAAAACATGAACAATTTAAAATTTTCGTAATATTCTTTTTCTTTAAACATAAGCTTGTCTGGGCACCTCACATGGTATAGGTATTTACTCTGCTGCAAGCATGATGCCACACAAGGTCAGTTTTTATGATGAATTTAACAGGTTTGAATTGAGAGTTTTTCTTCTAGAATGATTGCCATACCTAAGTTAAAGAGCCCTGTATGCCCTACTATTTACTCATTGCTAGAGGAAGAATAGTTAGTTACATAATTTTCCCCAGTGCTATGTGAAATACAAACAACCTCATCCAGGGTTTGAACTCAGATTATCATATCCATTTTCTATAAGATTAACCATTACGTCACTTGCACCTCATGTGGTATAATGGCTAGTGAGCAAGACTGATTGCATTTTCACATCGCACTAATACCCTTGGGAAAGGTATAAATCCAATTATTCTTCCTCCAGCTATGAGTAAATAGCAGGGCTGACTGGGTTCTTCAGCCTTGGTGAGGCAACTAGTCTAGGAGAAGGAAAACTCAGAATTCAAACCTGTTAAACTCCGCTTAAAAATTGACCTTGTGTCGTATCCTGCCCAAGAGGAGGGGTTGGTAAATATGATAATGGTTAGTGAGCATTGTTAGTAAACCATAGTTGGTGAGTTCAATTCTCATGGGTACTGCATACATCTATGATTAGTAAATAACAAATAAATGTGTTTTTCGAATGTTGTGCATATCTATTAATATTTAAATTATACATTTTATAAACAAACTAATTTACACAACATTAATTGACTTTTTTTATTTTAAGAAATAAGTAGACAATTCATGAACCCTTTGGATTCCTCTTGCATTCTCAGCCTCTAATGATAATGATGCTTCTATTCAGGAGGAAGTGAAAGATTCTAATCAGCATTTCATAGTTTTTTCAATTATTTCAAGAATTTGGAAAATTAAAAGATCTGTCAATGCCGACCTATGAAAATTATTTTTCAGTTCCAAAATGAACAGGAAATTGCTTTATTCTCAAAGAGTATTTATAAAATCATGCTTTGATATGCTTTTGTTTTTATAATTGCATAATTCTCTCTCCCTTATGCACCCATATATACATATATATATATAGAGAGAGAGAGAGAGAGAAAGAGAGAAACCCAATTATACTGATATCCAAGTTCCTTCAGTCAACACTTTTTCACTCATGAAACTTGTAGTATTTGGATATTTGTGTATTTTTGCCTTTTAATATTCTATTTGCTCTACATATATTGAATACTCTATCAGTTTTTACTAACTTGGTATTATTATCATCATATCTAATCAGAAATATACATTCAAACTAAAATAACATACCTACATCTCATTTTTCAAACTTTATGCCTAACATAACAATATTTAGTTTGTTCTTTTTATGGCATATCAACTTTTGTTGAATTATTTATTTAATCATTTATTTATTTTGTAAACAATTTAAATGGTTTCAAGTAAATGTTCTTATTTAATAATATTGCCATGTTAGCAGGGCTTAAAAGATACTGACTGTATCCGTGGCAGAGAGTTAAGACACTTTAAAAAAGAGCTGTCCTGGATATGACACTAAACCGTATCTGATGGTGAGACTTGAATTCTGGAGATTTGGGGAGTGTGCAGTACCTCTTCATTGCCATTACTCCCAGGCCCACTCTGATCTGGAGTGATAATACTTGTTAACATCCCATCTATGAGTCAAATAAATTGGTTTGAAAATTATTTGTATTCGATAGGACCTTGTACAAAAAAAACCCTGTTAAGAAACAACTACATAAAATATATAAATATAAATGTACAATTAATGTGATTCTCTAACCTTTGGACATAATATAACTTAAGACGGATTGTCATGCCATTAAAATCAATCAGTACCTAATAATAATGATAATAATAATAATCTTTTGTTTACAATTTTAGTTTCAAGTAACTATTCTTAGTACAAGTAACTTGCACAATTATATAGTTTCAAGTATTTCCATGTAATGCTAATAATTTGGAGAAATTATATGGTTTCAAGTTAGTATTTATTCTTTTAAATGATATATATAGAAGTTATCCTCCTCCTCGTCTATAAATATACAGATACTTGTAACAAGGCTCTGTAGGTAAACAACAAAAATGATCACACTGTCATTCATTGCCAAAGTAATAAACATCTCTCTAACCTCTATCAGTTTTAGTTTGGGTTTGTCAACAAAGTATTATGGGTGGATTCTTTAAGCCCCATGATATTTCCTTTTTGAGATCTTGAGAAGGCACTTTGCCACTCCAAACAGATCATTGTAAAAAGGGCATAATGACTTTTGACACCAATCAAGTAATCTGTCTTGCTCCAGACTGGAGCAAAGAAGTCATGGATTTCTTGCTATTACAGAAGTACTGTACATGCCCTACTGAAAAGGCCCAAGTGTGTTGCCCTGAGGGCTGATGCAATGTATTTGTAGACATAAGACCTTGCACTGATGCAGAGTGCTGATATGCATCCATTGAGGTCAAAACAGTTGTGATTGCCTGGGCATTAGATAAATCCGACATATTCATTATGGGTTGCCCTGATATAATAGTAGTGACAGATCGTCAGTCCTTAACAGGATTATCTGGTGACAGGGGCCTTTACAAAATACACAACCTGTGCCTCTTTAAACTTAAAGAGAAATTGCGCTGATATTTTTCGCTATCCAGCACTGCCTGGGCAAGTGGCACAGGAGTTCTAATGCTATTTCCCATAATCCAGTCACTACAGTTGAAGCCCATATTGACTTATTTTCCATACATCTCTCCTCCCAAGACATCCACCTCCCAGACAAAATAGATGTCTTGGTGGAATCAGCAACCCTTCAAGCAATGACAGATAATAGGAATAATAAGACTGTTGTGTCACCTGATCACATCTGTGCATCGGGCCAAAATGACCAGAGTTTTATGATTCTGATGAATGTTATTGAACAAGGATTTTCCTCCAAATATTCTTTCACTGAACTGGAAATGTATGCTATTGACTTGGCACAGATAGGAGCTTAGTACTGAAGTATAGGGGAATTGTAGTGTGCAAAATTTCTTAGAGGAAAAATGTTACACTGTTTGCATTTAGCATACCTAGGCATAGTCGGCATGAAAGCCCATGCCAATGATACAGTATATTTGCCTGGTATGAGCACATCTATATGCAACTTCAAAGCTAATTGCTTAGTATTCACAAACATCACACCAAGTCAACCCTGTGAACTGATCCCAATAAACCCCAGCTTAAAATTGGCCCTTCCAACAAATAAGTAATGGACCTCTTCTATGTTGGACATATCACATACCTTGTCTGTGCTGATAGATTTACTGGCTGACTTATTTTGTACCACCTAAAACTAGGTGATGTAACCTCTTCAAAATTAATATCCATTTGTCGGAAATAATTCCACACAACAATACTAAGGAAAATTCAGTAGCAATCGTGGCCTACCTTTCTTCTCTTACTTATTTAAACAGTTCCTCAAAATATGATATGTGAAGCACAAGCAGTAGCATATTCTCAATCTAATAGCTAGGCAGAGATTGCTGTAAAAACTGCAAAAAGTATAAGTGGCAACACAGATCTCCTGTGTTCATTAGATAATGACAATGATCCAAAGTCATCCTGCAATACTCCCATCTAAGGAATTGGTCTATCTCTGGCACAATTCCTGTTTCACCATCAACTTCATGATTCCATTTTTCCATGGCCTATCCTTTACAATCCACACCTTGAATGAATAGCTGCAGCACAAAGTCATGAGGAGAGCCTCCACGAGCACAATGTACACATGAAGAAGAGGTTTAACAGTTATACACATAACCTTTACCCTCTACAGAATGGTGATATAGTAGTTATCAAAAATCAACTCAACCGCCAGTGGAACACTATTGGCAAAGTCATCACTGTCCTTCCAGATCATCAGTACCAAATCAAATTTGATGGATCAGGCAGTATTACACTGAGGAACCACCATTTCTTGAAAAAGTTGGAGGTCCATTCCCATGTCCAGGGCAGTGCTTGAACCCACAAGCACTGTCCATAATGTTCCAATCCTCTACTTTCTTCCAGTGATGATGCTTATGCTGCAATTGGATGCCCTATAAGGGGTACATCAATATACTCTTAGCACTCACAGCGCTTGCCAACAAAAATTCCTCTAGTTCTGTCCAGGTTATTACTATACAACAGGGTAGACCTTAAAGAGATGTCCGTTCTTCTCAGAGCCTTGTCTGCATTCAAGGGTGGAGGAGAGGAGATGTAGGATTTATCTTCATTGTCCTCAATAAATATCTAGATAGCAAGGCTCTGTAAGCAAGCAACAACGATGGCTGCTAACTACTATTCATTGCTGAAGTAATATCAAGTCTAGTATCTCCTATTTGTACCTTATATTCCGACAATAAATATATACATATATATATGCACACACACACACACACACACACACACACACACACACACACACACACACACACACAGAGGAATTTTAGTAATATATTCATAGATTAAGATTTTTACAAAATTATTTTTTTCTAGTTGCGATCTGTAAATTTGTTTTCAAATTAAATGTTACATTTGAAATAATGAACTAACTTGTTGGTTCATTTGAATTTTTATTTAAAAAGAATTTTTTTATGAAATATTATTCATTCAATTTGTGTACCTAATTTGTTGTGATGTTTCAATGAATTTGCTATTGTTGCAAGTTCAGTCCTCACTACACATTTCACTATTGTAGCTTTGCTGTAAGTGGATGAAGAAAATGAATAGTTATTTCTGGAAACTTCACTCTGAAATTTTGATCAGAAGAAGCTAAGTGAATCTTTGTAATTGAACAGAACAGTACTAATAGGAAGTAATAGAATTTTATTATGCAAGACTTGACGGTGCCAATGGAATAGAGGTAGAAAGAGTGATAACACCTGTTGAAGCTTCAAGCTTTATTACATAATGTCTGTTGGCTAATCATATACAGTGCTGCATTTCTGTGAGAATAGATTATTCTCAACAATCTTATACTTGTGTGAAACATGTTTTCATTCAGTGTCTATAAGTTCAGGATATCTAATTCTCTGTGTATATTATTTACTAAATTTCCTTACCCTAGCACATGAGACTCATTAAGGGGTCACCTGTCAAAGTACTTAATATACTCAACATTACTTAACTTAAGTGATCTAGTTGGAACGAGTGTTTTCAGTGGGACTTGACCATGTATTTAATTTTCTGAGTTTATTTGGTTGAAATCCCTTTCAGAGATGTCAAAAAAGACTTTTTCTTATGTCAAGAGTTAGTGAATCAAAAAATATATATCAGGTGAATGTTTGTTCGGTTTTTTTAAAGTTGCTTCTTTTATTGGAATAAATCTTGACGATAATAGGTAACTCTCCTTTTCGTGCATATAGACTCAAATCTTATATTACAAAAAGATAAAAAGAAAATAAAAACATATGATTTATTCATAGATAATTTTTTTTCCTCCTTGTAATTTTATACACCTTTTTAACTGAAGTGATAGAAAATCTCTTTCAGATCTCCATGACTCATATTAATATTCTTACTGATTTTAACAGTGCTGTGCTCTAAATGCACTCTTATTTCTCTGATCTCCTATTCCGCCAGTCTCTTTTCTAGGCCTTTTGAGACCATTCTAAGCACACTGACTATAATTGGTCTCAATGTCCCCTTCATGTTTCACAGCTTTGTCAGCTCTCTGGCAAGATCCAAGTATTACTCTTATTATTTTATTTCTTGTGAGTTTTTAACACCATTTCTAACTGGTGGTTTTTCATTGGAGTCTGAGTCGAAGAAAATCTTCTCAGATCTCCAGAACTCTTCAAAATATCCTCATTGATTTTAAATGAGGTCTGTATGGTCTTGATTCTTTCTCTGATCACCTAGTTTCTTTGATAGACATGCAAATTATCTAAGAGAGATAATTATCTATTGTATCTCTGCTGTGTGAAGTTGCTCTGTTGTGTTTTTTTAATGTCTTCCACATTCTCAAACCTCAATCTCAAGATGAATTTTCAGTTTAAGAAGCTAAAAAAAGTTGCATGGTAGCTAGGTCTGATAAATATGGAGAATGTTGCACTTGCATAATCTTGTGTTTCGCCAAAACTATTTTGTTCAAAAAGTATCATAATTTCATTTTCAGATTGGCTATGACTTGTTTAGATATTATCATTTTTTTAAAAAGTTGTTTAGCTGTGCACATATCTACACAGTAATCTAGATGTCTAGACATCACCCTTTTATTATAAAAGTTGCTCAGCTGTGCATAGATATTCATTTAAATTTTAAAAATGAAAAGAAATTAAAGTTTCAGTCTTGATACTTTTTGAACATATGTTAATTACATCCATGAAATTTCCATGAGTTCAGCTAGTGTCAAGTTTAAGAGATACTTGTTGTTTTCTTTTCTACTAGCATATTATGATGAAGATAGTGTGTTTCTCAGTAACTGAAACTACATCACCACTGACATCACAGTTCCCTTAATTATTTATGTTATATTCTCAATGACCTTTATATAATCATTATTTAATATTAATTAGCTTCTTAATTATTAATAATGTCTTAAAGTCTAGCTGAGTTAAATTTGCCTCAGAAATCCTACAATGTGTCTTCTATATCACTAAGAAATAAAGGTTTATATTGTACATGGTGTGGATAATTTGTAATCTGGTTTTAACAAATAATTACTTTGTGTTATTGATGTCTGATATTATTGTTTCATTCTTAGATATATTAAAAGAAACCTTATGTATAATTTTGTATAAAAAGTGAATTAAAATTCAAATAAGTGCCATCTTTTTATATGCATTCTTATTTAGTTTTGTTGGTCTAATTTAATATAATATTTCATCAGAGTAAAACTAAAATACTTGCACTCAAAAAGTGCATATTTTTGCTATTTAATTAGATATCTATATTAAATAATTCATTTGACTGTTTTTTGAGGATAAAAATCATGCTTACTTTCACTAATAGATTTAAGTTTATAAAAGAGGATTGGGTTCCTTATGATTTTACCTGATGAATAATGAAACTATCCAATATTCAAATTTTAGTACAGTAACAATTTCTGACTAGTTATCTTCAAAGCAATGTATTGGAATAAATATACATTATTCCTCAACATTAATGGGTTTTTTTTTGCTATTTTTGTTCTGCTTTTTTTGCTTAGTTTAGCCAAAATGGTATCAGTAGCAGCCTTTCTCCTCCTTCTTCACCATCACCACCATCACCAGTCTACTAGTATTTAGGTGTAGTGGAGACATGACTAGTAATACAATCTTTATGTATAATTATTGATAGCTGACCAATGAAAGTCACATTTCTAATTTATTTATTGATGTATTTTATGCAATCATTCTGAAGTAAACTGTAAATTGAATTATTTTTGTATTTATATCAATGTTTTTCTACTTAAGCTAATGAAATGTTCAATATTTGTCTGCTTAAATTATTAAAAAATTAATCTTTTTGCACAGGCAGTGTTCATTTTGAAAAAAGTAATTTGATTTTTGGCTTAAGAGGTTTTTATTTTTAAATAGATTCCAGGACATGATTCTGACATACTATTTATTATGATTTCTATTTCAAAGGAGAAAGTAATGTTTAAAAATTAATAGGATGTAATTGATCTTTGATTCAGTTTTTCATTATTACCTGATATAATTTTTTAAACAGTGTTTCTTCCTTGATATAAAAGTCATAACATGAATCCATTGAGGACATTTAAAAAAATTTCAATGTATGTATTTACCCAACCCCTTTGCTTTGAGCAGGATGTGATACAAGGTTGATTTTTAAGCAGAGTAAAGCTGGTTTGAAGTTAGAGTTTTCTTTCTCCTAGACTGGTCCCAAAAACCAATACTTCTCTATTATTTTCCAATAGCTGGTTGGGGAGAAGATGGATTCATGCCTTTCCGAAGGGCATTAATACAAAGTGAAATGCAAACAGCTTCAGCAATGATTTGAACTCGGGTAACCAATTCCATTCTTCCTGATAATGTTATAATTTCCTAGAATTAAAACATTGTTATTTTGTGGCCTTCTTGCTAAAACAACCAGAAAAACATTCTTTAAGAATATAATTCAAAACTGACATCAGTTCACTACAAAAATAAAAATAGAAGCAAAAAAGAAATTTTTGCAAGAGACTTTTATGATTAAAGATTAAAAAAAAAAAACAGAAAAAAAAGATCGTTTCCTTTTAAGTTTAAAATGTTTAAATGTGTATCCTGGCAATTGTTTCAAAGGTGAACACTTTGCTGAATACCGAACACCAGCCAGAGCACACAAACAATCTGCGTTCAGACTGGTTATTGTCGTTTTATGAGAATCTTCAAAGAGCCAAGCCTCTCTGATCAATGCCTACTAATATAGTAGAACTTCTCTTGCTTTTTCAGAATATTTTTGATTCAGCCTGAGATTACTTTTTCCACCTTGTTTGTCTCCTATGGGAAATCTCATTTCTCTGTAATCTAGTCTCCTTTGCTGGCACTAGTTTTCCTTTTCATTAAATATATAGTTTATGCAGAATATTCTATTTACCTGTACATTAAGATGTTATGCTTCAAATACCTCATTGTCAATGAATTTGTATAATGCTATTCTTCATTTACTATGCCAAGACCTTTTTAAGCAATCAAAGAAAAAAGGGAACCTTATTGTTATTTGATATATAGATGAAAAGGTTCTCTTTCTATTTTGGAGGTGCACTTTTTCGGTCAGTCATAAATGACTGATAAATGATTTTATAAATCAGCAAGTGTATATTTTATTTCAATTTTTTTTTTTACTGTGATAAAAGCCTCCGAATCGGAGATTAAAGCAATGGTCAGTTATCTCCTCTTAAAATGAATGTAAAGATTTTATACTAACCATTAGACTTTCAGCAGACATTCTATATTTTCTATTTTATAAAGAGTTAAAAAAATTAGGGGAAAAAAAAGGTAATTTTGTGTCCATTTCCAAGGAACTGAAATTTGAGGCAGTGCCAAAAAGATCTTGGCTCAATCAAGATCGGAATCATCTAAAGCATCAGTCAGGGAACTGGGATAAAATTACCCCAGATTAAAATTGTTCTTTACAATTTCATCTTCTTTAATTCCATTTAAAAACAATGTTCCTAAATGTTTAAGCACTATAGACAAAAGTTCCAAGCAACTCCCAACATTCCACTCATCCAGTGGACACATGGGTAAAAGGCAGTGTTGTCTCCTGAAATAAATGTTGAATGCATAGATGTAATAGTAGGTACCCCAAGTCTAACATCCGGTTTGTGAATCTTTGCCCACTAAAACTGAAATTTATTTCATTATATATATATATATATATATAGCTTGTAAAGTAAGTATGGGCTCATTGGCCTGGTGGGTAGAGTGTTTGCCAATGGTCCAGGAGACCTGGTTTCAATCCCAGGTTGCGTCATACTAAAGACTTCAAAAATGGTACTTAGTACCTCCTTGCTTAACACTCAGCATTATAAGGTATGTATCAAGGGTAAAGTTGTTCAATCTAGAGAAAGGAGTAGTGCCCTCCCCTATACCTCAGTGTAGTAGCTATTGAAAAGGGAGCCTTCTGGTCGCCAACTTATATAGCTTGTGTAAGCTAATTACATGGACTATATATATATATATATATATATATATATATATAGCTTGTATAAGTTAATTACATGGACTATATAAAAATATATATATATATATATGAACCAATAGATAGAGTGTTTGCCAATCTCAGGTTATGTCATACTAAAGACTTCAAAAATGGTACTTAGTACCTCCTTGCTTAACACACAGCATTATAAGGTATGTATCAAGGGTAAAGTGGTTCAATCTTGAGAAAGGAGTAGTGCCCTCCCCTACACCTCGGTGTAGTAGCTATTGAAAAGGGAGCCTTCTGGTCTCCAACTTATATAGCTTGTGTAAGCTAATTACATGGACTATATATATATATATATATATATATATATATATATATATATATATATATATATATATAGCTTGTATAAGTTAATTACATGGACTATATATATCTATATCTATATGAACCAATAGATAGAGTGTTTGCCAATCTCAGGTTGAGTCATACCAAAGACTCCAAAAAATGGTACTTGATTCCTCCTTGCTTAACACTCAGCATTATAAGGAATGAGTCAAGGGTAAGTGGAACAATACAGAGAAAGGAGTAGCGCCTTCCCCTTCAACTCAATGTTGTAGCAATTGAAAAGGGAGCCTTCGGGTCGCACTTGACTTAGAATATGCTGATTGTATCCCCATGCAAATGGGTAGGACCCCCCCCCCCTCAAAAAAAGAAAAAACAAAAGGAATGTCCTGCGTATTCCATTACTCTCAAGTCTACTCTGACCCAGAATGGTAGTACCTGTTAAGGTCATATCTATGAATCAAATAGATCTATTCAAAAATCATTTGTATTTGATTGGAGTACTTCATGTCATGACTATAGATTATTTGTATCAAGAATAGTTACTTGTAGCTATAATTGTTTACTAAGGATTATTATTTGTTACTTGAAACCATACACGTGCATTCAAATAGATGTCTATTATTAAATAGAAATGATTTCTTAAAAGTATATAATTGTTGATATTAGATAGGAATACTTGAAACCATACAGCTATGTGCAACTTATTTCTATTAAATAGGAATACTTGATATGATAAAACTGCCTGTAAAAAAACAAAAAACAAAAAAAAAACTTTGAAGAAACAACAACATAAAAATATAGATATAAACATATATTGAATGTGATTTCCTAACCTCTAGATATAAAATAATCATAGACAACTTGAAATGTTGTTAAAATCACTCTTAAATTCTTTCTTCTTTTTAATATGATTCATTCCTTATATGGATCAAAAAATTTTTAATATGATTCATTCCTTAGATGGATCAAAAGGCTAATTTGACTTGTTTTAATTATATGTATTATGCATAATACTACATGGATGCTAACTAAACGGCTGGAGAAGAAACTAGACGGAAATTACACAAGAATGTTGAGAGCAGTATTGAACAAGTCCTGGCGACAACACCTCACGAGACACCAACTATACGGACACTTGCCCCCATCACGAAAACTATACAAGTTAGACAAACCAGACACGCGGGACACTGCTGGAGAAGCAAGGACGAGCTCATAAGTGATGTACTCCTATGGACCCCCACATATGGCCGTGCAAAAGCAGGACGACCAGCTCGAACTTACATACAGCAATTATGTGAGGACACAGGATGTAATCCTGAAGACCTGCCGGAGGCGATGAATGATAGGGAGAAGTAGCGAGAGAGGATCAGGGATATCCGTGCTGGCGGCACGACATGATGATGATGATGATGCATAATGCTTGTATGTCTAAATTGATGTTTGTATATCAGACCATAGATAATATAATATAAGGAATAATCTGCTCAGATTTGGGTTGTTATTTCATTCAGCCTAAAAAGAGAAAGATGTCAGACGGACTCAGTTGAAAAATAGAGCTAAAAAAATGGCAAGGATATTTAATGAGAGAGAAAGAGAGTGTGACTGACCAACTGACCTCAGCGACATAGTTGATTTCTAAAGATTATTTGATGAATTAATAAAAGTACGACCCCCCCCCCAAAAAAAACATAGCCCAAAACATCCAGTGTTTATCAATGATCCTTTACTTTATTAATAAAAACATTTTTGATGTTTTCTTGTAAAACAATTTCTAATGTAGCAGTTTTTCACAAATTTGTTATTGAAAAAAAGTAATTGTTTTTTAGTAATAGACTATATTGAAATGAAGCTGGTTGTCTTTTATCTGTTCCAGTAGGGCAACCATGAGAGGAAAATGACCATAAGTTTGCATGATTAATCATGTGTAAGCAGGAGGAAATCATCATCTCAAATAAAAGAACACAGCCATTCCAAAATACAGATTCTATAGAACAAAACATTAAACAGAAGAATGATAAATAGTCACTCCTCTAAACATATGAGGGTCATTCAACGAATAAGAGACATTTTTTGAAAAAGCAAAATAATTTTTTTTCCTTCAGAATTTTTTTCCGATCGTGTAAATTCTTTGGAATTGGTTTATAGCATAAATTATCTTAATCTCACTAAAATAATTCTTTTATTCTAATAGTGACAAATCAAACAGAGTACTCTAGGCTCGAATAGAGGTCTCTCATCAACTTTTTGGTGACTGAGAATTGCAAACCATATGTCATGAGTATAGAGAAGCCTGTTTTGCTCAAAAAACTATAATGGGCTAAACATGGGTTATTCATTATGAGCTTGAGTTAAAAAATCAGTACATGCTATAGAAACACACTGACTCTCCAATAAAGAAAAAGTTCCAGGTACAGCAGTCAATAACGAAGGTTATGCTGATAGTTTCCTGAAACATGTAAAGACCCATGATTATTGATTTCCTTAAAAAAAGGTGCAATTGTAAATTACTTGTTTTATCTGTTCCTTGGGCAAAATTATCCTTATTTATTGAGTGACCCTCATATATCATATAAGTATTAATATCAGTTCTTTGTCTAACTATATTATACATCAATATAATTTTAGTACGAGGATCATTAAATAAGTTTCCCGATTTTTTTGTATGGGCAGTTTTATTGATAGTATACACATAAAACTCTAGTCCCCTTCAAAGTAATCTCCTCCAGCTGCAATGCACTTGTTGTACCATTCCAACAATTTCTGGAAGGCCCCATGGAAGTTCTCTTGTGTGAGCGTGTCAATGACCTTCATCACAGCCTCACTCATCTCCTCAATTGTCTCATAACGACAGCCTCTGAGCTTAGGGAATATGCAAAAGTCACAGGGAGCAACGTCTGGACTATACGGAGGGTGAGGAAGTGTCTTGATGCCCATCTTGGTCAAATAGTCTGTTTCAAGGATGGAGTTGTAGACTGGTGCATTGTCCTGGTGGAAATGCCACTGACCTGATTTGAAGAGTGCTGGCCTCTTCCCTAGGAATCTCTTCCTGAACTCCCTTAAAACCTCAACATAGTATTCCTTGTTGACTGTCTGTCCAGTGGGAACCCAGTGCATGTAGATCATGCCAGTGCTGTCAAAAAAGGGATCATCAAAAGTTTGTGGGTGGATTTGCTCTGTCTGACCTTCTTGGGTCTGGGGGAGCCAGCATGCTTCCATTGGGAACTCTGTCTCTTGGTCTCTGGGTCATAGCAGTAGATCCAGCTTTCATCACATGGCATTTTTTCCAAGTTTAAAACAGAATTTTATTGCATATCGTTCTTCTAAAGTCCAGATTGCATTTTTGAAATTACCAGCTGTGACAATCAGGCTTTAGTAGGGTGTATTCCAATTGCTGCTGTAGCTGTTGATTTGAACCTGAAATCCTAAAAATTGGTCAGCTATTTCATAAGATGTATAGCAATAACATACTGAATTTTCAAGAGTCTACGACAATTTTAAATGCCTGCACAAAAAAAAATGTCTGGAAACTTATTGAATGCACCACATATTTTATTTACTTAAATCAACTTATGAGAATTCTTCCAAGCTGTTGCTATGTCAGTAGTACTGTATGGATGCACCACTTAGACCCTAATTTAATGCTTGAAGAAGCTAGATGGAAACTACACAAGGATGCTGAATGTTGTTTTAAACAAGTTCTAAAAGCAGCAATTTACAAAACAGCAGTTGTATGGCCACTTACTTCCCATCAATCAAACCCTCCAAGTAAGATGAGCAAGATATGTTGGCCACTGCTTGAGAAGTAAGGACAAACTCATAAGCAACATTCTATGAACTCCAACACATGGACACACCAGTGTTGGCCAACCAGAAAAAAGTTATATTTGTTAGCTCTGTGCTGATATGAGATGCCATCTAGGGATGAATGGCAAGAGACAGTCAAAGGGAATCCATGCTGTTGGCCTCCCTTGATGATGATGAAATCAATTTTATTTTGTTTTCTATAGAATTATGAAATGGGATAATCATTCTCTAAATATAAAGTTGAGGACATAAGTTGTTTTTTTTTAATAATAGAAAGGATCAAAATGATGTAGCCAAATGTAAAAGAAAATCTTTTATTAACAGATATATCTCTCCCTGTCTTACTGGTCCCGTAACCTGATTTGGTTATGAGGGTGCTACTCATATAGCTTGGTCTTGGGCAGGAATAAATCTGGCGGAACCCATCCCTCTTCAGGTCTACAAGTCTCCTAGACTGGTTGCTATACAAAGGTTAAAGAGCCCAATCTGACCTACATAGATGAAGAGAGAATTATTGAATTTATAGCGGTTTTTAGGATAACACAAATGAATTACGAAACTTGCTTTAACAACACAACAACGAAAGTTCTTTATTTGCAGCTTTGAATATGGTTTGCTTTTGGTGCTGCAAGACTCGTGGAGTTTTGGCTTGTTAGTGTTGGAGACGAAATGGCTTAGCAGGATGTTGAGATGGCAGCGTGTTGTTGGACGTGTGAGGGATGTGTTTAAAGTCACCGTGTAGTTTTGTATCTGGTTTTTGGAGGGGAGTCTGCGATATCTCCATGTTGTCAAGAGCGGAGTTACGCTCGGATCGACATAGTCAATTTTTGGGGTGACATGAAGTGGTGCCTGTGGAAGGCATGCTGAATGTTTCTAATTTATGTTCAACTGGGATTCCTCGTAAAGAATCCATAAATTAGATGGTTCCCTCGTTGAGTGTCCATGTTGCTGCTGCTAGTGTTAAAGCCACAGTGAGATGTCCACACTGGGTGGCTTGTCTAGCTAAAAAGCATCGCTAAGCAGGGACGACCAGAGGCATGTCTGTTCTGGTTGCCGTCTCAAGCCGAAGAGACTGGGTTTGGCCGCTCACCCGTTTTGCTAGCCGGAAATGAAGGTCCGGGCTGAATAGAATAAGTCATCCTGATTGGGCGAAATTCAGTGTTGAATTAAATTGCGTGCCAAACCAAAATACGAGATTTTCCTCTCCTCTACAAATTCATACCTTTCCCCAGTGTATTAGCACTATGTGAAATACAAACAGCTTTGTTCAGGATTTGAACTCAGGTAGCTGAGCCCACTTTTAACAATGATAACCTTTATATCACAAGTACCTGTAGATATATACTGAACCCTTATTAAATCTATTTGATAATGAAGGATATTATAAATTACTTATTTAAGAATTGTGCATAATATAGGCTGTGACTTCAGAAAAAAAAGCATTTTTTCTAATAAAATTTTATTGCTTTGATAGTAATGGAATCTTAAATGATTTTCTTTAGTTTTATTTTTGTTGACCTAATTCATTTAATTGGTATTTGACCAATGAAGCCAAATTTAATACAAGGCTATAAACAGTTTTCTTAAAAATTAATAAACTTGGCCTAGTTTGGCACACATGCATCAGATTACTTAAAGTACCTGCTGTTCCTAAGTGTTCATCCATCTAACATCCACAGGATGTTTAGTGAGAAGATAATCCATTTATTTGTAAATGGATGTTGAAAAGTTCTCGGTCTAACAAAGAAGATCCTTTATTGATTTTTTTTTATAAATGTTGTGTCAAGTACTTTAAACTGCTGCATGAATACATGTAATAACATGTATATTTCATGATTTTAGATAATTCTCTTCTTGATTTGACTGAGAACTATTCAGAACAAGATTAAGACAACAATTATCATTTCCTCTAGTTTATGTTTAGTTAACCCAGTATATGCTGGTATTATTTCGAGTGATCATTTAAAACTTGCTGATATTTGTGCTACTATCTAGAAGTACATATACTGGGTAGCCTGAA
Organism: Sepioteuthis lessoniana; assembly: GCA_963585895.1. Lineage (NCBI taxonomy): Eukaryota > Metazoa > Mollusca > Cephalopoda > Myopsida > Loliginidae > Sepioteuthis > Sepioteuthis lessoniana. The sequence continues at coordinate 10,110,048 of OY757929.1, forward strand.
GTCCAACCAAAAAATCCCCATTTCTACCTCACTATTGCCTATCAAGTAAGTAAAGTTGGCGACCATAGTCGAGGGTGACCAGAAGGCTCCCTTTTCAATAGCTTCTACAATGAGGTGTAGGGGAGGGCGCTACTCTTTTCTCTGGATTGCTCCTCTTTACCCTTGATATGTACCTTATATTGCTAAGTGCTAAGCAAGAAGGTATCAAGTACTATTTTTAAAGTCTTTGGTATGACTCGACCTGGGATTGAACCCAGGTTTCCCGGACCATTGGTGAACACTCTACCCACGGGGCCAATGAGCTGGTGCCTATAGTTAATGATATCGTTTTGTTATAAACAATATTACCACATTTTACATTTTTCAGCTATTTTTTTTTCAGCCAGGAACCATTGGTTTGAAATGTGGGGGCTCAGAGTTCTTAGGTTTAATAATTAACATGAAAGCTTTCCAAAAATAATATATACTCAATTTAAGATTATTTATTTTATATAAAAAATTCCATCCTCTTTGTGGGACATTGGTGGGATCTAAAATATAAATATAGCAATTTTTGTCAACATTCTATTAATGAGACCATATTGCCTATTGGGCTAACATAATCATCATCATCATGTCGCACTGCTAGTACAGATTTCCCTGGCCCTCTCTCGCCACCTGTCTCTATTGTCCATCGCTCCCAGAAGGACTTCCAGGTTACACCCTGTATCAGCACAGAGCTGTTGTAGATAGGTTCTAGCTGGTCGTCCAACCTTCGCTTATCCATGTGAAGGGGTCCACAGGCGTACATCTCTTATGAGTTCATCCTTACTTCTCCAGCAGTGTCCCACATGTTTGGTTCATTTAACTTGGATAGTTTTCGTGATGGATGGTAGATGGCCGTACAATTGCTGTTTTGTGGGATGTTGCTTCCAGGACTTGTTCAATACAACTTGCAGCATTCTTGTGTAATTGCTGTCAAGCTTTTTCTCCATACATTTAGTTAGCATACATGTAGTGCATCCATATAGCAGTATAGACACAACTGCTGATTGGAAAAAACTACGTTTTATTTTATCAGTCATGAAGAAGCTACTGCCCTAATGCACAGGAGAAAATAAACAATACTTACCAGCTCGGCGGCCTGGCTGGTGTCGGCTAACAAACAAATGCCAATGAGTGGGCCAGCATATATACATGCTAGCATAGCCACTCCTGGGCTTACAGCCAATCAACACACTGGGAATGGATGAGGCCACCTGCGCATAGTGGAACACCTCGATGCACATATAATCTTCCTTTCCTGATGCTCAAGTGATTATTCACTTTCATGCGTAACTCAACACATGAACTACACTCAAGTAACAAACTTTGACAGGTCAGGTTTGACTTCCATATTACCAATAGCCTATCAATAACTGTCCATGCCTTTGCTAGTTGCATGTTGATGTCTGGTTGATGAGATGCTACTTCCGAGGTAGGTGAACTTGTCCACTAGTTTTTAAAGACCACCCTTTAGTGTGGAGATATTACTGCTTTGATTAAAGCACATGTATTCCATTTTGTGTGCATTGACATGGAGGCCTATGCCACCTGCTGCTCATTTCAGGCTATGTAGCAGGGATTCGGCTTGGGTGGGTGAATTTGCTAGAAATGCTGTGTCATCAGCTCAGTCTGCATCTGTAATAGTTTGGGTGGGGTATCTTCCACTTCTTTCCTTTGCCAGTTTGAAACCGTTTTCTTCCATTAAATCAATAGACATTCTAAGCACATAGTCTAGGCAGATAAGCAGGTATGGGGCTAATGTGTCTCCTTATAGCACACCTCCAGCTATGGGTAAATAGTAGGGCAGACGAGGTTCTTCAGCCTTGGTGAGGCAACTAGTCTAGGAGAAGGAAAACTCTGAATTCAAACCTGCTAAACTCCGCTTAAAAAATTGACCTTGTGTCATATCCTGCCCGAGCGGAGGGGTTGGGTAAATATGGGGCAACAATGTCAAAGTAGTCTGTGTCTCCATCCAGTGAACGGACTTTTACTTTTGTGTTTTTATATCGCATCATTATGGCTGTGACGATTTCTTTTGGGAGGCTGTCGGCAAGAAGTATTTTCTCCACCTTCCCTCTGTATATGGAGTCAAATGCTTTGGAGAAGTCAACAAATAATAGTGTTACCTCGATTTTTTTTACACAAACACCTAGAATTCAACAGATAGTCAAAATTTGTGATGTCGTTTTGGTTCTTCCTCAGTATTTTTCTTAATATTAAGTTCTATGCAGTTGTGTAGCAGAGCATTGTAGATCTTGGCCACTATGGCTGTAAGAGTTATACCGCGATAGTTCTTAGGCAAAGAGAGGATGCAGCCCTTTGTCCTGTCTATTGTGTTCTAGTTGTATATAGCATTACAGTATCAGAGCTGCAAGTCATTGAATTCCCTTCTTCCATACTTCTGGGAGTATTTCATCAAGCCCTGCTACTTTTCTATTTTTAATTTTTCTTAATAATAAGTTGAGTTCTTCTTGCATAAACTGTCTTAGTTTGATGTCTAGTAAATTACTAATAATTTTTGTGATTGGTTCATCTGTAACTTTCAGGGGTTTTCTGAGTAAATTCTTGAAATGTTGTTTCTACAGGTGTATTTATTCTTCTTGGCTGGCAGCTTTTAGTTTAGCTCTTACAGTACTCTTCCTTCTACTCACTTTGTTTACCATCTCCTAGATTGTCTACCTTCAACCGACTTGTTGATCTGATTTTTATGTATTCTGATTGTTCTTTTAGGTATACGTTACTTAGTTTATTTTGTACCTTCTTAAGTTTCTGAGCATTGGTATTGGTTGGGTTCCTACGATTGCATAGAACAGTGGTTTTTATATCTGCATGCTTTTTTTCTTACCTCTAATGTCTCCCATGGGACTCTTGGTTTAGGTCTTTATTTAGTTGGTATGCATTCTGCTGCTGCTTCTAAGTGAGCATTGACAAAGTTCTCCTATTTGTCTTTTGGAGATAGTATTTATGATATCTCCTGAAGTGCATCAAATTTGTTTCTTAGTGTTAACATATATTTATCTCTAATATCCCTGTTGTTAAGCAGGGACCTGTCATAAATGTATGGTTGTGGTGGTTTGGGCTGTGTTCCTTCATAGCCTCAGTTGTATCTTAGCCGTGATAATTCGGTGATCAGAGGACACACCCTCAAAAGAGAAATATACGCTATTATTCCATTTTTTATTTATGAGGATGTTGTCTATCTGTGCTTTAGCATTATTTGCGTGGGTGTAGGTCCATAGTTTTCCCTTTCTTTTCTGAAATTTTGTATTAAGTCATGTTAATCTATTTTCTAGTGTGAAATCTGTTAGATGTTCCCCATTTCTGTTTGACGAGTTGTGTAAGCTGAATTTGTTGTTTATGTTCTTACCAATTTGGGCATTCATGTCTCCACTGATGATGAGAATGCTGTGTTTCGGGATGCTATGAACAAGGGAGGATAGCTTGTTATAGAAGGTGATGGGGTCTGTTTTGTCCCTAACATTGGAAGGGCTATAGCAGGAGATGATTGTTGTGGTGGGGTAGCCATTAAAAATAGCTACCATCATACTCAGTTGTATTTTTTCAATGCTATTTAGTGATTTTAGGGCCTGTGGACCGATAAGCATACCTACACCCTCTGTGGCAGTGTTCACAGAGTTTTTCTATGCAGGCGCTGAGAAAAACGTCCATCCATTGCTGCTATCATGGTATTTTATATCTTTGCTATGAAGGTATCTGTATTCTCGTACACATATTATGTCTATGTTATGATCTATCACAGAAGCTGTTGGCTCCGGTAGTTGGCCAATTCAATTTAAAGTTCTAATGTTGAATGTCACTATTTGTATTGTGCTTTTACATTTTAGTAATTTTTTGTTTTAGTTTGAGTTTTTTTGTAAACATTTTATAAATGAGACCATGTTGCCTATTGGATTAACATAATATTAAAATTCTGATTTAAATATGCAGACCAATACTTGATGTCAATAATAATGTGCAAATTATTTGTATTAGATAGGAATACTTGATATCATATAATAATGTGCAAATTATTTATGTGAGATAGCAATACTTGATATCATATAATAATGTGCCAATTATTTTTATTAGATAGGAATACTTGATATCATATAATAATGTGCAAATTATTTGTATTAGAGAGGAATACTTGGTATCATATAATAATGTGCCAATTATTTGTATTAGATAGGAATACTTGATATCATATAATAATGTGCAAATTATTTGTATTAGATAGGAATACTTGGTATCATATAATAATGTGCAAATTATTTGTATTAGATAGGAATACTTGATATCATATAATAATGTGCAAATTATTTGTATTAGAGAGGAATACTTGATATCATACAATAATGTGCAAAAAAAAATCTTAAGAAACAACTATACAAAGAATGTAAATATGAAGTACAATGAATGCAGTTTCCTAACCTGCAAGTATAAAATGATCCAAGACTTGTTGACATACTGTTAAAATCAATTGAAAAAAACAAAAGAACCAGGTTTCTTTATTTATTGATTATTCATCTTTTTTATATTGTTTGCTTGTCTGGTTTTTGTTTCTCCATTTTTTGTTTGGGGTAAAAATAAACACATGCTTCATTCTCATACCTGATTGATCTTCAATTATGAGTGAAGTTCCATATGATTTATGCAATAAAGAAATGTGAGTTGAACAACATCTGCAGGTGTCTTTATATTTGGTAAACAAAATCTAAAAGATAAGAGAAACAGGTCTTTATTCATATGATTCTTTCTAATTTTAATCATGAAAATTGCAGGTGCCATACACACTGAAGTTTATATGACAACACCTATGTTCAGAGGCTTTGTGATTAATGACATTTACTTAGGATATATTCACAGTCATTTCATTTCATTCTAATTAATAGATACTTGAGTGTTTTGTTATTTGGAAAAAAATGTTTGAAACTTTTCTTTTTAATTTCCTGATAATCCTTTTATTATTTGGGTTTCTAACTGAAGAATAAGAATGTCCTTTATCTTTGAGTTTTATTCAGAGAGTAAGTCTGGCCATTTTTTTTTGTAAAGTAAACATGCTAATAAGAATATAGAATTATTGGCTTATTTGGCTTTAACAACTTTGCATACAATGCAATCTCAAATGTAATGTGACCCTAGTAATATATATATATATATATATATATATATATATATATATTCTTTGAATATTGTTTGTATTATATATTTGGTTATGTCTTTGTAGAATAATTATAACAGAAATGGTTGTTTTTTTGGGGTTTATGGCATATCAACCATTGTAGGTTATTTAATGCCAAATCCATTTTTATGTAAATAATCTGTTCTTTCTAAAACAATTCAGTTTAGCATAAGTACACAGTTTAATGGTCAAAAACATTTCTATTTCAAACTATTCAAGCAGTTATATGTAACAATTCAGTTAAGTGTAAATACAGTTTTAATGTCGAAAAACAGTTCTATTTGAAATAATTCAGTTAAGCAATAGCACGCAGTTTAAATGTAAGCACGGTTTAATTGTCAAAAACATCTCTATTTCAAGCTATTCAGTTTATTCAAACTATTCAGTTTAGCATAAGTATACTGTTAGTTCTATTTAACCCATAGATAGGGCCCTATCAGGTGCTACCACTCCGGGCCAGAGTGGACCTGGGAGCAATGGCAATGAAGGGGTAGTCCGCATTCCCCAAAGCCCCAGCATTACTGGAACCTCACCATCAGATTGTTTAGTGTCATATCCAGGACACTCGTTGGGGGGGGGTCTTACCCCTCTGCAGAGGTGCAGTCAGTGTATTCTACAGCCCCAGCCAACTGGGCAAGACCCTATCAGGTGCTACCACTCCGGGCCAGAGTGGACCTGGGAGAAATGGCAATAAAGGGGTACTCCGCATTCCCCATAGCTCCAGCACTGCTTGAACCTTACCATGAGATTGTTTAGTGTCATATCCAGGACACTCGTTGGGGCGGTCTTACCCTTCTGCAGAGGTGCAGTCGGTGTATTCTACAGCCTTCCCAGCTGACTGGTCAAATAACAGAAATGCAAAATATTCTTTTATTTTATTTCAAAAATTTGATATAGAATGAGGTCAAAAATATCATGTAGTACAAATTAGTAATATACTTTATTCTCCTCTATAAAGCAAGTACAGGCACAGTTATATATATATCTTAAAGAAATCAACGCGATATCACTACAAGTTTTAAAACAAATCTTTTTTATAAAAGTTTGAGTATGAAGGCAAATACCTTGTGTGTTTCACTTTGTCCTTTTAGACAAAATTCATCATGGATATATAATTATTGATCTTCTCTTGTATTATAACTGACAGTATATAGATTATGTGTTTGCATGTTTGTTTCTGTTCTGTACACACATTCTATATAGCGTGTAAATATTGCATTTGTGTATTTGTTTTCAATCTGTACACACATTCTATATAGCGTGTAAATATTGCATTTGTGTGTTTGTTTTCAATCTGTACACACATTCTATAAAGCTTGTACATGTTGTGTTTGCGTGTTTGTTTTAAATCTATACATACGTTCCAAATAGTTTTGTTAAATTTTAGTTTAAATTTAGGTTTGGACTTAATCTTCTATAAGATAAGAAATTAAACTTCTGTAGGTGTGTTACTATAATACTGTAAAGATTTTATAATTGTAATCATACTTGAATCTAATTATATTGCCCAATCTGAGGCTGATTCTTCATATGATATTCCTTGCTTCATACATAAGTAAATAGATACAATCATTTAATACCCAACCAGGAATAAATCAATTAGAACAAAGGTTTTCTGAGATTTCCTTACCAGCATTGCTCTATGGCCATAATATAGACTATATAAATTCTTATTTTTAGTCAATACAAACCAATAAAAAGATGAACAAATGCTAAATTTAGGTTGAATTTAGTTGCTACAAATTCTCAAAAGTCAGTGAATATTATACAGGAAAAAGTTTTGTTTCCAGAATTTCATAGTTCAAATTTCCGAATGTGTGTTATATACAAATAATTATAGTAGTGATTATATTTTTTTATCGTCGTAGGAAATGGACACGGTGACACGAGTTCAAATCCTGGACGAACCTGATTGCATTTCACATAGCACTAATACCCTTGGGAAAGGTATGAATCCAATTATTCTCCCTCCAGCTATGGGTAAATAGTAGGGCAGACTAGGTTCTTCAGCCTTAGTGAGGCAACTAGTCTAGGAGAAGGAAAAATCTGAACTGAAACCTGTTAAACTCTGCTTAAAAATTGACCTTGTGTCATATCCTGCCCGAGCGGAGGGGTGGGTAAATATGATTATATTTTTTTAATACAATCTATTAAAATTACACATAAAAAGTACTCAATAAAGATCATAAGCTTGGTCATATTAGTTTTTGTATGTTGGTTTGTTACTGTAATGCAGTCAAAAATGCTTTTTTTACACTTGAGATAATGTATTTATTCAACTCCACCACTACAATGAGCAGGATGTAATTCAAAGTAAATTTTGTAGCAGAGTTAAGCTGGTTTAGAAACATGAAAGTAAAATTCCACTCCCTGGATGGAGACACAGACTACTTCAACAATGTAGCAGGTGTGCTGCAAGGAGACACATTAGCCCCATACCTCTTTATCATCTGTCGAGACTAGGTGCTTAGAACATCTTTTGATAAAATGAAAGATAACAGTTTCATGCTGACAAAGGAAAGATACAGAAAATACCCCGCACATACAATTACAGATGCGGACTACACTGATGGTATAGGGCTTCTGGCAAATGCACCCACCCAAGGTGAATCCCTGCTACATAGTTTGGAACTAGCAGCTGCTGGCATAGGCCTCCATGTCAATGCACACAAAACAGAATACATGTGCGACATCTCCACACTAAACAGTAGTTCTCTGAACGTAATAGAGAAGTTCACCTACCTTGGAAGCAGTGTCTCATCGGCCGAGAGAGATATCTACACATGACTAGCAAAGGCATGGACATCTATTGATAGGCTATTGGTCATATGGAAGTCAAACCTGACTGATAAAATAAAACACAGTTTTTTCCAAGCAGCAGTCATATCGATACTGCTGTATGGATGTACTACATGGACGCTAACTAAACGGATGGAGAAAAAGCTTGATGGCAATTACACAGGAATGCTGCAAGCAATATTGAACAAGTTCTGGAGGCAGCACCCTGCAAAGCAGCAGCTGTTCGGCCACTTACCACCCAACACAAAAACTATCAAAGTTAGACAAACCAGACATGTCGGACACTGCTGGAGAAGTAAGGACAAACTCATAAGTGATGTACACCTGTGGACCCCTTCACATGGATGAGCAAAACTTGGATGACCAGATAGAACCTATCTACAACAGCTCTGTGCTGATACAGGATGTAGCTTGGAAGACCTACCAGGAGCTATGGACTATAGAGAAGGGTGGCAGGAGAGGGTCAAGGAGATCTGCGCTGGCAGCGTGATATGAGGATGATGATGAAGATGATTAGAATTCAATTTCCTTCTCCTAGCTTGGTTGCTGTACTAAGGCTAAAGAACCTAGTCTACCTTATTATTTATCCATAGCCTACAGAATGTATGGATTTATGTTTTTACCATGGGCATTAGCATAAAGTGAAACACAAACAGACAGGTCCACAATTTAAACTTGGGTCAGCAAGTTTATTTTCTTAGACGATAAAATTTACTCCATTCACTTCCCTTACACTCAAGTTTAATTCCCCACCTCATTTTAACCCTGATTTTTAAAAAAATCCCCACATTTTGCACAAGTAGATATTGTAAATTAAAAGTGTAGTACCTGTTTTCAATCAGTATCTCTAAGAAATTTTATTTTCATCTCATATATAGAAATGAAATGTAGAAAATACTGAAAACATTTTTGTCTTTGTCATTGTTGAAGCAATCAATAATGTTGTGACAGTGATTTATAAAGGTTTCTATGCACTTTTAGATCTTTGTATCTGAATGGGAAACAGAAAAATTCTCCCGTGACTACATTTTTTTTTATGGCAGACTGCCTAGAACAGCAAATGATAACTGTATAAAATGTCTCAAAATTTAACAAAATGCTACTTCCTGTTATTTCTTGAAAAGGAAAAATAATTTTTATAAAACTTTAAATATCTATACAATTCATGGAGAAGACCTAGTTGGTCATATTAATCCTTTTATATTTAAGCATTTTATTCATCAAACTAGTTTTTATTAAGTACTAATACCAACAAAAAGATTAATTCTGATCGATGAGAAAATATAGGGTGTGGAATATATACTTAGGAAAGTAACAACTTTCTATAGAGTTTTAAATAAGTTTTATGATTAACAGCAAATTTTCTCTCTCCCCCCCCTGCACATCCACATATTAATATCAAATCAAAAAACATCAAACTAACCTCAAAAGAAAGAAAAGTTATCACCAGCCATAAATTCCTACTAAACCACCTGAAAACTAATGAATCCAAAGACTAATAAATAAGTATAAAATAATAAGGAATAAAAACAATAGAAAATAATAAACATAACTGAATTAACAAACGATTAAATTAATATAACATAACCATGCAAAGAATGACATATTATAAATTAAACTGCCCTTTACAGAATTACCTCACAAACGACATCACTCTTCAAATCATAACCCTTACAACAGAATATAAAGTGATACCCACCATGTGGGAATCACTTGGTCTCATGATTGCCTAGACAATAAACTAACTGTCACCAATCGCCATTTACTCTGTGTCTATGCTATCTTAACTTAAAAATACTAAACTTCTCATTACATTCGTGTGTGTATGTGTGTTTGTACATAAGTATATATATATATATATATATATATATATATATATATATATGTATATATATGTTGTTAGGTATGCAGAACACAATAAATAGAACAACAATATATAATAGACTTCAGAATAACACAAATTTTAAAATTTTCTATTAAAAATTTTTTTTATAATGCTTGATGTAACAACATATTCATATAAAATCATGACACATTCATATAAGGAATTAAACAACAGAGTCAGTATCTTTTTTAGTGATTCAAAACCTTTCCAGTTGCATTTAAAAATGCTAATATAATACAAAGCAAAACATAGCACAATAAAACTATTTTAATACCAACTTAAGATTTTCAAATCCTATTTCTTACCATTTTATATATCATATCCAGTAGATTTTTTCTGTTGGTTATTATATACAATAGATTTTTTCTGTTGGATATTATATACAATAGATTTTTTCTGTTGGATATTATATCCAGTACATTTTTTCTGTTGTATATTATATCCAGTACATTTTTTCTGTTGTATATTATATCCAGTACATTTTTTCTGATGTATATTATATCCAATTCATTTTTTTCTGTTGGATATGATATGCAGTACATTTATACATGTATGTAACTGTGACACACTAAACAGGTAATATATTTAAAATGCTTTTAGTGAATAAAGAAATTCCCAATTCAATCTGCAACTGAATGATAATTTTATTTATGGGGTCTGCATTTGTGTTCAATTTATTTTTTTGATTATCCAAATTCTTAATATACTTGAGATAACTATGAAATGCTAATTAGAACCCTGTACTCCTTCCTAAATAGATGCATTAATATCTTCATAGACTGCTTTTATAATGGGTGCCCAACCGGTTGATTCTCACTGAGTGTCCTATACTTCTGACTTTGTACTATAAATAAGCTAATCTTAGTATAAAGGGAAGTATTTCAGTTACTGTTTATATTATTTCTTATTCAAATTTGTTGAACATTTTGATCAGGCGACTGGTTATGGTTGGTGCCAGAAAGTATATTTAGTCACATCTCCATTCATCAAAGTCTAAGTAATGTAAGTAAAGTTAGCGACCATCGTCGAGGGTGACCTGAAGGCTCCCTTTTCAATAGCTACTACACTGAGGTGTAGGGGAGGGCGCTACTTAGTATATCCAGTGGTACACTAATAATGAACAAAACAGAAAGAAAGATAAGATAAGCATATTTACACCTGTAGGACATTTGATACATACATTTAAAAAATATAAGTATTACAAGAATACACAAACATGTCTCAACAGATGAAATATACATATTGTTCTATGAACAAACAAGAAATAAAATGTTAAAAAGTCTTACTTGTCTTTGGTGGTTTAGCCATGTGGTTTTACAGTTAAATGCTGCAGTGAAAGCCAGAGTTAGCAGGAGTCTTTTTTCTGTTCAATGAACAGAGATGAAAAGACAGGTCTTATCTGTTCTGAAATAAAGAGAAGACAAGAAAGGATTTTGAATTCTCACCTGACCAATGGTCACATGATGTCTAAAGACAAACTAGGGAAGACATTTATTGTCTCTCGACAAGGCTAATGGTTTTAAAAAAACAACATTTGAACAAATCTATGGTTTTACAATTCTATGGATAAATATTCATCGTAGAATATCACGAGTAATGACTAATGTATTACTTTTTCTTTTTCTGATTAGATTGAAGGGGTATTATCATTGCCCTCATACTTTTTTAATTTGTTTTATTTGAAAGAAGATATGTACATGCACACATGCAAATCATATCTCCTGTGACCTTGTAGTTGTGTAATATAATGGCTGAGGGATTTCGTTTTATATATCCTGCCTTTGGGTTTAGTTAGGCTGAGAACCTCTTGCTTAGCGCATGGGTTAGTTAGGTGCAAACTTGAGCGCAGGTGTTGACGCGTCGTTTACAGATGTCAAAATAAAAATCCTAGATAGATAGTATGACCAGGGGATGTGAATAATGTCATGCACCGGAAGCGTGCGCGAAGGATTTTGGGAGATTTGAGAAGAGTCAGTTAGTTGGGTTCCTGTCTCGGAAGAAGAAGGTTGACTTTTGCTAGCGCATCGTGGCCTTGCGGTGGGTGTGCACATGGTTTGGGGAAGATGGAAAGATGTGGATCTCTCTCCTTATGTCGAAAAACCTTTAAACTCAAAGGTAATAAAAAGTTTCGTACCTGAACTAAGAAGTCGTAAGTGTTTAACGTTTTGCGTACCGGTATGAATATGTCTATTTCACGTATTCATATCTGGCTATGTTACAGTTGATATGATTATCATTTGTTGACACTTACGTAAATGTAAATTGGTGACATGATTAATATTACCATAATTATTTGTGTATAACACACACTCCAAATTTTGAACTAAGAAATTTGAGAAAAAAAGTTCTTGTGTATAATATGCACTGACCTTTTAGAATTTGGAGCAGCAAAATTTAACATTTGTTCATCTTTTTATCAGTTTGTACTGATTAAAATTAAGAATTTATATAGTTTACACCTTGTCTTAAAGCTCAAAATTAACACAGTCTCTAGATTAAACACTAAGACATGTTCATACAAAAATGCAACAAGCCTGCTGTGAAAATAAGCTCAGATTAGGAGATATAAAATTATAAACAAACAGACATTCCAGTGGATATTTCTCTTGAATAATGCACAACCCATTAGTTTGGACCATAGATATACTTACTTTAGGAGGTGCCCGTGGTGTAATGTTTAATATCATAGGAAATGGACACAGTAATGGTTATCGTCATTGGAAATGGACACAGTGACACAAGTTCAAATCCTAGCTGAGACTGATTGCATTTCACATAGCACTAATACCCTTGGGAAAAGTATGAATCCAATTATTCTCCCTCCAGCTATGGGTAAATAGTAGGACAGACTGGGTTCTTCAGCCTTGGTAAGGCAACTAGTCTAGGAGAAGGAAAACTCTGAATTCAAACCTGTTAAACTCCACTTAAAAATTGACCTTGTGTCATATCCTACCCGAGTGGAGGGGTTGGTAAATATGGATATAACTTACTTTTAGACATCCTGGAAAAAAAAGGTAAATTATATAGCTCTTGTGTATAATACACATTCCTAATTTTTAGGCTGAAAAATTTCGAAAAATACTGCATCTTATACAGAAATAATTATGGTAAGCAGCATTTTTGCATGAACATAAAAATAGAAAAAGAAGTTTAAAGTTGGAGTTCTAAATATCTGAATCAAAAGTTTATCATTTCTTGAAACAGATCTTTGCCTATTTTAAAAAGTTGCAGTTTTTAATTTATAATATTTTGGTAATGGTCAATGTAGAGCTAAAAAGACTCACACTGTCTTTTATATATATAAGATCAAATACTTGATAGAAATTTGCTTTGCTCTGTCTGTCACACAAAACTTACATTGCTAACAGCAACTACTGTTCCTAAGTGGTCATCTAAGTACTGAGCAGGTTCATGCCTGCTTTCAGTGTGACTTGACTGTAAGTCAGAAATTACTTTATTGAAAACTTTGTCTTGACCACGTGTAGAAATTTTGAATTGTTTTCATATTTCAAATAATTATTTTTCATAGATTTAATGACAATATTTATAATAGAAATATTTTCCCTGGTTTCCATTGATAATTATAGGAATTATAGAAGATTTAAAGTTTTCACAAAATACTACTTAATGATTTTTGGTAAATGAATTCATTAGCTTCCTTGTGTTTTGCTACAATTTAGAGAACTATATCTAGGCATTTGGCATCATCATATAAAATGGAATTGCTAACTCAAATTCAAATCTTGGATGATATTTTGATTTCATTTTACACTTATGCCCTTGGTAAAGGTATAAATCTATATGTTCACTCCCCAGCTATCGATAAATAGTAGGATAGTTTGGGTTCTTTAGCCTTGGTTAAGCAACCAAACTAGAAAAAGGAAAAATTCTGAATTCAAATTGGCTTTACTCCACTTAAAAATTGACCTTCTGTGACATCCTGCTTGTGATGTAGGGGTTGGGTAGAAGGCATGCTTTGCATGACATTTAAGGTATAAGGGATTCTAATTAGTATTTCATTGTTAACAGCTGTCCATGATGATATTGATGCTTCTATTCAGGAAAGAAGGCGGAATTCTCATTAGCATTTGATAGTTAACAGCTGTCCATAATGACATTGATGCTTCTAGTCAGGAAGGGGTAAAGGATTCTAATTAGCATTTCATAGTTACCAGTAGTCCATAATGATACTGATGCTTCTATTCATTAAGGAGTGAATTAGCATTTTCTAGTTATATCTGTTATATTGAAAATTTGGGTGATTAAAAGATAATGTCTAGTGAAAACAGACAAAATTAATATTCATTTCAAAATTGGGCTGAAAATTACATTAATCTTCATTTTTGCTGGAGTACAGGTATATATATATATATAAAGCATAAAATTATGATATATCATCATCATCATCATCATCATCATGTGATGCCGTCAGCATGGATATCCCTGACCCTCTCTCGCCACTTCTCCCTATCATTCATCGCCTCTGGCAGGTCTTCAGGGTTACATCCCGTGTCCTCACATAGCTGCTGTATGTAAGTTTGAGCTGGTCGTCCTGCTTTTGCTTGGCCATATGTGGGGGTCCATAGGAGCACATCACTTATGAGCTCGTCCTTGCTTCTCCAGCAGTGTCCTGCATGTCTGGTTTGTCTAACTTGTATAGTTTTCGTGATGGGAGGCAAGTGGCCGTATAGTTGTTGTCTTGTGGGGTGTTGTCGCAAGGACTTGTTCAATATTGCTCTCGACATTCTTGTGTATTATGATATATATAGCTACAATATATTCCATCTTAGTTAAGATATTCCCCAAATATCATAATTTTGTGCTTTCTCTTTTTCTTTTTGTCTTTTTCTTTCCTCCTCCTTTTGATTCAAAATCTTTATCGATAAACAAATGGAACATAAATTCTACGCAATATTTCTAATAAGTCAAATGATGTAATTTAAAACAACAAATGCTGATTCACTAATTAAATGGCCAACTTTTTCTTGTCATAGATTTTCCCTAGATTTTCTATTTTGCACTTTTAAATGTCCATTGTTGATTTAACATCACTAACATCATCCGTCATAGTCCTGATGATGGTTCATTAGAACCGAAATGCTATATTGTCGACTTTGCTTCTCAATAAATCTCTCCTTCTACATGGATTACCTTGTTATCAATTTTTCTTTATATATATATATATATATATATATATATATATATAGTGAACATTTAGTAATATATAGATAGATATTTTTGTATAAATCCATGCATATCATGTCACTGATTGTATTTGTCTGCTATTAATGTTGTTTGGGCATTTTAGAATATCAAATAAAAATATAAATATTTGCAAAAGGATGAGAAGAAATTATTAAAAAAAAAACTAAGTTAAAAAGATTAGATGTATATAACCTTGTTGCAGAATAGTTAATACCAAAATAAGAGTATAATCTTAAGATAAGAGGTATATCTAAACAGATTTAAGTACATGTAATTATTATCCAACATGGAGATTAATGCTTTTTGAGTGACATCAATGACTATTATTTTATGTCAAAGGCACAATGTAAATGTATATAATATACATGTATACACTACAACTGTTCAAATAGAGCAACCAACAGCAGAGCAGGCCTGAAATATAAATAATATAAATGGTTCTTTAGGACCCTATAACTACCAGAAGACACCCCCAAGAACACTTAGTTGTTTTTTTCATTTTATTTTTTAAATTTTTTATTTCCTATGATTTATTAAATCAACTTGCATACCTGTACTAAAAAAAGAAAAACTCTGTTCACAATAAAAGCTTAGTTTTTAAAAATTTTATATTAATAACAATTTTATAGATGCTTCTTTAGGGCTTTGTGACTGACAGGAGATTTCTAAGAACACCTAATCGTTTTATTTAATTTTATTTTATTTCATTTATTTATCTTGTGATTTATGGAATTGTCTGGTATACCTATGCTGTAAAAAAAAAAAAAAAGAAAAGTGTACATAATAAAACCTTAGTTTTTTTTTTGTTATTTTTCTCACAATTGACATGCAAATGATATGTTAATGGGGATGGCAAATAAAATTCCATTTAGGATCTTATAAAGGCTTGGACAGACCCTGATCAAGTGTATATTATTGTTCATTGATTGATTTTAATGTTATTTCAATCTGTCTAGGGTTATTTTCGGACTCAAGGTCAAGGAATTGCATTCATTGTATGTTCAAATTTACATTTTTTGTGTATTTGTTTCTTAAGAGTTTTCTTTTATACATAGTCTTATCTAATACAAATAATTCTTAAACAAATCTATTTGACCTATACATGGGAACCTAATGTTTATTATCACTCCAAGTCAGAGTGGATCTGGGAGTAATGGCAGTGAAGGGGTACTCTACATTCTTTAGGTCTCCAGGACTGTAGCTTCACGATCAGATGTAGTTTTGTGTTATACCTTGGACACTTCTTTTTTTTGGGGGGTAGGGGTCATACTCCTCTGTAGGAGATACAGTCAGCTCCTCCTAATTTCCACTGATAAGGCATAACAAGGGGATAGTTTATTTCATAAATATTTAGTATGTTTATATTTACTTTTAAATATTAATAATTTTATCAGCTTTAAATTTGGTAATTAATTATGTCTAGTCTCATTAGGGCTTATGAAATTTTAAATGAGCTTATATGATCTAGTAGTAGTTATAGTTGTTGTTGGAAGTAGTAGTAATTTACTAAGCTTTTTGCTAAGATGAGGCACAAGGCTATATGAATGGAGCACCCAATGAGACTCAAACTCTCTCATGTAGGTTTGTTAGTCTAGCTTGTTAACCATTACATCATCAGAGGTGCCCTGTTGTTGGTAGTAGTAGTAGTATAGATAAGACTCTTTCAGTTGAATCCCTAACATAAGATTGCTAAAGACAATAAGTTAGAAAAAGTTGCAATGATCTCAGGAAAATAATCAGTGGAAGAATTGAATATATTCTTCAGTATAATGAAGTGCTTCATTCAAAGATGACTGATCTAGACTTGTAAAGTTTTAGTTTGTGAGAAGTAGAATTGTATTTAATTTGTTGTGTTACTAATATCTATTAAGAGCCAAAAGTTTTTTCTTTGAAATAAAATACTTAATGATCATCTATGTTCAAATCAATCTGTTAGCACTGAGTCCCTTGACCCTTTCTCACTATCTGTCTCTATTGGGCATCATTCTTGGTAACCAGTGTCCACACAGAACTGATAAATATGTCTTTGCTGGATAGCTAACACTGATGTATCTATGTGTGGAGCTTACAAGAGAACTTCCCTTATGAGTTCATCCCTGCTTCTTCATCAGTACCCAACATCTCTTGTTTATCTTACTTGGGTGCTTTCTGAGATAGAAAGCAAATGGCTGTACAGTTGCTGTTTTGTTGGGTGCTGCTTCCAGGACATGTTCAAAATAGCATGCTACTTAAATTTTTTTGTGTATGTGTGATGGATTCTCCCATCTACCAACTCGTTTCAGTTCTGTTACTTGTGTCTTGTATGAGATTTTAAATGAGCCTTAGATTTACATACAAATCTGCAGATAGTGTATGTAGGAGAGTTAGCAGATCGAGTAGCTGGCATGATTGATTGAGCTTTCATCTTCACCCTTAATACCCTGAAATGGATTTTGTAAAATGTTATGGTGGCTTTGTGGCATTTTGCTCTCCAATCTTTGTTAATTGAAGCAACTTGCTTGTATTTACCCAATGCTTCTGCTATGAACAGGATACAACACAAATTCCATTTTTAAGTGGAATCTGCTGGTTTGAATTCATAGTTTTTCTTATCCTATTTTGATTACCTGACAAAGGCTAAAGAATCCAGTCTGCCTTACTATATACCCATAGCGAGAAGAAGTGTTGGATTCATGCCTTTTCCCTGAAGTGAAATGCAAACAACCTCGTCCAGGATTTGAACTCAGGTCACTGATTCCATTTCCAACACTAAATGTGCTTTCTTGAATGAAATTACACAAATGTATCAACAGGAATACCAAGAGCTATAAGCTTATTCCTGTACTGCAACCTTGCTCCTACATTTCTGTTTCCACAATATATATATATATATTGTAGAGAAGAAAAAAATTTTGTATTTTGGTTTGGCGCGCAATTTGATTCGACACTTAATTTCACCCAATCAGGATGAGATATCCTATTCACCCTAGACCTTCATTTCCGGCCACCAAATCGGGTGAGCTGCCAAACACATCCTCTTTGGCTGGAGAACGCCGACCAGTGCAGACGTCCCACTGGCTGTTCTTCAATAGCGATGCTTTGGCTGTACAATGCTGCCCAGTGCAGACATCTCACTGCGGCTTTAAAATAGCAGCCACAGTAGTAACATGGACAAACGAGAGAACCCATCTAATTTATGGATTCCTTATAAGGAATCCCAGTTGAATATAAATTAGATGCATTCAACATGCCTCACACAGGCACAACTTTATGTCACCCCAAAATTGGCTATGTCGATCTGAGCGTAATCCCGCTCTTGACATGCATGGAGATAAAGTCTACTCTCCCCAAATACCAGACACGAAACTCACGGTGACATCCAAAGTTCAATTCCTACCACTGCAACATGTCTTTCGTCAACAATGCAAAAAACACAATCCCTCACACGTCCGACGACATGCACTGCCATCACAACCATCTCATAACTCAATTTCGTCTCAATAAGCATAACCTCTCCACGAGTCTTGCAGCACCAAAAGCAAACCCAATATTCCATGCTGCAAATAAAAACCTATTCATAAAAACATCTTTCGCCTATTGCCATCTTACTTCTTCTTCATCATTCTACCTTTTATTTCCTAACAACTATTAGCGAGGGACCTTACAAACGCAGCGAGGAAACAACACAACGTAAACACACATACGTTACACCTACTTTCCTACCTACTAACAAACCAACTTCTCCAGCTAAAATCATCCTACAAAAATCCTCGCTAAAATATACATAATCCAGCAAAAATGACATCATGTGCAAATTTTTCTTAAAGCAATCCACCTTGCTCTTACATTTCTGTTTCCACAATATATATATATATATATATATATAATCCAGCAAAAATGACATCATGTGCAAATTTTTCTTAAAGCAATCTACTTAGAATTCTCTATAATTGTTTTACCCATTGTGAGTTTTTCATACAAGTTTTAATTGGTGGTTCTTCACTGAAATGTGAATGACACCTGGTCTCCACAGGTTCCTAGGTCTTTTCTAAGTATTCTAGGTGATCTTAACATTGCTGTTGTCTGCATAGTCTTGATTCTTCCTCTGACTGCCAGTTCTTTCAATCTCTTTGAGGATCATTCCAAACAGCAATTTTTCCATTGTGGGCAAACCTAGTTTTGTGTATTAGATTTACTCAATTATTCTAATGCTAATCCCTTACGTCTCCTGTTGGTAAAATTGCTAAATACTTTCAGAGGAATTACTGAAGCACTGCTTTTTGGCCTAGACAAGAGTGTCTATGGAAGTTTTGTGTGTATATAATATTTGCAATAAGTAATATGGCTGGTTGTGACCTAACAGAGCTCTTACCCTATTAAGGTTGATTGCGATTTATGGCATATTAACCCTTGTAGGTTATTTTATGCCAAATCCAGTTACTGGCCTATTGGCATAATAGTTAGAGTGTTCACCAATGGACTGGGAGACCAGGGTTCAATCCCAGATTGAGTTATACCAAAGACTCTAAAAATGGTACTTGATGCCCCCTTGTTTAACTTAATATTATAAAGTGTGGATCAAGGGTAAGTAGAGTAATTCAGAGAAAGGAGTAGCATCCTTTCCGACACTTCAATGTAGTATTTATTGAAAAGAGAACCTTTGAGTCATCCTTGACTATAGTTGACCAATTTACTACATATATATATGTATATATATATATATAATTCTATCAGTTTGCTTCAACTTAGAGAGACTAAACCAATTTCCAGTTCAATTGGGAAGTAAATGGTAATTTCATAAAGTCTGCAGTCATAATGAGCATCACTTTTGATCCTCCAAAATTTCAGTATAACAGAAATAATTATGAAATGCTAATTATAACCTTTCTCTTCTTTCTAAATATGAGCATCAATATCATCTTGGACTCCTGTTAAAACAGGAACCCAACAATCTCATGGATCATCGAGTATTCATTAGAGAGATATAATATTTTTCAGGAATATGTTAATTTACACAAATAGTATCTATCTAAATATCAATATAAACTTCACTCTCTATTTATTTTATGGATTATTTAAATGTTGTTTATATATGAAGGAGAAACATTTTCCGATTAAATATTATTCAAAATATTTGCACAGTAGCATAAGAATATTTCTGAATAATCAATTATAAGTTTTGTCTTTGTCTTCTTTTGCAATCCATTTATTAATTCTAGTCTATTAATGATACTTTGTGCTATCAGTATGAGATATAAAGACTCAGATCAATTTCAAATTATAATATTGACTTCTGTTTATTCACCATCAGTTTCTGTAAACATTATTTGAATAATCATATAATAAAAGATAAGCAACAAGTTTACAAAAGATTAATTGTCAATTATAGAATATAGTAGAAGACATATAATTACCCTTTTTTGAAGACTAATTACTTTGTCTACAATATGTTTCTTTCAAAAAATAGGAACCGTTTCGTTTCTTTCAAAAATAGGAATCACTGGCCGCAGTTTGAAAGTTGCCTCAAATCCTCTTCAGGCCGCGGCACAATATGCATCAAGTTGGATTTGGTTGAAAGCGAGAAGTTTTCAGCATGAATGAAATACATGTGGAACCACCATTCCTGTGTGATAACGTAAGAAACAGTTATTGTAAATGCGTAATAACATCAATGGCCAAAAGTAAACATGTTTTTTGTTTTTAAATCACAAACTGCACACAAAAAAATGAAGATTAATGTCGAATGTAGTCTCTGCTCTTAACTGATCTGCTGTATGTGTATATATATAATTCTCTTAATACCCTGTCCAGTAGCAAAAGCTGCTTGGTAGCACCAGGAGTGGCAGTACCACCTTGAGCTACTGAAACTGTGTTATCACTCCTGGTTGGCGGTTGATGAGGGCAGGGTATCGCACGTTGTATGATGAAAAAAAAATATTTAGATATCCATTTAGGGTATTAATTTTTAGATATTTTTCTCTTTGATTTTATTTAGGTAACTCTTTTCTTACCTTTTTTTTCTTAATGTATACACATGATTCTTATTTGTATTTTGTGACGTTTGTCATTTTCAGATTTTTGAATTAAGACTTTGGGTTGGTTGGTTAGTTTTTGTTTAATGGCATATCAAACTTTGTAGGTTATTTAATGTCAAAGCCATCCTTCGAGAAGAACAGTAGTGGTACTATTTAACCCATAGCTGGGAGGATAAGGGGGTTCATACCTTTCTCAAGGGTATTTGTCTTAGAGTGAATGTAATAGCGCAAGTGGGGTTTGAACTTGCATATTATGATTCTGCCATCCATTGCTTTAACCATTACACCACAAGGACACCCCCAAAGACTTTGGGTTATTTGAATGTTATATTGTACTTGATGATCCATCCATCCTGTTGGCAAGGCTAAAAATATAATGACTTTATCCCCAGAGAGGGGTAAGACCCCTTCACAAAGTGGTATCTTAAGTATGACATTATACTGAATCTGATGCTGAGGCTCCAGTTCTGGAGCTCTGGAGAGTTTGGAGTGCTCTTTCATGGCCCTTACTCCCAGATCCACTCTGATCTAGAGTGGTAGTCACTTTTAGGATCTCATCTATGGATCAAGTAGATCTATTTAAAAATTATTTGTATTTAAAAGACTATGTATAAAAAAGAAAAAAATATCAGATGTTGTTTAGTATCATACCAAGAACATAAAAAATATCACAAGTCCAGCTGATGAGTTTTACCTTATTCAGTATAATAACTATATTTTGGTTTTTAAATTGGTAAATTATTTTCTAAGAAGAAGAAAAATATTAAGAAATTCTCACTTGATAATTTTGAAAACTTATATGTGTGTATGTGTAGTGCATTCTACTGTGAAAAACATAATTGATGATTTGGACATTATAAAGTGAACTAATATGTTCCATATGGTAATGTTTCTCTTTGATGCAGAAAAATAACTTCCCATACACAATAAACCCACTTCTTATTTCTTCCTTATCTGGTATAAAGAAGAAGAAAAAAAAAAACATTATTAAAATATTTCAAACACAAAATCAGAACAAATTTAAAAAAAATTTCTTATATAATATATGTCTAAAGTAATTTTTCAAACATATTCTGAATTTAAGATCTTTTGAATTGATAGAAGAAAGGTATAACTTGTTTTTAGTAATCATAAACAGTGTTTTCATGAATTATATACCATAATTTCTATGCTTTTAAAAGATAACCAGTTTTTCAGAATTCAATAATATCAAGGTGTTTTATTTGAGTGAGTCAAAAGTTTTCCAATATTTTGATAATGCGAGACACAATTCAGCAGCTTCAGATGCTTTTGCCAAGGATGTGAAGGAGATGAACCACACTGGATTGTAAGGTGTTGAGCTCGCCTGATATTCTCTGAGTGATACTCTCTGGATTTTCCTCTACAGCTTAGAACATGGCTTCAGAATCAACATTTTTAGTCCTACCTGACTTTGCCTAATAGTCAAGGTTATGTGACCCAAGTGAAACTTCTTGAGCCCTCTTTACTTTCATCAACTGCATCCTCACCTATTGCATAATAAATGTTTTTTGTTGCTTCCACAGCATTATGGCCCTGTTGAAATTCATAAAGCATACATTCTCAAATTATACTTCATTACACATTCATCTGTGTGGCTTATAAATCATTCCTCGAGTGAAGCAATGCACAATATGTCAGCGCACCAACTACTACGATCAACCCAGGCAGCTAGGGCTGTAGAATGCACTGACTGCATCTTTGCAGAGAGTTAAGACCACACCAATAAATGTTCAGTTTATGACATTAAACAATTTGATGGTGAGGCTACAGTAATGTTAGAGCTTTGGGGAATGCGGAGTACCCCTTCATTGCCATCACTCCCTGGTCTACTCTGGTCTGGAGTCGTAGCACTTGATAGGGGTCCTATTTATGGGTCAAAAAGAACTGTTTGACATTTAATCTGAGTGCAAGCAAATGACTTATTTTGCATTGAATTATTTGAAATAGAATTGCTTGAAATAGAACTGTTTGATCATTTAACTGTGTGTAAACAAATGACTGATGTTTAATTGAATTCTTAGTGATAGATAGCAATACTTGTAACCAATTAACTTCATTGACTCTTTTCAGCGCTTTCTCATACACAAACACAATATAGCATAAGTCAACCAAAAAGGAAATGTCATTCCACATATTCAGCATTAAGTTCATCATAGATGGCACATCATTTCTCAGGTTTTATTAATTCTTAGGGAAAAAAAATTAAATTATAGTCATTGCCTTCTTAGGCTATGAACCTTATAGCCACTCTTTTATGTACGAGGATCATTAAATAAGTTTCCAGACTTTTTTCGTATGGGCACTTTTATTGATAGTACACACATGAAACTCTAGTCCTTTTCGAAGTAATCTCCTCTGGCTGCAATACACTTTTTGTACCGTTAAAACAACTTCTGGAAGGCCTCATAGAAGTCCTCTTGTGTGAGTGTGTCAATGACCTTCATCACAGCCTCTTTCATCTCCTCAATTGTCTCATAATGACAGCTTCTGAGCTTAGGGAATAACCAAAAGTCACAAGGAGCAAGGTCTGGACTGTAGGGAGGCTGAGGAACTGTCTTGATACCCATCTTGGTCAAATAGTCTGTGACAAGGATGGAGTTGTGGACTGGTGCATTGTCCTGGTGGAAATGCCACTGACCCGATTTGAAGAGTGCTGGCCTCTTCCGATGGAATCTCTTCCTGAACTTCCTTAAAACCTCAACATAGTAACCCTAGCCCTAACCCTAACCTTTTGGCTAATCAACTGTGGTGTATTGACTTCCATACTCCTCCCACACTTCTCACCATCCCTCACAGACTCCCTGCTTTCCTTGAATCTCTTATGCCACTCAAAAACTCATGCTCGATTCATGCAAGATGGTCGAAACGCAGTCTGAAGCATTCCATACATTTCTGTGGCATTTTTTCCAAATTTAAAACAGAATTTTATTGCATATTGTTCTTCTACAGTGTCCTCACATCCAGATTGCATTTTTGAATTTCCCAGCTGTGACAATCAGGCTTTAGTAGGGTGTATTCCAATTGCTGCTGTAGCTGTTCATTTGAACCTGAAATCATAAAAATAGGTCAGTCATCTCATATGATGTATAGCAATAACATAGTGAATTTTCAAGAGTCTATGACAATTTTAAATGCCTGTACAAAAAAGTCAGGAAACTTATTGAATGCACCATTTTTTGAACTAAGTCATATTGAGCAGGCAATTACATTCATAGATCTCTTAAAACTTGCTTTTATTGGTTTACAAGACAAGCACAACTACTGTGCTATGAAAAGGAGTATTTTAGGTGTGTGTCTACATTAAATGGCTATTTGACCATGCAAGCCTTTATAATTAGAATCCTTCATTCCTTCCTAAATAAAAACATCAGTATCATAATGGACCTCTATTACTGTTATGTGATATGATAGGTCCAAGTTATAAAAAACTTTTAGGGAAGGAGAGAGAGAAGAACAAGTAAAAAGAAAAAGCAGAGAGTCTGTTGGGCAGCCAGCTGATTTGAGTGTATCAAGTCAAAGAACTTGTAGGTCAGCCAGTCACAGGTAAATGACTACAGTAATTGAAAATGACTACAAAAATATAGAGGTCACAAATCTGAGCAGGTGTGGAACCACTGGAAATGGATAAGTCCTCCCTCCTACACCAGGCAGAAGTAAGGGGACAACTAACTTTCAAACCTGAGATGCTAGAAATTCTCTTTATAACTTGTTCTCAATTTCACACAAGAAATCAAGATCAACAATAAAATCCCATTTCTTGGTGTACTAATAGACTCAAGCAATATTGACCAATTTATCACCTCTATATATAAAAATCTACTAACATTAGTCCCTGCACTCACAATTTCCAAAGTGAATGCCCCTTCTGCTATAAAAGAACAATTATAAAAACACTTATTTCTAGAGCTAAGTTACTATCCTCCTCTCAAACTATCTTTCTTAACGAACCTAAAAATGTAAAAGAAACCCTTATCAATAACAACTACATTGTTGATACCGAAATTAAACAATTCGTTAATAAACCTGAATAACATAGCATAGACAATATACTAAACCATAAACAGTCAACAAACCTATACTACAAAAAACAATTTCATAGTTATTATAAGATAGATGAACATATATTAAAAAACCTTATCTAAAAAATATTCTCCCTACCCATCCTACCAAAAAAGTACCATTTACTATACCGAATTTAAAACCTCCAACCTAATTATTTCTAATAACACTTCCCCCTCCACCAAACTTCTTGATAAGACAGACATCTTATATATGTTCAAATGTCCCTTGGGAGATTGTGTCTCCAAAGAAAATCATACATACGTTGGTCTTACCACTACAACTCTTTCTAGACGACTTACAATGCACCTTAATGATACTAGCTCTATAGCCTTACATCTTAAAACCCATTCTATTCATAAATCCAAGTTTCGAAAAATTCTAGTTGAAAACACCACTATAATAGCACACAAAATGGATAAGCTAAAACTACAAATTCTAGAAGCCCTACATATAAAAACAAAAAAACCTAAAGTCACTAGAATCAATTTTGAAAATAGCAGCAATGTTTTGAAATGCCTTTAGATTTTTTTTAATATTCTGTATTTCTTGATAGAATTCTGTTTTTAAATTCATCAGCAACTCAGTTTTATCCAACTCTGCATTTGCATAGATTTTTTATGTTGTAAAAACAAAAAAAAATTCAAAACTCATTAAAAACACTCTTTTCACATGCAAGCAACCCCTGATGATGGCTAATGAAGGGTCTGAAAGTGCTCCGGACAATTATGGTAAATTAATCCACCAATTCCAACTTGAAACCAAGACAGTTATCAGGAAACTCAAAAGGATCTTAATTAAATTATGCAGACAAAATGTGTCTTTACTATTTAATCAAACATGTTTAAATGAAAGACTGCTGCCAAACCACACACACACACACACACACACACACACATATATATATATATATATATATAAGTTGGTCAACTATTGTCAAGGGTGACCTGAAGGCTCCCTTTTCAAGAGCTACTACACTGAAGTCTAGAGGAGGGCTCTACTCCTTTCCCTGGGTTGCTCTACATACCCTTGATACACACTATATATTGCTGTGTTAAACAAGTAAGCATCAAGTACCATTTTTTTGAGTCTTTGGTATGACTTGACCTGGGATTGAATCCCGGTCTCCCAGACCATTGGCAAACACTCTCACTATTATGCGAATGGGTTGGTCTCCTAAAGATGCAGATCTCACATTTTAAAAATATAAAGTCTGCTGAAATAAATATCATTACAAAAAAATATGAGTAATTTTTAAAGGTTTTTCTTTTATATGGAATTATTTGCTTTGTAATTTAATTTATGATTATTTTAGATTGAGCTCTCTTTTGGATTTTGAATTATATAGATATCGTAGATAGAAAATCTGAAAATAGAATCGTTCCTACCATCAGTTGACTTGGCATTGGATAATAAAGGATATATATATATATATATATATAGTTTGCTATATTTATAAATAAAGAGTGCTCAGTATTGGTGATAGAGCATATATATTTAAGTTAAGATATTATAAATGTAGTCAGCAGCATTTGGTTACTTTAAGTCTCTTGTCTATGCAATATCAGAGCAAGTTGAAAAACTGGCATTCACCAAGCACCATTGACACTTTGTCTGTGTTATTCTAACTTATATATATATATATATATATATATATATATACACACACACACAAAGATAATGGAAATTTTAGTAATCTAGAGATTATTGGTCATTAAGTGGACGGATTATTATGTCCAAATCTGAAATCATTGTCTGTCTTTTTGTAAGTTTGTTGTAACATTTTTCATCACTATTACTTACAATACAATCTCAGGTTTAAAATGCCCAGAGTATGACACTAAACTGTATCCAATGGTGAAGCTTCAGTCCTGAAGTTTAGGGAAGATGGAGTGCTCCTTCATTACCATTACTATCAGGTCCACTCTGCTCCTAAGTGGTAATATCTGTTAGGGTAAAATCTATAGGTCAAATAGAACTGTTCAATCATTTACTGTAGATTATTATTATTATTATTATTATTATTAGTTATTTGAAACAATACAGCCATGTGCAAATTGTTTGTAGTAGATAGGAATACTTGATGAATAGATGGTTTGGTTTGGTATGGTTTCTTTGTATCATTCTTTGTGGGTTATTTAATGCCAAAGTTATCCTTGTCTGAGAACAGCAATGATACTTTTTAAAAGATAGTGTGGGTGGGGGACAAATGTGCAACATAATAGCATGACTGAAGTTTGAACTTACTTCAAAACCACAGTCCCGCACTTAAGCTGATAAATGATAGAATTACTAATATTGAATAAGAAAGCTTGAAACCATTTAACTGTGTGCAAACAAATGAACTCTAACTTGTTTAAAAATAAAGTTAGGTACAAATTATTCATTTACAAATCACATATATATATATATATATGTGTGTGTGTGCGTATAATATATATAATGTATATGTATATATATAAGTCAGCCCATTGGTGTAATGGTTAGTGTTTGTCAATGGTCAAGCAGACCAAGGTTCAATCCTAGGTCAAGTCATACCAAAGACTCAAAAAGTGGGACTTGATTCTTCTTTGCTTAACACTCAGCATTTTAAAGTACAGATCAAGGATAAGTGGAGCAACTCAGTGAAAGGAGTTGTGTCCTTCCCTACACCTTGGTGTAGTAACTATTGAAAAGGGAGCTTTCGGGTCACTCTCAACTATGATCAGCCGACTTACTTACACATATATATGTATAAACAGGATTTGGCTTTAAATAACTCATAAGTGTTAATATGCCATTAAACTGAATAACCAAACCAAACAATTTTAGATCTTTTCAAATTTATCCTCATTCTCTCTTGGTGATTTAAATTGTACTCTTGAGTTCTTTCATTCTTCTTTCTGGCTAAAAGAATTAAAGCAGAGACATTGTGGTCATCTGTCTAATATTCTTGTCATTTAGCTATCACCTATGACTCTGCCAGATATTGAGTCTTCTGTTTCTGAATGTCCTCAGTGTATTGTGACATTGATTATATGAAACAGTAAAACAAGGATTCAGACTTACATTAACTCTATTGTTTACCACAGTTGTTGCACACTGAAAAGCTTGGCTTTCCACTCTGTAGTTTGTTCTACTGCATCCCAGAATATCCAAATAGATTGAAATCTAGCGACTGGTAAGTTAGCTGGATTCACTGTCATGTTCACAGAAGCATTCATAGACAATCCTAGCCTTGTCAATGGGTATTATCTCAGGAAAGGAGCACATTTGCAAATAGATACGTTTCTGTCAGGAAAGTATCCATCTAATTGACTATGGTGGTCTGATATTGTATACTGTCAAAAAATTGTTCCTTTCACATCAAATTTATATCATATATCTGTTTAAAAAGCCAGATGGGAACTACACAAGGATGATAGATGCTGTTTTGAACATGTCCTGGAAGCAGCAGCCTACAAAACAGCAGTTGTATGGCCACTTACCTCTTCTTGAAAACCATCCAAATAAAATGAACATAATATGCTGGACACTTTTAGAGAAGTTAGAACAAGTACATAAGTGATGTTCTTTTATGGACTTCTACACATGGACTCTAGTATTGTTCAATCAGCAAAAACTTCAGCTTGGTGTGGACACAAGATGTTATCAGGAGCAGTGCTTCTCAAACTATCTGATGTGGTATAAAAGTAGTTGATGACCGTAGTCGAGGGTGACCAGAAGGCTCCTTTTTTAATAGCTACTACACCGAGGTATAGGGGAGTGCGCTACTCCTTTCCATGGATTGCTCCACTTTACCCTTGATATGTACCTTATATTGCTGAGTGTTAAGCAAGGAGGTATCAAGTACCATTTTTAAAGTCTTTGGTATGATGCGAACTGGGATTGAACCCAGGTCTTCCAGACCATTGGCGAACACTCTACCCACTAAGGCCAATGAGCTGGTTGGTGGTGTACCAGGAGGATATTTTTCTACTGTGCCACAAACTGGTACCCTATTTGTGTTTTATTAGTATTTGATTTATGTTCAAGTTATGAATATTTCTATCTGTTGTTTCATAGTATGTGAAAAGAATAATATGAAATAATACTGAAAGATTTTATGCATTTTTGTTTTTATATATCATGTTTTATAATGATAATGTAAAACTGGAAACTTGCCACATTCTGGCAGTCAATGACTTGCATACCAGGACTGGTATGTGTACCATCACTTTGAGCAGCACTGGTCTAGAGTACCTACCAAGTGGAATGGCCAATAAGGATGAATAACAAGAGAGAGAAGCAAAGGAGTCCATGCTGTTGGCAAATCTTGATGTGGGATGTTTTAATTTTATTAAGATAAGAGTACTGTAAGAAAAGATATTTTAGTCCAAATTGGAATCCAATTTTTTACCTAAATATATCTGTGAAATTCTTGAGCTTTAGTCATTTGTGCTCTGAGCTAAGATTATCAGGTTCTCTCTTCTGTATAAAGTAGGGCAGTATTTGCAACAAATATATGCACTGCACAAATTTAATTCACCTTATTAATATGTATGAGGGGTGCTCTGAAAGTAAAGCTATAGAAACTACAACAAATAGAGGGAGCACAATAACACCCTTGGATAGAGCAATTTTTTTTAGCTACAAAGCACAATTTTTCTATATAGTCCTTACCATTAGCTATTCATTTCTTTCAGTTTTGAGTTTGAATGTTGCATTCATAAAAATCTGAACCAGCAGATGTGACCTACTTTTTGAAAGCACTGATGATGGCATCATTGTCAAGAAAATATTTGGGGGGTGTCCTCGTGGTGTAATGGTTAAAGCGATGGACTGCGGAATCGTAGTACGCGAGTTCGTACTCCAGTCGCACTATTACGTTCACTTTCAGGCAAATACCCTTGGGAAAAGTATGAACCTCCTTATCCTCCCAGCTATGGGTTAAATAGTACCACTACTGTTCTTCTAGGAGAATGGCTTTGGCATTGAATAACCTACAAAGGTTGATATGCCATTAAACAAAAGAAACCAAACCAAACCAAACCATCAAGAAAATATTTGCATCATCCATCAGTAACCTGATTTGAATGATTGGGCTGATCGAGGTGATCTTTATTTCGTGGTTCAACAACTGTGTTGAATGCAGCTTGTTACTGTTGCCAGTGCTGAAATATATTACCCACTGCCTAACTGAACTCACACTTAATGTTTTTTTTCTCCATAAACCTTCATCAAGCATTGATGAATATAAAGAGATGCAATATGTATAAATTCAATGAAACACTCTGGTTTCATGTCAGATGACATTTTGCCAAACTGCCACTTACCTATTATCTGTACCCACCCAGTTATGGTATATTAAGTGAAAAGTTCAACATCTTCTATCATACCAGCTCTAACATTGTGGAACAATATAAGATCAGAAACATAATTTTTGGTGGGAATCTCTTACAAATGTGGCATGTAGGCTCTTGTTTATTGCTGGTAAAAATGAATAGCAAATCGTAGAGATTATATTTAATTATATTGATTTTTAGCTGAAAACTTGCTCTTTATTCTTTTGATAGAGCCTAGAATATGTTAACAGCATCCCTTGCAGAGGGGTAAGACTGCCCTCAAAACGGGTGTCCTGTGTATGAGACTAAACTACATCTGGTGGTAAGGCTCCAATTCTGGAACTCTGAGAAATGTTAAGTCAGTCTTTTAATAGTATTACTCCCAGGTTCACTCTGTGTAGTAGTACCTGTTAAGTGTACATTTATAAGTCAAATAGATCTGTTTGAAAATTATTAGATTAAAATATTTGAAACCATATAACTGTGAACAAGTTATTTGTATTAGGAAAAGTTGATTAATTGTTTACACATGGTTATTATAAGTTTCTTGAAACTATTTTTCTCTTACTGCCCATTTTTTTTTTTGTTTTCCACCTCACTGGCTATAATGCACTTCCTATTTCATTCTTTATCTGCCTTCCTTTTGTATGTTGGTCCTAATCACTTTCTTATTTTTGTGAAGATCTTCCAAGTGGTCATTTTTGATTTCTCAGATACCATTTAACAGTCTTACCTGTTGTCTGTGAACCTTGTTACCCATCTAACCCAGAAGAACAACTGCTTTTTGTACCCTACAATCAAGTCTTTCACTTTGCTCCACTTCAGATGTGCTAATACAATTATATTCTCAACATGGAATTTTCTATAACTCTCTCTGAAGATCACCAACTTGGTTATGAAACAGAAGTTTATGAAACCATATAATTGTGTGCAAATTATTTGTATTAGATTGGAATATTTGAAAGAATATAATTGTGTGCAAACAAATTGTAATAATTAACACAGTGGACTAGAAATAGTTACTTGAAATTATGTAATTGCTTGAAGAAAACACTAACTTGAGCATTAAACAACCCAACAAGGGTTGACAAACCATAAAACCAACTAACCAGTTCTTACTCTATCTAACGATTTAATTGTGCTTCCTGAATCTGTGTAATATAATGGCCGAGGGATTTCGTTTTATATATCTTGTCTTTTGGTTTAGTTAGGCTGAGAACCTTTTGCTTAGTGCATGGGTTAGTTGAGTGCAACATGAGCGCAGGTGTTCACGCGCCATTCAGAGATGTCACAATAGAAATCCCAGATAGGGGGATGTGAATGACGTCACACACCGGAAGCGTTGGCTGAGATTTGAGAAAAGTCAATTAGTTGAGATTGAGACCTGGGCGAGGCCAGACAAATTTGTGCATTACGGGCGCCGCACGTGTTGGGGGGGGGTAGATGGAAAAGTCAGTATAGAAAATGGTATCTCTCTCCTTATGTCGAAAAACCTTTAAACTCAAAGGTAATAAAAAGTTTAGTACCTGAACTAAGAAGTCATAAGTGTCTTTGTGTTTCGGGATTCCTGTTATCTATATGTGTGCGTTATGGACATTATGAACGTTTTGCGTTCCGGTATGAATATGCCTATTTCACGTATTCATATCTGGCTATGTTACATCTGCAGTAATTTTTTTGGAAATAACAAACTTTATTTTTGGAGAATCCCTTATATATTTCTACTTGCTGTAAATTCCTCATAAGTCTTATTGCTCAGTTTCTGTGGGGTGCATAACTCTGCCAGAATTCTGTACATTTTCTCTTCAAGGGTACTGAGTAAAATTGCACAGCATTTACTTTTTGAATGCCATGTGTGATATCATTTGCTTGGAAAAATTGTTCCTCATGGTCCAGATAAGAAGAAATATTTTCCATTTCAGGGTTGTACTTTTACATTGCCATGTTTATAAAAAAAACATCTTATTCTTTTTGCCAAAATGTCATAATTGTTCAGGAAGGTAACTTTAATAAATTTGATATTGGAGTCCAGTCAGATTGTTTGCTCCTGAGAGAGGGTCATACATCCTTTGTATTGACAAATGACAAGTACTTCTATTTTCTTTACACAATTATAGAGCTGGTACATTCGGTTTCTTAAAACTTGAGAACCAAATTACCATGCTTTTTGAGTTTTTCATTTATTGTAATTATCTCTTCTGATTAATTGATTTAATGGTATATCAAATTGTCTAGGGTTATTTTATGCCTAGAGATTAGGGAATTGCATTCATTGTATATTGTACAGAGTTTTTTCCCCAAATCCTCGAAGCAGTACCCTAAAAAATGCAGTCGTACAGCTACTTACTTCCCATCTTGTAAACTATCCAAATAAGATGAACATGCAGGGTGTTGTTGGAGAGTTAAGGATGAACTCATAAACAACATTCTCCTAGGGATCCTACACATGGATATACCAATTTTGGCAGAGCAGAAAAAATTTATATTCAGCAGCTCTACAGACATTGAAAGCCATTTAGAGGATTTACCAAGAATGATAACTGATAGGGATGGACAGTGAAAGAGTGTTAAAGGAATCTGTACTATGGGAATGCTTTGATGATGATGATGATGATGATGATATATCAAGTATTCCTATCTAACGATTTTCACACAGTTGTATAGTTTCAAGTATTCCTATCTAATTCTGATAATTATATGGTTTCTAATAATTATATCTGTTCAATAACAATCATTTGTTTGCACACAATTATATGGTAACTAATAATAATCCTTAGAAAATAACTATAGCTTCAAGTAAATATTCTTAATACAAATAATTTACTGTTATATTGCATCAAGTATTCCTAGTGGATATAAACAGATCCATTTGACTCATAGATGGGAACCAAACAGGTACTGCCACTCTAGGTCAGAGTTGAGCCAAGAGTAATGGCAATAAATGGATACTCCTCAGACCTCTAAAACTGGCACCTCAGAATCAGATGCAGTTTAGTGTCATATCTAGGACACTATATTTAGGGGTTAGTCTTACCTCTATGCAAAGGATACAGTTGTATTCTAAGCCCCCAACCAACAGAGCAATGTAATTATGCTAGTCATTTAATACATATACATTCTTGCAGTACTCATTATGTATGTCTCTGAATAAAATCAAAACTGAATACTTTGACCAGATTTTAAAGCATGTATTATGTTTGAAAATAAAAGAAAATGTTTTTACAGTATTCTGCTAATGCATAATGAACAAAAAATATATGCCTTATAAATTGCATTAATATTTATAATCAATAGACCTGAGGAGAACGTTCTTTGAAGTCTACCATTTGAAGTCAAAAGCACTTTTCGCTAAACCCTTGTAGTATTATTGGCTCGAGCTCATTATTCCCTTATATATTAATAGCAGAGTACACCTGACTTCATTTTCTTATCTGGTCTACATCTGAAGACCCAGGATAAACATAGCTGATAGTCCTTCGTAGGTCAAGCAAGTACTATTAAAATGATTACAAGTCATTTTTATAGGGAAAAATGGAGCTTTGGTGTCTATAATTGAAATAGTGACTATTATTACTTTTTTTTTTTCCCCTAGTAACATGTCTCAGGAGATTCTTTTTATTGATTTCAAGATTGGTCTGTAAATAAATGATATTGTGGAATGGGAATATCTGATTCTGTTTCAGGTAAATCTGTATGTTTTTGTTTTTTGTTTTTTTGGTAATGTTACCTCTTCAAACTCAAAATGTGTTGTTACATGAAGAAACTTGTATTGTTATTTGCTATTCCTTTCATTCCTCAAATGATAAACTATATGTTCCTATCTTTTTATATAACAACACATAACTTTGTTTTTATATCGTTTCATGGCTACCTTCTTTTTTCTAAACCTTTTATCTGTCAGAGAGAGAGAGAGAGAGAGAGAGAGAGAGAGAGAGAGAGAGAGAGAGAGAGAGAGAGAGAGAGAGAGAGAATCACTTTGAATTGAAAATTGTATTTGTTATGTGTACGCACACATGTATGTTTCAGGTCCAAACATAGCACCCTTTATCTCCATATTTAATTTTAAGTAAATATATTTACAATTACAAGTGACTGCTGAAAAGTTCTTGGCTTGACCAAGAGTACATATTCATTCTCCACTTCAACTCACTTGGTGTATCTTTTCTTGTATTACTCTTCATCTCTAAGGAACTTACAGTCAATCTCACACAGAAAGCAACAATTCATGTCAGTTCACCAAAGTTAAGCAACTATGAGCCTACTCAGTAATTAGATGGGTGACCATTTAGTAAAGGTATGTATTGTCAGCATACGACTGTGTACAAATGATTTGTATTAAATAAAACTTGATATTAGGGAGAGTCCTTGTGGCATAATGGTTAAAGTACTGGACTGCATCCTCCAAGTTAGCAAATTCAAATTCACTCTATTACATTCACTTTTGGACTAATACTCTTTGAAAAAATATGAAACCTTTATCCTAATGACTATTGGTTAAATCGTATCACTATTGTTCTTCTTCAGAGATGGCTTTGGCATTAAATAACTCACAAAGGTTGATATATCATTAAAGAAACCAAACCTTGATATCATATAACTGTGCAGAAAACTCTTAAGAAACAACTACACACACAAAAAAAAAGTGGAAATACAAAAATACAATATATGTGATTCTCTAACTTCTGTGCATAAAATAACCCTAGATGGGTTTACATTCTATTAAAATCAATTAAAAAAATCATTTTTTTCTTTTTTTTTGAGTTCAATTACAATCTGGCAGGAAATAGTCTCAAACCAGTTCTTTGTAGTACATGCAAATATTAATATGGGTCAGTGTTACTGGAATTACAGTTATTGGATAATAATTATTGTTTTTCATATTATATAACTTTTGCGCTAAAAGTGCACTTGTTAGTTTCTGGTCACATGATTTTCATAGGATATAATTGTTACTGTAAGCAAGCCAGTTGCTTATAAATAGAGAGAACAAACACATCTATTGGAAAGGCAGTCATATTGGATTTTAATATGAAGAACAGGTTCATATGCTTTTTCAGGTCCTTTTTTTTTTTTAACCCTCTGGAAAATCATTGCTGTACAATTAAGTATCAATGTGACCAAAATATAAGTGCATATGATATTTGTAACACTTGAAAACTTCCAGAACAATTGCATACTTGCAGCGATTGTATGTATTTTGTATGACCATGAAAAATGTATATTTTGAAAAATATTTTTTTTTTTGTTTTTGTTTTGTTTTATGGCATATCAACCACAAGGGGTCATTAAATGCCGGTGAAAAATATTTTAGAAATTTAAATTCAAATCAGTATCTAGTCCTGTTGGTGGGTAGAATATGCTAACAGCATCCCTTGCAGTGGAGTTAGACCACATCACCCACAAAAAAAGGAGTGTCCTTGGTATGACACTAAACTGCATCTGATGGTAAGTCTTCAATCCTAGAGGTCTGTGGAGTGTAGATTACTCCTTCATTGCCATTACTTCCATGTCCACTCTGACCCATAGTGATAGTACCAGTTAGGATTCCCTCTAGGAGTTAAATAGATTTGTTTAAAAATCATTTGTTTTTTATAGGATTGCAAAACAACCTCAAAAGAAATAACTACACAATAAATGTAAATATGAACATACAATGAATGGAATTCCATGACCTCTAGGCATAGAATAACCCTAGACAGGTTATTCCAGTTGAAATCAGTCAGAATTTTTACATACTAATAGTGATTGTATTTTATAGGATCATGAAAAACATGTATTTTAAAAATATTTTAGAAATTCAAGTTTGAATCAGTATCCTATATAAGTAAATTTATGCTAACAACTAAATTATTGTCTAGTTCACAAAAAATGTAAATAGGAATATATAATGAACTTATTTCCTAACCTCTAGACATAAAATAACCCTAGATAGGTTGATTTGCCATTAAAATCAATAAATCCAAACATTTACATACTAGTAGTGATTGTATTCTATATGATCATAATGAACCCGTATTCATTAAAAAATATTTTAGAAAATGAAATTGAAATCAGTATCCTATATAAGTAAATTTATGCTAACAATTATTGTCTTGTTTCCCTTAAATTAATGATTCTGTATTGCAAAACTTCTTACTCATTGATTTATTCGAAAAAAAATCTGATTTTAAACCCAAAGTACAGGCATTTTTTTTTTTAATTTTAAAATAGAAAACTTAGGAAATTACCAAACAATGCTGGAATTACTTAAAAAAGAAATTAAAAGATACAAGATTGTAAAAATGCTTTTTGGAGCATAATGCCATTAACAATAACTGATTATCGGACAGCTTCATGACCCATGAAGTTGCTTAATGTCAAAATAAGTGGAGTTCATTATTATCACTGAAGCATATAAACCTTTTTAGAAATTGGTCTACCCCTTCCATTGTTTATTACTGATTGAGGTCACAAATAAGCAATTTTTCACTTCCTAAGCAGCTGATCATAGAACTAATTATAACATTTAATCTAATAAGATAAATGTACTTCTCTATTTATCTTTTTTTTTCTACACAGTTACCTCTGCTTTGTTGCCAAGTTTGGTATTAAAAGGTCGGCATCTGAATGTATAAAAGTCTTAATTTGAGTGACACATGTCACAAAGCTCAAGAGATAAAATGAAACTGATTAATTTGTATCATCGGTCTACACTGCAAACATGACAGCTTTCAAGTACATGAATCTAAAGTGAGGGAACCCATAATTGTTCCTGTTTTCTTCTTGTGTATAGATTCATCTGTCCTATTCCAGCTGAGAAAGGGCTGCCAAGTTTGTTGAGTGGCTTGCCTGCCTTTTTCAAGTGCTAACATTGGCAATTGTTCTTCTGTTCTAAGTTGTTAACAGGTTATATCTATTGGGTACCCCATTAAACATTAGCACTCTTTACTTGCTCCTGTCTGCACCTCAGCTTCTATCTTGCCACAAGTGCCTCCTACCTTGCACTTAAATAAGCAACAAGCAGCACTTCGATTATTTGAACTGCAACCAATTTCAAGATCTAATTGTAAGCTTAAATTCATAAAGTTTGTTTCTATTCTAATAGAGAGTGAGCAATCCCCAAACTATCAAGACAATATCCGTTCTGGCTATTTTCACCTCATAAATATCCAGTCCAATGTCCCTTCTACTTTTTATTGTGGCCAGCACAGGACCAGAAAGCCCGTGTACAACTGAATAAGTAGACTTTATATTAAATATTTTTAATTTTCAGACAACGAGATGTTTTGCACTTACCTGAAAGGGAAAGGTCTTGCTGCTGCACATGTCCGTTGTGTAAGCAGCCATTTGCAATGTAATCTCTACACATGTATATATTCGAGTCCATAATATTGCCATCGCTGATGCATATTCACATGTTAGTGTGTACATAAGCGACAGATGGCAGACCTGTGGGACATGAACCAGAATGAGAGTGGCATTTGGTTGGAGCTCATAGGACAGACCTTTTTTGAGAGAGAGTAATAAAATGAACATGGTCAAAGGAACCAAATTTTGTTTATGAAAAAAGTATTGTTGTACTATTATTTGGCTTGGTAACTAACTTAAACTCTTGGTAAATCTTGAACTGTTCAACATAGTACAAAATATTGATCCACTCCTCTCCAATATTCACCAGTGTTCTCTCGAGACAAAAATAGATATTTTTTAAAAAAGTTTCTCCCCCCCCCCAAAAAAAAAACCCAGAGCAAATAACATATGGTGATTACTCATTCAGTCACATAGACATCTTGCCATTCGGTAATGGACAGTAAGTTGCTACTGAGTAAAGAATTTATCCTCACTGGGTTCATTATACTTGTGACCATATCTAAATCCTGAATAAGACTATTTGTGTTTTACATTGTACTAATGCATGAATCCAGCTGTTCTCCTCCTGGCTACAGGTAAATAGTAGGGCAGACTGAATTATTTAGCCTTGGTTAGGCAACCAGTCTACAAAGAGGAAAACTCTGAATTCAAAACAAATTTTACTCCATTTAAAAATTGACCTTGTTTCAAATCCTTCTTGTGGTGGAGGAGTTGGGTTAATAGATACTTGTTGCCATGTTCCCTTGTAATTCAAAAGAAAGGATAAAAAGGCACCTTGTATGTTGTAATGGTTAGTGAACTGAGCTAGCCGATTATCATTAGTGAGTTTGATTCTCACTGGCCTTGTACTGAGTATAATAAATGATGACTTATTTCGCTACATAGTTTTATTATTTGATCATTTTTTTTAATCAGTAATTTTCAACCCATAACAATATTTATCATCTATATGGAATAGCATCATTCTGACATAACAGGAAATGAGTACAAAAGGCTCTTTATATAGCAATTACAGATTCATCAGACCCCTCCCACTACCACCACCACCAAAAAGAACAAACAAACCCTTTTCAACTGCAAATGCATGATGTGCACAGGTCTAAGCCACAACTGTAACAGATCATATCTGAAAAAAAAAAAAAAATGATAAGATAGAGCTACCATTACCAGTTGCTTAAATTCA
Source organism: Sepioteuthis lessoniana (assembly GCA_963585895.1). Classification (NCBI taxonomy): domain Eukaryota; kingdom Metazoa; phylum Mollusca; class Cephalopoda; order Myopsida; family Loliginidae; genus Sepioteuthis; species Sepioteuthis lessoniana. Next base: position 10,149,073 of record OY757929.1, read on the forward strand.
CTTGCACTACACATGTGACAGTTTAAAATGTAGGAAATATTTCTGTCCCAACATGAAGAGGGAGTTAATCTTTCAAAAAAAATAAATTGTAAAATCTAGGTTAACTTCTATTGAAGGAGTGTCATGTTTGTATAAGAAGGAATATATTTTCTTCTTGCATACAAATCCTATTTTATTATGAAATAAAAGATCAATATCTTAGTATCTGATGGAATATACAAATCTCTTTAAAAAACTGTCCATAATCTAGCCGAGATTTTTAACAAGGCATGGCCAACCTGCATTTTATGGCTAGCTTAATTGCAATATTATACCAACATTAGCTAAACTACTCTCAAAAGTGAGACAGACATTAAAATTTTTTTTCTTCTGGTTTCATTTTGCTAAATAATGTCTCTCATTCAGGCTTGTCTGTGAGGCTAAGAATACACTGATTGTATACCCTGTAGAAAGGTAAGAACTCCCCACCTCAAAAAATGGGTCTCCTGGATATGTCACTAAACTGCATCTGATGATGAGATCTAGGAAGACTGGAGTCAGTCCTTCATTGCCATTACTCCCAGGTCAACTCTGAACCAAAGTTGTTGTACCTGTTAGGCTCCCATGGTTAGAATAGATCTGTTTAAAGATTACTCCTGATCATTAAGACCAGTCTAGAAGAAAAACCTAGAATTTAAACCCGTTGTAGACCTGGAGAGGGATGGGTTCTGCTATATCATTCTTGCTCAAGACATGCTACTCTTATGATTAAACCAGGTTACAGCACCAGTGAAGAAGTTTAGAATTATATTGCATGTTAACATTTAATTGCTTGAAATTTTTTATTATTATATGATTGAAGATAGATGTAAATATAAAAAAAAAAGTCTCAAACTTTGAATATTTGTCCAGAATTCAATTTGTTTTTTTGAGAAAACATCAACAAATATCTGATTTAAGAGCATTATTGGAAAATTATTATGTTTTAGTCATTTTTTTTTTCGATGTAAAAACCAGCATTAGAGATATTTTGTTTATTTAAATTAATTATATTTTCAAGTTCTTATTTTTGTGTTCTAGTTTATTGCAAATTGAATTTGTGATGTGTTTACTTAAGATTTTTGCAACTGCTTTTTTTGTTTTTTTTGTTTTTGTTTTGAGTTAAAGAAGAAAATTGCCAAGTTTGTTGCTTTCACTTGCTTACTTTATCAGATGTTTATTTTTGACAGCATTAATCATATAATCAATACATGTCTATTTATTTTGTGCTTTATTTAACACTATACAGATTTTGGGCAGAAAATGAACAATACTTTCATGAAATGACTTGGATAAAAAAAAAAAAAAAAAATCCCCAAATCAATTTAAAGTTATTTATGTATTTTTTTTATTGTTATTTTGGAAAGTACTAAAAATTTGTAATTACTTTAAATGCTATATTTAATGTTATAAAGATATATAACAAAATGATAAAACTCATAGCTATGCTTGTTTTTAAAAAATCTAAGTCAATTGTCTCTATATTTGTCTATGTGTTAAAGAGGAAAGGTCAAATACCTGGCGTATCCAAACTTCTAGGCAAATGATCCTATAGAAGGTTGTTAAGTTAAATTTTAACATTTTTCACACTTATCTGAGCCATCTACAAAACCAGGGAATATTTAATTATATATAAAAATCTTCTGAAAATAGTAATATTATTCTTTTTTCTTAGTTGAGTAATCACCAGATGAGTTCTAACATTTTAATCACTTTACTGAGCTATGAGGATCATTAAATAAGTTTCCAGACTTTTTTCGTATAGGCACTTTTATTGATAGTACACATGTTAAACTCTAGTCCCCTTCAAAGTAATCTCCTCCGGCTGCAATGCACTTGTTGTACCGTTAAAACAACTTCTGGAAGGCCCCATGGAAGTCCTCTTGTGTGAGCGTGTCAATGACCTTCATCACAGCCTCTTTCATCTCCTCAGTTGTCTCATAACGATAGCCTCTGAGCTTAGGGAATAACCAAAAGTCACAGGGAGCAAGGTCTGGACTATAGCGAGGGTAAGGAACTGTCTTGATACCCATGTTGGTCAAATAGTCTGTGGCAAGGATGGAGTTATGGACTGGTGCATTGTTCTGGTGGAAATGCCACTGACCAGATTTGAAGAGTGCTGGCCTCTTCTGATGGAATCTCTTCCTGAACTCCCTTAAAACCTCAACATAGTAACCCTAACTGTAACCCTAACCCTTTGGCCAATCAACTGTGGTGTATTGACTTCCTTACTCTTCCCACACCTCATCATCCTTCCCTACCTTCCTTGAATCTCTTATGCCACTCAAAAACTGATGGTCGATTCATGCAAGATGGTCTAAAAGCAGCCTGAAGCATTCCATACGTTTCTGTGGCATTTTTTCCAAGTTTAAAACAGAATTTTATTGCATATTGTTTTTCTAAGTGTCCTCATTGCATTTTTGAAATTCTCCAGCTGTGGCAATCAGGCTTTAGTAGGGTGTATTCCAATTGCTACTGTAGCTGTTCATTTGAACCTGAAATCCTAAAAATTGGTCAGTCATCTCATAAGATGTATAGCAATAAGATACTGAATTCTCAAGAGTCTACGACAATTCTAAATGCCGATAAAAAAAAACCTGGAAACTTATTGAATGCACCATGTATAAAAACCATTGTCTATTACAGATTAAGATTTACACAGTTAATTGAATAAACCCAGAGGCTTGAACCCACCAAACTTTGACCATCCTTTTTATCAGTCATTCTATATAGCATTATAATTCATGAGAAATCTCATTTCAATCTCTTTAAATTATCAGTAGATTAATAAAAAAAGAATTGTTACATTTGCATATGAAAATGAATTCAGAATTATATATAAAAATGTTCTGAAAATAGTATTATTAGTATTCTTTTTTTATTTGTGTAATGTACAGTTAAATTTCTTTCTTTTTCCCACTTATCTGACCTGTTTAGTACACAGTCTGGCCTATTAGGATTTTTTTCCTTTTTTTTTTTTTGTTGTTGTAATTCAGAGAAGTACTAAAAATTTGTAATTACTTTAAATACTATAGTTAATGTGGTAAAATAATTATTCAAATTCAGATCTCTTGCTGTTTTTGAAAAATACGGATCAATTGTCAATGTGTTCCATTAGGACTCTAAGTGTGGTTGGTGGACTTTCTTTCTTAGTATTATTTCTGATGATTATGGAATCTGCTATAAAAGATAAAACAACCTTCTTAATATTTATTATGAATATTGAAATGAATTCTCTTGTGGGGAGAATGCAAGATAGTCTCTTTAGTTGGTTGTTGTTGTTGGTATCTCTTTCTATTTAATTGTCTTTCACCTGGTTCCATTCACTGTCTCTTTTTAAGGGGGTAAGGAGGAAAAGCTAGATAAGTAGTGGATCCAAACTGTGAACCTGTCGAGGTTCATAAAGGTAGTGACTTAAAATAGCTGTTGATAGAGACCACCATACAACTCAGGAATTGTAACATTTTTTATTTGAGGCCACTTGCACAAGCAAATATGAAAGGATTTGAAGACAAGAGAGTCAAACGGATCAAGATAGCAGATAGTAGGTGCAGTAAAACTTAATGAAAACCATAGTGGATATTGCATTATAATTCATTACTTTATGTAATGAAATATAGTTGATTAGATTTTATTATATATTTGACTAGATGGCACATGGAACTATTGGGTTCTGACTCTAACAGCAATCCACGATGATATTGATGTTTCTATTTAGAAAGAAGAAAGGATTTTAATTACCATTTTATAGTTATCTATGTTATAGTAAGAATTTGAATGATTACAAAATGATATTCTACATTAATATAAAAAAAGTTGGCGACCATAGTCGAGGGTAACCCAAAGGCTCCCTTTTCGATAGCTACTACACAAATGTGTAGGGGAGGGCGTGGCTCGTTGGTCTAGGGGTATGATTCTCGCTTTGGGTGCGAGAGGTCCCGGGTTCAAATCCCGGACGAGCCCAAGTATTTTTGTACATTAATATAGACCCACAAAATTACCATTCAATTGCAACTGAATTGGGAATGGATTTATTCTTAAGCAATTGTTTCAATGAATTGCTTTAATAAAAATCTTGACATGATGAGTTATGTTTTGCTGGCTTATATATATATATATATATATAAAGAGTGCTCAGTATTATATTTGAATGGTTTTTCGTCATTAAAATGTAGTCTGGAAATTTCAGGTGCTTTCTTTGGTCCACCAAAAGCTGCCAATCTCATGCACTAATCGTCTTTCACCTGGTTCTGTTCACTGTCTCTTTTTAAGCGGGTAGGGAGGAAAAGCTAGATATGTCCGGCACTTATGAAAATCATTGGTCTCATATCAGGATTAAAGATGCCAGTCCTAATGGCTGTGTTAATAATCTCAGCAATTACTCCAAGTACCTGGTCGTACCTCCATTGAAAATGTCCCCCCTCCCGGTGGGGCTTTTGGGCAATTGCTCAGAATGTGTTGAAGGGTCCCCTTCCTTCACATAATGGACAAGATGGCATCTCACTTTTTCTCCAAATGTGAAGATTAGCAGGACTAAGCAGGGTATCATATACTACCTCTATCAAAAACATGATGCTGTTCATATCTGGATGCCAAAAATCAGCCCATGTTATTTACCATTGCACCCTGTTTTCCCACCTGTTCCATGCTCCCTGCTGACTTAAACCAACCATTGTGCTCAACCTTGCTTCCTCCCTGCCAGCACATACTTCTCCTTGGATGAGATGTTGATATTCTCTATTACCAGCCTTGAGGATTTGAATACTAGAGTGGTAGTCAGGGTTATAGTTATATACATATAAGTAAGTAAGTTGGCTGACTGTAGTCAAGGGTGACCTGAAGGTTCCCTTTGCAAAAGCTACTACAACAAGGTGTAAGGGAGGGTGCTACTCTTTTCCCTGGATTGCTACCTTATAACACTGAGTGTTAAGCAAATAAGCATCAAGTACCATTCTCATTGGCCTAGAAGGTAGAGTGTTCGCCTATGGTCCAGGAGACCAGGGTTCTAATCCCAGGTCGAGTCATGCCAAAGACTTTAAAAATGGTACTTGATACCTCCTTGCTTAACACTCAGCTATATAAGGTACGTATCAAGGGTAAAGTGGAGCAATCCTGGGAAAAGAGTAGCGCTCTCCTCTATACCTCGGTGTTGTAGCTATTGAAAAGGGGGCCTTCTGGTTGCCAACTTTACTTACCATTTTTTGAGTCTTTGGTATGATCAACTAGGGATTGAATGCAAGTCTTCCGGGTCATCGGCATACACTCTAACCATTATGCCAGAAGAATAAAAAAAATGATCAAAAGTATTGTTTAAGGATTGTTTTTTTTCTTGTCTATGTGGTAAGGTTTTATTAGGTTTGTAAATTTTTAATTCTAGCATATTTCTATTTCTATTTTCCATGATATCACTGTTTATACCTCAACTAATTCTACTGCTATTTGAAGGACCATTTGTGCTTGGAAACTTTTTGTTATCACCAGTTGCTTTGTGATGGGAATCCCTTCATTTACTTACTAAAAGTTCTTTGCATGCAATAATTTATCTCATAAGTTTATTGTCACCATCAAAGTCGACTATCCTAAACATTTATCATGTATTTATAATACCTTTATATCCTTTTTTCATAATATGATATCATTGATACATGTCCATGTTTTGTGATAATGTTGTATATCTATCGAGGTTTTAGGTTTTAATTTCCTGGAGGAAATATTTTGTGAGGTAAAGAAAATAAGAAATTTCATTCTGGTAAATCATGTCACCACAAACAAGTATGGAAAGCCCATAATAGTCAGCGTTCAATCCGAGCATTTCAGGAAATTACTTGAACTTGAGATGATGCCACTATATAGTTACCGTTTTGAATGTATCAACATGTTCTATTTGTGATGGTTAACTGATGGGAAGAAAACTGTATTGACTCTCAGGAAAGTGAAGAATTTTCTTCTTAGCTTAGACTAGGTATAGTTTATTTATAAAAAGGTTTTAGGATTGGAGAATATTGGTAGTAGTGCTGTTTCCATACTTTATTTTTCATTAGCAAAGGGAACAATGGAAAATTCTTGGCCCAACCAAGAAAGAAATAACTTCTATTTTTATGCTTTTTTTCTTTTTAGAAGGGTTAAAGAAACTTTATATGCCTAGTTTATTGAACTTCAAGATGAATGTGAAAGAGCATATATGCTTCAGGATGAATGTGAAAGAGCATATATGCTTCAGCTGATTGATTAATTTTAATGGCATTTCAACCTGTCTAGGGTTATTTTATGCTGAAAGGTTAAGGAGTCACTTTTATTGTATGTTTATATTATTATTTTTTGTGTAGTTGTTTCTTAAGATTTTTTTACACACAATTATATGATATCAAGTATTACTATTTAATACAAATGATTTACTCACAGTTGTATGGTTTCATGCTTTCCTATCTAATAATAATAATTATATGGTTTCATCTATTTATTTTTATTTAATAATGGTCATTTAATTGCACAGACTTATATGGTTTCAAGTAACAAATAATTGTCCTTAGAAAACAATTATCGCTTCAAATAATAATTCTTATCATAAATAATTTACAGCTATATTGTTTCAGGTATTCTTGTCAAGTACTAATAATTTTTGGGTCATGGTGGACCTGGGAGTAATGGCAATGAAGGAATGACTTCACTCTCCCTAGATCTCATGAACTTGAGCCTCATCATCAAATGCAGTATCATACACAGCACCCCTTTTTTGTAGAGGGTTTTACCCTGCTGGGAGATACAATCAGCCCTTTTGATAGGGCAAATCTATATTTCATTTGTAGAGGGTTTTACCCTGCAGAGGGATACAGTTAGCCCTGTTGATAGGGCAAATCTATATTTGATTTGTAGAGGGTTTTACCCTGCAGGGGGATACAGTTAGCCCTGCTGATAGGGCAAATCTATATTTGATTTGTAGAGGGTCTTACCCTGCAGAGCGATACAGTTAGCCCTGCTGATAGGGAAAATCTATATTTCATTTGTAGAGGGTTTTATCCTTAGCCCTGCTGATAGGGCAAATCTATATTTCATTTGTAGAGGGTTTTACCCTGCAGGGGGATACAGTTAGCCCTACTGATAGGGCAATTCTATATTTAATTTGTAGAGGGTTTTACTCTGCAGAGGGATATAGTTAACCCTGCTGATAGGGCAAATCTATATTTAATTTGTAGAGGGTCTTACACTGCAGGGGGATACAGTTAACCCTGTTAATAGGGCAAATCTATATTTCATTTGCTTCTTAGACCATTTAAGATCATTTTGTCTATATGTAGGTCTTTACTGATTTTAGCTTGATCTAACCCATGACTTCATGTGTGGGGCACTCAGTGAAGAGCAAACTCATTATAGTAATTGCCTGCTGAACTAGCTTGTTACCCGTTACTTGTTGATGCAGCTGACGTTAGTCTGGCACAAGACCAAAATGAATGGGCACTTAGTAAAGATCAAACTCCTTACAAGATAGTAATTGCCTGATAAATTAGCTTGTTAACCATTACATGATAATGCATCTGTGCTTTGTCTCATACAAGGCAAAAATGAAAGGGCATTCAGTAAAGATCAAACTCCTTACAATGTAGTAATTGCCTGTTAAACTAGCTTGTTAACCATTACTCAACAGCAAGACACCCAATTAACAATATATATTGTCTTGTCTTCAAGTTGCTTTTATGTCTTTTCCATTGATTTTATTCCCTGGCATTGAAACTAATAAAAGAATTGCAAACAAGGGAGACATTTAAATTGCAAAGTCTCTTGTATATCCTCATAGCTTAGAGCAGGTAGGACGTTTTATTTATTTTCTTTTAGAAGTAGATTCTTAAGTATAGATTTGAGTCTTCATTGTTTAATTTTTGGTTTAATTTATTTAGTTAATCCAAAAAAACAAAACAAATAAAAACGCAATAACCAAGTTCACTTAGATGTATGTATCATATAAAACTGACTCCTGAAAAAAGAATTTCTTCTATGTAATTTGTACTTGCTAATATCACCAACTTATTGTGTTTCAATCTTAAGTTTCTTAACTGTTAATCTTTAAAACTACTTTATACTTGATGTAATTAATCTGGTAAAGTTTGCATTATGTTAGGGTGAGTCAAAAGTTTTGCAATATTTTAGCCATATGAGACACATTTCAACAACTCTGAATACTTTTGCTGAGATTATGAAGGTGATGAACCACACTGGACTAAGAAGTGCCAAGTTTGCATGATACTCTCCAAGTGCTACTCACCAGATTTGCCTCTGTGGCTTGAAGCACAACTTTGGACTCTATGGTTTTAGGCCTGCTTAATTGTTGTGGCCTTGGAAAGGGTCACTAAAGAAAACACAAACACGGATATTAGATAACAGATTATATTACACAAGAAAGATAGAGTTACATAGAAAAGGTGAGAAGTCTTGTACTGTTCGGATAACACCGATATTGATCTGTTCCTCTGGCAGCGAAATCTCTCAGTACTAATAACAGTGAGAAGAGTCCATTATGGTAAGATGGGTAAGGCTCCCACAACACTAATCTTGCCTGATTATCAAAGTTCTTGTCTAGTTGCTGTACTGTCATCAACTACAAATTCACCTTTTGTGCCACAATTGTTTTTGGTTGCTTCCATGGAATTTTAACTCGGTTCGAACTTGTAAAGTATAAATTCCCAAATTAGATTATATTGCATGTTCATCTATGCAATTTTCAAATCACACACAAAGTAAAGTAATGCGCTATGTGTTGATGTACCAACCACGGTGAATACCTCTCATGACTTGAATTACTTTGGTCACATGATATATGCACCACAAAGTTGCACATAGTAAAATATTTCAAGACTTTTGACTCCTCCTCATATTTGCTATGATATATTTGTGTTGTAAAATTTGAAAGTTAATATTTTTTTTATTTTCAATACTTATATAAATGTTTATAGTGACATGCTTAATTTTTGTTTCTGCCAGTTATGTCATAGTCATTAACTCTTATTTCCACCCATTTATTTTTCATTTGCTTGGTTGTCCATTTTCTATTTGTAAGTCATATTGCTTTAAAGGTTTTGTCCTGAGGCTTTGATATCTTCTGTGATCTACCAGTATGCTTTCTTAACATGATCTTCCCATTTCTTTTAAATTTGCTCCAAGTTTTTGATAATACTGACTGGGAACAACCCTTAGTTTTGGCCAGATTCAGTATTGATTTTTCTTTTTTGAAGGAGTTTTATAATTTTTCCCATTATTTCAAGTTCTCATACCCACTTCCATGTGACTTTGATAGACAGTAGTTCTTTTGCTTGCTTCTACCACCAGGCATGGACAGAACATATCTTTTTGGGATCAAGCCACCTTACCTCATATACACACTAAAGGATTGCCCAAAACAAGTCATCCATGAACTTAACAAAAACTCCATACCACTGAATAGACATTCAATAACTTAGATTCCTTGTTAGCCCTCTGAACTCATATACAATAGGGAAACTTCTTGTACATTTCTGTATATAGATTTCACCTCATTGTTGATTTCATTGTTGTTTTCTATTATTTCTTCCACCCCTGCTTTTCAAGCAGACAGTATGAAATCCTGGTCAGCCAGTGACCCCTCTTTCACTCTCTCTCCTTATCTCCTCCTTTGGATAACTATACACAAATACAACAATAGTTTTATTTATGAATTTTTTTCTAAAAAAATCATATATAGTATTAGTTTTATTGCTTCGCAAAATTTTTCAAGTGCATGACCATAATACCTAGAGGGAACTTGCCCAGTCGGCTGGGGCTGCAGAATACACCGACTGCTTCTCTGCAGAGGGGTAAGACCCCCCCCTAACGAGTGTCCTGATTATGACACTAAACAATCTGATGGTGAGGTTCCAGCAATACTGGAGCTTTGGGGAATGCAGAGTACCCCTTCATTGCTATCGCTCCCTGGTCCACTCTGGCCCGGAGTGGTAGCACCTGATAAGAGTCCTATCTATGGGTTAAATAGAACTAACAGCATATTTAATTGTTTGATTAAACTGAATAGCTTAAAATAGAAATGTTTTTGAAAATTAAACTGTGTACTCATCCTGAACTGAATTGTTTTAAATAGAACTAATTATTTATATAAAAATTGATTTGGCGTTAAATAACCTACAAAGGTTGATATGCCATAAAACCCAATGAACCAAACTAAACCTTAGAAGGAACATTACTCTTATCTACAAATTCTGAGTAAAATAATTTTCACAAATTAATGAAACATCTGTGGCAAAGAAATCTGCTGCACCCATTTTCAATGAAACTACCATTGTATTAGGAATAATTTGAATTTGGTGAAACCCTGTGTTGTAGTGGCTAATGTACTGGACTGAGAAGTCATTGTAAGTGAGTTCAAACTCTAATCACACTATTACATTCACTTTTAGACTAGTACCACTGGGAAAGGTTCAAATCCCCTTATCTCCAAAAGTATGAGTTAAATAGTATTTCTGCTATTCTTCTACAAAAATGGATTTGGCATTAAATAACCCACAAAAGTTGATATGCAATTAAACAAAGAATCAAACCAAACCAATAACTTTTCAGCGCTTCCTTGAGGTGTGTGTGTGGGTGTGTGTGTATGTGTGTGTGTATACATACATATATATATATATAAGCATGTTTGATTAAATAATAAAGACACATTTTGTCTATATAATTTTATTAAGATCCTTTTAAGTTTCCAAATAAGTGTCTTGGTTTCAGGTGGGAATTGGTGGATGAATTTACCAAAATTGTCCCGAGCACTTTCTTGATAAAATTATATCGACAAAATGTGTCTTTATTATTTAATCAAACATGCTTAAATGAAAGATTGCTGCCTAACTACACACACACGCACACACAAATATATATATATATATATATATATATATTGTAAGTATGTAAGTCAGCTGACTGTAGTTGAGGGTGAACCGAAGGCTTCTTTTTCAATAGCTACAACACTGAGGTGTAGAAGAGGATACTACTCCTTTCCCTGGATTGCTCCACTTACCCTTGATCCATACCTTATAATCATGACTGTTAAGCAAAATGGCATCAAGTACCATTTTTACAGTCTTTGGTATGACTTGACCTGGGATTGAACCCTGGTCTCCCAAGCACATTAGCAAACATTTAGTATCACTTATTTACAAAATTTGATGTAGTGTCATCATCATCATATCGTGCTGGTAGCACGGATATCCCTGACCCTCTCTCGCCACTCCTCCCTATCGTTCATCGCCCTAGGTAGGTCTTCAGGACAACATCCTGTATCCTCACATAGCTGCTGAATGTACGTTTGAGCTGGTCGTCCTGCTTTTGCGCGGCCATGTGTGGGGATCCATAAGAGTACATCTCTTATGAGTTCATCTCTGCTTCTCCAGCAGTGTCCTGCATGTCTGGTTCGTCTAACTTGAATAGTTTTCATGATAGGGGGCAGGTGGCCGTACAGTTGGTGTCTTGTGGGGTGTTGCTGCCAGGACTTGTTCAGGATTGCACGCAGCATTCTTGTGTAATTGCCATCTAGCTTCTTCTCCAGCCGTTTTGTTAGCGTCCATGTAGTGCATCCATATAGCAGTATCGATGTGACCGCAGCCTGGAAGAAACTGCGTTTCATTTTATCGGTTAGGTCTGATTTCCATATAATCAATAGCCTATTGATAGCTGTCCATGCTTTCGTTAACCTCATTTCGATGTCCTTTTCGGTTGATTCGACGCTGCTTCCTAGGTACGTGAATTTGTCTACTAGTTTAAGTGGGGTTCCTTCTAGAGTGGAGATGTCCCCCGTTTGGTTATAGCACATATATTCCGTTTTGTGTGCATTAACATAGAGGCCTATGCTTGCTGCTGCTCGTTCCAAACTATGCAGAAGAGTTTCGGCTTGGTCAGGTGTATTTGCCAGTATCGCTATGTCATCGGCGTAGTCGGCGTCGGTAATTGTTGTTGCGGGGTATCTTCTGCTTCTTTTCTTCGTCAGTTCGAAGCCATTCTCTTTGATTTTGTCAATCGATGTTCTAAGTACATAGTCTAGACAAATGATAAAGAGGTACGGGGCCAGCGTGTCCCCTTGTAGTACTCCTGCTACAATGTCAAAGTATTCGGTGTCTCCATCCGGTGATCGTACTTTTACTTTAGTGTTTCTATAGAGAATCGTTATTGCCGCTACGGTTTCTTTAGGTATGCCGTACGCTAGTAGGATTTGTTCCATCTTTCCTCTGTGAATGGAGTCGAAGGCCTTGGTAAAGTCGACAAATATTAATGTCGTTTGTAGGTTCTTTGCCCGTACACCTTCAAGGATTCTGCGGATGGTTAATATTTGTGAGGTCGTGGATCTATTTCTTCGGAAGCCATTTTGGTTTTTTCTAAGTATGTTGTCGATTTTGGGTTCTATTCGGTTTCGTAGTAGGGCATTGTAGATTTTGGCAGCTATGGATGTAAGTGTTATGCCTCGGTAGTTTTTGGCTAATCCGAGGTCCCCCTTTTTAGGGAAGGGGAGTATGCATCCCTTCATCCATCTATCTATCGGATTTTGATTGTATACTGCATTGCAGTGTCGGAGCAGTATGTCGTCGAATTGTCTGGTCTTCCATACTTCCGGGGGAATTTCGTCCAGCCCTGCAGCTTTCCTATTTTTAATTTTTCTGAGAACCGAGTCGAGTTCTTCTTGTGTGAACGGTCCTAGTTTAATGTCTAATTGTTTGCTAATTATTCTGGTGATTGGTTCATGCGTTATTTTTGGTGGGTTTCCAAGTAAGTTTTCGAAGTGCTGTTTCCACAGTTTTATTCTTTCTTGTTGGTTTGCTGCTTTCAGTTTTGCTTTGGCTGTGTTCTTTCTTCTGCTCACTTCGTTTATTGTTTGCCAGGCTATTCTAGATTGTCTATCTTCCACCGAGTCTCTAATCTTATCTATCTGATTTTGAATGTATTCTGTCCCTTTATATATATGCCTGCTAATTGATATTGTGCCGTTTTTAGTTTTAAGGCATTTGTGTTTGTTGGGTTTTTTCGATAGTTTTTGGAGGCTGTTTTCACTAGTGCACGTTTTTATCTCACCGCTAAAGTTTCCCATGGGACTCTATATTTAGTTTTAATTTTTGTTGGAATGTATTTTGCTGCTGCCTCGAGGTGTGCATTGACGAAATTTTCATATTCGTCGTTTGGTGTACTTTTTTCCGTCTTTTCTTGTAGTGTTTCGAATCTGTTTCTTAATTCTAATACGTATTTATCTCTTATATCTTTGTTGTTTAATAGGGCCCAGTCATAGTGTTTGGTGGTCGCTGTTCGTTTGGCGTTTTTTTGTAGGCTTAACCGTATTTTCGCAGTGACTATTCGGTGATCGGTGGACACACCCTCAAAAGAGGAGTATGCCTCGCAATTCAATGCACTATTTTTCCATTTCTTGTTTATAAGGACGTAGTCTATCTGAGCTTTAGTATTGTTTGCGTACGTGTATGTCCATAGTTTGCCCTCTCTTTTTTGGTAGTTTGTATTGAGGCATGCTAATCTATTTTCTATCATGAAATCTGTTAGATGTTGCCCATTCCTATTTGACGTGTTGTGGAGGCTGTATTTGTTGTTTCCGGTTTTCCCAATTTGGGCATTCATGTCTCCGCCAATGACTAACATGTTGTGTTTCGGGATGCTACGCACTAATGAGGATAACTCATCGTAGAAGGTGACTAGTTCAGTTTCTTCACTAACATTGGTGGGGCTGTAGCATGAGATGATTGTTGCTCTAGGGTTTCCGTTAAATGTAGCTGCCATCATTCTAGGTTGTATTTTCTCAACGCTATTAAGTGTTTTTAATGCTCTAGGTCCTATAAGTAATCCTACCCCTCCTACTGCGGCGTTGACAGAGTTTTTCCATGCGGATACAGTGGCGAGCGACCAGCCATTGCCAGTTTCGTGATATTTGATATCTTCTGTGTGCGTGTATCTGTGTTCTTGTATGCATATTATGTCTATCTTATGTTCTTCGGCCGATGCGATTAGCTCTGGGAGTTGTCCTATTCTATTTAAGGTTCTTACGTTAAATGTGGCTATTTGTAGTGTTTGCTTGCATTTTAGTAGTTTTGATTGTTTGAGCTCTGTAGCTGATTTTTCGAACACCGAGGCCAGGGCTCCAACCTCAGCAGGACGCGCCCCCTTTTTACCCGCGCGAAGAGTGATGCGGTTTGTGTAAGTGGTTTGAGTGTGGGTCATGGTTATCTTTCGATGGCTGTTTTATTCTCTTCTATAGAAGCCACTCTTATAGAGGAGCAGCGGTAGTTCCCGGATCGAACTAACGATCCTGAGCGTAAAGTCGTCAAACTCACGTCCAGGACCCGTTTAGGTATTGAGTTTGGTCGTACATGGGTTTATTCAAATACCTTTACGTACATCATGCTGCTTCCCATGTGTACGCAAAAAAAAAAAAAAGGGGAGGGGTAATTTTGGTTTAAGTTTTCTTAAGTTTTAACTTAGTTAAAGTCCAAGATTAAGGTACTTTCGTATGACTTCTGTGCTGATTTTTAAAAAATCAAAAGAAAATGAAAATAGTAATGGACAAAGGCTTAATCTCTCTCTCTGTCTATATATATATATATATATATATATAATTTACTGTTGGTACAAAACTTCAAAATGTCATTTAAGAATAGGTTAATTCTTAAAAAGATCTTTTTTTTGCTTATGCCTAGTCAGAGAAATTTGCTGTTAAAAAAAAGATGAAGAATGCAGAATGACGACTATGAGGTGAAATGGAGAAGAGAAAAAAAAAAAAAAATAAACACCCTGTAGCAGTTCCAGTTTGCCTTTATCTGAATTAGGGTAAATGTCTTTCTGGTAAAAGAAAAGTTCCTGGCACAGCGATCAGTAAAGAAGGTCATACTGACAGTCTTCTGGGACATGAAAGGAACTATCACTATAAATTTTCTTGAACAGGGTGCAACTGCGAACAGTGCTTCCTATTACCAATTCCTTAGGCAAAATTTACCTTGTTTATTGAATGACCCTTATATATAATACAAGTATTGATATTCGTTCTTTGTATAACAATGTATCATATAAAACATTATAAACTTAATATTTTATTTACTTAAATACCATAATATGAAGCTGTATCCATGTCAGTACTACTGTATAGCTGCACCACTTGGACTCTAACAAAATGCTTGGAGAAAAGGCTAAATGAGTACTACCTAATGATGCTGTATGCTGTTTTGAACAAATTCTGGAAGTAACACCCTATAAAACAGGTGTATGGCCACTTACCTCCCATCACTTAACCTATCCAAGTAAGATAAGCAAGACATGCTGAGTGCTGCTAGAGAAGTAAGGATGAACTCATAAGCAATGTTCTTGTATTGATTCCTACAAATGGACACACCAATGTTGGCTGACTTGAAAACTTATGTTCACCAGTTCTATGCAGATTCTGGATGCCATCTAGAGGACCTACTATGAGCAATAGTCTAATGAGATGGATGGAGAGAAAGGGTGAAGGAAATCCAGGCTGTCAGCATGGCTTGATAATGATGAATGATGATAAAATTTAATAAGATAAGATTTTTTCAAATAAAACAATTTATAACTATAATAAATAGACAAGTTGTGAACATTGATAAAAAAATATACAATTTGTATATAGTTCAAATGTATTTAATTTAATTCATGTTCATTAATTTTTGGTCAACTGAAAAAGAAATTGAGATTCTTGGATATAGGAATATTATTTTTGTTTGATGAAAAAGAGATAGAATTTTTAAACCAAAGAACAATGTCCCAAAATTCTAAATGGTGGGTGCAACAGGGATCTTTTTTAGTTAGTGAAACTGGCTTGAACCAAAACATAAGTTTAGGAGAAGGAAAATTCTGAATTCCAACCAATAGTAGACCTGGAGAAGGATGGACTCAGCCAGGCTATTCCTACTGAAGATATGCTACATGAGTGGTTTCCCCACAGTCATGCCACATTATGAGACCAGTTAAAAAAAGGAAGAAAAAAGAATGCACAGTTAATGAAATTAAATGAAAATCTTTACATAAGCATGAGATATGATAATGATGGAATTTTATTAGAAAATGGACTTCTGAAAAAGAAATGTTTTTAGATAAAAAAATAAGTACTTTTTAGAGAATAGAACTGATGTATAAAAGTCCCTTTTAAAGATACTTATTATCAAATATCCTTGTTGGCAAATTGTCTATTAGGGTCTCTTGCTCTTTAAAATATTCAGATTGACTGAACATCTGTTGAAATATCTTAAGATCTTCTTGGAAAATAGTCCTGCTGTGCTATGTTTGCCAGACAAGTTAAGCAGTTAAATCTCCTGTCTTGACCCAAAATGTCATCTGTCAAGTTATTTGTTGTTCATTTTTTGTTTTTTAGGTTATGCTGATATATATATATATATATATATATATATATATATATATATATATACACACTAGTCATTACATTCTTTGTGTCTTCTCTCAAATTCTGAGCACAAAGCAATCAATCATCTTTCTATTTTACTTTGAAACCATTAAATATTCTGATTTTTGTTTTTTAAATTTTAATTTCAGAAAAAAGAATGTTGCAAACATAACAGCAGTAAATAATGTTGCAATAGGCTGACATATTTCTGAGATGCATAAATAACAAATGAAGAGGAGATTAATGTGAATCAGAAGTGGATATTTGCACACAGTAAGTTAGTTTCAAGCATTCCTATTTAACAGTGTACACTGTCAGTGGGACTTAGTATATATTGATTGTATTACCTGCAGGGATAAGACCCCTTTAAAAAGGGGGGGTTCCTAGGTATGACGTTAAACTGTATGTGATGACGAGAGGCTCCAGTTGTGGAGATCTGAAGAATATAGAGTACCCCTTCATTGTTACTCTACAGGTCAAATATATCTGTTTGAAAAATTATTTATATTAAATAAGAATACTTGATACCACAGAACTGTATGTAAATTATTTGTATTTAATGTGCTAATCTAACAGTTCTCCTTCCAGCTATGGGTAAATAATGGGCTAACTTTGTTTTTTAGCCTTGGTAAGGAAGCTTGTTTTAGAGAATGCAAACTAAATTTAAATCAGCTTCATTCTGCTTAAAAATTGACTTTGTGTTGCATCATGCCCACATCTTTGTGGCTATTTCCTGTGCCAAAAATCAAAACTCAGATCTATGGGTGTCATTTGAAGATATAATTGTTTACTAAGGATTATTATTATATTAATTACGTACTTTAAACCATAAAACTGTTTGCAGACAAATGATTCTTTGTAAATAGAAATAGTTACTTGAAACTATATAATTGTATATAAAATATTAATATTCGATAAGAATACTTGCAATCATAAAACAATGTGAAAAAAACTCTTAAGGAATAACTATACAAAAATGTAAATATAAATGCACAATGTATGCAAATTCCCTAACCACTAAACATAAAATGACCCTACACTGGTTGATATGCCATTAAAATCAATCATTCCTATTTAATGCTAATAATTTAAGTAATCTTCTCTATTTAATACTCATTTGATTGCACATATTTATATAATTTCAAGAGTTTTTATCTAATACTAATAATTTGAAAACAGTTATGTAATTTCAAGTATGCTAATCTAATACTGATTATATCCAAAAAATATTTATTTGACCTATAGATAGGAGCCTAACAAAGACTACCACTCCGGGTCAGAGTGGACCTAGGAGTAATGGCAATGAAAAGATACTGTACATTGCCCAGAGTTCCAGAACTGGAGCCTCACCATCAGATGCAGTTTAGTATCATACTCAGGACACCCTTTTTGTGGGATGTCCTTTCCCTCAGCAGGGGATAGAACATATTCTAAACCCTGCTATCTTGTGGTGAAAGTCTGAGATTTTTTTTAGTTTTCATTTGTGGGAACCTCAGAAATAATCCAAGATTTATTAGACCAACTGAGGCCAAGAATTTACTTTTTTTAAAATGCTCACTATTCTATCATCACTGATTATGGTCAGAAGATTTTTAGGTTGAACACCACTAACTCTCAGATTTCATAAAACTAAGATAAATAAATTTTTAAAAAATCTTACAAAACTGGAACTAAATGTTATATCTGTACTCATCACACAAACTAATCCTGAAGGAAGCAAAAAATTTTAAGCAATTACTTGTAACTTTCTCCAGACTAAAGGATGTTCCAAACCATCAGATGCCAAAATATTGGTAGTTTGCCAGTATTAATAACTAAAGCAAATATCCTATTAGAATCTGTATAATATGTCCCAGTATAAAGTCTGCTACTTAGGATTGCAAAAGAATTCCTGTTGGCAGTCTTAAGAAATACTAATATCACATGAAAATACAAGCCAGAAAAGTGTCTTGATTGAGAAATGAAATGCAATAATTCAGAAGGAAGATCATATCAAGTTCACTTTGAGCTGTTGTGAAAGTCAGTCATTCAATTTTAAAGGCTTATTCCACATCACAGATATTACAGAAAAAAAATGATATTTAAATGGATTCTTATTTTCTCTAGAAATCTTATTGCAATTTTTCTTCTTTGAAGCATTCTGGAAATAAGATATAAAAAAATGATATTTTAATGGATTCTTATTTTCTCTAGAAATCTTATTGCTATTTTTCTTCTTTGAAGCATTCTGGAAATAAGATATAAAAAAAAATATTTTGAATAAATTTCCATTTCAGCAAGAAGTTACTTGGACAAATACTGTAATTTTGTTTCAAGCAAGGCTCACAAAACACCCTGGGGAAACTGGCAGTTTCAATACTAAATCCTAGAGTTAAATTCTACTTTACATAATATCTAAAAACAAACAAAAAATGTAGAAGCATTGTAGTGTTGAAGAAAATAATAAATTGCAAAAATATGATTGTGTCATGGATTAAGATCAGTTCTGATGGACATTTGACTGCAAGAATGATTGATGGTGAATTAAGTTTGAATCACCAGATTGTTAATGGACATTTTGACCAAAGACCTCGGCTTGCAGAAAATCTGTGTAAAATTAGTTCTGTAGAATTTCACTCTCTAAGAATGAGATCCCCCCCCCCCACTGACCCAATATTCACAACCCTCTTATTCTCAGTATCTGAAACAGCTGTTTATTTCACTTTGTATATTGACCTTGGGAAAAGTGCTAATCTAACTGTTCTCCTTCCAGCTATGGGTAAACAATGGTCTAACTTTGTTTTTTAGCCTTGGTAAGGAAGCTTGTTTTAGAGAATGCAAACTGAATTTAAATCAGCTTCATTCTGTTTAAAAATTGACCTTTTGTTGCATCATGCCCACATCTTTGTGGCTATTTCTTATGCCAAAAATCAAAACACAGGTCTATGGGTGTCATTTGGGAACTGTTGAGAACAATCAACAGGTTATGATGAACCAACTGAGAATAGTGTCAGTTGAAGACTTCCAGCACTGTTTCCAGTGTAGGAATATCTTCATCAGTGTCTGGCTTTCCCAGGGGACTATTTTGAAGAAGATAAGGTTGTTTTGTGATTAAGTTGATAATTTTTTCTTTTCTTTTTTTTTTTGGACACAATCTGTTCCTAGATAGATCTCATATCTGCAAGTTTGTTGTAGCTTGAACTTTTTTACTTGTAAAAAGCTATATTTCATAAAGTGTTATTAGTAATATATATGTGGTGCATTCAATAAGTTTCCAGACTTTTTTTGTAACAGCATTTAGAATTTTTGTAGACTCTTGAGAATTCAGTATCTTATTGCTATACATCTCATGAGATGACTGACCAATTTTTAGGATTTCAGGTTGAAATAAACAGCTACAGCAGTAATTGGAATACACCCTACTAAAGCCTGATTGCCACAGCTGGTGAATTTCAAAAATGCAATGAGAACACTTAAAAGAACAATATGCAATAAAATTCTGTTTTAAACTTGGAAAAAATGCCACAGAAACATATGGAATGCTTCAGACTGCTTTTAGACCATCTTGCATGAATCGACCATCAGTTTTTGAGTGGCATAAGAGATTCAAGGAAGGCTGTGAGGGATGATGAGAGGTGTGGGAGGAGTAAGGAAGTCAATACACCAGAGTTGATTGGCCTAAGGGTTAGGCATAGGGTTACTATGTTGAGGTTTTAAGGGAGTTCAGGAAAAGATTCCTTCGGAAGAGGCCAGCACTCTTCAAATTGGGTCAGTGGCATTTCCACCAGGACAATGCACCAGTCCACAACTCCATCCTTGTAACAAACTATTTGACCAAGATGGGCATCAAGACAGTTCCTCAGCCTCCCTATAGTCCAGACCTTGCTCCCTGTGACTTTTAGTTATTCCCTAAGCTCAGAGGCTGTCGTGATGAGACAATTGAAGAGATGAAAGAGGCTGTGATGAAGGTCATTGACACACCCACACACGAGGACTTCCATGGGGCCTTCCAGAAGTTGTTGGAATGGTACAACAAGTGCATTGCAGCCGGAGGAGATTACTTCGAAGGGGACTAGAGTTTCATGTGTGTACTATCAATAAAAGTGCCCATACGAAAAAAGTCTGGAAAATTATTTCATGATCCTCGTATAATTTCATTGAGGGAAAACTAAAGTCTTCTCCTTTTTTGCAACTTGTATTCCACTGGTTATATATTTTATTACTTTTGGTTGACTATTATTGTTAGTGTTGAAATATGTATAATCTTAGTAGTTTTAGTAAAAGCTAACAATATTTAACAGGTACTTGTCTTCTACATCTAATTATAAAAAATCAATAAACAATGATATCAAAATTGTATTTTGATGAGAAATACTGGAAATTGTTTTCTTTGCAAACATGCTCTTTATTTAGAACTTTCTTTTCTTTTCTCTTTACCAACTTTCTTCGCCTCGTTAGTCAGGGCTTAGAACACAATGACTGCATGCTGGTACAAACCCATTCTCCCCCACAAAAGAGGGGGGGTTCTGAATATGACACTAAACTGCATCTGGTGGTGTGACTCGAGTTCTAGAGCTCTTGGTAGTTTAAAGCCTCCTCCTCATTGCTATTACTCCCAAGTCCATTCTGACATAAAATGGTTATAACTTTTAGACTCCCATGTATGGGTAAAACAGATCAACTTGAAAATTGTTAGTGCTAGATAGGAATACTTGATACCATGTAACTGTGTGTAAATTTTTTTTATTAATAGTTACTTGAAGCTATAATTGTTTACAAAGGATTATTATTATTAGTTACTTGAAACCATATAATTGCTTGCAAATAATTGATGTTAGACAGGAATACTTGAAATCATATAACTCGGCAAACAAATGATTATTGTCAAATAAAAAGTGCAATTAAAAAACTATCAAATATATCTGTTTGAAAGTTATTCATATTAGATAGGAATACTTGATATTGTAAATCTGTGTGTAAAGATGATTAAAAAAATTCAATTAAAACAATGCAATGGAACAATGAAAATATTTACAATCCAGGATTTACAAATAAATCACATTTTGGCATTAAATAACCCATAAGGAGTTCATATGTCATTAACCAAACTAAACCATCTTCTCTTCTCTTCTTTATCCTTTCTTCTTCTCTATTATAATCAAACATTTACAAGTGAATCAAATTTCTACATTAAATAAACCAGGAGTTGAAAGAAACCAAACTTCATGTCTATTCTCATATCATTATCAAATCTTATTTATTTCATTTCTTTTAAGGTTTCACATTCAATGCCATTGTAAATATTTAGTCTTTTTTCATTTGCTGTAAATATTGAGGTTTATACCTTCATAATATTCTTAATTTCAATGAAATAAAAGATATGTAAGTTTAAAAGGGCTAATTGAGTTAAAAAAAGGTTTCTTTATCTCACTGAGTGCTATATACTTCTGGCCTTGTACCAATCTAAGCTTTGTAAATGTCGACTTTCCATTCTATGTTTGAAAAGTTCTTTTTATCTCATTCTTTTTTTTTTTTTGAAGGGTTAAAGAAACTTGATAAACACTGTGAAAATCATGCTGAAATTTGGGACCAGAATATATGAAATAGCTTTTACATTTCAGAGCTCGAAGTTATTTTCTTCTTGGTCAGGCTGAGAACTTTTCACTTATGCCTTGTATAATTTTACCTAACATATCTTAACTCCTAACATCCTAAAGTGTTAATTCAAATTAAGATGTATTAAAAAAGAACAAAATTTCCATTAGATTTTCAAATTCTGAGGGCTTTAAATGGACTGATATAACCACCCACATTTTTTTTCTTTCAAATGCTTTAAAATTTAACTCCTACTCTTGCCTTTACAATAAATTTTATTCTTGCTGAATGACAGCAGTAGATTCAGTCATTTGTTGTTGCTTTTGTCAGATTGACATTCCTTATAATCTATGATTTCTTTAGCAAGAAATTGTGAAAGATATTTATCAGAAAAGAAATATTTTTGTTCTGTATATCCATAAATACAGGTATAGTCTATCTCTAAAATTCTCTTAATTTGTGTGTGTATGTGTGAGTATATATATATATATAAAAGTAATGTAAATCGGTGAGTGATAATTTTCTAACTCATGGTGTTATATACTCATATGCAGATTCATGCAGAAAGAATCATAACGACACGATAATAAAGACGAGGGAAGACTTCTTTAAAAAAAATATACCTCTCACTTTATTTGTAACGTTTGCGTGTGAGAGGGAGTTGGAGACTGAACAAAGATTGCAATATATTGACCCCCACTCTTATGGCCATCAGCGTTGTGTCTTTCTCGATCTCTAGGGCCCACTCTAGGCCCACTCTGCTGGGTGCGGCTTTTTCTACCGCATCTTGTCACCAAGGGGTCTCCAAACTCCATCGGGGGTCCCGAAGGCCCCTTTGGCTGGGTGTGGCTTTCCCTACCACATCTCGTCTCTAACTCGTCTGATCTCCAACTCACTGACTTCCTGTCTTCACCGAGTTATATAATAGTTCAATCGCCCACTCAATCTTTGGAATGGCATGTTTGATCGTCATCAAGCGGAAATAACTGTCATGCAGTTCAGAGGTCACTCTCTTCCGGTGCATCAGTCTATGAGTGTATCATGGGCTTTTACCTTGTCCCATTTTGTCAGCCAAATCCACCTACGCGATTTCTTTCGATTACTGGCCATTGGAATGTGTCACTTCCTTCCGGTGCATCACTTTGGAATGGCATATTTGGCTGGGTCGAAGGTCAATATACAACAGTGGGAACCACTTGTTCTGATAATTGCATCGGTAAGAAACTGTCTGTCACCAAGTGCCATTGATGCTGTGTCTACACTATCTCAACTTAGATATATATGTTCTATCACTGATATTGAGCTCTGATTGTTTATAAATATAGTAAACTATGTTTATATATATATATATATATATATATATATATATATATATATATATATATATAAAAACAGAAGGTCTTCAGAAGATGATTTTACTTTTTGCCAACATTAAACGTTTTAGTTTCTAAGTGTGAAAACATTCAATTTTTAAACGGTTTATGTTTTCACATTTAAAAACTGTTGGCAAAAAATAAAACCATACTCTGAAGACCTTGTGTTTTTATATTTGTACATTTTCTTACTGTTTTTCTAGGTGTGTGTGTGTATATATATATATAGTCATCCACAGATAGGCTGTTTTCTTGAATCACAACTCTTCAGTTTGGTTAGACACATGAGATGCTTCAAGCTGGGATTGAAATCTGACTGACTTTTCGTCACTCAGATATCTCACCCCCGAGCTATCATCATTCTCAGTATAAGTGAAGGAATTTTTTATGTATATTTATTCACATGTATAATATCAGCTACTGGAGTGCTAAATTCATGAGAAGAGCTTTTTATTTATATTTATATTGTCTGTATATATAACCATATCCCAGCAAAAACTACATATCTTAGCAAGATATTTTTAGAGAAATGCACTTATAATGATCTAACTTAAAGAACAAAGCAATTTCCTCTTCAGTTTGCAAGTAAATGTCTTATTGTCTTTTTTAAATCCATATTAATGTTGTCGGCTCTGTCTCCTGTCATGTCTAACTTATTCATCTCTCTTTACTATGAATTTCAGTATTGTGTTGTTCTTATAGTTGACTCTCTTTAACTTGCCTTTTCATATATTTTCTTTCTCTTTCTTTTATTTAGTTTATTGTGGCATCATGTCTACCACTGTCAATTCTATTCCAAAGAGATGATAGTTTTGTTTTTCTTTTTCTTTTTCCATAGATATAAACTTGTTTGGTCCGATGGTTTCTCTATAGACAGTATTGAATTATGGGATGTCACAAATAAGTTATGGTGTTTTTGACTTATGTCCTCTTACTGTAGCTTTCAATTGAAGAGTTTGTTTTTATTTCTTTCTTTCTTGCTCTCTCTTTATAAGATATTCTGTTTTCTCATTAATCTTGTGTAAATTTTCTTTATAAACAGACTTGCTTATAATTCTTTTTTCTTTTTGCTGGAGAAAATGATTTTTTTTTTCTTAAAGGAAAAAGTATCATTGACTATCGGGATCTTGCATGGTTTCTAGGATCTCAGAGTCCAAATTATTTTCTCTCTATTTTTTTTCTAATTTTTCTTTACAACACACTTTTATTATGATAGCATATATCCATGGTGTATATGTGAGTGTATATATATATATATATATATATATATATATATATATATATATATATATATGTTAGGAGTAGTTTCTGAAGTATATTAGGGTTGATTTTAAGAAACAGTTGATATTATCATAAATAATATTTATAATAACCCATCTCTCCCTCCTCTTAAAATCAACCCTAATATACTTCGGAAACTACTCCTAACATGCACTACTGAAGTTCTATTTCATGACCATCTTGATAATATATATATATATATATAGAATAACATAGATAGTGTAAACCATGAAGTGTAACTTTCAACAGTCTTGTCAAAAGACCAATTACAATTACTCATCTCCACATTAGAAACTGATATTCCAACATTTTCTTACAAAAAGCAATCCTGCCCTGTTAGCAAGACTTAGAACACATCTGTTGCATTCTCTACCGAGGGGTAAGACTTCCACGATAAAACAAGGGTTCTGGTTTTGAGACTAAACTGTAACTTGTAAGGCTCTGTTTCTGGACCACTAGGGAGTGTGGAGTACCCCTTTATAGTCATTACTCCCAGGCTCACTCTAACCTGGAGCAGTTGTACAAGATCTATTCTAAAATTGTTTGTATTAGATGGAAATACTTGAAACCATATAAATTTTTATTGAAATACTTTAGAGAAATTATTATTATTTTATAGGAATAATTACTTGAGACCATATCATTGTTTTAATTATTAATATTAGAGAGGAATACTTGACACAATATTTACTGTATGTAAATTATTTGTGTCAGATAGCAATACTTGATATATAACTGTGAGCAAACAAATGATTATTGGCAAATAAAAATGTGCCATTAAAAAATGCAATGGAGCATTAAAAATATAGTTATGATTACGATAAAGTATTTACAAATTAATCATATTTTAGCATTAAATAACCCATAAAAAGTTGATACACCATTAAACAAACCAAAGCAAAAAAAAAAAACAATCTGAAAAAGTCATTGAAAGGTTAGTCCATATTTCAATTTTTTTAAAATGGTACATATTAAAGTAATTTGGTCTAAACTTTTAAAAAACTTTTGTCATAAGTATACTAATAATTGGAGTTTAGCCTCATTAGTAGACAATCCTTAGCCTAGTGGGTAGAGTGTTCACCAATGGTCTGGGAGACCTGGGTTCAATCCCAGGTCGAGTCATACCAAAGATTTTAAAAATAGTACTTGATACCTCAGTGCTTAACACTCAGCAATATAAGGTATGTATTTAGGGTAAAGTGGAGCAATCCAGGGAAAGGAGTAGTGCCCTCCCCTACACCTCGATGTAGTAGCTATTAAAAAGGGAGCCTTCTGGTCACCAACTTACTTACATTTCGATATGGTCTTTAAAAATCAAAAAAAGTTCCCCAGTCTTGAGTGTGATGAAAACAAAAACTAAAGTCATCATTGATTCATGTTTAGCTTTTCAAGATTAACATCTCGAAAATCTATGCCCTATTGACAAGGCTTAGAATATATTGACTGTATTCCTTGCAGAGGTGTAAGACCTATTCTTCCCAACAAAAAGGGGTGTTCTGGGTAAGTTTAGAACTGCATCTGATGGTAAGACTCCAGTTCTTGGAGATCTAGAGAAGGTGAAGTACCTCTTCATTGCTATTACCCCCAACATTTACACTGACTGAGAATAATAGTACCTGTTAAGGTCCTATCTATGGGTCAAATGGATCTGTTTAGAAATTATTTGTATTTGATAAGAATATTTGATGCTATATAACTGTAGATTATTTGTATTAACAGTAGTTAATTTGATAGGAATTTTTGATATCCTATAACTGTGCAAAAAACTCTTAAACAACTACTCAGAAAAAGTAAATATGAATGTAATTCTTTAACCTCTCGGCATAAAATACTCCTTGATGGGTTGACATGTCATTAAGATCAATCAATCCATCGGTCTACAATCTTTCTTTAAGTATGGTTACATAATAAACTACAATTTCTTTCTAACAATGCTTTCTGGCCTAATAAGCAGAGTATTCGCTAATGGTCTGGGAGACTGGGGTTCAATCCCAGGTCGAGTCATACCAAAGACTCAAAAAATGGTACTCGATGCCACCTTGCTTAGCAATCAGCACTATAAGGTAAGGATCAAGGATAAAGTGGAGCAATCCAGGGAATGAAGTAGCGCCCTTCTCTACACCTCGGTGTAGTAGCTATTGAAAAAGGAACCTTCGGGTCACCCTTGACTAAGGTCACCAACTTGACTTATACATAGATTTCAAATCTTAAAAATGTTAAAAGTAATTACTCAGGAAAATATTTGATGATTTAGTTTGAGAATTCATGGAAATAATTTCTAGTTTATTTCTTTTATTAGTTAAATCTCTAAAGCTATTTAATGCTACATGTGTTTTTTCTGTTCTGAATAGCAGTAAACAGACATAACAAGAAACCTGACTACAGGAAGATGATCATCATACAAGAACAACATGGCACCTACAGGCTCTTCATTGTAATTTTCCCCCCATTCATTTCAATGGCCTCTGGGAATGTGAAATTGAAATCCATTACTATTCATTCTGTACTCTTTACCAAGACAAGGGTAGAAATTGCTTCTTTCAATCAGAAAACTGGCTTTGAAGGTAAAATCAAAGCGTGATTGTAGAAAGTGTTTATTGATTACTAGTTTTCTAGTCTTGAATGCTAATGTGACCAAGTTGGTGGCTAGCACCAATCAATTTGGGAATTTTATTCTACAAGAGTTGTTCAAAAAGTATCGAGACTAATGCTATATTTACCAAGACAGAAATGAACAATAAATGAAAAATTAATTTTCTTCAGAATTGTCCCCTTGGCATTCAATACACTTATTCCAGTGATTTTTTCATTTTTCAAAGCCCTTCTGAAGCTCCACTTTCTAAACTAGCAAACCTTCATGAGTGAATTTGAGTTTTAGTGGGTGCCCTATTCATGGGGCAAAAAGCTTTGTATATAACTCCTCTTTTGATCTGGTGTGAATCTGTGTTATCTTATTTCTTTTAGTGTCCTCCACATCCTCATATCTTCCTCTACTCAGTCAGCAGGGCTTATGATATGCTAACTGTATCCCCTGCTGGAGAGTTAGACTCTGCACAGTGATTAGCTGCTGGCCCAGTGACTGAAGCAAGCCAGTGTATATATACACTAATATGCCTACTCACTGGGCCAGCAGCTAATCAATAAGTGTTGTTATTCTTGTTAGACCAGTGACTTCTACAAAACTGTTATCGGGAATTTCTTCTATAAACACACAGTGTAATTAATTATCTAACCTCTAGGCATAAGATAACCCTATGTTGGTTGATATGCCATTAAAACCAATCAATGAATTTTCTTCAAAATACTCCACTTGGAATTCAACACAATTATCATAAAGATCTTTCCATCGATCAAAGCACTTGTCAACTTCCTCTTTTGAAATGGTGTAAACTTACACCATTCTAATTCTTTTAATGTTACATGCATCTTCAAAACTTACCATTCAGATGGAAGTCTTCATGACATAATGGCTAAAGTACTGGACTCTGCCCTTGAATTAAGTGAGTTCAAACTCCAGTCCTTCTATTACATTCATTTTTGGTCTAATACTTTTGGGAAAGGTATCCACCACTTTATCACCCCAGCTATAGGTTAAATAGTGTTACTATTATTCTTCTAAAAGGATGGCTTTGGCATTGAACAACCTGTGAGGGTTGATATGCCATTTGATAAAGTAAACTTAACCTTGAGATGAATTTTCAATTTCGGAAAGTCATACAGAGCTAAATCTAGTGTGTATAAAAAGTGCTGTGCTTGCATAATCCTATGTTTTACCAAAAACTACTGCATAAATTTAGCTAAGTGCACATGTGTATTGTTATAGTGAATTTGCTATTGACCTGTTGACCTCATATCTTGCTGTTTACAAAACACAACATCACAGATGCTGCAAGACTTATTTGTGCAAGTAATATTGTTTGATGGTAGACCAATCGTCTGGACCATATTCATGGTAAACTATACTTTCTTTGTCAAAAAAGACCATGAAAAGCACTTTGGTCATGCTCCAAACTTGGCAAACCTCTTTTGACCTTGGTGATGACAGAGTCTTCCACACAAATAACCGAGCCTTAGTTTCAGGATAATAGCCATATTACCCATGATTTGTTATCTATTATAATAATTTACAAAAAGTCTGCTTCGGTTTCTGCACACTGAAGTAAATCAATAACTGCGGTCATTGAAACTCCTTCTGCTCTGGTGTCAGAAACTGTGGAATAAATTTGGCGGCAATTTGTCTCAACCTCTAATCTTGAGTAAAAATGGCTTGACATGACCCAACAGAAATGCCCACCTCATCATAAAACCCTTTCATAGTTGATTTTCTATTCATCATCACTAGACTGCACACCTTCTCAACTGTTTCAGCATTTCTGTTGGTGAAAAGCTTCCCAAAACTCATCACTTTCAACTGGTGTTCTTTCTTCCTTGAAAGAGCAATACCAGTCAAAGACCCTGGCATCACTCATTGCATCTTGTCCATAAACTTCTTTTAACATTTCAAAGGTTTCAGAACCAATTTTGTTCAAATATAATGCTGAGTGGTTGTTCAATATTTTCTGTTATGAAAAAAATTTGACACCCTGGAAAAAGAAAAGATAAAGGTGTACTCTGCTGATTGATTGATTTTAACTGCATGTCAAACTGTCTAGGATTATTTTGAGCCCTGAGGTTAAGGAATTGTGTTCATTGCATGTATTTACATTATTTTGTAGTTGTTTCTTAGGATCTTTTTGAACAGTAATGTGATATCAAGTATTCCTATCTAATACAAATAACCTGCACACAATTGTATGGTTTCAAGCATTCTCATTTAATAATTATTTGTTTGCACACAGTTATATGGTTTCTAGTAATTAATGATAATGTTTACTAAACACTTATAACTTCAAGTAACTATACTTAATACAAATCATCATCATCATCATCATCATGTCATGCCACCATCACAGATCTCCCTGACCCTCTCTCGCCACCCATCAGTATCATCCATCCCTCCCATTAGGTCACAGAGCTGTTATATATAGGTTCTAGCAGGTCGTCCTACCTTTGCTCATACATGTGAAGGGGTTCACACGTGTATATCACTTATGAGTTCTTCCTTACTTCTCCAGCAGTGTCTCGCATGTCTGGCTAATCTAACTTGGATAATTTTCATGATGGGTGGTAGGTGGCCGTACAACTGCTGCTTTATGGGCTGCTGCCTTGAGGACTTGTTCAATAATGCCCGCAGCATTCTTGTGTAATTACCGTCAAGCTTTTTCTCCATATGTCCATGTAGTGCATCCACATACCAGTATTGACACGACTGCTACTTGGAAAAAACTGGGTTTTGTTTTATCGGTCAGGTCTGATTTTCATATGACCATTTGCTTATCAATAGCTGTCCATTCCTCTGCTAGTTGCATGTTGATGTCTGTCTCGGTTGATGAGACACTGCTTCCTGAGTGGGTGAACTTGTCCACTAGTTTCAGGGAACTACCGTTTAGTGTGGAAATGTTGCCTCTTTGAGTAAAGCACATGTATTCCATCTTGTGTGCATTGACATGGAGGCCTATACTAGCAGCTGCTCATTCCAGATTATGTAGCAAGGTTTGGGCTTGGGTGGGTGTATTTACCAGAAATGCTATGTCATTGGCATAGTCCACATCCGTAATTGTTTGTGTGGGATATCTTCTGCTTCTTTCCTTTGCTTGAAACTGTTATCTTTCATTCTATCAATAGATATTCTAAGCGTGTAGTTTAGCAGATGATAAAGAGGTATGGGGCTAATGTGTCTCCTTGCAGCACACTTGCTACTATGTCAAACTAGTCTGTGTCTCCATCTGGGAACGAGCTTTTACTTTTGTGTTTTTATATAGCATCATTATGGCTACAATGGCTTCTTTGGGTAGGCCATAGGCGCATAGTATTTGTTCCATCTTCCCACTGTGTATGGAGTCAAAGACCTTGGAGAAGTTGACGAATAATATTGTAGCTTCTATGTTTTTTGCATGTGCACCTTCTAGAATTTGACGGATAGTCAAAATTTGTGATGTCATGGATTGATTTCTCTGAAAGCCATTTTGGTTCTTCTTAAGTATTTTCTCAATTTTTGGTTCTATGTGGTTGTGTTGTAGAGCATTGTAGATCTTGGCCACTGTAGATGTAAGGAAGGGGAGGATGCATCCTTTTGTCCATCTGTCTACTGTGTTTTGGTTATATACGGCATTACTGTGTTGGAGCAGTATGTTGTCGAATTCCCTGGTCTTCCATACTTCTGGGGGTATTTCATCAAACTTTTCTATTTTTAATTTTCTTAGTACTGAGTCAAGTTCTTCTTGCATAAACTGTCCTAGTTTGATGTCTAATTGATTACTAATAATTTTTGTGACTGATTCATGTATAACATTCTGATGCTTTCCAAGTAAATTCTTGAAATGTTTCCACAGGTGTATTCATTCTTCTTGGCTGGTAGCTTTCAGTTTAGCTTTTGCAGTGCTCTTCCTTCGGCTCACTTCATTTACCATTTGCCATGCTATCCTAGATTGTCTATCTTCAACTGAGTCTCTAATCTTATTCATCTGATTTCTATGTATTCTGCTTGTTCTTTTAGGTATACGTTATTTAATTCATTTTGTGCCTTCTTAAGTTTCAGGGCATTGATATTAGTTGGGTTCCTCCTATTGCATTTGGAAGCAGTTTCATGTCTGCACACTTTTTTCTTACCACTAATGTCTCCCATGGGACTCTAGTCTCAGCTCTTTGTTTAATTGGTATGCATTCTGCTGTCACTTCTAAGTGGGCATTGACAAAATTCTCATATTCGTCATTTGGAGTAAGTGTTTTTGATATCTCCTGGAGTACATCAAATTTGTTTCTTTGTATTAACATATATTTTTCTCTAATTTCCCTGTTGTTAAACAGGGACCAGTCATAGTGTCTGGTGGTTGTTGTTCAGCCCGCATTCCTTCATAGGCTTAGTCGTATGTTTACTGTGATGATTTGGTGGTCAGAGGATACACCCTTGAAAGAGGAATATGCCTTGCAATTCAATGCACTATTATTCCATTTCTTATTTATAAAGACTTAATCTGTCTGTGCTTTAGTATTATTTGAAGAAGTGTAGGTCCATAGTTTTCCCCTTCTTTTCTGAAATTTACCATGACTCACACTCAAACCACTTGTCCAAACCGCATCGCTCTTTACATGGGTAAAAAAGGGGTGTGTCTTGCTGGGGTTAGAGCCCTGGCCCGAGTGTTCGAAAAATCAGCTACAGAGCTCAAACTAAAACAAAAATTACTAAAATGCAAACACACAGTACAAATAGAGATATTTAATTTTAGAACTTTAAATAGAATAAGCCAACTACCAGAGCTGACATCTTTGGTGATAGATCATAACATGGACATAATATACATACGAGAACACAGATACATTCATAGCAAAGATATTAAATATCACCATGCTGGAAATGGATGGAAGTTAGTCTCTGCATCTGCATGGAAAAACTCTGTTAATGCCACGATAGGAGGTGTAGGTATGCTTATAAGACCACAGGCCCTAAAATCACTAAATAGCATTGAGAAAATACAGCTGAGGATGATGGTAGCTACTTTTAATGGCAACCCTGTTGCAACAATCATCTCCTGCTTGAGCCCTACCAATACTAGTGAAGAAACTGACCTTATCGCTTTCTATAATGAGCTATCCTTCCTTGTTCATAGCAACCCGAAACACAACTTTCTCGTCATCAGTGGAGACATGAATGCCTAAGTAGGTAAAAACGTAAACAACAAATTCAGCTTACACAACTCGTCAAACAGAATGGGAAACATCTAACAGATTTCATACTAGAAAATAGATTAACATGCCTCAATCCTTATTTTTTTTTAATACAAGTAATTTAAAGTTATATGGCATCAAGTATTCCTATCTAATACAAATAATTTTCAAACAGATCTATTTGATCCATAGATGAGACTCTAACGGATACTACGATTCCAGGTTAGAGCAAACCTGGAAATAAAGACAATGAAGGGGTACTGTACACTTACCAGATCTCCAGAACTGGACCTCACCATCTGATGCAGTTTAGTGTCATGCCCAGGACAACTCTTTTTTGTGGGGTCTTCTTACTTCTCTGCAGGGGATACTGTCAGCAGATTCTAAGTCTTGCTGATAGGGTGTTACTCAAATGAACAATTTATATAATCAAATCATGATTAAACATTGTGATTGCAGTCATGTCAGTGTCAATTTGACAGAAAACTATAAGACCAGTCTCAATTTTTTAACATAACTTGTATGTTCTTTAGCAATCAAAATACAGGGGAAGAAATGGATATACGGGATCATAGAAGTTATATTTTTCAAAGTACAAAATGACTTGTTGTTTCCAATGCAAAAAGTTAATTTCTGACTGCAAAATTTCATGCTGAAATTGGCCATTGAACTCAAGAGAAAGATAGAGTAAAAGGATTTATTTGTGTCATAGAAATGCTATCAGATTCGAGGGTGGTAGATGAAAGAAAATACTGACTGCATTTTTCTATGCCCATAACGGACCCTTCGCCTCAGGGGGCTATTGTAGCTTTAACCCTTTGAAGTCCCCCAACTGAAGTAACTTCCAAAAATCTCTTGCTTATATGATATATCAATTACCTTATCCTCTAATGATATAAGAACACGTGTCTTTAACTTTCCAGTGTGACATTATGACTGAAACCTTCATAAGTCAACCGACATCCATTCAATTACTTTTTAACATCCTGTCCAAAAATACAATTTCAAAACAAATCTCCAATATGTTGTCCTCAAATAACCTGTCAACTTGATATCCACACGTACGACAAGTGCACCATATGACCTTCACATGCAACTTACATTTCCATTCAAAGTTTTTAACTTACAATTTATCACTACAAAAAATAATTAACTAATCTAATTAATCATCAACCTTAATTATATTATATTTGGGCTCTGTCGTTTTGTAGTAGTGTTTGCGATTAAACTCAGATGGTGGGGAATCCCTGTACCATAGAGGTTAACATTTTGGAGTGTGACATCATAGTAATTGAGTTTGAATTCTAGTTGCATTATTACATTCAATATTTTTCTTTCTTTTGTTTAATGGCATATCAACCTTTGTTGGTTATTTAATGCCAAACCCATCCTTCTAGAAGAACAGCAGTGATGCTATTTAACCCATAGCTGCGAGGACAAGGGGGTTCATACCTTTCCCAAGGGTATTTGTCCGAATCAATATCTTTGAGAAAGTTCTGAACTTCCTTATCTCCTACAGCTATGGGTTAAATAGTATCACTACTGTTCCTCTACAAGGATAGCTTGGGCATTAAATAACCCATGAAGGTTAATATACTGTTAAAACAAAGAAACCAAACAATCACAGGTAGGAAACCTTTTGGTATTAAAGTTCGCACTGAAATTTTTTCAACTAATAAAGTTTTAGTTTGATTATCACAAAAACTAAAGTTTAAAATTTTAGTCATAAATTTGGACTAAGTTATTCCAATTTTATTTAATATACACTGCTTACAAGAAATGGGTACTTTGAATTGTGGAATGTCAAGCAAACTAATATAGCATACTGTTGTTAGTGAGTTTGGTTCTTACTGAGTGCCTCATATTATTGGCCTTGTGCCAAACTAGACAAAGCTTAATAAATGATGATATAAAAGAAATGAAAAACTTAACTGACCTTTTAATAACATTTTTAGATTGTTTTTTTTGTGAGAAAACATTGGGGTATCAAGTTTTAAAGTGGAGATATGCATAGAGGGCTGTACTTGCAGGTTTTAAAGGCTGCATGCAGCTATATATATATATATATCAAGAGAGAGAGAGAGATATTTTTTATTGTAAGTTAAGTTTCTTGTGTTTACTTTACCAGTCATTTTTTTTTCTCTGAGACAGATGCCATAATTTTCTTAAGATAAGCAAAGTATAAAAAAGATATAAATTTTATGTATTTTTTATGTTGCAGGTTTATTTTGAAAGCTAAATAAAAGAATGATACTTTCAATATGACAAATAGTCTAATCTTGTAACATGGTTGATATTGAATTTCATATTTGAAACTCTCACAAAAAATATGTCGGAATCCATTGATTTTTTTTTCATTCTGTATAAACACTATCACCCTTCCCTTTGTTGTAGTCAATGTTAAATCTAAAGTAATTATGAAATTTTTATATAATTTTTAGATGTTATACATTAGATTTCAATTATCAGATTCCCATGGGCCGAATAGATTGTAAGATCAATTTTTTAAGCTGTTGTTTATCATAACAATTATTGAGGTTATTTGTTTATATTCAGAATATTTTAATGGGATCTGTACTCTTCATATATATATATATATATATATATATATATGTGTGTGTGTGTGTGTGTTTGTGTGTGTATATATATATGTGTGTGTGTGTGTGTGTGTAGATATATATATTTATGTGTGTGTGTTTCTGTGTATATATATATATATATGTTTGTGTGTATCTATCTATCTATGTATATATGTGTGTGTGTTTGTGTGTGTATGTGTTTGTTGGTTGGTTGGTTGTTTGGATTTTATGGCATATTAACCTTTGTAGGTTATTTAACGCCAAATCCATCTTTATGCAAATTTCAAACAATTCAGTTTAGCCTGAGTACACAGTTTAATTGTCAAAAACATTTCTATTTCAAGCTATTCAGTTTAGTCCAACATTTCTAATTCAAACAATTCAGTTTAGCATAAGTATGCAGTTACTTCTATTTAACCCATAAATAGGGCCCTATCAGATTCTACCATTCCGGGCCAGAGTGGACCTGGGAACAATGGCAATGAAGGGGTACTCCGCATTCCCCAAAGCTCCAGCATTGCTGGAACCTCTCTATCAGATTGTTTAGTGTCATATCTAGGACACTCATATGTGTTTGTGGATATGCATATATATATATATATATATGTGTACGTGTGTTTGTTATATATATATAAAGAAGTACTGAAAAGAAAAGAATAACTTAAAGCTCTGAAACATACATGCTATTCTCCGTATATATTTTCTTAATTTAACATACTTAACAAATCATTTTTTAATTTTCTTTAACCAATCAAAAATATCATTAAGAACTTTAAAAAAAGTCATTCTTTTTTTGGTTAGATGGAGAACTTTTCAGCACCCCTTTGTTGTTGTTGAATTGATGTAAAAATTTTTCTTGGAATTTTCTAAATGTCAAGCAAAACACAGAAGCTTGAAAATAGTTTTCAAAATTTGTTCTATAATTCTCTTAAAGGAAGTTTAATTTTGTCAATTCAAAAACTTGCATGATGGTCTTTTAAGTAGTTCTCATGATAAAGAAATACTTACTTGAACTCTCAGATGTTACAGTAACTATGAAATAAATTCTTGTACAATTACAATAGATGCAGTGACATAATGGAAATGTCATGCCAAGTTCAAATTTTGGGTAAAGCTGTTACTTTTTTATTTTTTGCTAATGCCCTTAGGAAAAACATAAATCCATCA
This sequence comes from Sepioteuthis lessoniana, assembly GCA_963585895.1. Taxonomy (NCBI): domain Eukaryota; kingdom Metazoa; phylum Mollusca; class Cephalopoda; order Myopsida; family Loliginidae; genus Sepioteuthis; species Sepioteuthis lessoniana. Next base: position 10,185,243 of record OY757929.1, read on the forward strand.
CTTCTTCCTCCAGCTATAAATGAATAATTGGGCAGAATAGACTCTTTAACCTTGTTAAGACAATTAGTCTAAAAACAGGGACATTCTGAATTTAGACTCCTGTACAAACATCATAGGCTAGCTTTGCAGTAAACTAAGAAAAAAGTAAATGGCGATTACAATTTTTAAAGAAATAGGCACTTTTATAGCTATTGTAATGTAGTGGCCACCTCTCTTTCACTAAAGAGCTTGCTGCCTGGCTGTATGATCAACAGCAAGTGGTCAATCATAGAAACCTTTGCAGTGGATATGAGAAACAGTCACATGCAAAAGTTTGGGATTCTTTAAAAGAGTCAGTCAGTTAGTAACTGGTAGAGCAACAGGGAATGATTTAAATTTCAAGCTAGTAAAACCACCTACTTCATTTAGGATGAGCTAGAATGTTGCAAAACTCATCATATATTGATTGGTAATTTTCTGTGACCACATATCTGACATTTTCCTTTTGCTGTTGTGAACTCATCATCTAATCTTTGTCTCTACTAAGTTTCTTTAAGACCCAGTTATACCATATTATCCAGACATAAAGATTTTTTCTTGCTTTAGTAAGAGTTGCTGTTGTTGTTAGTCTATTTCAAACAGTGTGTCACAAATTATTTTAACCTTTTACGTACCTATCCCAAGTATACTTGCTTTCATGTCTTTAGTAAAAGATCTGTGGCAAAGAAGTACGACGTATCTGTCTTCACAAAAATAAGGCATATTATGGTTTTTAGCGTGCACATGTTGTTGAGGCAGTGCATTTGATGTCTATCATCTTGCTCTGTAAGGGGTTAAGATATTGGTATCTTCTCTGAAATTTTTGGAAATAATCCTCATCATTATCATGGCATGTCAGCAGCATGTATTCCCTTGACTCGTTTTTGCCATCCACCCTTATTAGTTATCACTTTTGGTAGATCATCAAGTCACTATTTTGTATTCACAAAGAGCTGGTTAATGTAAATCTTTGTTGGTCAGCAAACACTAGTGTGTCCATGTGTAGGAGTCCATGAAAAACATCACTTATGAGTTTATGCTTACTTTAGTCTTTCTTGGATGGCCACACAGCTGCTATTTTGTAGGATGCAGTGAGAGAAGAAACTTACCTCCTGGATCAAAGCACGTAAGACTATACCTTGCTTGTCAAGCAGTAAAAAATATGTTCACTTCTGGAGACAGAGGTTATAGTGTGCCGATCTCATCTCTCATGAGAAGAAATCTACCTTGCATGTAAATTTCTATATGCCAGAACTTGCATAAAAGAGCATGCGTGCAGCAAGAGCGGGGTTGTTATTGTTCTTTGCGGACTGCTTTTTTGACTGGCTGACTGACAGAACGAACGAGTTGACAAAAGGTATACTGAGGATGGCCTGCTAGTCGCACGTGTTCTTATTTTTAGTTAACTGCGACTACCCAATTGTCTGAGGACTGTATTACTGCTTTTGCTTGGACTAGTTCTACAACATAGAATTTGTTCAAAACAGCGTATAACATCCTTGTGTCATTCCCATCTAGCTTTTTCTCCAAGCATTTAAACCATACAGTTATTACTGACATGGTTACGGTTTAGAAGAATTTTCATTTTATTTATTGGAACTCTTGCTATGCTGATACTTAGACAAATACTTGATTGTGCATGCATTTCATAGCCATGAACCTGGTAGGTAAGGGATTAAAAGTTTGTGTACTTGTACTGCACTCGAAGCTATAATAATTTAAAATAGAATTGTGCACCCTGAAATCATCAAATAAAAGCATTCCTCTTTTTAAGCATGGATAATGTCAAGATTCTGCCATTTTTGCCTTGTTCTCTCAACATTTCTAATACCACAGATTTTCTAAGTGAAAGTTAACAATAAATTATCTCAATATGCTAAAATATAATCATGTGGACGCTAATAAAAACAAAAAAAAAAAAAAAACCTGTTTTCACTACAATGGAAGTTTCTGTCTGTATTTGTTCAGCAGCAGCAGCAGCAGCACTTTACCCGTGTCTGATGTCATTCTGTCTGCTATAAATTACAGGAGATTTTGCACAGACTTCTGAATATTTCCATATGTCTGTATTTATTTCATTGCATATTTATTCCTGCCATTTTTCTTGTCAGTAATATCTAAAAATTCTGATTATGAAGTAATAAGTTATGCTACAAATCCTTTCTAAATACAAAGTCTTCAGAGTTGAAAAACTGCTTTGTCATTTTGCCCATTTATGCAAAAACAACTAGTTCTTTATTTTGAGAATGATTTTATTTAGTGACAGGAACTTTTGTAGAGAAATCCATGCAATTTAATTCTTTGATATAAGGTCACAAAACAAAAAATATTCTTTGGGCAGTCAACCTTGTACTTATTAAATTTATGACACCCAAACATAATCAACCATTTTGCTGCTGCCTTTTTCAGTTTTTCTTAGTTTCTAGTAACTCCTTTCCTGCCTTCTCCACCCCACCCCAAAAAAAAACAACTGTTCCTATAATTTACTTTAAAATCCTTCAGCCTTGTTTTTGGGGGCTTAGAATATCATCATCATCATCATCATCATGTTGTGCCACCAGCATGGATATCCCTGACCCTCTCTCGCCACTTCTCCCTATCGTTCATTGCCTCTGGAAGGTCTTCAGGGCTACATCCCGTATCCTCACATAGCTGGTGTATGTATGTTCAAGCTGGTCATCCTGCTTTTGCCCGGCCATATGTGGTGGTCCATAGGAGTACATCACTTATGATCTCATCCCAGCTTCTCCAGCAGTGTCCTGCATGTCTGGTTCGTCTAACTTGGATAGTTTTTGTGATGGGAGGCAGGTGGCCGTATAGTTGGTGCCTTGTTGGGTGTTGTCGCCAGGACTTGTTCAAGATTGCTCGCAATATTCTTGTGTAATTGCCGTCTAGCTTCTTCTCCATCCATTTAGTTTGTGTCCAAGTAGTGCATCCATACAGCAGTATCGATACAACCACTGCCTGGAAGAAACTGCATTTCATTTTATCGATCAGGTCTGATTTCCATATGATCGATAGCCTATTGATAGCTGTCCATGCCTTCGTTAGCCGCATGTCAATGTCCTTTTCAGTTGATGAGACGCTGCTTCCTAGGTAGGTGAACTTTGACTAAAAGTGGTAGCACCTGTTAGAGTCCCATCTCAGGGTCAAATAGATTTGATTAAAAACTACTCATATTCAATCGGAATACTTGATGCAATATAACAGTAAATTATTTGTATTAAGAATATTTACTTGAAGCTATAATTGTTTACTAAGGATTATTATTAGTTACTTGAAACATAACTGTTTGCAAACAAACAACAATTATTAACTGGAAATGATTACTTGGATCTTATAGTTATTACTATTATATAGGAATACTTGAAACCATACAACTGTGTACAAATTATTTGTATTAGATAGAAATACTTGATACTATATGACTGTACAAGAAAATTCTTAAGAAATATCTACACTAAAAATGTATTTATGAATGTACCATAAATGCAATTCCTTAACCTATAAGCATAAAATAAGGCTTGACAGGTTGAGATGTTGCTTAAATTTATCAATCGCTTAAAATCCTTCAATTCTAATGAAATGATTTGAACTGGTGTTGAAAACAAAGATGATTTCCTCAATAAAATCAGTTAATTTCCTGCTCTGTTCTCTCTCTCTCTCTCTCTCAGCATCTGTTATGCTTGACTTGTGTGTTATCTTGCTATACACTATGGAAGACACATGGAGTAAAGATTGTATTGTTTCATCTTTAAAAGTCCAACATCCATACCTTATTTGCTTCATACTTGGATAAGACAGGCTGTTAATGCATCAATGTCAATGATCTGAATGAAAAATATGGCAAAAATAATTCAATTTTAGTGTCAAAATAACGAGAAACTTCATTACAAAATTCTGTACCAGGCAGGAATTACAGAACAACAAATGGAGTGTTGTATGAAATTTGGTTACATGTAGCTATGTATAAAAAAAACTCTTAAGAAACAACTACCCAAAAAATATAGATATAAATGTACAATGAATGCGTTTCCCTAATCCCTAGGCATAAATTAACCCTTGATGGATTAAAATGCCATTAAAATCAATCATTGGTATTTCCACTTTGTGGAACATCCTCCCTACAAGAACCTATTTTTCTTCCTATCTTCATCATCAAAAATCTTAACATCTACAGGGCATATAATCCTATGCTTGTTTACCTACCCCTCTCCCCCATCAGAATGGGTACTCCATGTAGAAGTCACTGCTCTAACATGCAGAATAAACAACAAGAATAACAACACTTAGCAGCTCAGTGGCTCCAGCTAGCGTCCAGCTGGCAGGCAAAAAATAGAACTAGCAGTAACTTAATACTGAGCCAGTAACACCCGTAACATAACCAAAGCGAGCCAGTGTATATATACACTAATATAACCACTCACTGGGCTAGCAACCAATCACTGTCCAGAGAATGGACTTAGCCACTTGCCAATAATGGAATGTCTCAATGTCCATATAATTTCACTTCAAGTTGTAACTCATTATTATGCATGTGAGTACTGACTCATAGCTACTGAGCCTTACGATAGAATTCCAATAATCCATTTGCCACTCCCGCTGGGTATGGACATGGCTGCTTTGATTCAAGTCCTGGATGAGGCTTTACATTTCACAAAACACTAGTACCCTTAGGAAAGGTTAAATCCAACTGTTATTGGTTTGGTTTGGTTTTATGGCACATCAACCATTGTTGGTTATTTAAATCCAAATCCTGTTTCGACATATATTAGATATATGATTTGTAAACACATTGTTAAATGATCAAACAATTCTATTTAGCAGAAGTGAAAAAAGTTAATATATTTCCAAGTATTACTATATATCACTAACAATACAATTAAACATCAGTCATTTGTTTACACACAATTAAATGATCAAACAGTTCTATTTCAAACTATTCAGTTTAGTATAAGTCATTAGTTTACTTAGAGTTTAAGTGGTGAAACAGCTCTATTTGACCTAAAGATAGGACCCTATCAGGTGCTCCCACTCCGAGTCAGTGTGGACCCGGGAACAATGAAAGCGTACACTGCTTTCCCCAAAGCTATAGCATTACTGCAGCCTCGCCATCAGATTGTTTAATGTCATATCAGGACACTCATGGTGGTGGTGGGGTCTTACCCCTCTGCAGAGATGCAGTCAGTGTATTCTACAGCTTTCCCTGACTAGGCTGCATATATATAGGTGTATATTTATAAGTGTATTATATATATATATATATATATATATATATATATATGTGTTCATAAATGTGTATCACACATACACTCATATATATTGGGGCATATTACACACACATAAATACATATATATATATATATATATACAAGTGTATATGACATATATATAATACACATTATGTGTATATATTTTTTTCTTTCTTTATATTATATTTATGTATTTCATATATATATATATATATATATATATATTTTATATGGAAATCAGACCTAACCAATAAAATGAAATGCAGTTTCTTCCAGGCAGCGGTCAAATCGATACTGCTATATGGGTGCACTACATGGACGCTAACAAAACGGCTAGAGAAGAAGCTAGACGGCAATTACACAAGAATATTGCGTGCAATCTTGAACAAGTCCTGGCGACAACACCCCACAAGACACCAACTGTACGGCCACCTGCCTCCTATCACGAAAACTATTCAAGTTAGACGAACCAGACATGCAGGACACTGCTGGAGAAGCAGGGACGAACTCATAAGTGATATAATCTTATGGACCCCCACACATGGCCATGCAAAAGCAGGACGACCAGCACGAACATACATTCAGCAGCTGTGTGAGGATACGGGATGCTGTCCTGAGGACCTGCCTAGGGCGATGAACGATAGGGAGGAGTGGCGAGAGAGGGTCAGGGATATCCGTGCTACCAGCGCGACATGATGATGATGATATATATATATATATGTGTGTGTGTGTGTGTGTGTGTTTCTTGTGAGCTACTTACTAAGAATGTTCAAAAGTGCTCAATGTCCTAGATCACCTATTATTATTAGAATTGAATAATAAATGTTTATTTCAAGGATTACTTGATATTACTTCAAGTTTCATTAAACTGTTTTTGCAATTTTCAAATATTTCAGTTTTCTGTTCACTTATTTTTATTTTCATCATCATGTTTTTCCTACCAAATTGATTTTCCAATTTCTATACAGCTTAAATATTTTAAAAGTTCAACATCTGCCTCATACATTTATTTTTACTATAACAACTGACCATCCAGGTTCAGTATCTCCCTTGACCTACCTTCCTTTCTGCCTGCCCAAAGTTAAATTGAGCTTAGTTTTTTTTATGTTTTTCAACTGAAAAAGCAAAAACAACAACAACAACAACAAAAAAGAACAGACTCTTCATCATTTATTTTAGTTGGAAAGTTTGTGTGCTTCACTGATCCAGAGACGTATACTGACAAGAGTAAGTTCTGGTAGGTTCAACTAAGCTAGACAGGTCAATGGGCAGTGTGTGTGACGACATTCATCCAATGTTGATTAAGCTGGCTCTGGATGAGTATAAATGTATTTAGTTTCTTGGAAGATTAGTGTCAGAAGGCGGTCCCCAGTTTCATTTGTATAACAGATTTTAATTCAGAGTTTTCCTTCTCCTATAATGGTTGCCAAACCAAGGTTAAAGATCATAGTCAGCCCTACTATTTACTCATAGCTGAAGGAAGAATAATTGGATTTATTCCTTTCCCATAGGTATTAGCTTTATGTCAAATGCAAATAGCCTCATTCAGGATTTGAACTCTTGTTATCATGTCTATTTCCTACAACAATAACTATTACACCACCAGTGCATCCCTGGGTCAGGGTCAGGCTAAAATCAATCTCTTTACAGGAGGAATTATACCCACTGTATTAAATTATAGTAAAGTTGATATAACAGTTATCAGCTTGGACTGGTGTCCAGCCAAGAAAGGTATTTTATTTGACTCATTTTTCTTGCTTAGTGATTAACATAGGGGATCGACTGCCAAACAGTCTTACGAGGTGCATACAATAAGTTTCCAGACTTTTTTTCGTATAGGCATTTAAAATTGTCATAGACTCTTGAAAATTCACTATGTTATTGCTATACATCTTTGAGATGACTGACTAATTTTTAGGATTTCAGCTTCAAATGAACAGCTACAGCAGCAATTGGAATACACTCTACTGAAGCCTGATTCTCACAGTTGGTAAATTTCAAAAGTGCAATCTGGACGTGAGGACACTTTAGAAGAACAATATGCAATAAAATTCTGTTTTAAACTTGGAAAAAATGCCACAGAAACGTATGGAATGCTTCAGACTGCTTTTGGAGCATCTTGCATGAATTGAGCATGAGTTTTTGAGTGGCATAAGAGATTCAAGGAAGGCACGGAGTCTGTGAGGGATGATGAGAGGTGTGGGAAGAGTAAGGAAGTCAATACACCAGAGTTGATTGGCCAAAGGGCTAGAGTTATGGTTAGGGTTACTATGTTGAGGTTTTAAGGGAGTTCAGGAAGAGATTCCGTCGGAAGAGGCCAGCACTCTTCAAATCGGGTCAGTGGCATTTCCACCAGGACAATGCACCAGTCCACAACTCCATCCTTGTCACAGACTATTTGACCAAGATGGATATCAAGACAGTTTGTCACCCTCCCTATAGTCCAGACGTTGCTCCCTGTGACTTTTGGTTATTCCCTAAGCTCAAAGGCTGTTGTTATGAGACAATTGAGAAGATGAAAGAGGCTGTGATGAAGGTCATTGATATGCTCACACAAGAGGACTTCCATGGGGCCTTCCAGAAGTTGTTGGAATGGTACAAGAAGTGAATTGCAGCCGGAGGAGATTACTTCGAAGGGGACTAGAGTTTCATGTGTGTACTATCAATAAAAGTGCCCATACGAAAAAAGTCTGGAAACTTATTTAATGATCTCGTATTAGTTTGATGGAGCTTCTTTCTAAACACTTAGGAAAAGGAAACCTACATGTTGCTCTGTAGTTATATAATATAATTATCATTTTACTCCTTGTGAGTTTTTTTACTTCAGTTCTAACTGATGGTTTTTCACTGGAGTCTCAGTGACAGCAAATCTCCTCAAGTCTCGAGCCAATTTTAGTAGTGATGTAGTCTGAATGGTTTCAATTCTTCCTCTAGTCTCCTGTTCATCTAATTTCTTTTCCATCTTATCAGGGACTGTTCCAAGGGCTGGTATTACTGTCATCTTTATGTGTCACAAATTTTTCATTTCTCTGGCAATGTCAATTTTTTTGCTTTCCTTCACTTTCAATCTGTGATCTTCTGGCACAGCAAAGTTGACTAGATGATAATTTCTTCATGCTATTTAATACACTGTCTAGTTTTCTGATTTGGATTGGGTGATTTATTTATACCTCAAAGTCCCAGAGAATTTTATGCATTTCATTTTCAAGGACAAATTCTGTTTTGTGCAATTGTATTGATACCCCCCCCGGCAGGATATGACACAAGGTCAGTTTTTTTAAAGCAGAGTTTAACAGATTTCAATTCAGAGTTTTCCTTCTCTTAGACTGGTTGCCCTACCAAGGCCTCTTTAATCTTGGTATGCCAGCTGGTCTAGGAGAAGAAGAACTCTGAAATAAAACCATTTGTAGACTTGGAGAGGGATGGGCTCTGCTAGGCTATATCTACCCAAGACACTATATTAGTAACATTCCAATGACCAAAACCAGGTTACAGGACGAGTGAGAGAATCGGGGCATATTCCTGATTTTACTGCACTAGTACAATGAGGAAATGGTGCCTGGGAAATGGATTCCCAAGAACTAGTCATGCTTCATTTAACTGTCTCAACCAAGTTGTCATTAAAAAAAAAAAAAAACGACTTGTATGAAAGTAATCATTTAAAAATCTTCCCAGAATTCTCTATTTCTGATGGAAAATTAAAAAAAAATATTCAAACAAGAAATTTTTAACAAATTTAATTTGCTGCATACATCTTATGTCATTGAACTAGAAAAGCTTTTTTTTATTTTGTTTGTTGATTTTTATTGATTCTTCTATTTGATCTAAAGCAAAAAACACATTTGTCTCACAAAATATATATTTGCTAATGGAATGGAAAGTTTTGTCTCTTGGATTGTAATGAAAAATCCAGAAATGAATTGTAAAAATGATAATATTTTTTTTTCTTTTTTTGCTTCCATTTGAATTCACTAATTGTATATTTTTTGTGAATGACCATAAAACTACTTTGGTCTTTAGTCTGAATTTTTGAGATGAGGAATTATCATTATTATACAGTGATGTACTAATGTTCTCATCTTCAGTGTGATTATAATCACAATATTTTGGTCATAGTGTACTCACCAGCCTCAAAATAAAGTAAAGTTGGCGACCATTGTCGAGGGTAACCAGAAGGCTCCCTTTTCAATAGCTACTACACTGAGGTGTAGAGGAGGGTGTTACTCCTTTCCCTGGATTGCTCCACTTTACCCTTGATACGTACCTTACATTGCTGAGTGTTAGACAAGGAGGTATCAAGTACCATTTTTTGAGTCTTTTGTATGACTCGACCTGGGGTTGAACCCAGATTTTCTGGACCATTGACAAACACTCTACCCACTAATGTCCAAATGAGACAAAAGTATTCATTAATGCACTTGGAATCATATCCTTATCTCGTTTGTTATTATAGTTGCAATATTTCAACCATGTTAACTGTTGGCCTCAAAAGGTATATTGATCGAAATTTTCTGACTCATATTTTCATATCAACAGGGATTAGAAAACTCTGACTGGATCCCTTGCACCATTGGAAGACCCCCACCCCAAAAAAAGAAGGAATATCCTTGGTATGATACTAAAATGCATGTGATGATTAGGCTACAGATCTGGAAATCTGGGGAGTGTGGAGTGCCCCTTAATTGCCATTTGTCCAATGTCCACTCTGATCAGAAATGATAGTACCTTTTAGGGTTCCATCTATGGGTCAAATAAAAAGTAAGTAAAGTTGGCAACCATAGTCGAGGGTGATCCGAAGGCTCCCTTTTCAATAGCTACTACACCAAAGTGTAGGGAAGGTCGCTACTCCTTTCCCTGGATTTCTCCACTACCCTTGATCTGTACCTTATAATGCTGAGTGTTAAGCAAGGAGGCATCAAGTACCATTTTTTTAAAAGTCTTTGGTATGACTTGTTCTGGGATTGAACCCAGGTCTCCCGGGCCATTGGCGAACACTCTAACCATTATGCCAATGTCCGATATGGGTTAAATAGATCTGTTTAAAGATAACTTAAAAGATACAATTACACAAGAAAATATAAATATAAATGTATAATTAATGCAATTCCCTAACCTCTGAGCATAAGATATTCTTAGATGGGCTGACATGTCATTAAAACTAATCAATCAAAAACTGAGTTAATAATATAATCTCTAAGATATAAAATAATAATATAATCTCTAAGATAATATAATCTCTAAGATATAAAATAATAATATAATCTCTAAGATATAAAATAATAATATAATCTCTAAGATAATATAATCTCTAAGATATAAAATAATAATATAATCTCTAAGATAATATAATCTCTAAGATATAAAATAATAATATAATCTCTAAGATAATATAATAATAATATAATCTCTAAGATAATATAATCTCTAAGATATAAAATAATAATATAATCTCTAAGATATAAAATAATAATATAATCTCTAAGATAATATAATCTCTAAGATATAAAATAATAATATAATCTCTAAGATAATATAATCTCTAAGATATAAAAAAAGATATATAAACAATATTAATTAGAATCATATTTTCATTCCTCAATTATACCTGCATCAGAAAAAATATGGTCTAAAAATGGCCAGCTTTGGGTTACTCTTACTTTACTTTTAACCTGGACTAATAAACATATTTTCATGTGTTAACTTTTCATAATTTCAGGATCACTGAAGATTTATAAAATCATTAGACCGGTTCATTGACCGAGTGGGCAGAGTATTCGCCAATGGTCTGGGAGATCTGGCTTTAATCCCAGGTCGCGTCATACTAAAGACTTCTAAAATGGCACTTGATACCTCCTTGCTTAACACTCAGCTATATAAAGTATGTATCAAGGGTAAAGTGGAACAATCCAGGGAAAGGAGTAGTGCCCTCCCCTACACTTTGATGTAGTAGCTATTGAAAAGGGAGCCTTCTGGTCGCCAACTTTACTTACTTATATTAAGATATTCTTTAATTATTGTGTTTTTAAAGCTATTTTTTGTTGGAGAATGCTAGCGTGTTTTAGAACATTTGATATCATTTGAGATATCCAGGATGTTTCAGAAATTTTTATATCATTTCGTAATCTAATAAGTTGACCAATTCTCGTTCAAATGATCACAAATTTTATCAGTATATGTAGAAACAACTCAAAATTCTATGTTTAATATTTAAACACTTTCTTTTCCAGTGAATGGCATTTCTATACACAAGAAGAAAAAGAATTTTTAGTTGTTTTAAAACATGCTATTAAAATTTGAAATCATTTGAATAAGAATTGGTCAAGTTATTAGATTACAAAATTTTGTCAGTTTTTTTGAAATACCCTGTACTATATATACTTAAAGTCAGTTTAAGTGGAACTATCTTTGAATGAATAAATAATCTATAGAGACAATTCCTTATTGCCAGTAAATATATATCCTATTTCTAAAAATCCATTGTTTGCAAGCCAGATATTGCTTTGGCAAAGGAATCATGTTTGTGCATGTTCTATGCATTTATTTCCATTGGCAGTGGCTTGATGGTGCACTGAAACTTGCATAACCAATTAATTGGCAGTGCATATGAGGGTGGTTGAACTGTACTTCCTGCAGCCAGGTTTGTTACATATTCTCATGGCGGAAGGCCATTTCTCTTGGCTTATTTGGATGTCTGGATGGCAACCTTTGAACTATTTATACATTTGGTATTTCCTATGCCAAAACAAAACTGCCAAATAGGGCAACATTCATATATAAAAATATTAGATTGTTGAAAAAGAATATCTTTCTCTGGGTTGAAGGAATGTCAACCATGTTTGTGTTATATTTTTGCTTATTCAGTATTTCTACTGTTTTTAAGAGATAAGCAGGATAACTGTTTTTTTTGTTGGACATGGTGTGTCTTACTCCCTTGTAGGGATTAGAATTGACTTCTATTTCCAAGCTGAATCCCTACTGCACAGCTTGGAGGAAACAGCAGGAGGCTTTGACTTCTAAACGAATGCAAATAAAAAAAGAGTTCAGGCATCTCCACTCTAAGTGGCCAGCCTTTGAAATTAGTGGATCAGTTTGCATATCTTGGCAGCAATATCTCATTTACTGAAAGCAATGTCAACATACACATCAGGAAGGTGTAGACTGCTATTGACAGGTTATCAATCATATGGAGATCTGATCTCTCTGATAAAATAAAACAGGATTTCTTCCAAGCTGTGACTGTGTCAGTACTACTGTATGAATGCACCACATTGAGAAAAAACTAGATAGGAACTACACAAGAATTCTATGAGCTATTTTGAACAAATCCTGGAAGCAGCATCCTTCCAAACAGCAGCTGTATGACCACTTCCCTCCCATCTCACAGTCTATCCAAATACGATTAATAAGACAAGCTGGGCACTGCAAGTGAAGTAAGGATGAACTCATGTTCTCTTATAAACTCCTTCATATGGATGCGCCAAGGTTGGCTAACCTGCTAGGACTGATAACAGGGTGAGTTAAGAATGAAGTACATGAGCTATGAGGTTCATTATAAAAATATTATTTGATAAAAAAAATATATGTGTGTGTATATATATATATATATAGTGTAATAACTAGTTGATATTATCTGTTTAAAGTATCTGGTTGGTCTGTTCATGATTCTTCCCTCAGTTTTGGATGAAATTATATAGCAGACTGGATTCTCTAGTTTTGATCTAACACTCAGTATAATATGATAAATTCTGAATTTAAAACCTGAGAAATATCGTTCAAGAGAATCTGTGGTACATTGATACACCATTCTTTTGTTATCAGCTCATCCCAAAACTGTGGCTGGTCCTACTCAAGCATTTGTTATATAATTAAGGTAATGATTTTTTTTATATTAATCAGTTTTCATTAATTATATTTTATTTTTTAGTTTGGTTAGGCTTTGAATTACTCACGTATCTTAGTCCAAATGCATAGTCAGATGGCGCAGTCTTACACCTGTGCAGAAAGGATATGACTATCATCATCTGTCATAATAAACCTCCAGAGAGGAAATAAAGCTGGAGTGAGGATAATGTTATGGCCAGAAGAGATTGTCCTGAGAATTTGAGGATTTTGGAAAAGTGGTTTAGGTCGACCGTTGATGGTAGCAGTTGAGTTTTTCAGATCTCGACCGGTAGAGATGAATTGAGATCTTAAACACCACAAGATGGGCTGCGTGTTGAGGGTGGGGTCAGCATAGTATGGTTTGCATAGGCTTTTAAGAATTATGTTTCTCTCTTTGTGTCGCCAAGGACCAAAGCCAGAAATTTATAAACTCGTTCATATCTGAAACAACAGAATCTGCCTGTTGTTATTGATATCTTAATGGCTATACAGCACATTCACCACTATAAACACATTATCTCTGTTAGCTGGCCCTGTTGACTGGGGCCGCAGAGTACACTGGCTGCATCTCTGCAGAGGAGTAAGACTTCCTCAATAAGTATCCTGGATATGACTAAACAATCTGATGGTGAGGCTTCAGTAATGCTGGAGATTTGGGGAATGCAGAGTACCCCATCATTGCCACTGCTCCCTGGTCCACTCTGGCCCAGAGTGGTAGCATCTGATAGGGTTCTATCTATGGGTTTAATAGAACTGGTTGACATTTAAACTGTGTACTTATGCTAAACTGAATTGTTTGAAATAGAACTGTTTGATCATTTAACCGTGTATACAAATGACTGGTGTTTAATTGAATTCTTAGTGATACCTAGTAATATTTGAAAATATTAAACTGTGTGCAAACAAATGATTAATAGTAAATAAAATTATTCGTATTTGATAGAAATAAGTGAAACCATTTAACTGTGTGAAAAAATGAGCTCAGGTTCATTTAAAAATGTTATATACAAAATGTGTTTAGAAATCATAAATCTAATATATATGTAAAGATGGTTGTAAGTCCAAAGAAAGAATAAGAATATATTTTAAAGTAAGAAGGTCCACGAAGAGATTTAAATTCAAAAAATAGAAATCTCTTCGTGGATCTTCTTATTTTAATATATAAAAAAAATATATATATAAAAAGGATTTGGCATTAAATAACCTACAGTGGTTGATATGCCATTAAACCAAACCAAACCAGTCTTAGTTGTGTAGTAATTTTCATACATCATGCGCAACTGTGAACTAAGTTATATGAGAGTTATGGTACAAATATTAGAGAAGATTGTGTACTTTAGTTTTTATGTGGCAATCGGTCCAGGAATTAGAAAAATTCTGATTTCAAAACCTGAAGAGTGATGTTTTCATTGCACCATTCTTCTGATATCAGCACATCCCAAAAGTCTGACTGGTCCTATATACGCCTTCACCACTATAAACAAATCACCTGTCTAAGCAGTTTAGCAATCTGTCTAGGAGAAAGGAAAATTCTAAATTCAAATCCAGAGGAGTTGTGTTCAACAGAATCTGTGGCACACTGATACGCCATATTTCTGTTATTAGCTTATCCAAAAACTCTGTTTGGTCCTACTCAAGCCTCCACCACTATAAACAAGATAACCTGCATAGATGGTAATATAGACTGTGGGTTATGACACAAAGACCCATAATATATCAACTTTTGAAAGTATTTCTTTTTATTCAGTTACTGTCCTATGGTTTACCTAATTCATTTCCATTGCATTTACCAAGTGGCTGACTGAAAATAAAACCATCTAAAGAAACATCAATAAATCATGGGACTTTTTAAATTGACTTGTTTTGGCCAGGTTAATTGTCTGGAACACTGACTGCCTAATAGTCGCAGTACATAATGTCAGTCTCTATTCACTCCTCATAGATATAAAATTAAGCTATTCTGTTTATTCATTCACTTTCATACACTTGTGTGCATTTAAAGAATTCTTTCTAAGCTCAGTCAGGTCATTTAAATTTGGTCAGCTTACTGATTCATTGATTGATTTTAATGTCATATCAACCCATCTAGGATTATTTTATGCCTATAAGTTAGGGAATTGTGTTCATTGTAGGCTTATATCTACTTTTTTATAGTTGTTTCTTAAGAGTTTTTTGCATAAAATGATTTGCACACAGTTATATGATTTCTAGTACTCTTATCTATTAGAACTAATTTGCATACAGTTTTATGGTTTGAGGTAATTATTTATATTTAATAATAATCATTTGTTTGCACACAGTTATGATTTCAAATAACCAATCATATGGAAATTATGTATTTGTCAACAAAACTATATCACCACCAATGTTACACTTCCCTTAGTTATTTACTTCACATTTCCCATGATTTTATTCTTATTTAAATCTCAATTATTAAGAAAAATGTTTTATATTATCAATACTCTTGGAAATATCTGCATACTAATATCATACAATTGTATTTATGTATTCAATTAAAACGTGATTTACAGTGTAAGTGAGAAGGTTAATTTGCATATTGATCTTGAAAATTTGATATTAATAAATATTCGCTTGGTTTTATTGATTTCTAATTGTTTGATTTTATTTTAAGGAATATGAGCAAAAATCCTGTCAATAAATGTTAGAAATCAATTAGCAAAAAGAAATAACTGTAATTTTATTCTTTACTGTCTAATTTGGTTAAATAGGTAAATCAGGAAAATTTAGCAATGAAAGCCAAGAGTGATGGGAAGTGCTAGTATCCAAGCTGTTCTATTATTCAATTATGCCCCCTTTGTTTGAAATAAGTTCAATGTTATAATTCAATTTTGAATGATATCAAATAACATTTTTATTTTATCAATTTTTTTGTTTTATCCAATATTAATATTTTTTATTATTTATATACACATAAAGGATTTGTATGTATACTTTTATACAGAAATAAATGAAAATAAAATAAAAGTAAATGTAATATTTGAATATGCGTTCTTATTTAGTTTTGTTCGTCTTTATGATTTAAAATATTCTATTATTAAAATTCAAATGCCTGTGACCAGAGGGCTCATATTTTTGCAAGTAAAAATGAAAATAATCCTTTGAATACAATTATAACTTTTTGTAACTCTATTCAAGAGAGTTATTTTCCAGTGATATGGCATAAAGTATTCCTATCTAATCCTAATAATTTATGTGAGTAATAGCTATGAAAAGGTACTCCACACTTCCAAGAGCTCAAGAATGGGAGCCTCTGTATCAGATGTATTTGCTTATAATGTTACAAAAGACTTTTGAGAAAAATCAGAAATCCTTAATGGCTTTAAGGAAATTTGCAGAAATATATTTTTGGGGAAAAAGTCTGTTTAAGAATAAGCAAAATATCTTAAGAGCAATTCAAAATAAATACAATGAGTAGCTACTACACCGAGGTGTAGGGGAGGGCGCTACTCCTTTCCCTGGATTGCTCCACTTTACCCTTGATACGTACCTTTTAATACTGAGTGTTAAGCAAGGAGGTATCAAGTACAATTTTTTTTAAGTCTTTGGTATGACTCGACCTGGGATTGAACCCAGGTCTCCTGGACCATTGGTGAATACTCTACCCACTAGACCAATGAACTGAAGAGAAATTATTCTGTTTTTGTTTCTATTGCTATAATAAAACTCTTCTATTAAAATAAACAGTTTTTAAGATAACAGCTTATTGTAACAAAGTAAAAAAGAAACAAATATAAAATCAGTAACAACAAATGTTTTTTTGGGGGGGTCCTCATGGTGTAAAGGTTAAAGCAATGGAGTGCAGAATCGTAGTACGCGAGTTCGTACTCCAGTCACGCTATTACATTCACTTTCGGGCAAATACCCTTGGGAAAGGTATGAACCCCCTTATCCTCCCAGCTATGGGTCAAATAGTACCACTACTGTTCTTCTAGGAGAATTGCATTGGCATTAAATAACCTAAAAAGGTTGATATTCCATTAAACAATGAAACCAAACCAAACCAAACCAAATGTTTTATTGATTATAGCAAGAAAATCAGATAAACCATATTTCAAATCAACTTATTATCATTCATTGTAACATACAATGCTGAAAGACTTGTCTTCTAATTGACAAAGCCAGATGGAACTCATTTTCCTTCTTTACGAAAAAGTCTGTATCTTTTGATGACAATGTTTATTTCTTCATTCTTTCTGTCCCTTGCAAAGGTCCACTCTATATACTCCTACAAAGTGTCCTTATGCTCTATTGACCAAAGACTGTTATCTGTCACTTTGGAATCCATATGTACTCATCAGTTTATGCATTTTCATAAGCAATAGTAACTTAAAAACTTTCACCTTCACATGATTTATTACAAATGGCTGTTCTCCCAAAAGACAAGTGAAGTAGTGCATTCTTTTTACTTCAGGTAAATGAAAGTCATCACATTTTCAGCAATTGCTTCTATCATAGAGGTGCTCACTGCATAACATCATTGTAGGAATTGGACTCAGCAACCCAAGTTCAAATCCTGTTGGAGACTGCTTGCATTTCATATAGCACTAATACCTCTGGGAAAAATATGGATCCAACTGTGTGCAAAATAGTAAAGCAGACTGGGCTCTTTAACCTTGGTATGTGTTGTGGTGGACTCACCTACTCTCCATAATACCGGAAGATGCAGCAATATGAAGTCAGTCTCGATCCGGAATGTAACCTCGCCCCCGTGTGGTTATGTGAACTAGCTTACCATCCTATGTTCTTGTAACCATCCTTTGTTCTTGTAGATATATACTTATACTATAACCGTGGTGTTCTGTTCTCTTTGTGACCCCTTCCATGGCCATAACAGTATGGCAGCCAGTCTAGGAAAAATACATCACTGAATCAAAAACAGTTGTACTCTGCTTAAAAATTGACATTGTGCTTCATCCTGCTTGTGGCAAAGGGTTTGGTAAATATTTAATTTCAGTCATTAACAAAATAAGAAATTGAATTTTACATCTGTAAACATTTTGGTTTTCTCAACTAACACAACTCATTGATTTTGATTTTTATTTACTTGTAAAATATATTATGAATCTACTTTAAGATCCAACAAGAATTTGTTTTGTACTGTGCGGTATTGAATATTTTTAGATCAAGTAAGATCATTTTGAATAATTCCTTTTCGATTCCATCATTTTGCATTAACTATTAACAAATAATCATTTATTAGTAAAAAAAAAAAACTCCAGCAGAAATTTTCTTTCTTTTTACCTCATATCAAGCAAGATACAACCGATAATTATCCATTAATAAGAATTCTTTGCATTATTTTATAGATTTCACTAAAAAGCTTACTGATTTTAAAATATTCAAAGAAAAACTTTACAGTAATGCTCGAATATATGTAGATACTGTATATACTCTTGTATAAGTCAATCAGATCTTGTGTGTAGGTCTATTCTTGGTTTATGGTCAATAGTTGATAGTATAGAGATCAAGCACAAACTAATTCTTCCATTCCATTTTCTTGCTTTTTTCCTTTTCTTTCTTTAATTCTCTTTCTTTTTTTATTTCCTTTTTCTTTCTTTTTTATTTCCTTTTCCTTTCTTTTTTTATTTCCTTTTCCTTTCTTTTTTATTCCCTTTTTCTTTCTTTTTTTCTTATCCTTTCTTTTTTATTTCGTTTTTCTTTCTTTTTATTTCCTTTTCCTTTCTTTTTTATTTCCTTTTCCTTTCTTTTTTTTCTTATCCTTTCTTTTTTATTTCGTTTTTCTTTCTTTTTATTTCCTTTTCCTTTCTTTTTTATTTCCTTTTCCTTTCTTTTTTTCTTATCCTTTCTTTTTTATTTCGTTTTTCTTTCTTTTTATTTCCTTTTCCTTTCTTTTTTTATTTCCTTTTCCTTTCTTTTTTATTTCCTTTTCCTTTCTTTTTTTCTTATCCTTTCTTTTTTATTTCGTTTTTCTTTCTTTTTATTTCCTTTTCCTTTCTTTTTTTATTTCCTTTTCCTTTCTTTTTTATTTCCTTTTCCTTTCTTTTTTTCTTATCCTTTCTTTTTTATTTCGTTGTTCTTTCTTTTTATTTCCTTTTCCTTTCTTTTTTATTTCCTTTTCCTTTCTTTTTTTCTTATCCTTTCTTTTTTTATTTCTTTTCCTTTCTTTTTTATTTCTTTTCTTTTCTGTTATATTTCCTATCCTTTCTTTTTCCCCCCTCTCCTTTTCTTTTTTCCTTTTTCTTTTTTCTTTCCTTTTCCTTTATTTTTGTTTCCTATCTTTTCTTTTTTATTTCCTCATCTTTTCTTTTTTTCCTTTTTTTTCCCTTTTCCTTTCTTTTTATTTCTTTTCCTTTCTTTTTTTTCTTTTCCTTTCTTTTTTATTTCCTATCCTTTCTTTTTTCCCTCCCTCTCCTTTTCTTTTTTCCTTTTTCCTTCTTTTTTATTTTTTTTCCTTCTTTTTTATTTTTTTTCTTTCTTTTTTATTTCTTTTCCTTTCTTTTATATTTCCTTTTCCTTTCTTTTTTTCCCACTCTCCTTTTCTTTTTCCTTTTCCTTTCTTTTTTATTTCCTTTTCCTTTCTTTTTGTTTCCTATCTTTTCTTTTTTATTTCCTTTCCTTTTCTTTTTTCCTTTTTCTTTCTTTTTTATTTCCTTTTCTTTTTTCTTTTCATGGGGAAGTCTCAGTGGCATAGCAGCATATACACTAGACAGTAACATCATTTTAAGTGAGTCTGAACTCTAGTCATCCTATTGCATTCACTTTCACACTAATGCCTTTCGGAAAGGTATGATCGTTCTTATCACCTCAGCTATGGGCTAAATAGCACCACTAATGTTCTTCTATAAAGCTGGTTTTGGCATTAAATAACCAATGAAGGTTGATTTGCCATTAAACAAAATACAAAAACAAACCATATCTTTTTTTCCCTTCCTTAACTTTCTTTGTTTATCATTTGATTACCTTTATTTACTGCCCTGTTGGCTTGGGCTGTAGAATATGCTAAATGCATCTTTGCAGAAAGAGTTACACCCACTCCCTATAAGGATACCTGTTAGCCATAAGTGGCAATGTATATTGCTGAAAGCCGGGATCCTGGTGGCTTAACAGTTCTTGACCTGGCAACCAAAGTGGTCAAGTGACTTGCAACACTCTACTTTGGCCCTTACTTGGCTAGACAGGCAGTTGGACTGATCATGTCAAACCCTACTGCCTATATATTTGTTCCAAATGTGGTCTTCAAATTGCTCTTGTAGCAACCAACCAACTTTTTTTTATCACAAAGGTACAAGAAGGTGATAGCTGAGGGTCAATTGTGCGGACATAATAGTTGTACTTGAAACCTTTGCACTGTACGCAAATAAATGGTTAATATTAAATTAGATAGGAATACTTGATTAATAGAAATGCTAATGTTAGATAGCAATGTTTGAAAGCATTTAGCTGTGTACAAACAAATGATTAATATCAAATAGAATTATTAGTGTTGGATAATAATACTTGAAACTATTTGTGTGCAAACAACTGAGTTCTAACTCATTTAAAAATAATGTTACTTAGAAATTATTCCTTTACAAATTATATATATATATATATATATATAACTGCCTGATGATTGTTGTTTTGCTAAAAAACTCCATGAAACCCAGGGTCGCAGTCTAAATTCCATGAATTGAATATATATATCTAATATATATTTATTTATTAAATATATATATATATATATATATAGGACTTAGCATTAATAACATGCAAAGGTTGATATATGATTAAACCAAGTAACCTAACCTTTTTCATTTTCATCCTCCTTATTTTAAATCTCTTTCTTTTTCATTCTTTCTTGCTTGCTTTCTATGATTTTTTTTTGTTTTTGTCTTTCTTTCCACTATTTAAACATTTTCTTTCCTTTACATTTTTCACTTTCTTTTATCTCCCTTTTTTTTTTTTTCACTTTTTACCATTTTCATTCCTTACTTTGATTTTTAACATTTTCTTGGGAAATCCTTTTTGACATATTCTTCCCAAAGTTCGATCCACTTGGCACATTCTTTCTAAAATTTCTTTTATTCTTAAAAAAAAAATCCATTCTTGGTTGGGCTAAGAACTTTTTAGTACTCCTTAGTAAGTAAGTTGGTGACCTTAGTTGAGGATAACTAGAAGGCACCCTTTTCAATAGCTACTACACCAAGGTGTAGGGTAGGGCACTACTCCTTTCTCTGGATTGCTCTACTTTACCCTTGATACCTACCTTATAATGCTGAGTGTTAAGCAAGGAGGCATCAAGTACCATTTTTTGAGTCTTTGGTATGACTCAACCAGGGATTGAACCCAGGTTTCCCAGACCATTGGCGAACATTGCAAAGTTTTGATTTATTTGGCACATCAGCTTCAGTTTATTTACAGAAACTGCTGTTATTAAGTGGTCACCCATCTAAATACTGAGTAGACTTATTGTTGCTTAACTTTGATAATCTAATTGGAACTGGTATTCTTTGAATGACTTGATGACCATTAGTCACTCTTTAGTAAGTTAATAGTCTCAGCTGTATTCAAATTGATTTATATGAAAGTGTTATTTAATAAAGTTTTTAATCTTAGTAAATAATTTGTATATAACTAAATTTCTTGAGGCTAGGAACATTAAAAGTGTGAATGAATGAAACCCTTTCTCCGTCTTCACATATTTTTTTTTATTAAGCTTATTCAAATACCTTTTTAAAAAAATCAAATGCTGTTTCATAAATACTTTTCTTAAATATATATATATATATATATATATGTTTATGTGTGTAAAGAGAATTTCTGAGAATTAATTACATATCTATGACTTTTGGAAATGAAAATATAATTCAATAATAAGGCAATAAAAAAACAGACACTAGTTTGAAGGTAGAGAAATTGAGGAAAAAGATGTATGAAACTCATTTAGGCAATAAAAAATATACGGGTTCTTTATGACATATGCTTCTGCGTCTACAAAAGCATGGAATTGTTCTTTAACAATCTTTCATTAAAGATTCTCTCTCTCTCACACACACACACACACACACATATATATGTAAAGATGGATGAATATTACATCTTGAAACAGGAACATCACTATGCTTTTTTAACTAGAGATTTGTTTATAAATAATTAACTGACTTTGAAGTATTGAGTATTTTAGTTATGAATAAGCTGTAATAGAACTAAAGATTATATAAACTGAAAACTTTCAGGAAATAAGAAAAATAGCATTAATTTTAAATAGCAAAATTTTGTTGTGAATGAACTCCCATTGTAACTTGTAATAGTCTTTTTTTCATCTTTCACCAATCAAGTTTGTTAAATTTTTATATCTGCTTCATTATTTATATCTTTATTGTATGCTACTTCCAACTAGACATGCATTATAGATTTTTAGTACAGAAATACCAACCAATTATGTTACCAAAATGTCTTCTGGTTACTTTAGAATAAAATTTTAAATAAAAATTAATGGCAAAGTATCTTTTATGTAAGTTATCTAATTTATCTGTCTCTTTATAGTGCCAGAGGCATTTCTCAAAATGATTTGTTTAAAATACTGCTGGTTTCATTATATCATATAAAATACATACCAACCTATTTAAAACTGTAACCAACACATTATCGACAAAAACTAACAACGAACAAGACCTTTAGTTAAGATCATGCAAATAAATCATCTTTTCATCAACCAAATTATTTATGACTTTATTTTTCTGTATTTATTTATTTTTTTATGCTTACAACTAAAATTTAAAGAAGGTACCCTTAAATTAATAGTTATCATTGTTGGAAATGAAACTGGCAACCTGAGTTCAAATCCTGGATGAAGTTGTTTGTATTTCTCTTAATGTTAATGCCCTTCAGAAAGGTATGAATCCCTCTTTTCTTCCCCTAGCTATGGATGAATCGTAGGACTGACTATGTTCTTTATCCTGCAGCATCATGTAGGATTTGTCAGGTTGCGTAGGGCAATTAGTTGCGATAGCCGAGAGTAATTAATTGCGTTAGCTAAGAGCAATCAGTCGCGAAGACAGGAAACTCAATTGCAGATTGAGGAACGGGAGCTATTTATGGTGCCTTGGGGCATCCCATTGTGCACAAGTGGGCTATTCCATTGCATGGACCGCGATTGGCTGCTGGTAAGCGAGTGAAGATATTTCATTATATAAACCAGCTTCAGTTTAGCATTGTAAGCAGGACTGCCCTGAGCTATGACCTGCTTTATTTTTGTCTGCCACCGGGACGCTTTACGGAGGTATGTGTTATAGTTATTCTACAGTTTAGGCAACCAATCTAGGAGAAGGAAACTTTGAATCAAAACCAGCTGTTCCCGAATTAAAATTTGACCTTAGTTCAAATCTTGCTCTTGGCTGAGGGATTAATAAATACATCTATAAATTACCAATTTTTACTATTAGATGCTACTGTAAAATAAAGAAGAATATAGAGAGTACTTAAGACTTTTTCTGATCTTAAATTTCTGATCAGCCCATTTGGCTGCAACTGTAGAATACATGAATTCCATCTTTGCAGAGGGATAAGACCCACCCAACGAGTGTCCTGATATGAATCTGATGGTGAGGCTCTAGTAATGCTGGAGCTTTGGAGAATGCAGAGTATCCCTTCATTGCCATTGCTCCCAGGTCCATTTTGGCCTGGAGTGATAGCACCTGAAAGTGTCCTATCTATTGGTAAAATAGAACTGTTTGGCATTTAAAGTGAGTGTAAGCAAATTACTTATGCTAAATTGAGTTGTTAGAAATAGAACTTTTTGATTATTTAGCTGTGTGTAAGTGGATGACTGATGTTTAATTGAATTGTTAGTGATATGTAGCAATACTTGGAAACAATTCACTGTGTGTAAAAGAATGAGCTTAGGCTCATTTGAAAATGCAATCAATAAAATATGTTTACAAATCAGATATATTTAATATATAAAGATGATTTGACATTGAATAACCTAAAATGGTTGATGAGCCATAAAACCAAACCAAATTTTTGACAAGGTATATTCTAATCTAATAATATTTTACAATGAAGTTTTTTTATTGATTGATTTTTCTTGTGATATTTCTGAAAATTTTCCCACCTGATCAAATCAAGAAGGGAATGACATAAAGGCATGAAACTTAAATGATGTTCTACATATCCATCCTGAAGTTAAACAAACTTGACAACACATTGTTTCTCAATATTTCAAAATCTTTGCTCTCACTCTCAAAAATTCCCTTCTTGGTCAGACCAAGAACTTTTTAGTAAGTTGTTATTATTTACGAAGTTCTGATTATTTGGCTCATAGGCCTCAGGTTGTTTGCAGTAACTGTTGTTATACTAAACTGTTTGCAGTAACTGTTATACTAAACATCTACTTACATACTAAACAGAATTATCACTGCTTAACTTTGGTGATCTACTGGGAACTGTGTGACTTGACTGTAAGTCACTTTCTTGTAAGTTATGAGTTGCAAGTGTGTAGAAATATTGATATCAAGGTAATCCAAAAAGAGATTTATTGAGAAGTCAACACCATAGCGTTTCGGTTCTACTGAACCATCATCAGGACCATGAGGGGTGATATTAGTGATGTTAAGTCAATGATGGATGTTTAAAAATGCAAAATAAACATCCGTGTTGACTTCTCAATAAATCTTTCCTTCCACTTGGATTACCTTGTTATCAATTTTTCTACGTATTGTCGGATTACTGTAGAACAAACAAAAAGAACTATAGAAGGCAACAACACATAACAGCAATAACAGTGATAATAATAACAGCAACACTTACCAGAGGTCCAGCCTATTCATAAGACTTACAGCTTCAACTGTATTGGTATTTATGGACAATCCTTTATTTACTTTCAGTCTCAACTGTATTCAAATTGATAATGAAAGTGCTATTTAATGAATATTTTTAGTCTTTCAAAATGTCTAGGAGAGCAAATATCTTTATCATTAAATTTCTCATTCTCTTTCTCTCTCTCTCTCTCTCTCTCTCTCTATATATATATATATATATATATATATATATATGTATATATATATGGTTGAATACTGCAGATTGTTTCTTTTTTAATATCTTCAAGTGAGTATGTTCAAGTCTTCTCTCTAGTATTCTTACTTCTGGGTCAAATTGATAAAGAAAGAACCCTATATTAGCCCAAGCACTTTAGACCATTTTGCTGGTCATCTTCAAGAGTTGTGTTAGATCGTTTGTTGCAGTGAGTTTTATATTTATTCGGAGTAGTTTTTTCTTTTTTTTTTATATAAATTATATCATTCTGTTTGGATGGGTGGTTAGTTATTGAATACCTCTAATGTTTATACTTATAAGAAGACCCGTGAGAACACTTGAACGTCTTCACTTGAAGATTTAAAAAAGAAACAATCCACAGTATTCAATCAAGCCTGTTTAGATAATGATTTGCTGCCTCAGTATATATATATATATATATATATATATATATATATATTTAGCATGCTGCTGCAAAAGGGCACCTCAGGTGGTGAAATGGTTAGCAAGCTAGATGTGCAAACCTTCAAAAGAGTGAGTTCAAGTCTCATTGGGTGCCCCATTCATACGGCCTTGTGTGACATCTAAGCAAAAAGCTCATTAAATTACAAAATTCGACTTGCAAAAAACAAACTCCAAAAAACAGCTGTGCAACCAGCAAATTCATCATCAGATAATGATTCTGGCATCAGGCATGATTTTAAGGCAAAGCATCATTTCTACTAACCTCATGTATCACAATAATGTTTTACAATATCAAAAGACTTTGCTAGTTTTCTGTGACATCATAGGAATGTCAAATCAAGATGCAGCCTCTTTATATAGTCCTTTAGTGTATTCATTACTTTTCAGCATCAAAGGGTCCATTCAATGATGTCAGATTTAAATTAGCTGACAAGATGGCATCTCATTACTGTGAACATGAATAAGAATAGAATTTCTGCAAAATTCATGAGCATTGGACAAGATCTCCATAGGGAATTGTTATTTCATTGATATTAATTTGAATTATATGTCAAGATAAGTAAGACCGGACATTGGCCTAGCGGTTAGAGTGTTCGCCAATCACCCGGGAGACCTGGGTTCAATCCCAGGTCGAGTCATACCAAAGACTCAAAAAATGGTACTTGATGCCTCCTTGCTTAACACTCAGCATTATAAGGTACGGATCAAGGGTAAAGTGGAGCAATCCAGGGAAAGGAGTAGCGCCCTCCCCTACACATTGGTGTAGTAAGCTATTGAAAAGGGAGCCTTCGGGTCACCCTCAACTATGGTCGCCTACTTTACTTTACTTTATATGTCAAGATAATAATGTCCTTGGAAAGTTTAGATAACATTCTTTTTCATTTTTAAATTAGTAACCTGCACAAATAAAGGAATCTTGTGTACTGTAGGTAACTCATATATATATATATATATATATATATATATATAACACTCTTCTCATGAATTGAGCGCTCCAATAGTAATATGTAATAAAAAGATACACGTAACAAATTCCTTTGCTTATGCTGAGATTGATGATGGCTCTGGAGAAATATATCCAACTGACATAAAATCAGCTAGGTTTTGATCTTGGCTTAAAGCATCTCATGGGTCTAGCCACACTAAAGAGTTCTGATACAATGAAACAGTCTGTCTGGTGATGACTATATATATATATCTATATATAATTAGAAAAACTCAACAGTCATTTGGTTATTATAAATTTATTTCAGATGGCCACTCCATATGAGAAGTTAACTTCTCAGATAGACATAACACAATGGAGAGAAGAAAAATAATCATAAGAATGGATTCTTACTCATTTAAAATAAAAAAGAAAGGAGGGGCAGAAAATATGGGCTTGATGTAATGTAATCATTTGCTGTATGTATTTGAAAAATTCTTTTAACAAGACTCATAAAACCTTCAGCAAATAAATTTTATTTTAAGAAAAAATCTATTCATTATAAATAAATAAATAGAATTTTCCTTAAAATGAAATAGGTTAATTTAAAGACAAGGTTTTAGTTGCTGAAGGTTTTATGAGTTGTGTTAAATATTTTTTAAGAAAACATTTGCTCTGTATGAAATTCGTAAATTTATATATTAATCAACATACATTGAGCACTCTTGGAGATTTATAAGAATCCTCTTATATATTCTCAAATTGAATCATTCTTAACTCATCTTCTTTAGATATTATATATATACATATATGTATATAGTTTCAACATTTCACATAGCACTAATACCCTTGGGAAAGGTATAAATCTAATTATTCTCCCTCCAGCTATGGGTAAATAGTAGGGCAGACTAGGTTCTTCAGCCTTGGTAAGGCAACTAGTCTAGGAGAAGGAAAACTCTGAATTCAACCCTGTTAAACTCTGCTTAAAAATTGACCCTGTGTCATATCCTGCCCGAGTGGAGGAGTTGGTAAATATGTATATAGTTTCAACTGTATTCTTCCCTCAAAAAAGAGTGTTCTTGGTGTGACTCTGAACTAAACTAAACTGCATCTGATGGTGAGACTCAGTTTTGGAGTGTGTCGAGTATTCTTTCATTGCTATTACTCCCATGTCCACTCTTACCCAGAGTGGTAGTACCTGTTAGAGTTTCATCTATGGGTTAAATAAATCTGTTTAAAAATTATTTGTATCCAATATGACAGTGTGTAAAACAAAAAAAATCTTAAGAAACAATTAGACAACAATGTAAATATAAATGTACACTGAATGTGATTCCTTAACTTCTAGGTATAACATAACCCGTGACAGATGCTGTCAAAATCAATAAATTAATGAACCAAGTGTATTTGGTTTGCATTAAATCAAAAAAAAATTTATGAAAGTATCATTCTGTAAAATTTTAAAAACTTTCTAATGTCATGGAGTGCATATATAAAAAATATTTTAACTAAAAAAAAAAAAACTTTGAAAAGCTTTTTTCTTTTACTTTTTAACAGCTATTTTTAATAATACCTTTGGTTTAATAACTGTTTTAGTTATAAAATATATGAAATAGCATTGATCAGTTTTAAAAATTAGTTTGTCATTTGATATTTTATGGTATGTTTTGTATGATTATTTTTTATCTGATTATTTGATATTTCTTTCTTTGCTGTTTTAATATGTCTAAGAATATTATCAGTTTTTAAAAGAAACCATTTTAGAATACTGTAGCTATCAAGGGAGTCTTAAGAAAGCAAATATTCTTTTAATGAACATGAGCAAAATACATTTGAAATAAACAAAGTTGAAAGCCATTGATTTTTTTTTACTCTTAAGAAAGCTACACATGGTGTAACGATTATCATTATAAGAAGTCAACTAGGCTACTTAAATCTAAATCCTAATCAAAGTTGTTTGTATTTCACATAACACTAATATATTTCCCTGGCCTTTTGGCTGGGCCATCTGGCGTTCGTGTCAGATGGGGTATCAAACAATGGCAGATTTGAAGCCGAAAGGCCCCCCCCCCACTTCAGTTGGGCCACCCTCGGGTGGGTGAACTGCAACCTTTGTTCCCTATGTATAGCACTAGACCTTATTGTCTAGTTTAAGCTATAACCCGGCATACGTGCCCGGATCCAAATTTGCATTCGTGAAACTGCTTGCCTCATTAGACCCACATTGCACTTAGTGGGTCGATGAGCAGCACAGACCAGCAGGGTTTGAGTCTCGGCTTGTTCCCGACCTTCCCCTCCTCTTTATCCCCACTTTAATTGGCCTCCGGTCAAGTCCTGTCTGGTGAGAGGCAGCAATAAATACAATACTAATATATTTGGGAAAGGTATGAAACCAGTTATTCTCTTTCCAGCTATGGATAAATGGCAGGGTAGACTGGGCTCTTTAACCTTGGCACGGCAACTCATCTAGGTGAAGGAAAACTCTCAATTCAAACCAGTTGTAGACCTGGAGAGGGATGGGTTCCATCAGGCTATTCCTGCCCAGTACATGTTAAATGAGTATCTTCCTATGACCAAACCAGAGTACAGGACCAGTGACAAGAATAGACTAATTTATTGATCTTGTATGCATTGTTTTTTCTTAACTTTAGATAACTCTGATAGTGTTTTGCTTTATGAGAAATTTTTTTGTAAAAGAAGTGTATTAACTGTTAGCAGTGATGTTAGCTACACAAAGCTATGTACTTTATTTTTTATTTTATATTTTTGAGAAATGCTTTGATCAATAATAAATGTTGGACTACGTGAGAATATCTTACAAGTTGAATAAGCAAAATGCACAGTTTCTTGGGACTGAGCCATTTGAATAAATTCTTTGCTGTTGAAAGCTTTGTGCAGTATAACGACTATCAACTTTATTTTTATTAGAAGGAAAAAAATTTTTCTTTAAGCTAAAAAGATCCTAAAATAAATACATGATCAAAGGACATCAATGAGCTGAAGAAATAGTGGATAATTCTTAGAAGACTTGTTTCCAAGAATTTTCCTCCAAACATGTTTCTTTGGCACTTGTCTTCAGTTTCTTACAAATACTATTGTATAAATGTATTCTTAAATGTAAGGGGGAAGTGCCTATGGAATTATGGTTATTATCGTAGTAAATCCTGGAGGAAGCAGTTTGTATTTCACATGGTGCTAATACTCTTGGGAAAGGTATGAATCCAACTATTGTCCCTGTCTTAGATATGGGTAAACAGTAGGATACACTAGACTCTTTAACCTTGGCATGACAACTAATCTAGGAGAAGGAAAACTCTGAATTCAAATCTGTTAAACTCTGCTTAAAAATTGATCTTAGATCACATCCTACTCATGTGAAAGGGTTGGGTAAATTCTTTTTATTCTGTTTTATATATATATATATATATATATATATATATATCCACACACACACACACATATATATTTATTCTGTTATATATATATATATATATATATATGTGTGTGTGTGTGTATGTATCTTTTTAATAATATTATTGTGATATGATTGACCATCTCTGAGTCATTTATGGATATTGCATGATATCATTTTGTAAAAAAACATGGCTCACCGTACCATGAACAATGTGGCTATTTAAGCTAACATGATTTTTAAAGTCATTAGAACAGATTGGGTACTCAAGAGATTTAGTTTTATGGGAAACTGTCGCTACATAATTTCTGTTTGTTTTAATATTCCTTTTAAGTTCTTTATCTGACTTACATCTTTTTTCACATGTAAGGCAGGTGTTGTCGCAATTGGTAGGTATTTGATATTCCACTTGTGATTTCCTTTTATGAGTATGCGAATAGATTTTCATTCTAGCTCTATTTAGGCAGATCCTTCCACAGACATTAATATTTAGTTGTCTGTGGTCATCTTTCAGGGAATAAAAGCTCAAATTGAATGTCATTTCAGACATTTCTTTAGAGGCTTTTTAATTTCAATCCGGGATTGTTCAAAAACAATTTTCCCCAGAGAAACCACCCCCTAATGACCATGATTACTTGTTTGATATATATATAAATATAGAGCATATGTGGATTTTCTGTACTAACATATATATATATATATATACATACATGGTGCATTCAATAAGTTTTAAGACTTTTTTGTACAGGCATTTAAAATTGTTGTAGACTCTTGAAAATTCACTATGTTATTGCTATACATCTTATGAGATGATGACTGACCAATTTTTATGATTTCAAGTTCAAATGAACAGCTACAGCAGCAATTGGAATACACCCTACTAAAGCCTGATTGTCACAGCTGGTGAATTTCAAAAATGCAATCTGGATCTGAGGACACTTTAGAAGAACAATATGCAATAAAATTCTGTTTTAAACTTGGAAGAAATGCCACAGAAACGTATGGAATGCTTCAGACTGCTTTTGGAGCATCTTGCATGAATCAAGCATAAGTTTTTAAGTGGCATAAGAGATTCAAGGAAGGCAGGCAGTCCGTGAGGTATGATGGGAGGAATAAGGAAGTCAATACACCAGAGTTGATTGGACAAAGTTTTAGGGTTACTATGTTGAGGTTTTAAGAGAGTTCAGGAAGAGATTCCGTCAGAAGAGGCCAGCACTCTTGAAATCGAGTCAGTTGCATTTCCACCAGGACTATGCACTAGTCCACAACTCCATCCTTGTCACAGACTATTTGACCAAGATGGGCATCAAGACAGTTCCTCACCCTCCCTATAGTCTAGACCTTGCTCCCTGTGACTTTTGCTTATTCCCTAAGCTCAAGGAAAACCTTAGAGGCTGTCGTTATGAGACAATTGAGGAGAAGAAAGAGGCTGTGACGAAGGTCATTGACACACTCACACATGAGGACTTCCATGGGGCCTTTCAGAAGTTGTTGGAATGGTACAACAAGTGCATTGCAGCCGGAGGAGATTACTTCAAAGGGGACTAGAGTTTCATGTGTGTACTATTAATAAAAGTGCTCATATGAAAAAAGTCTGGAAACTTATTTAATGATCCTCGTATATATTTATATATATATATATGTATAAATACTTCGTCGGATGATTACAGAGGCAAGAAATCTAACAGCCATGAAACAGTGTTGGATCAGTATTTTCACTCTTTAGACTTTGAACTGTAGATCAACATATGATCTATCATCAATATTAAGTACTCTTTCTCTATAAATATTGCAAGCCGTACAACTATATTATTAATATATATATATATATATATATATATATATATATATATATTTTTCATAATCATTAATGCAAGTTTTGTCTATTTTTGGTACAATTATAGGTTGGTGAAAAAATAGATTGCAAAAAGCAAAATTTAAATTGTTTGAGGACAAGTAGTTTTCAAAGTGTTTCTTGTTAAAGTATTGCTTTGATTTGTAAAGTTAGTTCTTTGTTGCCAGTACTTTGGGCTCTCCAAAGTCCAATTCTTAAGGCTATAACGATAAAAATAAAATGATATTCTATTATTTTTAGCCTGAAAAAAGAGAAATGATAAATTGCTCACAGAAACAAAAAAAAAAAAAAGAGAAAAAAGTTAAGTTTTATAGACTGATTTTGTAAATCTCTTTTTCTTTTTTTTCTCTTAATATCTGACATAGAATAAAAGCATGCCTGAGTCTAGAAATATCAAGTACGTTGTTGTTGTTATTATTATCATTGTTCACTAAAAACAGTGCTATCCAATTTTTAAAAATTTTTTTAAGCTCTTTGTAATTTAGGTTAATAGAACTTCACTTTTAATTCTTTTAGTTACTTTAGAGGCTCTTCTAGTGTGATGGTTATTATATTTACCAACTCCGCTTGGGCAGGATATGACACAAGGGCAATTTCTAAGCGGAGTTTAACAGGTTTGAATTCAGAGTTTTCCTTCTCCTAGACTAGTTGCCTCACCAAGGCTGAAGAACCCAGTCTGCCCTACTATTTACCCATAGCTGGAGGGAGAATAATTGGATTCATACCTTTCTCGAGGGTATTAGTGCTATGTGAAATGTAATCAGTCTCATCCAGGATTTGAACTTGTGTCGCCGTGTTCATTTCCTACGACGATAACCATTACACCACAGGCACCTCCGTGATGGTTATTGTTGCTAAAAGTGGACTTGACTACCTGATTTTCATCTCCTGTATGAGGTCATTTACATTTCCCACAGTGCTTATACTCTTGGGAAAGTACGATAAAAATTGGAGACTGGATTCTTTAACTTTGGTATAGCAACTGGTCAAGGAGAAGAAGACCTCTAAATTAAAACCAGTTGTAGACTTGGAGAGGATTGGGCTCAACCAGGCTATTCCTACCCATGACATGCTATGTGAGTAGTGCCCCCCATGACCAAATCAGATTATGTGACAAGTGATGATGACTTTTAATGGCAAGTAAATATTCAAACAAAATTATAAGGTATAGAAATTTGTTTTATTTAAGTTGAATAAAAGTTAATTGTAATCTGATTATTGATTCTAAAAAGAGGAAAACTATATTCTTGGGCTGAAACAAATATATCATTAGGAAAGCAGCCTCTTCTGTAAATATAGATTTATAACAAAAAGGATGTCCTTCCATCAAGGGTCATTATATAAATGAGGATGTTTGTATTTAAAAAGGAATTTTAAAACTCAAAATCAGAATGCCTCTATATTTTAAATATAAGTACTCTGAAGCTGCATGTAACCATGTCAACTGAATAACATGAATAACGGTCCAATTTAGCTGACAGACACAAAGTAAAGGTTCAGGCATTATACTTATATTGTAAATTGAACTTTATGATAAAAACTTTAAAATGTTTTAATTTTTGTAAAAACTAATGTACTAAAGAATCTCTGATGTCTTATAAGTAAACACAAAAGATTTGATGGTCTTAAGTGATGTAATTAGAGAAAGACAGATAAAAAAGACTATTGGTAAATTTATAAAAGTATCTACCCAACTGTCACGTGATGTCCCACTGAGACGATTGAAATATGATTACTACTATCCTCCTGTTTGAATTAACAGTGACAAGCCATCAGAGAATGACCGTTAAGGCATGATAGTAAATTAGGGCAAGCTATCTGTACTCAGTAACCTGACTTGGGTGACATATAGTACCCCTAACGGATCGCCTGGCCAGGAGGAAGAAGAGAGAAGTCAAATGATTGGCTGGGATCCCAAAACGGAAGTGGGGACTCCTTCCTGTCAGCGGAAATAGATAATAAGAAAAGTTAGTGGTTGGACAGGGTTCGTAGCGGACAGAACCAAAGCCAAGTACTCCGGGTAGAAGAAGACAAAAAAATATCTCAGACACGAGGGAGCCATTTTCTTCAAGCCAGTGTTAAAAATAGCATAAAGTCTATTAGCCCGTAAAAGAAGAAAGATTCTCCACAGGAACTCCATCAAAGAAAAAAGATAAGTAAACTTTGGGACCATTTCTCCTTATACCCAATTTTATATACCCTCTCTCTCTCAATTTGAAGAAAAACGAAAGACAAGAAAAGAAGAAAGACATTTATGTTCATGGACTGTTCATTTATTATATATTTGACACGTTGAAGGTGTATATCTTTGTGTAGTAAAAGATTGATATATTTTAATGTTCCCACGTGCCTGAAGTTGTTATTTGCAGCATCTGCTACGAGTTTGTTATTTTCATGTTTCTTTTCCAGCTTCACGTCGCCTTATGTTATCTTGCTTAAAATTGTCCTATTAATTCCTTTAAAATATCACACGGGAAACCGGAATTGCCGACTACTATAATTATTATTACGTCTCAACCTAGTGGTCCATATCTTCCATTGTCTAGGGGAGGAAGACTAGTGGCCTGGTGGGTGTGTGTATAGTGTGAAATTTGGAACCCCTTGCCAGCGGCGGTCAGTCTAGCCCTAAATTAATCCCTCACATAATATGCCAGTTCTTATGTGCCCGAGGAAAAAACTCTGAACGAGGACTTATTCTACAAGGGATCAAGTGCCAACCTGCCCCGTCTTCACACGTGCGAAAATAAAACCCCGTTTTGGGATTTTAAAGAATTTGCCGTCACACAACCCTTCTGTCGTGGGCAGGATATGACACAAGGCCAATTTTTAAGCAAAGTAGAGCTGGTTTTAATTCAGACTTTTCTTTCTTTTAGACTAAGGCTAAAGAACACACTCTACTCTAATATTTATCCATAGATGGGGATTTATCTTTTTGAAAGGGCATTAGCACAAAGTGAAACACAAATAGCCTTATCCAGGATTTGAACTCTGGTTGCTCATTTCCTACATTGATAACCATTTTACTGTGCACACCTCCTTTAAATTATAACTGAAGGCATCAAAATAAATAAATACAGTCAAATAAAGTCATAAATAACTTAGTCGATAAAAAGTCATTGTTTTCTTGTTTTAGTATGGAGCTTAATGCATTAACATTGTAATTTAGATCAGATCTGATTTGAGTGGCTAGCCAGTTAAGTTGGCTAACAATTTGCCTGGTTTCAGTAATATCTGTTGTAGATATTGCATCTTTCAAATTTCTGTCTGCTTCTACTGGAATATATTATAATTTCTTTACATATTCATTCTGACCATGTTTAATATTCTCACCATTCTAGTTTTCTCGTCCTATATATTGGAACTCAGCAACTTCTTCAAATTTAAATGCAAATACAAGATGATGCCTGTTTGTAACTTTGGTCTGAAAGATCTTTGACCCTAGAAAACAAAATTATCCTCATGAACAGCAATTATACCTTGCAGTTTGTTTCCAAAATACAATGTAAATATTACCTGATCATATTTTAAAGTTATTACTTTTAAATTCATTAACTTCTCCTTGATTGTTAGGTACTAGGATCTAGAAGCATCAGTCTATGATTCTAAATCCTGGTACATAACATATATATATATATATATATATATATATATATATTTCAAGAGTTTCCATCTGCATTTTGATTGGTTTCTTTGTTTTATGGCATATCAACTCTTTTTAGGTTATTTAATGCCAAAGCCATTCTCCTAGAAGAACAGTAGTGATACTATTTAACTCATAGCTGGGAGGATAAGGGGATTCATACCTTACCCAAGGGTATTTGCCTGAAAGTGAATGTAATAGCGCAACTGGAATACAAACTCGCGTACTACGATTCCGCAGTCCATCGCTTTAACCATTACACCACGAGGACACCCCCTATGCATTTTGAGAGTTTCCAAATATAACCTGGATGTACATTGGCTTCTTTAAGAGGATCCATATAAACCAGTTAGTTTAACTTCTTGTTCTGCCAGAATGCTGTCTTTATGTCCATTGAGTTACACATTCAAAAATCAGCTGCCATTTTTGCTAATACTGAATGATTTTTTTATGTCCATTGAAACTTTTATTAGTGTAAATCTTTTTTTGTGGAAATTTTGGGTTGACCTTGGTCAGGTACACTTTATTTTTAATCCAGCTTTAAAGTTCCTTCTTTCTTGTCTCTTCCAGATTATCATTTAAGGAGGAAATCATTATATTTTCCTCATCTTCCAAGTTTGTTCATATTTAGTTTCCTGAACCTCACTTTTTGCCACTCTGATATCTCATGCTCTAAGTCCAGCCAAAAAGGTTCACCTTGTTCCATAATCACGTCAAATGTTTGTTCCTGCCTATTGCTTTGCCTGCCCAACTTGCGACATTCAGTTTTCTTCATTCTGAATCTATACCATTGGTAAACTTGCATTTAAAGTTTTTTTTCTGGTTTAGGAAGCCAAATTTTATATGGAGTAGAGTTTTGTTTAGGTGGTCTAGTAAAATTGTTTGGGGTTTTCTAAATCTTCATATGTCTCAGTATCTTTAGAAATTGGTACTTTTGGAGATTTATCAGGCTTTTTCTGTCAGATATTGGCCATTCTCAGAAGAATCTCAATACGTCTCAGGGTAGAACACTGAATGAGATGTATGTACTCTTACATATGTGCAAACATGTTTGATAAGCACCTGCTTGTACATATTTTGATTTTTTATGTAGAGGAATTAATATTGTGAATTGAATTACCATGACCAGAAAATCAGCTGAACACCTACGCATGATATACGGGAGCACTGGACAGCAGTTTCGACCTTATTAGGTCTCATCAGCAGTGTATACTGTAATCTCCACCAGTGACCACAGATTGCACCTGCTTATGCTCCTACCCTATGACAATTCCTGGAACAAGCCATCTATCACACAGGTTCCTTTTATAAAAAACAACATCTCCATTTTTGGAGGATTGTGCTGTGCTTGTTCTAACATGGTGATGAAGTACACGTCTTGGAACTCACCGTCTATGAACTGTTTCCTGACAACATGCATGGCGTTAAAGTTACCTGCAATAATTTCACTGGTAGAAACACCTTCTAAAGCAGAGAGTTTGTCATTTAGAAGGAAAGGCAGGTTGAAATTCCTGTCAAAAAACAAGTTAATTAGGACTGTAACCATGAACACTGTGAAGTGTATTTTGGGCACTTATAACCAATGCAAGTGATACCTCACAACTACAATTGGTATCTTCTATGGTTTTCTTTACCATTTCTCCTAATATACCAATGTGTAATTCATTCAACTCATTGCTCCATAGACTTTCAGCAGCAGTGGTATATACTACATTATTCAAGTTTTGTGCCATGACCCTAAATTACTGGTTAGTAAATTCCCTGCAGTTTTCAATGAAGATGGATCCTGAAGTTCCAAAATACACAGTCCAATGCTTAAAGATGACACTAATGATATCAAAACTTTCTTTACTAGGAATCCCGACTCTGATACTGTATTTTGTACCATGATCAATCAAGTGTAATATGCCCATGACAACATTTTTATTGAAATATGATCCTAATGAGAACACAATGATAGGTCTGGATTCAGTCCTTTGGTATCTAAGGCAAATTTCACCGGAATTAGGAAATTCTTGTAAAATATTTATCAATTCAGAATATTTCATTCCTTCTTTCCTAACTAGATCATATAGCTTTTAATTACTAGGATGACTGACTTGTCTATGTAATTTAGCTGCAATTTTATGTTTCTCTGATCTATTTTTGATTGTAATTTCTTTTATAAAACTATTTGATTAAACTTAACCTTTGTCTAGTAGAGATCTGGTAATGGGGATGGGATTTAATGAATATACATACAGCTGGGCCACCTATCACAGTAATATGATTGGCTGGTGTTAGCCATAAATGCAGACCAATATAGAGGTACAATGACTATGACTACGACTAAAACTATGAATGTTCAGTGTCGGTACGAACACACGTTTAGTACCATTACAATTACCTACCTGCTCGATTGTACTACTCCTGTTTCAGTAGCCAAACCCCTCAGCTACTTTGATTAAATAATATCCCTTCCTGGGACATATCAGGATGATAGTGACCAGATGAAATATCCTTAATTGGAACTTTTTTTTCTTTCTTGATGACACTGTTATTTTCAAAGTTAAGGCATATCCTGGCCCTTTTTACAGCATCTTTAATAAAAACAGCATGTTTGAATCCATTATATCAATAACAATACTGATTTCATTGACACATAGTAGACTGGCTAGAGTATCTGTGTAGAGTGATTCAAGTTTGCTTTTGTCACCAACTTTAAATAAGTTGTCACTCCATTTCCAACTTTCATAGTTTGTCTCTTTTTCTTTACAGTTTCTAGAAAGCACTCATAGAATTTAGTTCAACAAACGCTCCCAGAAGTAACACTATCCAGAATGACTGAATCAAGTTTTTTACCCCAAAATTTATAACCACAGTCTTCTCATTTTTGCTGATTTATCAGCACACCATTAGCTACAGATAGTTTTTCCTTTTTGCCATCTTTCTGCTTATTTCTGGTAGCCTTCATATAAAGGCAATCATAAGCCATGATGCTTGTATCCACATGTGAAGCATTTGGTGAAGTTGCTTTGAGGTCTTAGTGGGTTTAGGTTTTTGTCAGTGGAGCATAGTAAATTTTTGTTATGTCCATTCCTACTATGATTATCATTTTGTCAACAACCAGGAAAACAAAGATGTCAGTACTGTGACCAAGAAATATCACCCCTAGAGTTTGCCTTGTTTTTGTGATACACAACATTCATTTAATTTTTCATCATGACCGGTGAGTTCGAGGCTTCTGAATACTGTAGGTGGATAATTCTTTAGAAAGGTTGTCTGGATATGGTCGACAGTGTCAGTTGTCCAATTGTGATCTTAATCAGCCTCTCATTCTCCAAAGTGGGATTAGTAATCTTTAATGGTTCGTAGGCATTAGTCTTTGTTAATGCTCGAAAAATTCATTTGCCATAAAAACTGAATGGTTCATTTCTATCAACAAAAGTGTGTTGAGTTTTTGTACAGGGTGTGGAAGCAAGATCTGGACTAATTTTTAAAATGCTTTTTTAATCTCATTGTCCAATTTTTTAGAAAACACAAAATTTTCATAATTAGCTTAATTATTCAAACTTTTTTTAAAATTAAAATTCTGCCCAATATGAGTGCCCAAGAAAAGAAATGACAAAGAATCTATGATTTGCTTAATGCCAAAACCAAGTCAAAGTTTCTTTGTTTACTGTATATAAAGCAAAGAAATTTTTTACAGAAAAAGAGCTTTTTAAAGAAAAGGGAGAGTGGAGGAAAAAACAAAAAGAAGGCTTTTTAACTGTTCTCACTATGGTGATTAAGAAAAAACCCACAATGTCAATAAGAAAGCACGCTAATGAATTGAAAGTCCACAAGAAAACTGTGTGGACAGCAATTTAACAAGATTTAAGCCCAGACCTTTACCCCCTTGATTATGCTGTGTAGGGCATTTTAGAAAACAAAATAAATGCAACTTCCCATCCAAATATTTGTTTACTTAAGACTGCTATTCAGGAGGAATGGAAGAAAATGTCTAAAGAATTTATTTTGAAGGCACACAAATCATTTCAAAGGCATATTGATACAATAATTGAAATTGGAGGTGCCCATGGTGTAATGGTTATCGTTGTAGGAAATGGACACGGCAATACGAGTTCAAATCCTGGACGAGGCTGATTGCATTTCACATTGCACTAATACCCTTTGGAAAGGTATGAATCCAATTATTCTCCCTCCAGCTATGGGTAAATAGTAGGGCAGACTAGGTTCTTCAGCCTTGGTGAGGCAACTAGTCTCAGAGAAGGAAAACTCTGAATTGAAACCTGACAAACTCTGCTTAAAATTGATCTTGTATCATATCCTGCCTAAGCGGAGGGGTTGGTAAATATGGATACAATAATTGAAAAAAAAATGGTGGCCATATTGAGTAAATTTACTGTTTTATGTCTTTCTTCTTATTTTGTTATTAATTTTTTAAAATTGAAATTAATAATTTTATAAGAGTCATTTATTATTATATTATAATATTACTAATTACTGTATAACTATTATCAGCATTCCGAGTGGTGATGTCCAAATAAAGCCTCCCTGACTTTTCCTTTCTCGGATAAAAGTACAATGAGAGCTTGTCTAGGTAATTTCTGTCCAGTAGCAAGCTCTCAAACTTGCTTCTCTTTCATCCAAGTATTATACTTGTCCATTTAAAGCAGGTGAGGAAATGAACTTACAAGCTATTTTTGTATAGAATACACTGACTGCACCTCTGCAGAGGACAAAGACCCAACCTACAAGGCCACCTGTTGTCTGTCAGTGGTAGCCCATAATGCTAAGCAGTCCTTGACCTGGCTCCTGAGTGGTCAAATGATTTGCAACACACCACTTTAGCTCTAACTAGGCTTGACTGGCAGTCAGAGAGGCCCAATCCAATCAATCAGCTGGTCATGATCCTATATGATTGTCCTGACCGTATTCTTCAAATTGCTCTTTTAGCAAACAAGTACCCAACCTTATTTTATCTTAAAGGTGCCTGAAAGCAGTGGCTGAGGGTCAGTTGTGCTGAGATAGTAATTTTTGATTGTCGTTTCTCAAGTTTTGTTTTATTCTGTATTTTAGGGTCAAGTTGGTGTAAAACTTGTCCCGTGTTTTTTTTTCCCAAGTGCTTTCAACCATACTTAGGTTGTCTTCAGGGTTCTGGGAAAAAACATGGGATTATTTTTAAACCAACTTTACTCTGAAATACGGAAAAACACGACAACTTGAGAAACAACAATCAAAAACTATAAATAAAAAGTGTTCTATCATGTTCAACAAAACATGCCTTCATAATAATTTGCTGCCAAATTATACAATATATATATATATATATATATATATATCCACCTTTGTCCAAGGATATATGTATATATAGGGGACATGTGGGCTCTAAGTTGAAGTAATATTTATTGTCTGACAGTTGTACTCACTGAATAGATGGGCATTACTGGTCATCATGCATTCTGTAAATCTCTTGTGCTGTCTCCAAGCACCGTTCCCTGAGAAACCACTTCAGCTGAAGAGCTTTACTATGTGAAGATTAGTGCTAACAGATCATCACTAAGTGAATAACTCTCTTGATGAAAGCACTTACCAGGGTGAACAGGTTCCTCAAAGAACTGCTAAGACAACGTGTTCATGATCAAAGTGAATCAACAAGTAAGTGAACATGGACTTGCAGAGGGATGGGCACTACCAAGCTTTCCTACCCAAGATACATTACATGATGAGGATAACTACCACATCTGAGATAGATAACAGAGGATTATCCATGATGATTTTGATAATTATTCCTCTGAATGCTCCCATTAATTTATTTTGACTTTTAGTTATAGCAGTGTTTTTAATCCTGCTGTGTATAATTGTTCAGTGATATAATATTGAGTTAGTTTAATATTTTAGGATGAGTTTGATCATATTCATTAAGCAAAACAAATTACTACTACCACATGTGCTAAAGAGTCTATAGGAGGAGATTGTTATAGCCAGATTATAAAATATTTATTACAAACAATTATCACTGTTGTTAGGTCTTTGGAAATGCTCCAACAACCCTCTGGATTAACAGAACAAAAGAATAAATATCTTGGCATTTGTAAGCAATAAAACCTAAAGATATCACTGACTATTTTTCTTTTTATAATTTTATCTGATATTAGCAGAAGTTCTTAGTATTGCCCAGGACAAAAGATAAAAATTCCAGATAAATGTATTATTAAATAAATTTTGATTATTATTTTTATGAATCCTATAGAAAAGAATTAAATAATAAATTTCAGATTTGTTTGATTTTCAAAATGTAGTTGTAAAACATCCTTAACAGTTGCTTAGTAACCTTTATCAGCCAAAGCTTTGATTTACAAGGTCAAGGCCTTTACCAGTTTAAGAGCAGAAAGTAGTGTTATTCAAATCATCATCATCGTGTCGTGCCGCCAGCACGGATATCCCTGACCCTCTCTCGCCTCTTCTCCCTATCGTTCATCGCCTCTGGCAGGTCTTCAGGGTTACATCCCATATCCTCACATAGCTGCTGTATGTATGTTCGAGCTGGTCGTCCTGCTTTTACTCAGCCATATTCAAATAATCAAGCCTTTTAACTCATAATTTCTTCTAAAATATTTCTTAAATATTTGCCCCAGTCTAATAAGGATTTTGAGGATCAATATAAAATTTAATAGTTTGTTTAAAACTGTTTAAGCCATTATTATGTGAATTTTTTTTTACTCCTTGCAACTGGTTTTTCACTTAAATTTGAGTTGCAACAAACCTCCTTAGCTCTGAAGGACTCCTCTGAGTATTCTTGTGGGGCTTAAAAGTGCGGTTGTCTAGATGGTATCAATTCTTCTTTGGATCTGTTGTTCCTCCAGTTTCTTTACCAAGCCAATAAGGACCATTCCAAGGGCACCAACTTCAGATGGTATCACCGTCACTTTCATATTCCAAAGCTTTTTCAGCTCTCTAGCAAGGTCTAATTATTTGTCTTTATTTTTACTCTATGGAACAGCAATATCCATTCGATGATGATTTTTTTTTTTTTTTTGTTAGGTAACACTAGGTCTAACCTTCTGGCCAGGATAAGGTGATCCATTCATATCTCAAAGAGAATTTTATGGATCTTATATTCTACAGCAGACTTTGGTTTGTGCGTATAGTATTTGTCAGTATTGTGAAATTTGAATCTTTTGCATAATTTGCATTAGATCCCCTTTCCTATCCTGTCATACTGTATCTTGTCCTCTTTTTGTACCAGTTTTCTGCTTT
This sequence comes from Sepioteuthis lessoniana, assembly GCA_963585895.1. NCBI lineage: Eukaryota > Metazoa > Mollusca > Cephalopoda > Myopsida > Loliginidae > Sepioteuthis > Sepioteuthis lessoniana. The sequence goes on from OY757929.1 coordinate 10,227,930, forward strand.
CACTTATTATGTGATTAACAGTTTTACCTCTGTCTCCACATAACCTACACTTGTTATTTTGTTACATATCATCAATTTTCCTAGTGATATAATTGGTCCTTGTTGTTGTTATTATTATTATTATTACTTTAAAGAAAGTGATTAGTATTTGAATAGTATTAATCTTGTTATTTTATTTACACTCTACTTAAAATGAATTACTGTTTTGTGCTGTACAAGAAACAGTTAATTATAAAATCTAAAAAGAAAACAATTATTTCATTCATATAACTTACAAAAGACTTAATTGAAATACATAAGAAAACACAGTTATTTGTACCCATTTGATTCGTAAAGTTGACAAAGCAAGTTAGCTAAGTTTACATACAGTTTAAAAGTATTCTTTACGATATGAATAGATTGTCTCCAAAATACGAGGATCATTAAATAAGTTTCCAGGGCACTTTTATTGATAGTACACACATGAAAATCTAGTCCCCTTTGAAGTAGTCTCCTACGGCTGCAATGCACTTATTGTACTGTTCCAACAACTTCTGCAAGGCCCCATGGAAGTCCTCTTGTGTGAGCATGTCAATGACCTTGATCACAGCCTCTTTCATCTCCTCAATTGTCTCATAATGACAGCCTCTGAGTTTAGGGAATAAGCAAGTCACGGGGAGCAAGGTCTGGACTCTAGGGAGGCTGAGGAACTGTCTTGATGCCCATCTTGCTCAAATAGTATATGACAAGAATGGAGTTGTGGACTGGTACATTGTCCTGGTGGAAATGCCACCAACCCGATTTGAAGAGTGCTGGCCTCTTCTGACGGAATCTCTTCCTGAACTACCTTAAAACCTTAACCCTAACCCTTTGTCCAATCAACTTTGGTGAATTGACTTCCATGCTCTTCCCACACCTCTCCTCATCCCTCACAGACTGCCTGCCTTCCTTGAATCTCTTATGCCACTTAAAAACTGATGCTTGATTCATGCAAGATGGTCTAAAAGCAGTCTGAAGCATTCCATACATTTCTGTGGCATTTTTTCCAAGTTTAAAACAGAATTTGATTTCTTATTGTTTTTATAAAGTGTCCTCATGTCCAGATTGCATTTTTGAAATTCACCAACTGTGAGAATCAGGCTTTAGTAGGGTGTATTCCAATTGCTATTGTAGCTGTTCATTGGAACCTGAAATCATAAAAACTAGTCAGTCATCTCATAAGATGTATAGCAATAACATACTAAATTTTCAAGAGTCTATGACAATTTTAAATGCCTGTACAAAAAAAAGTCTGGAAACTTATTGAATTCACCCCATATGTTAGCATAAACCACAGTTATTTTGCCATCATAATTTCTCATGCATACATAAAAACAAGTTTTATATATTCAGGTGAGTCAAAAATTTAAAAATATTTTGGTAATGTGAAGCATGATTCAGCAGCTCTTGATGCTTTTGCCAAGGTTGTAATAATGATGAATGATACTGGACTCTGTGATGCCAAACTCAAGTGTTACTCACTAAATTTCTCTTCATAGCTTAGAGCACAGCCTTGGAATCAATGGCTTTAAGTTTACTTGATCTTGTTTAATTGTTAAGGCTCTTGAAACCTGAACAAAATTTCTTGAACTATCTGGTTACTGTACTGATCAACTGCACTTTCACCTTTGGCACATCAAATGTTTTTGGTTGCTTCTTCAGCATTATGGTTCAACTTGATCTTGTAAAGCATAAATTCCTGAATTAGGCTATGTTGCTTGTTCACTTGTGTGGCTTTCAAATTACACACAGAGTGAATCAAGGCACAACATATCAGCGCACCAACTACCCCAATACTACCAATCAAAGCAGGTACCTACCATTTCTTGAACTACTTTGGTCAAATACATGCTACAAACTAGCACATACCAAAATATTGCTAAACTTTAGACTCATCCTAATAGAATAGATTTTTCAATATGTATGCACAGATTCGTTTAAATGCAAAAATTACATCTATTAAAAGAGTTACTTTTGTGAATATATAAGACCTTCATTTCACTATACAACCCCCTAAATTTGTCCCTTTTCAATTTAAGTACACTTTGATTTGGTTTTATTTTTAATTGTATTATTGATTTCTCAGACTTGTATAAACTATGCTGTTCTAGATGAAGCTATCTGTGAAGAGGATTTCAAATTAATGGGATATATTGATTGAAGAGAGACAATATCAGCTTCTAATTTGGAAGACAATTGTTTATTCATTTCCCAAACGAGACTGTGAAAATGTAGGTGGAAGCAAAAGGGATTGTCACAAGGAAAATTTTGTGTGGAAAATTTTAACAATCCATTTTATCTTCTTTTGAGAGGTGGGAGGATTTTGTTCTGATTTTGATTCATTCTGAGTTAGCAGTTTTTATTTCATGTTTATCTTTGTTCTCACAGAGTTTTCATTGGAAGACGTTCTTCCTTTCATTCTGAAGTGACGTAATATTAGAATTTATTCAATTATCTGCATTTTCTTAAGCTAGCACAGTTCTGATCAGATTACTTATGTACAGATCAGCACTTCTGCCTAAGATTAGAATGTATATATCTACCCATCCTCTCCACCATGTTCAGAATGTGACACAAGGTCAGTTTTTAAACAGATTAAAGCTGGTTTGAATTAAGTTTTCCTTCTCCTTGACTGGTTGCCTAAGCAAGACTAAAGAACCCAGTCTACCCTATTATTTATCTATAACTGAGGGGATTCATGCCTTTTTCAAGGGAATTAGCACAAAGTGAAATGCAAACAGATTGTTGCAAGTATTACGAGTTATCCTTTTTATTTGTTTTAATGAAGAGTGTGACTTTTTCTGTTTGTCTCTTTACTCCTCTTTTGCTTGGATGAAAGTGTAGTATATATGTTCTTTATTGCATTTCTGCCTCAGCCCAGTCGGCTGGGGCTGTAGAATACACTGACTGCATCTCTGCAAAGGTAATAACTCCCCACCAATGAGCATCCAGGATATGACACATAACTATCTAATGGTGAGGCTCCAGAGCTAGAGCTTTGGGGAATGCAGAGTACCTTTTGCTTCCTGGTCCACTCTGACCTGGAGTGGTAGCACTTGATAGGGTCCTATGTATTGTTTAAATAGAACTATTTGACATTTAAACTGTATGCAAACAAATGACTTATGTTAAATTGACTTGTTAAAAATACAAGTCTTTGACCATTTAATTCTGTGCAAACAAATGACTGATGTTTAATTGAATTGTTAGTGATACATAGAAATGCTGGGAACTGTTTAACTGTTTGAAAATGAATGAACAGTATTGAACAGAATAATTAGTGTTAAATAGCAATACTTGTAACCACTTAACTGTGTGCAAACAAATGATTAATATTAAATAAAATTGTGTGAGATTGCAACAGTTGAAACCATTTAACAACATAGAAACAATAGCAATACTTGTTTGCAAAAAAGTTAGTTGTAACTCATTTAAAAATTAAATTACTTAAAAATCATATTTAAGTGCATAAACAAATGAATGATGTTATGTTAAATTGTTACTGTTAGATAGCAATACTTGAAACCATTTACCTATGTGCAAAAGGATGAGCTCAGGCTCATTTAAATATGTTTTTAAACATGTTATCAACAAAGTTTGTTTACAAATCATACATGTTTAATATATATATATATATATAAACAGGATTTGGCATTAAACAACCTACAATGATTGATATACCATAAAACCCAATCTAACTCGGGGGTGTCCTCGTGGCGTGATGGTTAAAGTGATGGACTGCGGAATCGTAGTAAGCGAGTTCGTATTCTAGTCACGCTATTACATTCACTTTCGGGCAAATACCCTTGTGTAAGGTATAAACCTCCTTATCCTCCCAGCTATGGGTTAAATAGTACCACTACTGTTCTTCTAGGAGAATGGCATTGGCATTAAATAACCTAAAAAGGTTGATATGCCATTAAACAAAGAAACCAAACCAAACCAATCTAACTCAACCATTCCTGTCTATGATCATAGTGCAGTATCTCTACCCATGGAAATCTAATTCAATATAATACAAAAAAATTATGAAGTGTTTTAAAAATAGAATAACCACTTATATATTTATATACCTGTTTTATTTTTCCTTTCTTTTTAAATTTATTTTTGAGCAAGATGTAAATTTTATACTAAAATTATCCTAAGTTTTAATCAGAATTGTGACTTGAGAATTTTTTTTTGTTGATTTTTCTGTATTTTCTGGTAGGACGAAAGTGTAGTATTTGTTTTCTTTACCTAACATTAAAGTGTCTCTCCACAGCATATCTATGATCAGAATACCATATCTCTATCCATGGAAATCTAATTCAATGTAGTTAAAAAAAAATCTTTATTTGATTCAGTTACTGAGGCCATGGAAAATATGTGAAAATGGGTGATAGTCACTTGCTGTTTGAGTGGAGACTCACTATTCTTTCCCATTCAAGTGGGTCTTTCTTTGTTATAGAGATAGGGTGCTATCCATCTCATATCTTTGGAGTTCTTTCTGTCTCAGTTCTTGCTATAGCTTCACTTACTTATCTGTGTCCAGCTCTAAAATCCCCTCAAAACTTTGCTTTGGTCCTTACTTGGACTAGATGAACAGTCAGAGAAGCTCAATCCTGTCAATTGGCTGGTAATATCAAGCCTTCCACTTGTATGATTAAGTCCCAATTGTATTCTTCAAATTGCTCTTATGGGAAACAAACACCCAACTCTTTTTATTGTAAAGGTGCTAGAAGTTGGTGGCGTAAGGTCAATTGTATTGAGAGAAATGGTTAAAGAAAATGATTTCTTCCAATATGTTTATGAAAATTATTTCTACCAGTTTGTTCATGCTCATGACATTGATGAAAATTATTTTACCAATATTTTAATACACATGAAATCATATATACAAAAAAATAAGACTTGGTTTCGAATAACCCACAAGAGTTGATATGCCTTTAAGCAAAATAACCCTCCACCCAAAAATCTCCAACAAAAATATCCATAAATTTCTTTTATGGGTATTCTCAGAACAAGAGACCCCAACTTCAGTCTTTGTAGACAGTATGCTTGAGCCATTCTTGTAACTACTTAGATGACTGATGGAACTTTTGATAATTTCAGCAACCCTACATTAATTGTTGTTTTTACCCTAGGGGGTCAAATAGAGTTTATAGGTTGTTATCACAAATTTTATTGCATTTAACCTTCCAGTCAGACTTTTATCTTTGTCAACTCCTTGGCTGCTGGCATTTTTTATTATCAATCAATTCACACCTCATGACCACTTCATTTTAGCTGTCAGTATTTTTAATGCAATTGCTTAGAATATTAGAATAAAACTGGAAATCTTTGTTAATTTATCCAAATTTTTCTCCTAAAATGAATAGTTTTATCGATTATATTCTGTTAGGGGACATTTAATTGGTGTTTATTATGGGTGTTTGATATTTAATAATCTTTGAATACTATCATTGACAAATAGATAATTATCACCTATTAATGAACAGGACTTATAGGTACTTATGTCTTAATGCTGGGTATCCCTTTGGCCACCTGCATCCTTTGCAAAGGAGTAAGACCTCTTCAAAAGAGTATCCTGCATAGGACACTAAATTGTACCTGGTTGTGAGGCTTCAGTTCTGGAGATCTGGGGATTGGAGAATCACTCCTTTATGGCCATTATTCCCAGGTCCACTCTTATCTGAAGTGGTTGTACCTGTCAGAGTTTCATCTACAGGTTAAATAGATATGTTTGAAAATTATTTGATAGGAATGCTTGAAACAATATAATTATGTCTAACTCATTTGTATTAGATGTGAATAAGTTGGTGACCATAGTCAAGGGTGACCCAAAAGCGCCCTTTTCAATAGCCACTACGCCAAGGTGTAGGGGAGGGCGCTACTCTCTTCCCTGGATTGCTCTACTTTAAACATGACCCTTACCTTATAATGCTTAGTGTTAAGCAAGGAGGCACCAAGTACCATTTTTTGAATCTTTGGTATGACTCGACCTGGGATTGAACCCAGGTCTCCCGGGCCATTGGCGAACACTCTAACCATCAATGTTTTTTTACTACATAGGAATACTTGACACTATATAACTTTGAACAAATTATTTGTCTAAAAAATAGTTACTTAAAGCAATAATCATTTACAAATTAGATCATTAATTACTTGACTTGTTCAATATTGCTGCTGCAAGCAATATTGAACAAGTCCTGGTGGCAATGCCCCACAAGGCACCAACTATACGGCCACCTGCCTCCCATCACGAAAACTATCCAAGTTAGACGAACCAGACACGTAGGACACTCCTGGAGAAGCAGAGACGAGATCATAAGTGATGTACTCCTATGGACCCCCACATATGGCCGGGCAAAAGCAGGATAACCAGTTCAAACATACATTCAGCAGCTATGAGGATACGGGATGTGGCCCTGAAGACCTACCAGAAGCGATGAACAATAGGGAGAAGTGGCGAGAGAGGGTCAGGGATATCCGTGCCTGCGCCACGACATGATGACGATAAGGAATTACTTGAAATCATATGATTTCTTGAAAAAAGCAAAAAAAGGCCAACCTTGACATTAAATAAGCCAACAAGGGTTAACATGCTGTAAAAACTGACTGACCAACTAACCCAACCGTAATGCTGAAGTTAGATTTCTTCTTTGAGATCTGTTAGCGTATATCTAACTCCAGGAATAGAACAAATGACCTTATCACTGTCCAGTTAATTGTTATGACTGATAGCTTGAAATTTGTATCAGTATTAGTAAGTTGTACATTAATCTTATAAACCTCAACTCGTTAATACTTCTGGAAATAAGAAAATGAGCTACCTTGTTGGTGATAAGAAATCTAGCTGTCTGTTTTAAATTGCTATGACAAAATAAACTCAATTGTTGAACAAATCTAAAATTATCTTGATGAGGTTTAATGCTGGGATTTTATCACATCTTCCTCTTAGCAAATATTCATTTTGATTTCACTCTTGAAATTTAACTCTTGATGTGATATCTTTGGGTTTTACACAATATACCGATAATTTGAGACTAAATTTGATGATAATAATTTTATTCTAGATTATAAATATAAAATGGTGTCCTGGGTATAACACTAAACAATTATCTTATGCTTGTAATTTTCACATAAAACAGATTTATTCATAATTACATCAGTATAAGAACCAGGAAGATAATCCTATTTACCAACCCCTTCACTCAGGCAGGATATGACACAAGGTCAATTTTTAAGCGGAGTTTAACAGGTTTGAATTCTGAGTTTTCTTTCTCCTACACGAGTTGCCTCACCAAGGCTGAAGAACCCAGTATGTCCTACCAGAACCAAGAAGATAATAAGCTGGTAAAGCTAAATCATAAGGATTAGATTAAAATTTCTACCCATTATGGCCTAATGAGTAGAGTGTTCGCCAATGGCCCAGCAGATCAAAGTTCAATCCCAGGTCAAGTCATACCAAAGACTTAAAAATGGTACTTGATGCCGCCTTGCTTAACACTCAGCATTATAAGGTAAGGATCAAGGGTAAAATGGAGTAATCCTGAGAATGGAGTAGCGCCCTCCCCTATACCTCAATGTTGTAGCTATTGAAAAGGGAGCCTTTGGGTTACCCTTGACTAACGTCGCCAACTTTACAACAACTTATTTAGTATTTTTAAAAGACCAAGACAGGATGGATGCAAAAAAGTTCTCAACCTAAACAAGAAGAGAAGGACCTAGAACCATGAAATGTGTACTATTTCCCATATTCATCTAGCAGTTTGAAACAGCTGGCACATTTTAAAGTTTCTTTAAACCTTCAAAAATATTTTTAAAAATAGCATTCTTTTCTTGGTTGAACCAAGAACTTTTCAGCACTCCCTTTGTTGGTTCATTGGTTTTATAGCATATCAATTCTTGCTGGTTAATTTTATGCTGAAGTCAAGTCAGTTTATTACACAGTCATAAGCATATGACGATGGGGGTATGAGTTGACAGAGTTAAATCTCTCTTCCACTTCAATGGTAGCAGCATGATATAATTAATCTTGCATTTGTAACCAGTCTTACTGAGGTCCCAATTTAAAAGTGTCACCCACCTTAGGTAAAAGTTGAGGGTGTCCTCGTGGTGTAATGGTTAAAGCGATGAACTGCGGAATCGTAGTACGCGAGTTCGTACTCCAGTCGCGCTATAACGTTCACTTTCGGACAAATACCCTTGGGAAAGGTATGAACCCCCTTATTCTCCCTCCAGCTATGGGTAAATAGTAGGACGGACTAGGTTCTTCAGCCTTGGTGAGGCAGCTAGTCTAGGAGAAGGAAAACTCTGAATTGAAACCTGTTAAACTCCGCTTAAAAACTGACCTTGTGTCATATCCTGCCCGAGCGAAGGGGTTGGTAAATAGTACCTTAGGTAAGAGTTAGAGTGGGGTGTCCTGTGGACTCCAGCATATGTATCACAGATTTTGTGATTCAGACTTCATTTGTCTTTTGGCGACTGGGATGTAAACACAGAACAAACAACCAAAGATCCAAAATAAGTCTGTGTCTTAAATAAGAAAGAAATCATATGGTGTCCATTGTCCCTGTTTCCACAGCCTCAGACTGAACTGAAAGAGAATAAAACATTGAAAGGTCCTTACTCTAAAAGTCAAATTGTGTATTTGTGCATTTTCTTCTCCAGCTGACAAATAACCTTACCAATATAGCAGTTGCCAGTGACCACACTATAGATAAACATTTGAAGCTAGTGACCACACCACAAACATTCATATGCTTATACGATTTTCAGTGGTCACTCATTTAAGTACTGAACATGCTAATGGCTACTTAATTTTGGTTCTTGCAGGAATTGGTGTTTTCAGTGTGACTTGACTTGTTGATAGGTGTTTTCTTGTTATTTATTAAGCTCAGCTTAGTTTTGGGATGATCCAATAAGCATGGATTATCTAATGATCCAATAACTATAGATTACCTAATGATGATTGAAATTGTAACTCAGTTGTCATCATGATTTGCTTACTGCAAAGTGTCCCTTAACTCTCTCTCACCATCTGTCTTAGCAGGTCCACTAGACGGTATCTAGTGTCTGCACAGAGCTGATGAATGTAAGTTTTTGCTAGTTAGCTTATATGGGTATGTCCCTGTATAGGGGCAGTACATAGCATGTTTTGCTTGTCTTATTTGGATGGTTTACAAGATGGTAGGTAAGTGGCCATACACATGCAGATTTGTAGAGCGCTGCTTCCTGCATCCTTGTGTAGTTCCTATCTAGTTTTTTCTCTTGGCATTTTAAATTTAATTGGTGCAACTATGCAGTAGTACTGAAATGGCTACAATTTGAAAGAATTCCTGTCAATGATGAAACTCAGTAGTTATGATCTGCTATACCTGCTTGTAAGCTATTACACCCCAATGATTGGCTTGGTTTTATGGCACATCAACCATTGTAGGTTATTTAATGCCAAATCCATTTTTATTCATATAAACAGTTCTATTTCAAACAATTTTGTCTAGCATAAGTACATTTTTTTTTATTTACACATAGTTAAATGTTAAAATAGTTCTATTTCAAACTATTTGGTTTAGCATAAACACACTTTAGATCTATTTGATCCATAGATTGGACCCTAACAGGTGCTACCACTCTGGGCCAGATGGCAATGAAGGTATACTCCGCATTCCCCAAAGCTCCAGCATTACTGGAGCCTCACCATCATATAGATTAGGGTCATATCTAGGACACTCATTGGAGAAGTCTTATCCCTTTACAGAGAAGCGGTTGGTGTATTCTACAGTCCCAGCCGACTTGGTCAACACCCCAATGAGTTGCCTACATATTCTTGCAATTTGTTTCTAACCTGATTTTGTTTTGTATAAGATGGTGGAACCGTTTTAGCTTTAATTTAACGAACCAACATGAATTTAACCTCACTGAGCGGGGAAAAATTTTCCTAAATCAAAAAACTTGTTTGCAGGTTTATAAGTTTTGAAATAAAGAATTAATTCAAATAAAATATTACTCTGTCAACATGGCTTAGGATATGTTGACTTACAGAAGAGTAATACCCCTTGAAAAAGGGATGTCCTGGGTATGACGCTAAACTGCATCTGATGGTGAGCCTCTAGTTCTAGAAATCTGGGTTGTGTGGAGTATTCTTTCATTGTCATTACTCCTAGGTCCACTCTGTCACTGGAGTGGTAGTACCTGTTAGGGTCTCATCTGTAGGTCAAATATATCTGTTTAAAAATTATTCATATTTGATAAGACTATGTGCTAAAAACCTCTTTAGAAATAACTACACAAAAAGTGGAAATATGAATGTACAATGAATGTGATTCTCTAACCTTTACATATAAAATAACTCTAGACTATATGACATACCATTAAAAACAGTCATATTATATATATATATATATATATATAATCAAATAAGATATTTTAACTGTTGTGTGTGTGTGTGTGTGTATATATATATGTATATATATATATATAACCAAAACTGCAATTACCTCAAGTCAATCAACTCATTCATTAGTTTCACAGCTTTAAAAAAAACTTGAAAAATTTACCACAAATCAAATGGCAGAATCAAAAATGTAATTTATTCACTGGACTCTGCACACACTACCAAAAACAATACATTGCTAAGTAAGATTTATACTAAATAACTATGGACACAGAATCAAATTTATGGATTACAATAAACTAATTCTTGTAGAACAACATTTCCACTGAAATAGTCATGAATCTAACCATTATATATGTGTGTGTATATATATATATATATAAATTGTTGTTGGTCCAATGAGAGAAGTAAATATTTCAAACGAATAGGTCTGCAAATGACTTCAAATTTGGTATTCTGGTTTATTATTATTATCATTATTTTATACACTCATCAACTTCATGTATTTCAGACTTTTTATCCTCTTTAGGCATTTTACTGTTTAGTTTCTTTTATAGCAAAGATTGTATTGATAGGTTGTTTTGATTTTGTTAAATTTCAGGTTTTGTGTATGTGAATGTCCCGTTGGAGTTGATTGTTCATGAAGAGTTTTGGCCATTTTGATAATGTTCTTCTTTGTTCTTTTCCATCTTTTTACCTCTAGTCTATGTAAATATTTTTTGTGGATTTATAAGTATGTATTGTATGTGTGTGCATGCACACACACATATACATGTATGTACACTCATGTCTACATACACTCATACATTTTCAAGGATATTGGGAGATTTTTGGTTGTTTTGTTGATAACTTTCTTTGTTCTTTCTCTTCCTTTTACCTCTAGTCTAAGTAAATTATTTTGTATATATATATATATATATATATGTATATAATGTAAAAAAGAAAGAAAAGAAAAACTTTTTTATTTTTCCTCTTGGCGGTGATTCGAGATATTTTTATCTCTTGTTCCTGGCCAGGGTTTTTTTTGTTTTTTTCTGGTACCGTGAATACTGGTAGATATTAGATTAGTAAATATATATATAATGTATATTCTCGATGTGTACTTGCATATATATATATATATATATATATATATATTTGCACTTATGTATATGTAGGCACACATTTTCAAGGGCATAGTGAGGTTTAATGTGTTTGGGAATGTATTTGACCCCATACATAGATGTGCTTTTAAGCTTGTTCGTATGTGTGTATATTGGTGTGTGTGTGAGTAGGTTTTGTGTATGCATGTACCCTCATGTAGTTAGGCTTGCTTAATGTTGATTTCAACCTATCCATAAATTTTTTCTTTCATTTGGAGTAATGAGGAGTCATCAGTTTGGTATATTGGCACTATTTTAAAGTTTCCCTTGCTGCATTCAAAAAGGTGCTTTGATATATAAAGTTTTCTATTTTCTAAGAATTTAATGTTGCTTTTATGTAAAGAGACTCTATTATTCAGTACTTATCTGCAATCTATGTATGTCTCATTGCAGTTCGTGTATTTAATTATGCAGACTACATTTTTTAAATTGTTGGTGAAATTTCTGTTTATTATGTATGTTGTTTTCACACACACACACACACACACAGAATACACATGGAGAATACATACTTACATAAAAAAAAGAAACATTTACATAGACTAGAGGTAAAATAAAGGAAATGAACCAAGAAGGTCAATAACAAAGCAACCAAAAATCTTCACAAACAATAAACTCAAATGGGACATTCACAGATGCAAAATCTAGAATTCAACAAAATCAGAACAACCTATCAAAGCAAAAAACTGTCAAACACCTGAAGGGGATGAAAAGGTTTGAAACACATGTAGCGTACAAGTATAGGAAATAATAATAAAAAACCTAAATACCAAATTTAAAATCATTTGTGGACCTATTCATTACATATATATATATATATATATATATATGGCTGACCAACACTGGCACATTTATGTGTAGGGGTCCATAGGGAAATGTCACTTATGAGTTTGTCTTGCTTCTCCAGCAGTGTCCCACATATCTTGGTTATCGTACTTGGATGGTTTCAGTGATGGTAGTTAAGTGGCCATACAGCTGTTGTTTTGAGGGGTGTTGCTTCCAGGATGAGTTCAGTATAACTCATAGCAATCTTGTGCATTTCCTGTTTAGTATTTTCTCCATGCATTTTGTCAGCATCCATGTGGTGCATCCATTGAGTAGTACTGACACAAGTGATGCTTGGAAGAAATACTGTTTTGTTTTATCCAATAGATCAAACTTCCATATGATCGATAGCTTATTGATAGCAGTCCAAATCTTCACTAGGTGAATACTGACATTATTTTCAGTTGATGAGATGCTGCTGCTGAGGTTTGTGAACTTGTCTACTAATTTCAGAGGACTGCCATTTAGAATAGAGATGGCTTCTTCTCAATTAAAATATTTATTCCATTTTGTTTGTGTTCACATAGAGGCCAATGCCTCGAGCTGCCTCCTTCACATTATGCAGCAGGGTTTTGGCTTGGGCAGTTGTATTTGCTTGGAACATAAGATTGTCTGTGTAGTCAGTGTCCATTTTAGTTTCTGTTGAATATTGTCTGCTTCTTGACTTTTTTAGTGTAAAGCCATTTTCTTTTATTATATTATTGACGTTTGAAGTACAGAGTTTAGGCAGATTATAAATATATAGGGTGCTAATGTATCTCCTTGAAGAACTCCCCCAACTATGTACAAGAAGTCCATGTTTCCATCCTGTGAGCAAACCTTGACTTTTGTGCTTCTATAAACCATCATTATGGCTGTAACAGTTCCTTTATGGAGACCACTAGCTAGAAGTAATTCTTCCATCTTTCCTCTGTGTATGGAATCAAATTCCTTGGAGAAATCTACAAACAATAGTGTTGCCCCCAGATTTTTTGTTTGAACTCTTTTGATGATTTGATGGATTGTTAGAATCTGTGATATTGTACATCACCTTCTCCAAAAACCATTCTGATTTTTCCTGAAAACTTTCTCAATTTCAGGTTTGATGTGATTGTGAAGTGGAGCATTGTAAACCTTAGCTGCTATAGAAGTAAGAATTACGCTTCTGTAGTTCTTGGTGAATCCAAGATAACCATTTTTAGGGAAGGGGAGGATGCAGCCTTTTGTCTATTCCTCTATTGTATTCTGTTTATATACAGCATTGCAAAATTGAAGAAGTAAGTTATCACTTCATTTACTCTTGGCCATGTTATTCGAGATGGTCTATCTTCTACTGAATATTTGTCATTCCGTGTATGTGTTTCAGATATCTTCTGAATAGTATTGAATTACAAAGTTACTGTATATTTATTGCTAATATTTCTATTGGTAAATGTGGACCAGCTGTATCTTATGCTTTTGACTGTTTCTATCTTGTTTCTGCATAGATTCAGACATATCTTTGTGTAGGTAAAATCGTAACTTACATGACTAGCGTGTGGCCGTGTTTTCGTAGAGTTCAGTCGCTGAACAAAAAAAGCTAAAATGGCAACACACAGTCACTTTTATATTTGATTATCTCATGTGAGTAACACAGACTTTCACTGTTCCCATGCAAATGAGACTATGCCAGGTGTATAAAAGGAGCCGTGGAGGGAACAGGCGGGTTAGTTCGAAGAAGGTGTGTTGGGTAGGCAGACACAGGCAACAGGATTGTCTGAGTCAACTCAAAAGACCGTAACATTATCGAAATCAACTTTCAAACTAGACTTTGCCGTAACAATTCTTTCATCAGAAGATTCTCCTTCAAAAGAGGAGTATGCTTCACAATTCAGAGCGCTATTTATCCACTTTTTGTTTATGAGTATATAACCTATCTGTGCTTTAGCATTATTTGGGTTGGTGTAGGTCCATAATTTTTCCTCCATATTTTGGAATTTACTATTAAGGCATATTAGTTTGTTATCTCGTGAGAAGTCTGTTAGATATTCCCCATTTCTGTTTAAAGAATTGAGTAATCAGAATTTGTTAGTTTTGTTTTTGCCTATTTCATCATTCAAGTCTCATGATTAGTACGTTGTCTTTGAGAATGGTATGAGCAAGGGTAGATAGCTCTTTGTAGAAGTTGACCATGTCTGTTTTATCACTGGTATTGGTAGGACAGTCGCAGGAGATGATTGTTGTGTAGGAGTTGCTATTAAATGAATCACACATCATTCTTAGTTATATATGTTGTTTAGTGATTTTAGGGCATAAAGACTAAGAAGTATCTAAGTAAGATGAAATTGACAGTTTTTCCCTGCAGATACAGAGACAAACATCCATTTATTTACAGTATCATGGTATTGTATTTCTAGTTTGCTATGGTAGTATCTATATTCTTATATGCATATTATGTCTATGTTATGCTTTGCGGCAGATGCTGTTAGCTCTGGTAGCTGACCTCTTCTATTTAAAGTCCTAACATTAAATGTCACTATGTGAACTGTGTTTTTGCATCAGAGTAATTTTGGATTGGATTTGAATTTGACTATTGTAGCTGGTTTTTCCTATGGCTATTTCCCATGACTTCTAGTGATATGTGTCTAAAGAACAATTTTTTTCCCTTAAATTTTTTGAGCTTTATCTTAGTCAAGCTATTCACTTTTTATTAACTTGATTGTTTTAATTTGTAGTTGAAACTTATAGTTTATTCATTCAGTTTTTTATTGTTCATGTAAAAGTCACTGCTCTACATGCAGAATAAACCACAATAATAACAACACTTACTGGCTCAGCATCCCCAGCTAGCATCTACTGGCAGAAAAAAATAAAATGGGTGGTAACTCAATACTGAGCCTGTGACATGACTGAAGCGAGCCGATATATATATATATATATATATATACACACACTAACATATCCATTCGCTGGGCCAGCAACCAATCACTGTCCAGAGAATGGACTTAACCACATGCTCCAATGTCCATAAAATCTCTCCTTCCTTGGTTCTGGAACTCATAACTCAACAGGTTACGTAACTGAGTGCTGACTCATAGCTATCAAGCTTTATGTTTTGACACAGGCAAATACTTACACGAGAGAATTCTAACAGTTCAGACCAAGAGTAATTAGGTGCTACTAGTTTATGTTCTATGGTCTGAGTTTCATGTAGGTTATATCATTTAGATCTTCCATATCTGCTATTGATTTGTGGTTTTGAAAGGAACAGGTATCAAACTAAATTAACAGTATTTACTTTTATGAATTTAGACAGTCAAAACTTATAAAGGAGAAAAATACAAGGAAAACAAAAATAAACAGACCTTTAAATCCAATCGTTATTGGAAAGACATTTTAGAAAACATACGTACAGTAATTTTTTGGGGGGTATTTTCAGTACAGCATTACATATTTTCTCTTTGTTTCCTTTTTTCCCCCCCTTTCTGCTTTGTCTTTTTACTTCTAACTTGAATGGTAGAAGCCCTTAACTGCTTTATTCTGTGAGTTTTTAGTTAACCAGCAAGAACAACAACAGCTCTGTGTGGCCACAAGATGCAGTTTAGAAGATCGATGGATGATTGGGACAGATGGAGAGAGAAAGAGAGAGTCATGGAAATCCATACTTGCAGTGTGACTTGATGATGATGATGATATATATATATATATATATATACACAACTTATGATAAGTTCACCATCAGAGAAAAAAAATTGAAAAAAATGCTCTGGACATATGGCAATCATAGAAAACACAATGGTAAATGGATAAAGTGTTTCTAAACACTTACTCCAAATGACTTCAGCATCAAACTGAAAAGCTCTCAAGATGCCACTTAAAAATAGGATGGACAGATTTGGGGTGACACATAAACGCCTGAATAAATAACCCAACCAGTCATGGCAAATTTAAACACATGCTCAACATATATCTTCCAGGTATTCATGATAGCATCGATCATATAGAGATTGGGTGAAGACAGTTGCATACCAGAAAATAAGTTTCATTCAATAAATGGTTGACTTATTTTCTTTAATTTGATTCGGCATTAAATGAACGATGAGGTTGATATGCCGTAAAACAAAACAAAACAAAAACAAATTCAACAAATGGATATACTACATCGCCATTCATTTTTTGTGGCCTATCTTTTAGCATATCAACTCTTTTGAAAATTATTTCAAACATCTTCTAAAATACTTTTCTCCCAATGATGACCTATGGTTGAAACTATTGAAAACAATCAAAACATAAATAACACAAAATAAACATTTCTATTTATCTCATTACTTTCGTTTATCTTTTACATATATATATATATATATATATATATATATATATGTTTGTCTCATCACTTGCGTTCATCTTTTACATATATATATATATATATATGTCTCATCACTTTCATTCATCTTTTACATATCATCATCATCATCTTGTCATGTCACCAATATATATATATATATATTTGAAAAATCAATAATCTGAGAAGTGAATTCAGAAAATCTTTAATTAACCTCCTGTTTTATCATTAAGAAAGCTTTTGGCTTTTATCTCTATTTTTGCAGAATTGCTTTATTTAGAAACTAATTGATGTAAACCCATGTTTCATGAAAGCTTATCTATTTATATATCGTTCTAATTGCAAACTTCAAAATTTGATTTATTGTGTATAAATGCCTGCATCTGATAATTTTTTTCCTTGGTAGACCATTGATAGTGTCTGCTGAATGACAATAATGAAAGATTTAGAAGTTTCAAACCTTGGCTTTTATCTATTGAGTTCCTGTCAGCAATATGATAGTAAATTTACTGTTAACAATTATTTTTATTATGATCTACTGTGTTTATTTTTATCAGATTCTTACTTTTCAGTGATGGATTATAACTTGTTTTAATTGTCTTTAATTGGAATCATTTTGAGATGAGGCTTCTTAATCTGAGAATTAATTTTTTATTTATTGCGGACTTTTTGTCCTCATCTTGGTAGTTTTTTGTGTTGTTTCTTCTTTCACTATGTTTCGGCCAAATTTCACCTCTGGCCTTCTTCTGGAGATTTTTACCGCGACCTTGGATAGGAATGATAAGTCTTGTAACCGTATCCCCAGTAATTACTGCCTTCCATACTTGTCGTCTATCGCACCACGTTTTTGACCAAGTAAACCTCTGACCGGCTTGGGTAGGATTTGAAACCACTATCTTCTGACAATGCTCACCTGGAACCATAGAGACTCAACACCTCTATCCGCTGCGCCACGGACCATGAAGGGCGATCAAGGATGGATTTTTTGGTCTTATAAATCCTTATCTGGTCTTCCATAGTCGGGTCCATACCGAATTTTTGTAATTGTCTTTAATTGGAATCATTTTGAGATGAGGCTTCTTAATTTGAGAATTAGTTTTTTATTTATTGTGGACTTTTTGTCCTCATCTTGGTAGTTTTTTGTGTTGTTTCTTCTACAGTTCCAGGTGAGCATGAACTTGTTTTAGTTACCATTTTTCACATCTATTTACCTATCGTTGGTGACCGTTGTTGAGGATGACCCAAAGTTTCCCTTTTTGATAGCTACTACACCAAGGTGTAGCGGAGGGCACCACTCCTTACCCTGGATTGCTCCACTTTACCCTTGATCCATACCTTATAATATTGAGTGTTAAGCTAGGAGGCATCAAGTACCATTTTTTGAGTCTTTGGTATGACTCGACCTGGGATTGAACCCAGGTCTCCTAGGCCATAGGCATAATGGTTAGAGTGTTCGCCAATGGCCCAGAAGACCTGTGTTCAATCCCAGGTCGAGTCATACCAAAGACTCAAAAAATGGTACTTGATGCCTCCTTGCTTAACACTAAGCATTATAAGGTAAGGGTCATGTTTAAAGTAGAGCAATCCAGGGAAAAGAGTAGCGCCCTCCCCTACTCCTTGGTGTAGTAGCTATCGAAAAGGGAGCCTTAAGGTTACCCTCGACTTAGGTTGCCAACTTTACTTACTTATTTACCTGTCTCTATATTACTAATGTTCTCATATTTGTATGGAACCATTACCCTGCATAAATGGCTCAACATATTAAAATATTAGAGCAATACGCTTTAAATAAGCTCGCTTAGAGCATATAGGAATTTACTGTTTAATTTGCAAGTAAATGATAATTTTGTAGAATTTGTATTTTTACTGAACACAATTTTTAATCATTCAAATTCTTGATATAATAGAGATGGCTATGAAATACTAATTGAAATCCTACACTCTTTCCTCAATCAAAGCATCAATATCATCATGGACAATTCTTATAATAGAAACTTAACAGGCTGTCTAGTCATATATATATATATATATATATATATATATATATATATATATATATATATATATATATTATAAGAGTGTTGGTTGTCACTAAATCCCTTTGTGGATATGTGTTGAACCAATTGCAATATAATATGGAGAGTGCTCAATATCTAGAATAGAGCAATTATATAATAATAATAAATAAATATATATTAGATATATATATAATTCATTTAATATCGCCTGCGACCCTGGGTTTCATGGATTTTTTTTGCAAAACAACAATCATCAGGCAGTTAAGAAGATGGAATAAATCGAAAATTGAAAAATACGAAAAAATAGACAAAAAAACTGCTGGGATTTTGAAATGGTTTTTTGTCCGTATTTTTTCGTATTTTTCAATTTTCAATTCATTCCATCTTCTTAACTGCCTGATGATTGTTGTTTTGCAAAAAAACTCCATGAAACCTGGGGTCACAGTCTATATTCCATGAATTAATATATATATATATATATATATATATATATATATATATATAGATATATTAGATATATATATATTTAATTCATATATATATATATATATATATGCCATATATATATATATATATATATATATATATATATATATATATAGCAGGTTGTCTGGTTTATATCTAAAATATATCTAAAATTGAATATGTTCCAGAAATTAATTTTTATGTTTATTTCCTAATATATAATGGTTACAAGACTAATGTCTCCATCTTCTGTTTTATAAAATGAAATTTTAGTATTTGTTTTGTGATATTGTTTGGTAATGTACGGTTCCTGTTGGTGTGCTCGGCATCACGGCTGTTGTCATAGGAAATATAATCAGCACTCTGAGTTCAAATCCTAGACAAGGCTGTGTGTATTTCACTTCATGCTAATGCCTTTTGAAAAGGCATGAATCCATCAGTTCTCCCTCTAACTGTGGTTAAATAGTTGGGCAAATTTGGTTCTTTAGCTTGGGTTAGGTGACAAGTCTCGGAGAAGGAAAACTCTGAATTAAAACCAGCTTAACTCTGCTTAAAACTTGACTTTGTGTCATATCCTGCCTGTTGTAGAGGGGTTAGGTAAATACATATTATATTCATTTATGTATAATCATAGACAAGGCTGCAGACATTTCATTTTGTGCTAATACCCTTGAGAAAGGCATGCATCCATCTCTTCTTCTAGCTTTTGATAAGTAGTATGGTAGACTGAACTCTTTACCCTTGGTACTATTTACCAACCCCTCCGCTCGGGCAGGATATGACACAAGGTCAGTTTTTAAGCGGAGTTTAACAGGTTTGAATTCAGAGTTTTCCTTCTCCTAGACTAGTTGCCTCACCAAGGCTGAAGAACCTAGTCTGTCCTACTATTTATCCATAGCTGGAGGGAGAATAAGGGGGTTCATACCTTTCCCAAGGGTATTTGCCCGAAAGTGAACGTAATAGCGCGATTGGAGTACGAACTCGCGTACTACGATCCCGCAGTTCATCGCTTTAACCATTACACTACGAGGACACCCCCCCTTGGTAAAGCAACTGGACTAACAAAAGGAAAATTCTCAATTCAAATTAGCTGTACTCTGCTTGAAAATTGACCTTGTGCCACATCCTGTATGTTATAGAGGGGTTGGATAAATACATACACCAATCCAACACGTAGTTATTGTTAATGAAATTTTAATAGTTTCCACTTTATTTTCCTCAAAACGTCCACAATCTACAGTCACTGCTTACACATTAAACAAATTTGTTTTAATGCTAAGGATATCCCTAAAAGCAACTATTCTCCTTGAATAATCAAAGAGTCCTTAAAGAAAGTTCTTTAGTCTTGGTATGGCAACTGGTCTAAGAGAAGTTTGGTTATTTGAGTTTCATGGCATATCAACTACTATGGGTTATTCAATGCCAAATCTGGTTTACATATATGAATTATATATGATTTGTAACCATTTTTTATATGAACTCACTCTAAGAGAGGGAAAACTCTGAATTTAGATCAACTGTACTCCACATAAAAACTGACTGCTCATGGCAGAGGGGTTGGGTAATTACATACTCTTATTGTAGATCATTATAATAATTTTAATTAAACCTGTTAAAGAACCAAGTTTATTTTAAATGACTGGTTGTGCATGTGTGTATGTGTGTGTGTGTGATGAAGAAGTAAAAAGAAAATTGCTCATCTGAAAATTTTCAGTTAATTTAAGCTTCTGTATCACTGATTTTTTTCTTTTCTTATTGGAACTCATCAAATTAGAACCCCCACTCCTCATGAATATAATTTAAACTCCTCCTTCTATTCATTATTTTTTTCTTTTGCTCCCCCCCTTTTTTTAGTTTGAATCTAAACTCACCTCCTTATCCCTTCCACCTGATCTATCATATCTTTTTGAAAAAAATTTTTTAGTGTTTGTGTATCCGTTTCCATTTCACTCTTTCTTTCCACTCTTCTTATCTTGATTTTTTTTGATCTAGGTCTTCTTCAGTTCTTCTTCATTAAGCTCAATGCTTCGTTCGTATTGAAAAGACTTTTTTTTTTCTTTCCTTAATCCATTTTTTGAAGGTCTAAACCATTTCTTCTGATTCATCTGCCTTCTTTATTTTGCTATTCTTTCAATAAAGTTGTGAATGAGCTGAATTGCCTTAACTATTTTATAACTCAACATTTAAAATGCTTACAGCCGCTTAGTATTCTTTAGAAGAAAACTAAAGCCATTAAAAAAAAAAATCAGTGGTGTAAAATATGCAAAAGTACTAATAACACTTTAAAAAAGAGTAAATGTTTAAACTTGCTAAGTTCTATTTCATTCTATATGCTTTGAATGAATGATATCTTTATAGCCAAGTAATGAAAAACTTTGTCTTATCCCGAATTGTTAGCCACAAAAAGTTATTTTTATCATATATTGTTAGAAATATTTCTTCAACATCCAATGAAATAAAAAGAAAACATTCAAACACTTATTTATACTTTCAAAACTACTGTAATGCAATTAAAATTAAGGCAGTAGCATAAATAAGCAATGTAGTCTAGACCTTAATGTAGCCTACAAAGGCTTTTAGTTAAGATAATGTATATTAAGTCAATACCGTATATATTTTTTAAGACAAATTTTTCACCTTAAAAACAAACAGTTGTTCATTAAATCGGATGTCTTTCTGAAATTTGGAAACTTACCTTGTTTCTCAGAGCAGAGGTGTTGTTTTTCTTGCTGGTTAACCTTACCATAACTTTGAGCCAATGTGTCCTGGCATTGCCTATACCTAAAAAATGACTATTAGGTAAGATTAGGTTTTTATAGAATTGGTTACTATTTATAATATTTGTCCATATTAAGGTGTTATAGTAGTAGTACCTGTTAGGGTCCCATCTATGGGTTAAATATATCTATTTAAAAATTATTAGTATTTGATAGGAATACTTTATGCTATATAACTGTAAACTTTCTATTATGAATAGCTACTTGAAGCTATTATTGTTTACTAAAGATTATTATTAATTACTTGAAACTATATAACTGTGTGCAAGCAAATGACTATTATTAAGTAGAAATAATTGCTTGAAACTATATAATTATTGTTATTAGATAGGAATGTTTAAAACCATACAACTGTCGGTAAATTATTTATATTTGATAGGAATTCTTGATATATAATCATGAGCCAAAAACTCTTAAGAAACTACTCAAAAAATGTAAATATAAATTTATAGTGAACATAATTCCCTAACCTTAAGCATAAAATAACTTGAGACAGGTTGACATGCCATTAAAATCAAGGAGTCTTTAGAATCTTGTTAATTAAGTCAATATTTAATTCAGAAGAATGCTGTAAAATTTTAGTGGAGAAAACTTCTTTAAAAGATTAAATACTTGCTGATCTTTTCCTATTTATCATTGTATCGGCTTTTTTTTTTCTTTCTTTTTTTTTTTCTCCACTTGGCAATAACAGAATTGTTCTCTTGTGTCTATGGCATTTTAGCAAATAGCTTTACAAATTAGGTATTGATATTTTTAATGTGAAAAAGTCTTTGGGCTAAACCTTTTTTATTTTATTTTTTTAGAATTTTTAATTTATTATTTATTTGTTTATTATTATTTTTTAGAGTCATTATTTTTATATTGGAATTCTGCTAATACTTGTCCCCTTTGCAGGAATGTCAGATAATGATACGAAAGAATGTAAAATCATTTTGGAATGTATAAAAAAAACAACAGTTTTCTATAGACAGCATTTTTTAAACTTCATCATCAAGGCATGCCGACAGCATGGGTTTTTTTGACTCTCTCACACTATCCATCCCTATCAGCCATTGTTCTTGGTAAATTGTCTAGATCGGTGCTACTAAGTAATGGTACGTGTACCATTGCTGGCATGCATGTTATTGACCTGCTGGTATGTGGCAAGTTTCCAGTTTTACATTATCCTAATATAGGTAATATGGGATGTCAAAATGAAAATGCATAAAATCTTTCTATATTGTTTAATATCATTTTTTGTCACATACTGATAGAAATATTTGGAACTTGATAAAAAATAAAAGCTATCCACAAACTTGCTTGTAATTTGCTAAGTACTAGTCTGTGTTACATTGGGAAAATATCCTGCTATATGCCACATTTGATAGTTTGAGAAGCAGTTGTTTAGACAACACCCAGTGTCCACCCAGAGCTAATGAAAATTTTTGTTTGTTGGTTAATGCTGATGTAACCTCGTGTATAGGAGAATGTCACTTATAAGTTTGTCCTCATTTCTTATATGCCCAGCAGGTTTTGCTTGCTTTTATTAGATGGATTGCAAGATGGGTAGTAAGTGGCCATACAGCTGTTGTTTTGTATGGTGCTGCTTCCAGGATATATTGGAAACAACATGCAGTATCCTTGTGTTGTTCCCATCTAGTTTTTTCTCTGTTTCATAAGTCCAAGTGGTGCAACTATACAATAATACTGACACAGCTGTTTTATCTTTGGATCCAGTTAACTAATTTCATTCTTTATTATCTACTTTCCCTGGATTGCTCCACTTTATCCTTGATAATGCTGAGTATTAAGCAAGTTGGCATCAAGTACCATTTTTTAAGTTTTTAGTATGACTCGACCTGGGATAGAACTCTGGTCTTCCAGACCACTGGTGAACACTCTACTTATTTGGCCACTGGCCCAGTAAAAATGTAAATGACTTTAAGTCTTTTGCATGTCTCCTTTAGAAGCTAAATGATAGTCATTCATAGAATAAAGATGTCTCCTCTATGTGCTAACATCAAAGATAGCATTTTGTTAAGAAATTATAATTAGAGAAGATAATGGAATAAGAAATGAAGTTTTGGTTTGGTTTCTTTGTTTAATGGCATATCAGCCTTCATGGGATAATTAATACCAAAGCCATCCTTGTTGAAGGACAATATTAATACTATTTAACACATAGCTGGAGGAATAAAGGAGTTCATGCCTTCCTCAAAGGTATTAGTCTGAAAGTAAACATAATAGAGTGTGACCTATAGTTAAACTCACTAACTAGAATGTGGCCAGGGGTGTCCTCGTGGTGTAATGGTTAAAGCGATGGACTGCGGAATCGTAGTAAGCAAGTTCATACTCCAGTCGCGCTATTACATTCACTTTCGAGCAAATACCCTTGGGAAAGGTATGAACCCCCATATCCTCCTAACTATGGGTTAAATAGTACCACTACTGTTCTTCTAGGAGAATGGCTTTTGCATTAAATAACCTACAAAGGTTGATATGTCATTAAACAAAGAAACCAAACCAAACCTAGAATGTTGCAGTCAAACACTTTAGCTACTATCGCATAGGAACTTCCCCAGTACTTTCTACTCAAGAATAAAAATAAGAAGAATGAAGTACAATTAATGACACTATATATTTATAACCTGATTAAACAAAACAGAAAAGAAATATATAATAAAATAAAATACGCACATTCATTCATGATTTATGTATGTAGAAATGACCTTATCATATGTACGTGTATTTGAAGTTTCTAAGAGATAAAAAATTGCTGAGAGATTTACATATTTGGGAAGAGTTCCTTAGTTGTTGTTTGTATTCTGGGTACGACAATCAATTGTATCTGATGGTGAGGTTCCAATTCAAGGGACCTGGGGAGTTTAGAGCACCTCTTTACTGTCATTACTCCTACGTTCACTCTAACCTGGAGTTAGGATTACATCTAAAGGTCAATATTATTTAATATTTAATTCAATATTATTTAATAAGATGGTATATAAAGAAGAACACATAAGAAACAACTACACAAACATAAATATTGCCCAATCTGCTGGGGTGTAGAGTACATTGACTGCACCTCTGCTGAGGGGTAAGACCCCCCCCACAAAGAGTGTCCTGGATATGACACTAAACAATCTAATGGTAAGGTTCCAGTGATACTGGAGCTTTGGGGAATGTGGAGTACCCCTTCATTGCCATTGCTCCCAGATCCACTCTGGCCTGGAATGGTAGCGCCTGATAGGGCCCTATCTATGGGTTAAATAGAACTAAACTGTGTACTTATACTAAACTGAACTGCTTGAAGTAGAACTGTTTTGATATCAACACTGCATACTTAAGCTGAACTGGATTGTTTGAAATAGAAATGTTTTTGACAATTAAACTGTGTATTCATGTTAAACTGAATTGTTTGAAATAAAACTGATTATTTTTATAAAAATGGATTTGGCATTAAATAACCTACACAGGTTGATATGCCATAAAACCCAACTAACAAACTAACTAACTAGCAAACATAAATATGAATATATAGTGAATGCAATTCCTTCACACCTAGGTATGAAATTACCTAAGACAACCGTGTTGACATTCTGCTAAAATCAATCAGTCTGAGTTGTTGTGGGAAATTATTAGACATGCCTGTTTAATTAAGATATTTATTATATATTCTTATTTTAATAATTAAATGGGATGACTAATTGTATCATGTTAGATTCAAAATGAAAGGAAGCTATGCATGCATATCAGAAAAAGTAATTAATTTTGTATGTTGCTTCATTCATACTTATTACAATTTGAAATATCAGATTTGCTACTTGTAAGGCTGTTTTGTTTGCCATTATATACAGATGGATCTATTTCTTCTTTATAACTTTTTAACTGAAAAATAAAATTAATTAAGAATTAGGCTCTGCTAAAATTTGATATTCACTTTTAAAAATGTATTGGTCAATTTATTTCTTTTTCAAACCAGAGACTGAATACATACAGGAAAATTGGTTTATCACCAGAAATTTTTATACACATCTTCTAGAATCCTTATTTCTTATATCAAAGAAATATTTGAAGGCATGAATTTTTTCCTTTAAATTGAGGATTATTAAATTTTTTAGACCATTGACTGAGTCCTTCATGGAATCTTTGTTTTCTCATTGACCCCCGGGAATATATAATAAATAAATATGTGTACTTGCAGTTCCATATGTTTTAGTGAGAAAAATAAAATTATACGAAAGCCAGCAAAATTTTTGTGATGGTTATAAATATCACTCTTAGAATATAGAGACAAAAAAAAACAAACTAAAAAACTGTTTATTGTTGTGGAAATCATGAAAAATGTACAAAATATAGTACATAATTTTGGCCTTTAACATAAAAACCATCCCTGGGTCAAATAAACCTGCTCTTTAAAAATTATTTGTATTCAATCGAACTGTGAGCAAAAAAAAAAGCAAACTCTTAAAAAACAACTACACAAAATATAGATATGAATATACAATGAATGTGATTCCCTAACCTGTAGGCATAAGATAACCTTAGACTGGTTGACATGCTGTTAAAATCGATCAATCATTCAACTGATATGGATATAAATTATATGGAAATGAGCAAAGTGAGGAATCTGTTTGCTGTCATTTGGCATATGCAATATAATTAGTTTATTTAATTTTTTAATGTCAACTTTCTAGTTCTACCATTTTGATGAACCCTTTCTGACTCCCAAGCATTTAACAGCCCATCAGATAATCCCATTGATCTCCATGGGTCGATATTGATTACTTTGTCGATCCTGGTTTTAAATCATCATCAGAATTATTCATTATCATTGTGGTGGGCTACAATGAATAATTATCTCTCTTTAAGGATTGGCATGTCCATTAGGAACCTCATAGGTGCAATATTACAGTCCCCAAACCCTTTGTTCAATATTTTTTTGCCTCTGTTCTCTGAAGAGTAGAGATTTTGTGTCTATCTCTGTCAGGGAATTGTAAAGCTATATGGCTATATTACCTACATTTGTCAATAAGCCTTTTCCCATTTTTGTATTCTTTTCATACCTTGCTTGTTCATGGAATAATATGTATATAATTCTACCATAGGAGATCTTTGTGTGTTCTTTCATTTAATATCACTTGTATTTATATTATATATGAAAAAGTTAAATGTCTTGTATGTGTAAATGAAGTTATCTTTTCTTCTGTTCTGTTCAGTGTTAGTATATCGCCGATATACTAATGTTAATATTGGTCCTTAGAGAGTGGGAACTTGACTAAATATCTTTCTTATCACCAAGTATTCCAATAATTACTTCCATTTTATATGTTTTTCACTTGATTAGCTTGTTTCATTTTATAAACTGCAGAAATTGACTGTTTTTTTTTTATTAGAAAAAATTCTGGTATGGATAAGATTATTTGATATGAAATAAATTTTTCAAATTTCCCACTAAATTAATGATACATATAGTTTTGAGAAGAATTATTGACCTTCAAAGAATTCGTTCAACAATTTAAATTATTTCTTGTTTTTTATTGTGTGAACTGTTGTTGGTTTAGTGTGGCAGAGTTTGGTAGTAAATAATGTCTAATAATATCCATTTTAAATGTATGATCTTCCACCAAAAATAATAAAATCCTGGTACCTTTGGTTGAGAAGAAAATTAAATTTCTATCAAAAAATTATTATGGGAGTGCTTATTTATGGTCGATACTATACCTTATATAAAAAGGTTTTAGGAGTGAAGTTATTTATGATTGATACTGTAGGTTTTCTCAGATCTTTTCTAAGAACTCTATTTCTTGTGTCTGTTAAGTATCAGGAACCACAGCAAGTTCTTTGCAACAAAAACAAGAAAGAGTTTAATTACTCAAAGAATTCTTTGAATTAAACTTTTGATGTTAATGGGAAATGATGCAGTTAAGAAAAGACCATCCTAAATCCAACAAAATACAAACAAAATTATTTTCTTTTAAAAGTTTTCATCAATCACATTGTTTTATATAATGTGCTGGGCTAAACTATTTCTAAATACTTTGCTGCTGTCCGAGTAAAAATAGAAACATTTCATTTATATATTTAGATTAGCCTTATTTTGTTTTATGATTTTTTTTTTTTTTATATTTGATTTGGTGTTTGTTGCTCATCAGTTTGATCAATTTTCTTTTTCTTGTAGATTGTAACTTAATACAGCAATTAGAAACCAATAAGCATCCTTGAAGTTAAGGTTGGACTATCGCATACACAGTGGCAGCTGTGTACTTAGAAGCATCACCAGAAGGAGAGGTCATGTGCATTCATTGAAAACTTAAACTGGCCATTGTGTGGATATTAAAGCGACACATTTCTCTTCTCTTGATTGTTTTTGGTAAGTAAAAACTTTTACTTATTTGTTTTTCATAGAAATTCTGCAATAACCAGATCATGTCATGGTTATTTATTTACATTGACAAGGGTCTGTTGATAGGCTGACCAAAATACTCTCATGAAATGCAACTCAATGAGGTTTATTTTTCTATAGAGTCCACCTTGCAGTCCACACATTTCTTTAATTGGTGTTGCAGTGCTTGGATCCCATTAATAAAAAAGTCATCATCAGCAGATATGATATAATATGAACTTTTCAGCCCACCCTAATATCATGTATGGTTGTGTTATAGCTGATTTAAGATGTACGACCAAGTGTTAAGGTTTAAGCCTAAAAAATCTAATTTCTGTTAGGTTTTTTCTTAGTTCAATGTGATGCCCTGTTGTTGGGGCTTAGAGGTAAGAACCCCATCTCCCAAAAGGGAATCAAAAAACTTGTTTTCAGGTTTATGAGTTTTGAAACAAAGAATTAATTCAAATAAAATATTACTCTGTCAACATGGCTTAGGATATGTTGACTTACAGAAGAGTAATACCCCTTGAAAAAGGGATGTCCTGGGTATGACACTAAACTGCATCTGATGGTGAGGTTCCAGTTCTGGAGCCTTGGGGAGTATGAAGTACCCTTTCATTACCATTACTCACAGGCTTATTCTAACCTGTAGTGGTAATGTTTGTTAGGATCTCATCTCCGAGTGAAGAGGACTATTCAATCATTTACTAAGAATTATCATTAATAGTTACTTTGAACCATACAACTGTGTGCAAATTATTTGTATTAGATAGAAATACTTTATATCACATAACCATGTGTAAAAAAATCTCTTAAGAAACAACCATCAAATGCAGTTCAGTATCATACCCAGGGCATCCCTTTTTTATTAGGTCTTACCCTTCTGCAGGGGATACAATCAACATATTGTAAGCCCCACCAACAGGGTAGGAAAAATATGTTCAAGAGAGCCATGTATGTTAAAATAAATAAATAGTAAAACAGTGTGTAAAATCCCTTCCTGGAGTTAAAAATAAACTTTTAAGTTGCAGACATAATCACAACAAATTTGACAATTTTTTTCCACTTGACTAAAGAATGGAATTATTTGATCATTATTAACTTTTCATTTATAATTCAAAACAAAAATAAAATTGATATTTTTTCCTTGAAGAAATTTTAAAAAATTTTACAGAAATTAATCAGATTTAAACTATAGAAAAATTATGAAAATATTTAAAACTTTCAAATTTTCTTAAAAGAAGACTTAATTTTTTCTTTAGCTCAGTAACTAAAAAATACAATAAAACAATAAAAACAATTGGCCTGGTGGGCAGAGTGTTCTCCAATGGTCCGGGAGACCTGGGTTCGATCCCAGGTCGCCTCATACCAAAGACTTTAAAAATGGTACTTGATACCTTCTTGCTTAACACTCAGCAATATAAAGTATGTATCAAGGGTAAAGTGGAGTAATCCAGTGAAAGGAGTTGCACCCTTCCCTACACCTCAGTGTAGTAGCTATTGAAAAGGGAGCCTTCTGGTCACCCTTGACTATGGTCGCCAACAACAGCTGAACATTTTTGGACTTTATTTTTCTGATGCAGGTATCATTGGGGAACAAAAAAGTTTCAGTAAATATGCTAAGTTTTTCCCATTTACCAAAGTTTTGTTCCCCAATGATACCTGCATCAGAAAAATAAGGTCTAAAAAATTCAGCTTTGAGTTAAACTTACTGCACTGATAACCTGAATGATGTCTAAGTGATTAAAAAGAAAAGAAGGTAAACTTTAAATTCAATAAGCCCAAAGCAGAGAATTATGTTGTTGATTGCAAATTAAATCGGCTATGATTTAGTAAGTATACAAAAATTTTTATAACATGCATAAACAAAAATTAAGAAAACAAATACGAGTATTTGTATATCTTATTTTGACTCAATACTTTTCTGTAATTGTTGGACACATTTACTTGCCTGTAAAAAAAAGAATTTATTGATCAGAAAACCCTAACCTTAACAGTTTGACTAACAAAAAAACTGTGGACCATGATAACATCAAAGTATGACCCTTGATAACAGAAAGTACCAATATCATTAATTCTTTCAAGTGAAGTTATATAAACAAAATATACAAACAATTATTGGAAACATTACCAGTTATTGATAACAGTGGGTGTTAGGAAGGATATTTAGTCATGTATCTACTCACTAAGGTTCAATATCAACATTAGTATATCCATTGACACATTAACACTGAATAAATGGAAGGAAAGACAAAAATAGCTCATATATACATGTAGGACATTTAATGAATATATAAGAAATATTATAAGAATATGCAAATGTGTTTCAAATAGATGAAATGTGAAAATCATTCTATGTATAAGCAGTAAATAAAAAAAGTGTATGAAAAATGGTGAAACTTTTTTCTTTATGGTTTTTATTTCAATAGCAAAGTGGATAGTAAGTGAATAAAAAGAGAAATCTTATCTGTTTGAAGAAATGGAATTAAAAAAAAAAAAAAAAACGGAAAAAAGAAAAAAAAAAAAGACTGAATTCTCACATGACCGATGGATATGTGATGTCCAAAAACACAACCACAAATCCAAGGGAAGATAATTATTTATTATCTGCCTAACATTGGCACTAAAAATTCATAGTTTTACAATGGCTATCCCATTTCATATCTACAATGCAAAAAAAAAAAAAAAAGAAATACTTTTAGATTTCTGAAATATTATGTATACATTTTTTTTGTTAATTTTAAACCTTTTTTTTTCACTTGATAACAATTTTGGACACTCTTAAAGCTATTTATGAAAAAAAAACCAGTAAAATTTTAGAGGTTTCTCTAATGTTAAATACAACTAATATGGATGTTTGCATGCTTTATATATATAAAGATTTTATTAATTCTTTATATTATTCAAATTTTAATAAATGTTTGCATTTTGGTGATTATAAAATTTTAAGATATCTTGTTGGTTTTAGTCAATTTTGTTTTTTTTCTTGCAATTCCCAAAAGAAAACTGCACATAGATTAAAATCATTCATACTTATAATATTGATATATTTTGATAGGCCAAATTTTCTTTTGCCTATCAAATATTCTATCATTGTTAATTTTAATAGTGAAATGCTGCCCATAGTTTGTTGGTATAGATTGCTTAAGTATTGAGGATTCTTCAGATGAATTCTGTTTAAACTCTTTCCATTAATTTCCTATAGGATTTTGGTTAAGTGACTGACTTAGACATTCTAAAACTCTTATTCAATTCACCTTTAAATACTCTGTTGTTTTTACACCAGTATGTTTCAGATCATTATCATGTTCAAAAACCTAAGCACTTGTTAGTAGATATTTTACAAATTGTAGCAAATTCTTCTCTCATATTTCACAATACATAGCACTGTTCATTGTTCTTTCAACAATATATGCTTCTGTACCCCCCCCCCCCGCAAAAAAAAGCCCAGTTTGGTGGGGCAGTAGAATACACCAACTACATCCCTCCTGAGGGATAAGACCCCACCCAATGAGTGTCCTATTTATATGGCACTAAACAATCTGATGGTGAGGCTCCAGTCCTGGAGCTTTGGGGAATTGTGAGTACTGTTTCATTGCTATTGCTTCTTGGTCTACTCTGACATGGAGTGGTAGCACCTTATGGAATCCTATATAAGGTTCAAATAGAACAAATGCCTTACATTAAATTGAATTGTTAGAAATGAAACTCTTTGACCATTTAACTGTGTATAATCTAATGACTGATGTCTAATTGAATTGTTAGTGATACATAGCAATATTTGGAACCATCTAACTGTGTGCAAACAAATGACTAATGTTGAATAGAGTTATTAGAGTTCAACAGCAATACTTGAAACTCTCTAACTATGTACCTAGATTGAATCATTGATATTATATAGCAATACTTGGAACCATTTGACTATGTGCAAATAGAATAATTAGTATTAAATAGCAATAATTGTAACCACTTTGCTGTCTGCAAACAAATGATTAATGTTGAATAGAATTATTAGCATTGAATTGTAATAAGTGAAACCATTTAACTGTCTGCAAATTAATGATTAATAATAAATAGAATTATTCTTGTTAGATAGAAATACTTAAAACCATTAAAAAAAATTAGCTCAAGCTCATTTAAAAATGTTATCAACAAATTGTGTTTACAAATCGTATATATTTAATATGTATCTATAAAGAGAATTTGGCATTAAATAACCCACAATGGTTGATATGCCATAAAAACCAACCCAACCATTCTAAACCAAAACGAATACCCACCCTCTAATAATTTTATTTCCTCAACCATGTTTAACTGTTAGGATAGTATTTGGGGGGTTATTCCAAGTTGTAATATATTAACGTGACCTGTGAGTGTGAATACGGCGGATGTTGTTGACAGATAGATTGATAAGACCGGTGTGATCACCGAAATGTTATCATGTCCACAGGTGCTGTGTATCAGAGGATGTTGAGACAGCTGCATCCGCTCAAGGATAATATCAACAAGGTGATTGTCGAAATGTCACCATGCCCACAGGTGCTGTGAATACGGTGGATGTTGAAAACCGGTGCATCTGGTCGAAGATATCGGAATATCACCTGAATTGTGGGCATGGTTGAATTCGGTGATAGTGGCAGATGCGTACGCCCACAGAACTGGGGTGGGCAAGTAGCCAATGGGAAGCAGACAACATAAACAATGGAAAGCAAAGAAGTGAGACATGGGCGGAACCATCGTTAATGAAAAAGAGGAATTGCTGCAGGTCACGTGAGAGTTGTAGACTATGTAAGTTCCCGAATTTCGGCTAAAGTCAGTTGTTCACTGGTTCTTCTGTCTCCTGACAGCTCCTTTGTGTGCACGAACTCTCTGCGATTGCTTTTCTGCTCCACACAAGTATCATTGCCGAAAATAAAAATATAATCTTATATTTTTATATACATACGTATTCCTCGTTGTTAATAATGACACAGTATACAACACAAGTGAACTGTTTTCTCTTGAAATGTTTCAAACTGTTTCCACCAAATAGCTTTATATTTGGCTAATTATAAGGTGAACTAGAATTTATCACACCTTTTTAAATTTTGAATAAAAGCATCAATATCGTCATGGACAGCTGTTAACTAATAGACTAACTATAAAATGCTAATTAGAATCGTTCATTCCTTTCTAAATAGAAGTGTTTCAACATTGTCATGGACAGCTTCACTGGTTGTCTATTATGAGGGTCATTTAATAAATAAAATGAAATATTGCCTAAGGAGTTGGCAGTAGGAAGCACTGCTTGCATTTGCAACTTTTTTAAGGAAATCAGTTGTGATGGATCTTTTCATGTCCTAGAAGATTGTCTGCATGACCTTCTTTACTGACTGCTGTGTATGGAACTTTTTCTTTACTGGAGAGTTAATGTGTTTCCATTCTATGGACTGTCTTTTTGACTCAGTCTTGTAGTAGTAAGTCCATATTTAACCCATTTGTAAAACTTTTTTTTGGACTCAAACATGTTTCTCTGTACACATCACACATTTTAAATAAGTTTCACATGGTTTGCAATCATCAGCCAGCAAAAATTTGATGACTCACCTCTTTTCAAACCTGGAGTACTCTGTTTGATTTATGGCTATTTTGAAATGAATATTTTTGTGAAATTCAAATGATTTTTGTTATAAACCATTTCAAACAATGTAGAGTTTACATTTATGGAAAAAAATTCTGAAAAAAAGATTATTTTGCTTTTTTTAAAAAATTCCCCTAATTTATCAAATGACCCTCATATATACAATTGGTTTCACTTCAGTCAAAAAAAGTCCTCTTATTTATCAAATGACCCTCATATATACAATAGGTCTCACTTCAGTCAAAAAAATTCCCCTCATTTATCAAATGACCCTCATATATACAATAGGTCTCACTTCAGTCAAAAAAATTCCCCTAATTTATCAAATGACCCTCATATATACAATAGGTCTCACTTCAGTCAAAAAAATTCCCCTAATTTATCAAATGACCCTCATATATACAATAGGTTTCACTTCAGTCAAAAAAAGTCTCCTCATTTATCAAATGACCCTCATATATACAATAGGTCTCACTTCAGTCAAAAAAATTCCCCTAATTTATCAAATGACCCCCATATATACAATAGGTCTCACTTCAGTCAAAAAAGTCCTCTTATTTATCAAATGACCCTCATATATACAATAGGTCTCACTTCAGTCAAAAAAAGTCCTCTTATTTATCAAATGACCCTCATATATACAATAGGTCTCAATTCAGTCAAAAAAAATTCCTTTCAACCTTTATATTCAGTTCCAAAATCAAATATTTTCGGTTTGTATTGCAATAAAACATCTAAAATATTAAAAAATTCTGTTTATTGATTTGTTTTGATTTGCCTTAATTGTTCCATAATTAGACGAGATTAAATTATTCAACTTCTAAATAATGTTAGGTGAACCTTGCACTTGAGATAGCAATTCTCATAAGAATGATAAGTCAACTGAACGGTGCCCAAGCATATCACCTGCTTGAGAAACATTTCAAGAGGAAATTCTTGCTGGCTTTTGATATATTCTATAGTGACTTGTTAATGTTGTCTGGTAACTCATTGAAAATGTCATTTTATTCAAGTTGTTTTAATTTGATAGTCAATAATAGAATATAATTTTGAAATTTAAAGTTTTTATTTCTTTATAGAAATGATGATTCAGATTTTAGAGAAATGTCAATATTCAATTTGTTGAGGCTTTAGCTACTCAACCAAAGCATAGGATGAGAAATAAATCTATAAAAAGATTTGATTGATTTTAATGAGATATCAAACCATCTAGTATTATTTATGCCAAAAGGCTAGGGAATAGTATCCATTATACATTTATATTGACATTTTAGTGTTGTTGTTTGTGAGTTTTGGCAGTCATAAGATATCAAGTATTCCTATGAAATAAAAATAATTACCATGGTTTCAAAAATTCCTATCAATTATTAATAATTATATGGTTTTAAGTAATTATTTCTATTTGATTATAATCATTCATTTGCACAGTTATGGGCTTTTAATTTCCTAGTTATAAACCTTAGTAAACACAATTATACCTGCAAGTAACTGTTCTTAATAAAAAAAACAACATTTATATGGTATCAAGTATTCCTATTGAATACAAATAATTTTTAATAGATCTATTTGACTCATAGATGGGACCCTAACAAGTACTCTCACTCCAGGTCAGAGTGGACCTAGGAGTAATGGCAATGACAGAGTACTTCACACTCCCTAAATCTTCTGAAGGGGAGCCTCATCATCAGATGCAGTTTAGTGCCATATCACCTCTTTTTTGGGGGTGGGTGTCTTACCCATATGCAGGGTATATAGTCTGTATATTCTAATCCTTGCTGACAGTTTTATTTTTGATTAATCATTATTGTGATTTTCAAATTTGAGATTTTTTATTTCTTTATAGAAATAATGACTCAGTTGTCAGAGAAATGTATGTCAGACCAATACAGAATCCAATGTGTTGTGGTTTTAGCTACTCAACAGAAACAAGAGATGTATTCTGTAAAAAAAATGGATGAAAATTTAAAGTAAAAAAATAAATAGATGAAATAAAATTGATACTGTTTATGTTAGGAAGAAGAAGAAAGAGGCCATTTTTGTTATTTTTTACACACTTGTACTATTAATGGGATCTTTTTCTTTCCGTTTTTTTTTTATTAAATCATGAGTCAAAAGTTTAAGCATATTTTGATAATGTGAATCACGATTCAACAGTTCCAGATTCTTTTGCCCAGATTGTGAAGGTGATGAACCACACTGGTCCGTGAGATATTGAGGTTGCCTGATACTCTCTGAGTGCTACTTGCCAGATTTTTCTCTATGGCTTTGAGCACAGCTTCAAAATTCATTCTTTTAGGCCTACTTGACCTGATCACTGAGGTTCTTGCAACCTGAGCAAAATTCCTTGAACCATCTGATTACTATACTTTGATCAACTGTGCCTTCATCTTTTACACAAGAATTGTTTTTGGTTGTTTTTGTGGCATTATGGCCATTTTAAAACTTTGCATAAGTTCACAAATTAGACTATATCACAAATTCATCTATGCATCTTTCAAATCTCATGTGTAGTGAAGCAATACACAACATGTCAGCACACCAACTAACATGATACCACCAAATATTGTAGATATTTTCCACAGCTTGTACTGCTTTGGTTGTATACTATATATACTTCAAATCAGCACTGGCCAAAATACTGTGAGGGTTGTCCACATGGTGTAATGGTTAAAGCGATGGACTGCGGGATCGTATTAAGCGAGTTCAAACTTCAGTTGCACTATTATATTCACTTTTAGCAAAATACCCTTGGGAAAGGTATGAACCCCCTTATCCTCCCAGCTATAGGTTAAATAGTACCACAGCTGTTCTTCTAGGAGAATGGCTTTGGCATTAAATAACCTACAAAGGTTGATATGCCAATAAACAAAGAAACCAAACCAAACCAAAACATTGCAAAACTGCCTGAAAGAATGGTTATCAAATAAAAAGACCATGTATAATAAGTTCTTTATTTTTCAATTGATTTAACTTTAGGAATATTATTTTTACCAGGGTTTTCAATAAATAAAAAAGAATATTGCTGAAGAAGTTGGCAATGGGAAACACTGATAAAATAATCTGCTTTATACTAGGGTCATTCAATAAATAAAAAGAATATTACTGAAGGAATTGGCAATGGGAAATACTGATAAAATAATCTGCTTTATACTAGGGTCATTCAATAAATAAAAAGAATATTGCTGAAGAAGTTGGCAATGGGAAATACTGATAAAATAATCTGCTTTATACTAGGGTCATTCAATAAATAAAAAGAATATTGCTGAAGAAGTTGGCAATGGGAAATACTGATAAAATAATCTGCTTTATACAAGGGTCATTCAATAAATAAAAAGAATATTGCTGAAGAAGTTGGCAATGGGAAACGCTGATAAAATAATCTGCTTTATACTAGGGTCATTCAACAAATAAAAAGAATATTGCTGAAGAAGTTGGCAATGGGAAACGCTGATAAAATAATCTGCTTTATACTAGGGTCATTCAATAAATAAAAAGAATATTGCTAAAGAAGTTAGCAATGGGAAATACTGATAAAATAATCTGCTTTATACTAGGGTCATTCAATAAATAAAAAGAATATTGCTGAAGAAGTTGGCAATGGGAAACGCTGATAAAATAATCTGCTTTATACTAGGGTCATTCAATAAATAAAAAGAATATTGCTGAAGAAGTTGGCAATGGGAAACGCTGATAAAATAATCTGCTTTATACTAGGGTCATTCAATAAATAAAAAGAATATTGCTGAAGAAGTTTGCAATGGGAAAAGTTGATAAAATAATCTGCTTTATACTAGGGTCATTCAATAAATAAAAAGAATATTGCTGAAGAAGTTGGCAATGGGAAATACTGATAAAATAATCTGCTTTATACTAGGGTCATTCAATAAATAAAAAGAATATTGCTGAAGAAGTTGGCAATGGGAAACGCTGATAAAATAATCTGCTTTATACTAGGGTCATTCAATAAATAAAAAGAATATTGCTGAAGAAGTTGGCAATGGGAAATACTGATAAAATAATCTGCTTTATACTAGGGTCATTCAATAAATAAAAAGAATATTGCTGAAGAAGTTGGCAATGGGAAATACTGATAAAATAATCTGCTTTATACTAGGGTCATTCAATAAATAAAAAGAATATTGCTGAAGAAGTTGGCAATGGGAAACGCTGATAAAATAATCTGCTTTATACTAGGGTCATTCAATAAATAAAAAGAATATTGCTGAAGAAGTTGGCAATGGGAAACGCTGATAAAATAATCTGCTTTATACTAGGGTCATTCAATAAATAAAATGAATATTGCTGAAGGAATTGGCAATGGGAAACGCTGATAAAATAATCTGCTTTATACTCGGGTCAGAACAATGTGTGATGTATATGGAGAAGCATATTTTAGTAAAGAAAATGTTTACAAATGCGTTAAACATGCTGAAAAGACATTCTGTTGAATGAAAACATATGCTGGTTAGTAAAGAAAAGATTTTGGGCATAGCAGACAGTTAAGGTTATAGTGATAATCTTCTGGGACATGAAAGGACATATAACTATTGATTTCTTTAATAAAAAAAAGGTACAACTATAAACAGTTTTATCAGTTTGAATTAATCAATAATGCTATGAAATTATCTTATAACTTCAGTTTGAAGAATCACCTATAAATCAAATTCATAATGTTTAATCATATAATAATTTGTGAATTTTTTATTCTTGGAAATTTTCATTCTGTATGATTAGTTAATTATAGTAACATGGCTTCCTACTGATTATTGTTTATTGTTAGAGATTTTTCTCAATAAAAAAAAACCTCCTTTTGCCTATGAGGAACTATAATATGGCTTCCTACTGATTATTGTTTATTCTTAGAGATTTTTTTCTGTAAAAATCCTCTTTTTGCCTATGAGAGACTGATAAGGAAACACTTCCATTTATTAATATATATCTTTTAGTTACTTTGGAAGCTAAAACCACTTAAAAACCCATCAGCTGGGGCTGTAGAATACACCGACTGCATCTCGGCTGAGGATTAAGACCTCCCCACCTAACAAGTGTCCTGGATATGATACTAAACAGTATCTGATGGTGATGATCCAGTCATGGAGCTTTGGGGAATGTAGAGTACTCCTTCCTTGCCATTACTTCCTGGTCCACTCTGATCTAGATAAGTAGCACCATTTAATTGTCTAAATAATTCTTTGAATGGTGACTTGGATTTGTAATTAATTAGTTTTTTAATAAGCAAAGATTATTTTTAATCTCACAAAAGATGAGGAAATATTTGTGTTTGAACATCATATTTAAATCTTCTGATATGGATAGAGAGTGTTGCTCTTTTTATATTTATAACTATTCTTTTCTTAGTCTTGCTTTGGCAGTATCAAAGTCTTAGATATTCTTCTTAGATTTTTGTGAGAATCTTAAAATTTGTATATCGAAAACAGACATTAAAGCTTGCAAAATATCTTGGAAAAACACCTTTATTTTAAATTCACACAATGCTTTTTAAATACAGTTTTTCCAAATAATAGATTTTGCTGTTAAGAGAAAATCAGTTATTTTTTCTCTCTTTCTTTAAGAAACTATTTTGTGAGTGAATGGTCTATCTAAAGCTTTTTGCTAAGGACTGACCAAGTGCTTGAAAGAATCACTTTCAATTTTCTCCTTATTTTTGCATTTTTTTTGTTTGCATTAAGGTTTGTTGCAATGGTGGCAACAGCAGATGAAGATGAAAGTAGGGGAAAAATGGAAAGAGTTTCTATGAAAAAAACTCCATCAATTTGCATTTAGTGGGACCAGATAGTTTTCCCAAGAAAAACAAAAATTGAGAAATTGCTTCCATCCAAAGATTTCTTCACTGTAATTAGATATTTTTATGTTCTACTTTGTACATATTCTCTGTGTAAGTGTATTCTATGTATTTTAACAAATGTACATACAATTATATCTATGTAGTATTAAAATTCTCATATACATGTGTGTGTGTATATATATATATAAACAATTTTATTCTCATTCCCCACAACAAAGTAGGATTGGTCAATGTAATTTCTACTAATTTTTTTTCTTTGTAATATATTTACTTGTCTTTTACTAGAACCTTTTAAGAATAAGACTTGAAAATCTTAAGATAGTTAAAATAACATGTAAAAATATTCTGATATCCAACAGAATTCAATAATTTACAGCTTAAAATGAATGAATTAGAAAAATATATTTACTTCTGAATTTGTTTCTTTTTGTTCCTAGATACTCAACAGCAAGTATTTATTCTATTCTCACTCTTCCTCCAACAAATTAGGATTGATCAATGTAATTCCTACTATTTTTTTAAAATGGGATAAAAACTCACTACTCAGAGTTTCATATGGTCAACAATCCTTGTGAGCTGATATTCAGCACTTGTCTTTCATTGTTTTTATGACACATAAAAATATGGTCCAGTAGGTCTCTTTTTTCTTGTGCTTTCAGCTGAATTTCAAAAATAGAAATTTTTCATTGCTTTTATAACACATAGTAATATGCCTAAGTCAGCTTTATTTGCATTTTGAGCTGAATTTTTTTTTTACTTAAGATTAAAAAAAAACTCTATAATGTTCTTACTTTTTATCTTCAATGTTAGATTCAATAAACAATAATAGAATGATTTTGACAAAAGCTTTTTTTAATGTTGTATGATATAACAGCTTTCACAATACAATAATGTTTTGGATGAAAATAAATCTAATTTCTTCTAATTCCACTTAATGTCAATGACAACAAACATTTTGGGTTATACAATATTGTGTAAAAATAAATTTTTTTCATCGGTATGCAATAAATTAAACTTGACAACTTTTGATATCTCATACAAGATTAAAAAGACTTGTGTAATTGTCTTTATTGGGAATCCTTTTTTGAGGCTTCTTAATCTGAGTATTAATTTTATTACGGACTTTTGTCCTCATCTTGGTAGTTTTTGTTGTTTTTTCTCACTACTTTTCGGCCAAGTTCCCCCTCTGGAAGGCAGTAATTACTGGGGATACAGTTACAAGACTCAGCATTCCTATCCGAGGTCGCGGTTAATCACCTGAAGATGGCCAGAGGTGAAACTTGGCCGAAACATTGTGAGAAAAACAACAAACCTACCAAGATGAGGACGAAAGTCCGCAATAAAATTTATCCTCAGATGACTTGTGTAGTTCATTTAATAAGTTCCAGCTAACTTGATATGTTTTAGATTTAATAGTATTTCTAGACCCACTCTATAGTTTAACCTCTTACCAATTGATCCTAAGTATCCTTGTTTTTATGTGTTGGTGAAAAATCATTGGTAAAAAGATCTTTTATATATGTCTTCAATGAAACTGTTGTGTTATTCATAATTTCAAGTATCATATTGTTTTTAATGTTCTGGCATTCAAAAGATGCGATGTATGTTTTTCAGCCTGCATACTTAGTAGTGAAAGTGCATCTGACATCCGTGCATATAGTAAAAGGTTAAAGAAAAAAATTAGACCCAGTTAAAAGTGAAATTAGAGTTCTGATTTTATATATTTCAATGTTTTTCTCTAATAAAAATCATTATTATTTGATTATTCTTTTATTATTTTGTATTTTCTTTTTCCTATGTAATATTACATGTAATTTTGTTTCTGCTCATTTTTAGTGGATAATAGTAAAGTTGTCTCCCTTTGTCGAGGGTGACCCGAAGGCTCCTTTTCGATAGCTACTACACTGAAGTGTAGGGGAGGGTGCTACTCCTTTCCCTAGATTGCTCCACTTTACCCTTGATCCATACCTTATAATGCTGAGTGTTAAGCAAGGAGGCATCAAGTACCATTTTTTGAGTCTTTGGTATGACTCGACCTGGGATTGAACCCAGATCTCCTGGGCTATTGGCGAACACTCTAACCGCTTGGCCAATGTCCAGATAATAGATGACCCATAAATTCACTGGATTTCCTTTTAGTAACAGTGTGCCATGATGATATTGATGCTTCTATTTAGAAAAAAAAGGGAACAATTCTAATTAGCATCTCATAGTTATTTCTGTTACACTGAGTATTTGGATGATAAATAATGACATTCAGTGTGAATGCAGACCCCACAAAATTATCATTTTTACAAATTGTACTGGAAATTGCTTTATTCTGTAAATTTAAGTGTCTTGTCTAGTGGGTAGAGTGTTTGCCAATGGTCCTGAAGACAGGGGTTCAATCCCAGGTCGAGTCATACCAAAGACTTTAAAAATGGTACTTGATACCTCCTTGCTTAACATTCAGCATTATAAGGTACATATCAAGGGTAAAGTGGAAAGGAGTAGCACCCTCTCCTACACCTTGGTGTAGTAGCTATTGAAAAGGGAGCCTTTGGGTCGCCAACAACTACTCTTATAAGAATCTTGCTATATGTTTGATTGGTTGCAGTTACATATGCAATGACAATTTTACTAAGATATAGATATTTGAGCAACTTTCTTTAGCTCTCATTAGACATTGATTTTTCAA
Source organism: Sepioteuthis lessoniana (assembly GCA_963585895.1). Lineage (NCBI taxonomy): Eukaryota > Metazoa > Mollusca > Cephalopoda > Myopsida > Loliginidae > Sepioteuthis > Sepioteuthis lessoniana. The sequence goes on from OY757929.1 coordinate 10,270,317, forward strand.
TGCAAATAATATGAAGAACCTATTCAAAAATGTCAGCATGAATGACATTTTGTCCTTCTTGAATTAAATAAAATTATATAAACATGATCAATACCATATTTTACTAAAAAAAACAAATTCTCAAAAATGCCAAAAAATGTGCAATTTCTTAGAATTTTTTTTGATATCCTAATTTGTGATTAGACCTTTGTTAATGGCCAATAAGCAATTGTCTGAGTTTGTAAAAGGTCAAATTGTGGCATAAAATGATTGTAGACTGTCACTTAGGAATATTGCAAAGAAATTGAATCGCGATCATTCATCAATTGATATTTCCTTAAAAATGATAAGAAAACTAGAAATTATCATCAAAAAGAAGGTTGTGGCTTCAAGAGAAAAACCAGTGCATCTGAAGAGATAAAAATTGTTAGATCAGCGAAACAGCAGTGCACTGCAACATCACAACAACATAAAAATAAGTTGAAATTAATAAAACTGGAAATTATCACCAAAAAGAAGGTTGGAGCTGTTGAAGTCTGAGTTATCTAACTTACCAGGAGTAAATACGTAGTTATGTCCCTTGTCTTGTAGTCCTAAACATAGTTTAATTAGTATGGTAGTAACTGGGTCCCTCGTCTTCTGTTTTGTTAAAGTTGTGAAGAAAACATTGGTAGCAGAAAGCTATTTTTTTGTGCAACAGTGATAATCATTGTTCAACTTACATTGAAGCACATTTGAAAGAAGAATGGCTTCCTTTATGAAACAGCCCCCAATTTTACTAGGTGAAGAATTCTACACTGAATGGATGCAAGATTTACAAATATAGAGGCTTTTAACTAAGTATTAGAGTGTAGGAGGAGTGAGAGTATTTTTTGGTATTTATGGACCCCGACAATTTTACGTTGAAGTTTGTATATTTAGAATAAGGGTGTTTATTCCCTGCAAGTTTCATGTTGAGGTTTGATATAGAGTGTTTAGAGAAAAGTTTGAATAAGCACATGGATAAAACAAATGAATGAATAAAGCATATTAATGAGTAAAAGATATGAAACAAATAATGGTTGTAAAATGGCGCGGACAAAATGAACATTTAAAACAAGGCGACGAATAAAAACAAATTTATATACTATAATAACAAAACTTACATTAATACATAAAAAATATTTCTAACTCTCCTAACAAAATAATAGTGTGTATATATGTGTGAGCTCGTGTGTGTGTGTGTGTGTGTGTGTGTAACACAACTAAGCTACAAAAAGAATTGCAAGTTTAAAATGTCCTCATAGTCCTTGTATATGAATGTCTGCGAGGCCCATTCATGGTGTTGCTTTTCTCTCCTGTTGATTCACGCTGAAAGGAGTGTGTTGCTGCCGCGAAGAAATTTGGTCAAAGAGAAAGAGGGTGTTTGAAGACGATGTATTTATAGAAAATACGTGTCTTGTAAGTGGCTCAAAGACGCGGGACTTGAATTTATGCGCGGACCTTGTATTAAACATGTCACGTGGTCCTCTTGGCCAATGGTTTCCCGAGACTGAATATTGAGCGTCCGCCATCTTTGTGGGAACAAGTGGCATAGCGCCCAAAATAATTTATAGGTGTGTAAAGTCCTATAAGAGCGTATATTGAGGCTGATATAGTAAAAAAATGATTTACTTTTATTATTCATATTTACCAACCCCTCTGCTTGGGCAGGATATGATGCAAGGTCAATTTTTAAGCGAATTTTAACAGGTTTGAATTCAGAGTTTTCCTTCTTCTAGACTAGTTACCTCACCAAGACTGAAGATTCAGTCTGCCCTACTATTTACCCATAGCTGGAGGGAGAATAATTGGATTCATACCTTTCCCAAGGGTATTACTGCTATGTGAAATGCAATCAGTCTTGGCCAGGATTTGAACTCGTGTCGCTGTATCCATTTCCTATGACAATAACCATTACACCACGGGCACCTCCTTACACCTCTTTACTTTTATTATTGAGCCATAAATCTATGAAAACTGTTGGAATGCTGTTAGATTTCAAAAATGACTGCTGTTGGATTTTAGGTAGATATATAGAATTACAAAGTACAACATCTGGACATTATAGTTTTCCATTGACTAATATGCTTTTGGAGGTTGAAAGACAAATGAATGTTATGCTACACTGCAAGGCCTTAGGAAATGTTTGAGAATGGACAAAAGTAGGAAGACTGAGAAATTACATAGGCAATTTGCTCATGCATTAAAATAGAAATTGATATCCTTGGTCAGAGACAGGAGTTCCTAGATCTGGTCTGGGATGTTTGTGATTCTTGTTTTGTTTTCCTAAACAGATTTAAATGCATTACATGCAGCAAGAAAAAAGTTCAGAGAAGCTGAATCAAGTCAAAAAATTAGCTGGGCACTGAGATCTAATGTAAGGACTTTTGTGGACTTTTGAAGAATTGTGACAGGTGACACTGTCTATTATAGAAGACAAAACTGCAATGGATGGCATGGTCCTGGTAAAGTTTTGGGTAAGGAAGGTCAGTTTGTACTGATCAGACATGATGGAGCATTTAACATAATGCATCCATGTCACTTAATGAAGAAAAAAAAAGATTTGGGAAGTCTAAGGAATGAAAAAAAAAAAGAATTAGGAAGTCCAAGTAATGAAGAAAACAAAGAATTGGGAAGTCCAAACAATGAAGAAAAAAAAGAATTGGGAAGTCCAAGAAATGAAGACGACAAAGAATTGGGAAGTCCAAGGAATGAAGAAAACAAAGAATTGGGAAGTCCAAGGAATGAAGGAAATAAAAAGAATTGGGAAGTCCAAGGAATGAAAAAACAAAGAATTAGGAAGTCCAAGGAATGAAGAAAACAAAGAATTGGGAAGTCTAAGGAATGAAAAAAAAAAAGAATTGGGAAGTCCAAGGAATGAAGAAAAAAAAAGAATTAGGAAGTCCAAGGAATGAAGGAAATAAAACCATAAAAAATGAGAAAAATCTAAGAAAACTGTGGCCACAAGAGAAAAACCGCTGTATCTGAAGATACAAAAATTTGAGCAGCAAAACAGCAGTTCACAGCTATATCACAACAACTAAAAAATAAAGTTGAAATTGATAAGATTTTTTATGTTTGTTATGTTTTGTTCAGTACTGTAAATAAATAATAAAGAGGTTTTCCTAATCTCTCGGCATAAAATAACCTCAAATGGGGTGACATGTCATTAAAATCAATCAGTTTGATACAAGTTAAAAATGTTGAAAAACTATTGTCTTTGAAATAATTCTATTAAAGACTGAAGATAAATGATTTTCTAATGAGGGAAAGAGTCCTTATGATATAGTGACTAATGTACTGAACTGTGACATCATAGTAAGTGAATTGAAATTCCAGTCTCTTTTGGACTATTACCTCATAAAAGTAGGAACATCCTTATCCCATTCCCAACTATGGGATAAATTGTATCACTACTATTCTATAACCTATAAAGATTTGATATGCTATTAAATAAACCTAATCAAACTATTCCCTCATGGTTGTTTTATTTGCTGCAGAGGTTACACTTGTAACAGTGTTTTGGTTTTTTTCTCTCTCCAAATTTTAAAGCTGTTATCATTTGATAGATTTGAGGATGACATCTAAGTGGCTTTTTTCTTTTCTGTTTTTTTTTGTGAGTATTAACTTTATATTATTATTTAGTCAGACTTTACTCTCATTTTTCTGATCTCATGGGACTATAAATTACTTAGCAAATATTTAAGTGATATTTTTTTGTAGTCATTTTCTAGTCTAACATTATGACCATTTAAATTGTAAAGATCAGTGTGTAAACTGTATCTAATTTATGTAATGTGTGAAATATTGATTAAATTGGCTGCTCTTTGATCGCTTAATAGTCGGTAGCAGACATCAATTGTGTATAGCTTAAGATTTTGTTGCCAAAAAATTACCTGCTGATCTTTTAAAAAAAATCTGTTTACTGGATTTACTTCTCTCTTACAGATTAGGAAGAATGAATGGTTCCTGTAAAGCTTTGTTTGTTTTTCTGGTTCATCTCATACTTTAAAAATATCTATTTGTGTATTACTAAAATATTCATTATGCTATGTACATGTATGAGGTATGTTCAAAAAGTATCAGGACTAAATAATCCAGTTTAAAAGTGCGTTAAGGGTAGCACAAAGCTAAAGTATTTTAGAGCTTATTTTTCCAATACAGGCATCTTTGGGCTACGAGAAAAGGATGTGGTATGTTTACCAAAAGTTTTCTTACTTTTTGTGCACTTTTAACCTGAACTAAAAGACAGAAATGAACAATGAATGAAACATTAATTTTCTTCAAAATGGTCTCCTTGCCATTCAAGACACTTATTCCAATGAGTTTTACAACAAATATGGTCTCAAAAAGGATCAAGAGACTGAATAAGGGATGAGTTTATAGGTTTGATTTAAGCTTCAGCCAAACAATGTCCCTTTGAAGCTCAGATTGTTAAGCAGTTCGTGTGTGTGTAACCATGCTTTCCTGAGATTAAAGAAGTCTGAGTCTCACTGAGAGCATATATTTTATTATTTCCAGTCCATGCCATTTCCCACTGTTATAGAATCTAGACCCGAGAGAGTTGCAATAATAAAAATAGCAACTAAGATTTAAAAGATAAAAGAAAGTACTAGTTGAAATTAATAATGATAATAATGATTTACCATGTCAAAGTTAAAAATTTAAAAACTCCCCCCACAAATATATATATATATATATATATATATATAAGTTAAGTAACATCATTATCATCAAAGTGTGCTGACAGCTTGGATTCTTTTGATTCTCTTTCACCACCCATCCCTATAAGCCATTGTTCTTGGTAAGTCCTCTAGACAACATCCAGTGTCCACATAGAGCTGATAGATGTAAGGTTCTGCTAGTCAGCCAACACGGGTGTATCCATATGTACGAGTCCATAGGAGAACGTTGCTTCTAAGTTTGTCTTTACTACTCCAGCAGTGCTCAGCATATCTGTCTTACTTGGATGGTTTGTGTGATGGGAGGTTAGTGACCATACAACTACTGTTTTATGGAGTGCCACTTCTAGGATTTGTTTAAAACAGCATGTAGCCTCCTTGCATTTCTCCAAGTGTTTCAACCATACAGTAGTACTGACACAGCTACAGCTTTAAAGAATTCCTATTTTATTTTATCAGAGAGGTCTCTCTTTCTGAAAAACAATTATTTCTTAGAAAAATTTTGTTTGTGACATTTGTATTATTTACATGATTTTAGATATAAGGTCTTCTTTTCATTTTAATAATCCTTTGCTTTTAGCATAAACACGATATGGCTAAGGGGATCTTTTAGTATTGATTAGACAATCGTAGAAGTCAAGACAGCTCCTGGCTTTAGAGAGTAGGTAAAATGTGTACATCAAAATAAATTCTGCAACAATGAATTGGACTTAGAGGATTGGTTTGAGTTATATAAGAAGGATTGTCTTGAAACTGGCCTTTGATAACCCCTTATACAATGCCAATTTTAAAGTTGTCTTTAATTTATACTATTTTTATTTATTGAAGTATTTTCTTTATTTTTGGGGGTGATCTCAGAAAATTAAAATTCTCTATTTTATATAACATATAATATATTTATATAACATATAATGTTATCATCAAAGAAAATAGATTCAGCTAACCAAATTGTTTGTGTTTCACTTTACACTAATGCCATTTAAAAAGACATGAAACCATCTCTTCCCCCAGTTATATAAATAATTGTAGCACATCCTAGTCTTAGTAGGGTAACCAATTATGAGAAGGAAAATGCTGAATTCAAACCAGGAACTGGAGTTCCAAAAGGGATGTTATCTTTAACCTTTTACATCAATAATAAAGTGAGTGGTATTTTTCTGTGACCATGTGTTTAACTTTTTTTCCTCCTCATGTGAACTTGTAATTATATCTTTGTTTCATTTTTTTTTCAGCTAAACTTCTTTGACATCTCTTAATTCTTCTAATATCTATATTTAAAATATTTTGATCTCAACATATTTGTTTGCTGTCAACAGATGAACTTAACATATTTCTCTGCCACTCCAATAAACCATGTTTACAAAAGTAGGTGTTGGCCATATAACATCATAAAAAATGGAAACCTCTTCAAAATAAGCTCAAAAGTTCTTTCTCTATTCTCCATGGAAAAACCATAATCATTATTTATTTATTGTCTAATCATGGCAATACTCATTAATTTTCAAACAAATTGTTTCATTTGCTAATTTGTTTTTTTTTCTCTAGATGTTAATTGTTTATTAAAAGCACTTTTCCAGATTGGAACAAGATATTCTTTTAAATTCAGGTAAAATTATTGCTGGCTTTTCTTAAATGATCACCTATTTAGAACATTAATAGAACATTAATATTATTTATTGATTAAAAGTCAATTTAAGTCTTTTGTAGTTTTAAGCGTTTTAGCATTGTACTTAACAGAATTTTAGATTTTATCTAAAGCAAGGTTCTTGAACATGAGGCCTGTGGCCCACAAACTACTTTTCTATGACACATGATAGAACAATTTTGTGACTAATATATTGATAATTTGTCTCTTGCTCTTGACCATATGTCTTCCCAGAGAAGGATAGAACATACTTTAATATTTTAGTCACTTTGACTTCAAGATCAAAAGCTGAAAAGTAGAAATAATCAAATTTTATATTTATTTAAAAACATTCTTAATATGAACATTATTGAAATCTCCATTGACTTATTTCAAAGACGTATTGTTATGACTGAGATTATTGAAACTGAATGAACTCACACAATAGAACGTGGAACATGAGGAGTTTCTTTTTTGTTTTATAATTGTGTGATGGGTAGATTTGACAATTAATACTGGCCTGGAGGGTGTACTACTTGAGATGACAGACAGCTAACATGTACAACGGAACATGAGGGAATTTGTTCTGTTTTGTAATGTAAGAAAAAATAGATTTTTCAGTTTGTATTGGCTTGGGGAATGTGTATCTGAGATGACAGATAACATACTTAAATAGAAAATCAGAGAAAATGTTTGAGAGCAGATTGTTAAATAAAAAGAAATGATATCTGCCATTTCTTTAAGTGTGATAAAATCTTAAAATTTACTTTTGTTTGTTTGAACATTCATAGTACAATTTATTTCAATTTAACCATGAAATATAAGAAAATGCAAAAAAACACCCAATTTTATCAAAAGTGAAAACAAAAAAAAAATGAGAAAGAGAATTTACCAAATGTAAAAATAGAATCAAAGAAAATTTGAAACGTGAAAATTTCTACCCCCTACATTTTGTACTAATTTAAATATCTCACTTATTTTCATAAACCAATTCATTTTGATAGAAAAAAATATACCAGTCTATCAGTTGTATTGCAGAGGAGGTGCCGTGGTGTAATGGTTATCGTCACAGGATATGGACACGGCGATACGAGTTCAATTCCTGGACAAGACTGATTGCATTTCACATAGCACTAATACGCTTGGGAAAGGTATGAATCCAATTATTCTCCCTCCAGCTATGGGTAAATAGTAGGGCAGACTAGGTTCTTCAGCCTTGGTGAGGCAACTAGTCTAGGAGAAGGAAAACTCTGAATTCAAACCTGCTAAACTCCGCTTTAAAAATTGACCTTGTGTCATATCCTGCCCGAGCGGAGGGGTTGGGTAAATAGGATCTGTTGTATTGCAGATTAACATTATGAATGATAGAAAAAGACATACCACTCCTTCATATCACTTTTGGCCTACTGTGCCTCTACCTTAGGACATAATGAGCCTTTTGGATTTTGAGTTTGAGACCACTGATCTAAACTATTAAACATAGATATTATCCATAAAGGCATTAGTGATATGATTTTTAAAGAATTTCATTTCAACTGTACTTGATCAGGTAAGTGAAGAAAAATTCCTTAGAAAAATAGTATTTCTTTCATTGAACAATAAAGTTCTTTGAGAATAGTTTCAATTTTTTTTCTTCTCAAAAAAAAAAATGTTGCTGTGTGGAAGATTCCAATTATTGAATAATCCGAGACTATCCAATTATAAAATACACCCCCATCACCTCTCAGAATAGAAATTATTTTTTAACTTAATAAAATGAGATACAGACACTTAAAAAAAAATATCTGAGAAATGAAAGCCTAAAAACAACGAGAAATGTTTTTTAATCATACAAATACAATTAGTTTCTAGTTGTATAATAATTAACAAAGTAGCCTTGCAGATCATTACGATTAAGTAGTGAGTTTTATCTTCACAGGCTGTCTGTCTGCCCTTTTGGTACGGCTTACAATACACTGACTGTATCATCTGAAAAGAGGTAAGAACCCCCTCCTCATAAAAATAGGTGTGTCCTTGGTATATCTTTAAACTGCATCTGATGGTGAGGCTTCAGTTTTGGTTCTCTTAGGAGTATGGAATCATCTCCTTCATTGTTATCACTCCCAGTTCCACTCTGACCCTGTGTAGTAGTACCTGTTAAGCTCCTATCTATGGTTCAAATAGATCTGCTTAAAAATTCTTTGTATTCGATAGAATTGCATGAAAAAAAGAAAAAAAAAAGAAACCTAAACAACTAGACAAAAAATGTAAATCCCTAACCTTTAGGCATAAAATAACTGTAGACATTCTATTCATAGTTTCAATCTATTCATATCTGTCTATCTATCTTGATTATGGCTAACGGAATCTGAACAGGTGACCCCCATGGATTCAATGAAGGATGTAGTTCGACATTCCATGAAGGTTCCCGAGTTCGACAAACCCCATGAAGAAGGCTGGAAGACATATTGACTGAAACATGGAAATAACAATAAAGATGAAGACAATAGTCTGAAAACCCTTAATGATAAAAAAACTATCTTAATTTGTTCATCTATATCTATTTCATTCCATTCATAACTATCTAACCAAGTCAATTCATATATATATATATATATATATATATATATATATATATATATATATATATATATATATAAGATCTATTCATAACTATCTCTAAATAATTTTGTCAGAAAACATGCAGTTCATTTTCCCTTATCTTCCAATTATTAGAAATTATGACGGTCACTTGTCATATAATAATGCATCACTTGTACTGTAGATATGACTATTAAGTACATTTTCAATTTAAAATACCTACTCTTAATGTTTTTGTGTCATAGCAGAGAAAATACATTCTCTATCTTTACATCTAATTAAGCAGTAGCGAAAGAATTCTGAACTTACATTCGTCTGTGTCAGTACAAGTAATTGTCATATAAAACATTTTGGATGATGTTAATGTCTACGATTTACTAATGAACTCAGTCAAACTGAGTTAAGAAGTAGCATAACCATTTGATCAAAATAGTATTAATACTATTACTACTGCTACTATTATTGTAATTATAATTGTTATTACGACTGCTACTATTATCATTATAGTATTTCTATACTATTACTACTATTATAGTATATGTGATATATTATAATTACTACTGCTACTATTATTATTTTGACCAGCCCATTGGCATAATGTTTAGAGTGTTTGACAATGGTCTGGGAGACCTGGGTTCAATCCTGCATTGAGTCATACCAAAGACTCAAAAAAATGGTACTTGATGCCTTCTTGCTTAATGCTCTGGATCAAGGGTAAATGGAACAATCCAGGAAAAGAAGTTGTATACCATTACTACCATTTTAATATTTTTAGTATTATTACAACTCTTTTAGTATTTATAACACTATTACTGCTGCTACTACTACTACTACTATTATTATTATTATTATAATAACAACAACAACAACAACAAAATAATAGTAATAATAATAATAATAATAATAATATAAGAGATGCTCATGGTATAACTTATTGTAGAAAATAGAATTAATAACCCAAGTTCAAATCCTGGATGAAGCTGTTTGCACATTAGCACTAATACTCTTGGGAAAGGTATGAATCTAACTATTCTCTTCACAGCTATAAGTAAATAGTAGGGCAGACTAGTTCTCTTTAACCTTGGTATGGTAATCAGTCTAGGAGAAAGAAAACTCTGAATTCAAACCAGTTGTAGACCTGGAAAGGGATGGGCTCTACCAGGTTATTCCTACCCAAGACATGTTACCTAAGTAGTATTCCCATGACCAAACCAGGTTAAAGGTTAAATCTCAGTATCATCATCATCATCATCTTTTTTTGGACTAATAACTCACATCCCTAATCAAGTTGAGGCTGATTTGTCATTTCTGTGATGATGAAACGATTGACTACACTGAAGTAGTGAAAGAGGAACAGTGCTGAATGGATGAATTATTATCTCTATATATTTGCTTGACAAGATGGATTAGAGCCAAGGGCAGTTTTCTACAGACAGCAGGGTGTGGTAATGCATGAACATCGTAAAGCATCTTCCTGGAAAATTCTCTTTACTTTTTAATTCCATTGATATTGACTTTACCATCTCTATTTGAAAGGGAACTCTTTAAATTCCACTCATAAATCAACTTCTTTTCACTGCCATATGTATCAAGTTCAAACTGCACCTCTATGTCTCTTATGTTAGCTCTTATAGCTTTTCTTTTTAGATCAGTTAACCTTTAACCCAGTTACTGGCTTGGTGCAGATAAACTTGATCTCTCACTGTGAGACACATATAAATCAATAAGCCTTTTGCATCATTTTTTTTTCTTTTTAAGAGTAATGCTGTTTTATATAAGTATATTCTTAGTAGAATTTAACATCGTTTGAAAGCCCAGTTGGTTAGGGCTGTAAAATACACTGACTGCATCTCTTCAGAGGAGTAAGACCCCTCCCCAATGAGTGTCCTGGATATGACACTAAACAATCTGATGTTGAGTCTCCAGTAATGTTGGAGCTTAGGGGAATGTGGAGTACCCCTTCATTGCCATCGCTTCTATGTTCACTCTGGCTCAAAGGGGTAGCACCTGATAGTCATTTCTATTGGTCAAATAGAACTGTTTTGACATTTAAACTGAGTGCAAACAAATGACATATGCTAAATTGAATTGTTAGAAATAAGCAAATGGCTGATATTTTATTGAATTGTAAGTGATACAAGGATCATTAAATAAGTTTTCAGACTTTTTTCGTATGGGCACTTTTATTGATAGTACACCCATGAAACTCTAGTCCCTTTTGAAGTAATCTCCTCCGGCTGCAATGCACTTGTTGTACCCTTCCAACACCTTCAAGAAGGCCCCATCGAAGTCCTCTTGTGTGAGCGTGTCAATGACCTTCATCACAGCCTCTTTCATCTCCTCAATTGTCTCATAATGACAGTCTCTGAGCTTAGGTAATAACCAAAAGTCACAGGGAGCAAGGCCTGGACTATAGGGAGGGTGAGGAACTGTCTTGATGTCCATCTTGGTCAAATAGTCTGTGACAAGGATGGAGTTGTGGACTGGTGCATTGTCCTGGTGGAAATGCCACTGACCCGATTTGAAGAGTACTGGCCTCTTCCGACGGAATCTCTTCCTGAACTCCCTTAAAACTTCAACATAGTAATCCTACGCCTATCCTTTGGCCAATCAACTCTGGTGTACTGACATCCTTACTCCTCCTACACCACTCATCATCCTTCACAGATTCCTTGCCTTCCTTGAATCTCTTATGCCACTCAAAAACTGATGCTTGATTCATGCAAGATGGTCGAAAAGCAGTCTGAAGCATTCCATATGTTTCTGTGGCATTTTTTCCAAACAGAATTTTAATGCATATCATTCTTCTAAAGTGTCCTCACATCCAGATTGCATTTTTGAAAAAATTCACCAGCTGTGAGAATCAGGTTTTAGTAGGGTGTATTCCAATTGCTGCTGTAACTTTTCATTTGAACGTGAAATCTTAAAGATTGGTCAGTCATCTCATAAGATGTATAGCAATAAAATACTGAATTTTCAAGAGTCTATGACAATTTTAAATGCCTGTACAAAAATAGTCTTTTTTGACTTATGTTAAACTGAATTGTTTGAAATAGAACTGTTTGATCATTTAACTCTGTGTATCTACAAAATATGTTTACAAATTATATATTCAATATATATGTAAAAACAGTATTTGGCATTAAATAACCATCATGGGTTGATATGCCATAAAAACCCAACCAACCAATGTTGAAATTAAGAATATATTCAGTCATCTTGGTAACATTTGATTTATGAATATCTAAAACTAAAAATATATTCAGCTCTGTTTATAAGAATTTGTTTATAATTGTTTGGTTTTTACAGTTGAAATAATAAAAGGAGTATTATGTAAGAAGAATAAAAAATTTTAGCTGTCAGCTTAACAAGGCATTTAGTCATGTTTTATAATTTTGAATGCAAAATTACAGGAAAAGGTTTTTGTTACAATTGTTCAGGAGGGGTAACTGTAATAAATTTGACACAAGTCTTCAGTCAGATGTTAGGTCTCTAAAAAAAGTCCTACCATGTTTTTATAGACAAATAAAAATTGCAGGACTTGTATGATGGTGATCTGAAAAGTTCATTGACTGACATCATATTTTCTGTTGCTTTTTTGACCATTAGGATCCAAGCAGTGCAACACCAATAGAAGAAGTGTGTGAACCGCAAGGAGGACTGTGTTGAAAAATAAACCTCATTTGGTCACATTCCATGATTGTGTTTTGGTCAGTTTGTGAACTTTCATCCAACCCTCATATATAGTGTACCAGCCCCTTCGCTCAGGCAGGATATGACACAAGGTCAATTTTTAAGCGGAGTTTAACAGGTTTAAATTCAGAGTTTTCCTTCTCCTAGAATAGTTGCCTCATCTAGGCTGAAGAACCTAGTCTGCCCTACTATTTACCCATAGCTGGAGGGAGAATAATTGAATTCATACCTTTCCCAAGGGTATTAGTGCTATGTGAAATGCAATCAGCCTCGTTCAGGGTTTGAACTCGCGTTGCCATATCCATTTCCTATGATGATAACCATTACACCACGGGCACCACTTTCATCCAACCCTCATACTTCTATTTTCTTTATATAATGTCAGTGAACAGTCTATTCATATCTGTCTCAGCGAATTCAACAATCCATCCGTCTATGTTGGTACTTTCAGTTTCTTAAAACCTAAGAACCAAATCACAACATTTTTTAAACAGAATTAAATTATTAGATTTAAAAAAAAACATTTAAGGGTTTTCTTTTCCATCCTTCTAAAATCTCATTCAGAATCATTTAAGCATATTTAAAAGTTAAAATGATCTTGCTATCTGAAAGAGTTGCCAAACTAGTAAGTCATTTTGGACCCAATCCTGCTAAAAATTCTTAAGGGACCCTGTAATTTTAGGCAATAAAAACAGACTTTATGCATGTTCAAGTACTTATGACCAATTCTTTCTATAGCTGTTATATTCTCATGTGCCGACACAATAATAAAGACGCAATGATAATGACAGACGCAGTAATAAACGACGCAGGAAGACTTCTTTATAAAAATATTTACCTCTCACTTTATTTGTAAGGGTTTGAAAAGGTTCTGTGGGGTTTTACTGTGAGAGGGAGCTGGAGACCGAACATAACTGAAATATTTTGACCGCAAACTTATGGCCGTCACGTTGTGTCTTTCTTGTTCTTCTGATGCTCAACCGGAGGCCCTGGGGTCCACTCTGCTGGGTGCTGGCTTTCTTTACGGCATCTTATCAGCATATTCTCTGGACCCCAATTCATCAGGGCTCCAAGCCCCTTTGGCCTTGTGTGGCTTTCCCTACCACATCTCGTCTTCACTGGAACTCGAACTCAACTCACAACTCAACTGGCGTGTCAAACTCAACTGAGTTATATAATCGTTCGACGCCCACTGGATCTTTGAAATCGAATGTTTAATCGTCATCAAGCGGAAATAACTGTCATGCAGTTTAGAGGTCACTCTCTTCCGGTGCATCACTCTGTAGTAGCACAGTGGGACTTTCACCTTGTCCCATATTATCAGCCTTAATCCGCCCACGAGATCTCTTTCGATTACTGGCCATTGGAATGTATCACTTCCTTCCGGTGCATCACCTTGGAATAGCATTTTTGGGCCGGGTCGAAGGTCAAAATATTACATAGCTTTTATAACCATTACCCTATAAAAACTGTTTTTAGAATATTTACTCACCATTAAGATTTTGTTTAATACAATAGATTGTTGTTATGCATTATACAAAAGTTATGATAGTAATATAAAACACAATAATAATCTAATCATAATACATGAATTATATATAAAAGTAAAGTTGGCAACTGTAGTTGAGGGTGACCCGAAGGCTGCCTTTTCATTAGCTACAACACCAAGGTGTAGAGGAGGGTGCTACTCCTTTCCATGGATTGCTTCACTTTAATTTTGATCCATACCGTATGATATTGAGTGTTAAGCAAGGAGGTATCAAGTACCATCTTTTTGAGTTTTTTGATTGACTTGACCTGGGATTGAAAACCCGCCTCTCAGGCAATTAGCAAACACTTTAACCACTAGGCTCATCATCATCATATTGTGCCGCTAGCACGGATATCCCTGACCCTCTCTCGCCACTTCTCCCTATCATTCATCGCCTCTGGCAGGTCTTCAGGGCTACATCCCATATCCTCACATAGCTGCTGTATGTATGTTCAAGCTGGTCATCCTGCTTTTGCTTGGCCATATGCGGGGGTCCATAGGAGTACATCACTTATGAGCTCGTCCTTGCTTCTCCGGCAGTGTCTTGCATGTCTGGTTCATCTAGCTTGGATAGTTTTCGTGATGGGAGGCAGGTGGCTGTATAGTTGGGTGGGGTGTTGCTGCCAGGACTTATTCAATATTGCTTGCAACAAGACAGCAAAAAAAAACCCCAAAAACAAAACAAAACACTAGGCTAATAGATACATATATATATTATGTAAATATTGATATTGATATATATATACTATTTACTTTATTATATCATTTGTTTCTTTCTTTTAAAGAATTCTATTTGAAGATTTTAGTTGTAATCTTTGATATTGCAAAACTACAGCTAATTGTCTGAGGCAATAAAAACAAACTTTTGTTTGTTTAAATACTTATAACCAGTACCTATCCACACTTCTGAAATGAAATAAACTGTACATCTTCCAATTTATGCTTATAAAATCTGTAGTACTTTAGTGATATGGATTTAGATTTTAAAAAATTCAATCAGTTATTCCTATTTTTCTTTCAATGAAATTTCTGATTATGAAATTCCTTAGAGAATTTTAGGGTTTCTGCAGATGTTTAAAGATATGAATCAATACAGTTTTTGACCTTTGGGGAATAATGTGTGTATTCTGAAGGAATGTATTAGTTTTAACTAGTTGATGAATATCTTGAAATTCCAAATTCAGACATGTGGTTCTAGAGAAATATGTATTTAATAGATTTAGATTCCGATCTTGCAGAATTTTGTTTTAACATCAACTCAGTTTGGAACTATAAAGATTGAATTGTAATAAATACTAGATGACCTGTGAACCTTTGGGGTTCCTGTTGTATCTTTGGTTCATAATGATGATGATGCTTCTATCTAGGAAAACAATAAGTATTCTAATTCGCATTTCATTGAGAATTTCTGTGATAAAATAAATAGTGTTCAGTGCATATACGTACCCAACAAAATAATTATTTGAAAATTTGACTATATATCACTTTATTCTCTTAGACCATTTTAAGTGTATGTATTTTCTCCCAGACCAGTTATACTATGACTAAAGAGCCCAGTCTACCCTCCATGCCTTTCTCAAGGGCATTAGTGAAAAGTGAAAGGCAAACAGCATCACACAGCCTTTAAACTAAGAATCTTACTATGAAATTTTGTTGTACAGAGATTTGTTATTTTTATATCTAAGTAAGAGCTATTACAGAATTTGTTACTTGGGAGAGTCAAAAGTTTTGCAATATTTTGGTAATGTGAAGTACAATTCAGCAGATCCAGGTTCTTTTGCTGAGGTTGTGAAGGTACTGAACAACACTGGACTGTAAGATGCTAAACTTGCCTGATACTCTCTGTGTGTTACTTGTCAGCCTCTAAGACTTGGAACACAGCCTTGGAATTTACAGTTTTAGGTCTACCTGACCTTTTCTGATTGCTGAGGTTCTTGCAACCAGAGTGGAATATCTTGAACCATCTGGTTACTGTACTTTGATCAACTGAGCCTTTACCTTTCACACAATAAATCTTTTTGGTTGCTTTTGCAGTGGCATCAAGGCTCAGTTCCTGAATTACATTGCGCATTCATCTGTGCAGTTTTCAGATCACACACCAAATGAATCAATGCATGTGTCTGCACACCAGCTACCACAATACTACCAACCATAGTGAGTACTCTCCACGGTTTGAGCTGTTTCAGTCATATGGTATACACCACACAAACTAATACATACCAAAATATTTTGACTTACTCTAGTAGATTTGTTTTTTTATATTTAAGTAAATACTGTAAGAGATTTATTATTTTCTGCTGAGATTTGTTAATTTAGTTTTTTTTCTATTATTCTTGTTTGTGATTTACATAGTTTAATAACAACTTGATTTTGACTTTAATCTGTATAAAGCAGACTGGTATATGAAATCATTACATACAATGATCTAATTAATGAATTGAATCTTTCTGTTTGTATATTTTAATGTATTACTTTCCAATAAAATCAAGTTACCAAATAATTAGATAAGTGTTTATTATTTGTATTTTTTCTACTCAGCCATAATTTTTTTGTTTTCTTCTTTCACCAGAAGGAAGAAAAGTAAATTATTTAAATCATTGTTTATGGCTCAAGGTCTTCATATTTGTCTTGTTTCTTTATATTTTCAACCACAAAGCTTATTGCTATATTAAAACATCTTTAATTTCCTATCATATCAGTAATAAGATTTGAAATATCAAATTATTCAAGGTCTCAAAGTTAAAAGGTTGTAGAATGAGTCACTGAATTTTGTAATTCAGCATAAATCTTTTTGATTAAATGTCAGTTTTTCTCAGAAATTTGCTTTTCTCAATATAATTAAACCTAATGAGATAGTGATTTCAAAAAGTGTTTCATTTTCTAAAACATGGTCATATAAAAAGGCATACTTTACTCAACATATTCTACTCGCATGTTCAGTCTGCTAGGGTGAGTCAAAAGTTTTGCAATATTTTGATATAATTGCTAATTAGTACCATATATATCCATGAACTGTCTTTTTGACTTAGACTTGTAGTAGAAAATCCATGTTTATTCCATTTGTAAACATCACAGATTCTTCTGTGAATTTCATATGGTTTGTACTTCTCAGCTACCAAAAATTTAATGACAGATCTCTGTTCAAGCTTAGAGCATTCTGATTTGCTGCCAGTTTGAATTGCATTGAAAGAAATAGTTTTGTAAGATTATTATAAGTTTTGCCATAAACCAATTCCAAACAATGTGAAGTTTACATTTATGGAAAGAAATTCTGAAAAAAATTAATTTTGCTTTTTTTCCTTTTATTTATTGAATGGCCTTCATATAAATGCATATATAAAGAAAATAGAAAAACAAAGTAATCTAAATGTGATGAATTCATTATGATGAAAAGTCATTGTTAAAACATTTCAGTTTTAATAAACCTTCATCAGGACTTTAAGATAGGGAAAAATGTTGCTTGGACAATGATGGATGTTTTTTTAAAAATATCCATCATTGTTCAAGCTACATTTTCAAAAATGGCAAAAAGAATCATGAGCTTTTGCATTGTGTCTTACATTATCAAAATATTGCAAAACTTTTGACTCAACAAAGTGTATACATTTTTTTTGAGATTTTAAAATGATTCAATTAGATGTGAAATATGCAAAACATGTTTTAGTGGATAATTTCATGCATATTTCTTGTTTATTCATAAATGTTCAACTTGCAATGCACTTAATATTCATCTTCAGTTATTGAAATCAAAATATTGTCCTAAAGGGTTAAACAGTCCTATTAGTGGGACTTAAAATACATTGACTGTCTATCCTGCAGTGGGGTAAGAACCACCACCCAAAAGGAGTGTCCTGGATATGACACTAAACTGCATCTGATGGTAAGACTCCAGGTTTGGAAATCTATGGAGTGTGGAGTATCCCTACTTTTCCCTGCCCACTTAGCTGAGGCTGTAGAATATGTTGACTGCATCTCTTCAGAGGGATTTGACACCCCTAATGAATATCCTGGATATGACACTAAACTGCATCAGATGACAGGAGCAAATAAGAAATATACAATGAAAAGATACATCTGTCATCTCAGCAAGCATCCATCGCTATTTGAACTATTCTGATATCCAAGTCCTGATGATGGTTACTGAAACTGAAACATTAACATCGACTTTACATTATAATAAATTCACCTATTTGGATTATGATTTTCTGCTACCGTCATACTGTCGGATTTTAATCCATATTTACTTTCATATATATATATATATATATATATAGTTTGATAAATTTATAACTACAGAGTGTTCAATATCAGTGATATAGCATATTTATCTAATTTAAGATCTCATAGTCACAGAGTCAATGATGCTTGATGACTGTCAGTTTCTTGCATATGCAATTATCAGGCCACTATATATAAATAAATGTTTTCTTACCTTTTCATATCAGTCTAATGACAACAAGTTTCATGTATTTGAGAAAAAAATGCAATCTTAAGATGAAACATACAACTATTTGTTGTATGTGCAAGATTGTATATTTTGACAAATATATCAAACTTATTGTCATGAGATGGATATGAAAAGATGAGAAAACATTGATTCATTTTAGGTATTATCCTTTTCTGCTGGCCAGTATTTGAGCACTTTTCTCACTATGAAAAAATAGCTTCAGTAATTTTTTGTTGATTTCATTTTATATATACACACACAAAGACAAATTTCTGAACAAAAGAAGTGGTTTGATACCCAAGTGTAGATATATAAATATATTTCTCTTGAGTCATTTACCACCTGTCTAATTCCATATTTATTCTCCTTTGGGACTGCCTTAATGTTATATATATATATATATATATATTCCCCTCATGTGAGTGTCATGTGTACTTTCATCTTAACTCATGACTATATCCCACTGTATAAATATGACTGATTAGCTACTTTTCTCACATCTCCATCTAATGATTGTGGCCATCACACAAAACTTCTAGTAACAGTTTTAGTATTCAAAATCATAATACTTTTTAGGTTATATATATATATATATATATATATATATATATATATATATATATATATATATATATATATAAGGGATAGAAAATATAAACAGGAACAAAACAGAAAATTTACTGATTTTATTCCGAAAAATATTTTTTTATTGTTCTAACACCTATTCTGCAAAAGATAAAATGAGTTTATATAAATTTGGTTATTTTCCATTTATTTCTGAAGATAAAGTAAAAACTGAAAAGATGCCAATAATGGTGACAAGGACTGTATAGTAGAAACTGTTAATTTCATTATGATTTTAATATATTTTTCATCTGTTATTTTGTGTGTGAAATATATGTATTGTGTTTGTGTTATAATGTTATATTTTTGTTTTTAGCAAAAATTATTTGGCAGATATTTAAAATTCCTTCCAAGAAATCTATAAAAACAGAAACAAAAAAGGTTTATGATACTCAATAACTATGTGGCAAAATGGAGGTATTGATACCAAAAAAGTGTCAGAACTGCCAATCCTTGAATCCAAATATCCAACACGCTTTCAAACTGTCTACATATCACTTGCACTTCTCCTTGATTTACCAAATCTAAGTGTTATATATCTGTCTCACATCAAACCTGTGCTGACTATTGGCCAATATCCAACTAGTACTGTTCCTATGCAAATCAGCATGACGACTTCCATAAAGATTTTGTTAGCACTACATATATTGGTTGAGTCTCCTCTCCAAACATTCATTTGGTGAAGAGGACCTAAATTTTGATAGAAATGGTATTCATTTTAAGAGATTGTACCCTACCAAATGTCCCCAAATCTGAGCCTCTTTTTGCATCTACTTATTACTATGCTACAAACTAAAACTGATATTGTTGTATAAAAATGATGATTGTACACTGGTTGATGAGTTGTGAGGATGAATAAATATCAACATTTATATTTGGTTCTCTTTGGGGGAATTAGATGTTTTGCAATATTTTGGTAAAATGGGACACAATTTAGCAGCTCTAGATGCTTTTGCTGAGTTTGTGAAAGTGATGAACCATACTGGACTGTAAGATGCTAAGCTCACCTGATACTCTCCAAGTACTACTTTCTGAATTTTCCTCTATGGCTTGAAATCTATAGTCCTACCTAACCTTGCCTGATCATCAAGGTTTGAATTACATAGGAATATTTGATATCCTATAACTGTGTGCAAATAACTCTTAAGAAGCAACTACATAGAAATATATAAATAAGCATACAATGTATGTGATTCTTTAACCCCTTGGCATGAAATAACCCCAGATGGATTGATGTGCTTTTAAAATAATCTGTCAACATACACACATGCTCATCCAAATGCACACCATTTAAATTTTTAAATATTTTCAAACAAAACTGGAATAATCATGATAATACATATTAAGGCTCATTTTAATGGATTTTTTTTGTTGTTTCTAATATTTTTCTTTATCGTTTGTGTTTCAAAATTTGCTGGTTATGTTAAGATATTTCAAATCTTAACATAATCAGCAAATTTTAAATACTTGTCATATTTATCATTAACATAAATGTTTAGGGTGAAAAATCCAGTTAAAATGTTAGACTTTTGAATGCTGGTTTTCAAAGTTACCTTTGTCAACAATAATTTTACTTACTTTAATTTTTTTCATTTTGGCTTTGTGCCAGACTAAGTCCAGTAAATATCTTTAAAGATATAAAAAGAATTTTTTTTATTACAAATCCTGAATTTCTAAGAAATCATACAAAAGAAATGGGTGCTATTGTCTCATTTACTGAATGATTATAATTTTTCATATTGACCTCCGACCCAGCCAAGCTGTCAAAAGAAGAAATGCACCTGTGTAAATAACAGGTGCATCCGGTCGAAAATATCAGAAGATCAGGGGCGACCTTGACTGTCGACGGTTCGAATTTGAGTGGGCTTAAAGCAATAATATAACTCGGTGCACAGGAAGTTCGAATCAGTTGGAGAGAAGATGCTGGAATGAGAACCATGTCCCAGTAGATGCTGGGCCCCCAGGCCCCAGTTGAGTAGCCCAGGAGAATGGGAAAGAAAGGCTGTGATAACCAGAAGAGTTGGGGGGTCAATATGTTACAGTTCTGTTCAGTCTCTAACTCAACTCTCACCCAATAATACCCTTTGTAACCCTTTCAATAAAGTGAGAGGTATATTTTTCTAAAGAACTGTCACCGCTCGTCTTTATTGTGTCACCGTTATGTTTCTGCATATGAGTATACAACAATAAAATTTAGGCTTCGCCAACATCTTAAAAAGGAGACAGAACTTTTTATATGTAATAAGTATTTGTATCAATTTTAAATTTTATGTACATTAGTTTTGAAAATCCCTCATGCTAATTATTTAAGAAAACTTAAATCATCAAATGATTGGGTATTGAGTTAAATAAGTATTTGATATTATAGAACCCTGTAAAACCTTTTTAACATTTTGCTTATAAAATAAGTCTTCAAAGAAACATTAAAACAGAAAATTTTATAACGATTGTTTATTCATTAAGCATTGCTTTCAGACTCTCAACAAAATAAAATTTTAATTAAAAAATCTTTTATATTTTTCATAATGAAGACAATCATTTGTTTTTGTAATTTGTAGAAATATTTGAATAAGGAATACTGTTTGAGGTTGTCTATCTTTTTCAATTTATTGTTTGTTGTTGTAACACATTAGTCCTAATTCATTCTTTGGCTACATTTTATTCCTGATATTGGCACTAGTTACTTGTCTAAATTGTGATGAGGGATTTACCGTGTTCAAATCTTCACTGATAATTTATTGAATACAGAGTAGAGGTACTGTAAGATTTAGCAACTTTGCAGTTCTATAGTAATTCTCCTGGGTCTGCATATTAGCCTGACTTGCTTGAACCATTGTTATTTACATTGAGTTATTAACTATCAGTTGTTGACATGCCAACAATGTATACCAAAGAGATTCTTGCTGATTGGAGAAATACAAATGAAATACTTTACATTGTTCTATCTGATAAGACCAATAATATTTACACTTCCTGAAGAATAAAATTGCAGTGTTCTATATGTGTGCTTTGATTGATTCAATTCTAAATATACATATGACCTATATAATGGAATACTCTGTTGGTGAGACTTAAAATAAGCTGACAATATGACCCCATCTCCAAGGGTTGTTCTGGGTATGAAACTAAATTGCATCGGAGGATTGTGGACTAACTGCTCATTGCCATTACCCCCAGGTCCACTCTGACCCAAAGTGGTAGTACCTGGTCAAAGGATTATTATTAGTTACTTGAAACCTTATAACTGAATACAAACAAATGACTATTATTAAATAGAAATAATAACTTAGGAATATAATTTTAAGTATTAGACAGGAATACTTGAAACAGTGCAATCTGTGTGGAAATTATTTGCATTAAGTTGGAATACAGTGATATCATATAACTGTGCAAACGACCTCCAATAAACACTTAAGGAACAATTATACAATAGATGTAAATATAAAGGTAAAATGTATGTACTTCTCTAACCACTAGGCATAAAATAAACCTTGACTAGTTGACATCTTATTAAACTGAATGAAACTGTTTTTTTTTAATTTCCTGTATACATTATATGTTTGCCTTAATCTCTGAAATAAAGAATTATTATCATTATTATTCTTTGATACAATCTGACTAGTTGCCCAGTCGGCAGGGATTGTAGAATATATCGATTGCATTTCTGTAGAGGGGTAAGACACCCCCAACGAGTGTCCTTGATATGACATCAAACAATTTGATGGTGAAGTTCCAGCAATGCTGGAGCCATTTAGAATGCAGAGTACCCCTTCATTGCCATGTCTCCCAGATCCACTCTGTCCCGGAGTGGTAGCACCTGATAAGGGTCCTATCTATGGGTTAAATAGAACTAAACCATGCTTCCTTCACAATACTGATTTTTGCATCTAAACTGCATATTTATGCTAAATTGAATTGTTTAAAATAGAACTGTTTTGACATTTAAATTGCGTACTTATGCTAAACTGAATTGCTCAAAATAGAACAGTTTTGATGTCTAAACTGTGTACTTATGCTAAGTTACTATAACTTTGGGTTGCTGGGAGTGTAGAATACACTGACTGCTTCTCTGCAGAGGGGGTAAGACCCCCCTAAACAATTTGATCGTGAAGTTCCAGTAAAGTTGGAGCTTTGGGCAATGTGGAGTACCCCTTCATTGCCATCACTCACAGGTCTACTCTAGCCCAGAGTAGTAGCACCTGATAGGGACCAATCTATGGGTCAAATAAAACGAAACTGTGTAACTGCTAAACTGAATTGATAGAGATAGGACTGTTTTAATATTTAAACTGTGTACTTATGCTAAACTGAATTGTTTGAAATAGAACTGTTTTTTGACATTGAAACTGTGTACTTAGGCTAAACTGAATTGTTTGAAATAAAACTTTTTTGATATTTAACTGAGTGTAAACAAAAAACTATACTTATACTAAACTACAGAAACACCAAAGTGAAAGTACGTTCACCAGATGGAGACACGGAATACTTTGACATTGTTGCAGGAGTACTAGAAGGAGACACACTAGCCCGTACCTCTTTATCATCTGTCTAGACTATGTGCTTAGGACTTCGATCGACAAAATCAGAGAAAATGGCTTCGAGCTGACTAAGAGAAGAAGCAAAAGGTACCCCGCAAAAACAATCACGGACGCTGACTACGCTGATGACTTGGCGTTACTAGCGAATACGACTAATCATGCAGAGATACTACTGCATAGTCTGGAACGAGCCGCAGCTGGCATTGGCCTCCATGTCAATGCAAACAAAACTGAATATATGTGTTACAACCAAACGGGCAACATTGCCACACTAGACGGAGCCTCTCTGAAACTAGTAGACAAATTCACCTACCTAGGAAGTAGCATCTCATCAACTGAAAAAGACATCAACACACGACTGACGAAGGCATGGACAGCTATCGATAGGCTCTCGATCATATGGAAGTCGGACCTAACCGATAAAATGAAACGCAGTTTCTTCCAGGCAGTGGTTGTGTCGATACTGCTATATGGATGCACCACATGGACGCTAAGTGGCTGGAGAGGAAACTAGACGGAAATTACACAAGAATGTTGAGAGCAGTATTGAACAAGTCCTGGCGACAACACCCCACGAGACATCAACTATACGGACACTTGCCCCCCATCACGAAAACTATACAAGTTAGACGAACCAGACACCCGGGACACTGCTGGAGAAGCAAGGACGAGCTCATAAGCAATGTACTCTTGTGGACCCCCACATATGGATGTGCAAAAGCAGGACGACCAGCACGAACTTACATACAGCAACTATGTGAGGACACAGGATGTAACCCTGAAGACCTGCCGGAGGCGATGAATGATAGGGAGAAGTGGTGAGAGAGGGTCAGTGATATCCGTGCTGGCGGTGCGACATGATGATGATGATGAATTGTTTGAAATATAACTGTTTATTTGTATAAAAATGAATTTGGTATTAAATAACCTACAAAGGTTGATATGCCATAAAACACAAACAAACAAGAAACTCTGGGTCTGAGAGATCCTGAAAGTTATACTAATGATCTAGTGAATCCAGAGATCCAAAACTGGATTTTCACCACCAGATGTAGTTTAGTGTCATAACTAGAATACCCTGTCTTGGAGAGGGAAGAGTCTTACCCCTTCTTGTAATAGGTATATTGTAGGCACTACCAACAGGCCAGTTAACTCTACTGAATTCTACAGATGTATATCTGCAAATATGTCAGTGTCTAATTCTTCATCATAAAGTGACTGGCCAATTAGAACGGAGGTCATCTTCCACAATTCCCCAGTCAACCAAAAATGCCTTGTGCCTTCTTTTTCCTTTGATAGAACTCAGTCTCCATAAGGACATGTTAACTTGTTCAATGTTTTTGATAAATTATTCTGAAGTTTGTCACAGAATTTGATCTTGTTTGATGTTTCATTTTTCTGATAAACTAAACCAAACACACTTGTAATAATTCAATATTACTTAGCTGAAAATGAATTCTTAGTCATAAAATAAATAAATGTTTTCCCATGTGCTCAAGGTTAACATTGATCAGCTGATTTTTAAACAGGGTTGCCAAACTGAAAAATAAAAAATCAATCTTTCTAAACAAACTTTACAAGTAGTATGATACTTGAAGGAATAAGTAGTATTTTTTAAAAGTATTTAATTATGCAAAGGTTAATAATTTTACATCTTATGAAATATGGTTTCTATCAAACCAATAGGCCAGTAAATTTATAATAAAACAATAGAGATTAAGTTACCTGTTCAGATGAATTTTTGAATTATATTTGATAGTCAATTCTTTATCAAGACAATTTATTGACAGTTCAGGATTCATTCTATTTACTAACATATTTATTGAAATCCAGTTTACTCCACACACATTTTGGGTCAGGATCTACATTTTCTTTTGTTTTTAACACATTACTCTTGTTTATTTGTTATGTGTCCTTCTTTGAGTACATTAACATTCAAAGGTCTTTAAAGGTCACTCACTTCTTTTTCTTGTTTGTTTATTTTTTTTTACTCTTTTTTCATCTCCTTGACAGGAACTACACAGTTTAAGAGTCCTAGAATAAAGTGACAAGTACCATGCTAGAAAACAAGTCTATTTTTTTTAATAAGAGAACTGGCCTTATACTGACCTTTTTATAAAGACCACTGAATGCAAAAGAAAACCTGAAGAAACCAGACAACTTACTGGCCAAAATAACTACTTTTATTTAATAATATTAATATTAATAGAAATAATATTGGAACAATACCCTAAAGGTT
This sequence comes from Sepioteuthis lessoniana, assembly GCA_963585895.1. NCBI lineage: Eukaryota > Metazoa > Mollusca > Cephalopoda > Myopsida > Loliginidae > Sepioteuthis > Sepioteuthis lessoniana. The sequence goes on from OY757929.1 coordinate 10,296,275, forward strand.
TGGTAAGGGGACTGGAAGAATTGGAAATTGGAGGACAAGCTTAGACTATCCAAACTACAGCATTAAGATCAGCCAGAATACTGAGAAGAGTCCTGGAGACTTGCTGTCACTCAGATTCAAGAGAAAGATCATCAGCTAACTTTGGGTGAAAAAGTCACAAGATGTCATATAATTATTATAATAATAATTTGTTTGCACTCAGTTGTATGGTTTCAAGTATTCCTACCAAATACTAATAATTTTCAAACAAACATTTTCTTTGTTTGATGGTATATCAACCTTTGTAGGGTATTTAATGTCAAAGCCATCCTTCTAGAAAAACAGTAGTGGTGGTACTATTTAACTCTTAGCTGGGAGGATAAGGGGTCCATACCTTTCCCAAGGGTATTTGTCCGAAAGTGAATGTAATAGTGCAACTGGACTCTAAACTTGCTTATTACAATCCCGCATCCATTGCTTTAACCATGACACCATGAGAACCATCCCCCACCAATTTTTAGACAAATTTATTTGATCCATAGATGGGACCTTAACAAATATTACCACTCCATATCAGAGTCAACCAGGAAGTAATGGTAATAAAGGAATATGCCACATTCCTCAGATCTCCAAAACTTGAGCATCATCACTGGATGCAGTTTAACTAGGTTACTTGACACACTTTGATGTTTATATCAACTAGGTCATTGTTTCATCAAACAAATCAGGGCCAGTAACTTGGAGCCTGAAACCTAACATCATTTTGTTTCACATGGATGGTGGAATATGAACAGTTTATCCTAGTAGATTGAATAGAAAGGTTCAGTTCACAATTCCCAGAGGGTTACCAACTACCACAGATACCTGAAGAAGGTTGCATAATGCAATGGCTGAAATATTGTGTCTATGATAACAATGAAAATGAGGACACTTGTCAGATTGGTTGGTTGGTTGGTTGATTGGGTTTTATGGCATATCAACCTTTGTAGGTTATTTAACACCAAATCCATTTTTATGTGAATAATCAGTTCTATTTAAAACAATTCAGTTTAGCATGAGTACACAGTTTAATTGTCAAAAACATTTCTATTTCAAGCTATTCAGTTTATTCAAGCAATTATATATAACAATTCAGTTTAGTGTAAGTACCATTTCAATGTCTAAAACAGTTCAATTTCAAACAATTCAGTTTAGCATAAGGACTCAGTTTAAATGTAAGTACAGTTTAATTGTGAAAAACATTTCTATTTTTAGCTATTCAGTTTAGTCAAGCAGTTCTAGTTCAGCTAAGTAAATGTCGAAACAGTTCTATGTTAAACAATTCAGTTATATATAGCAATTCAGTTTAGTGTATGTACAGTTTCAATGTCAAAAACAGTTCTATTTCAAATAATTCAGTTTAGCATAAGCACGCAGTTTAAATGTAAGTACGGTTTAATTGTCAAATCGTTTCTATTTTAAGCTATTCAGTTTAGTCAAACAATTCAGTTTAGCATAAGTATGCCGTTAGTTCTATTTAACCCATAGATAGGGCCCTATCAGGGGCTACCACGCCGGGCCAGAGTGGACCTGGGAGCAATGGCAATAAAGGGTTACTCCGCATTCCCCAAAGCCCCTGCATTACTGGGACCTCACCATCAGACTGTTTAAGGGGGTTCTTATCTCTCCTCTGCAGAGAAGCAGTCAGTGTATTCTACACCCTCAGCCCATCTAAAGTTATTGTTACTGTTCCATCTGCAGGTTGAGTAGATTTGTTTGGATATTATTAGTTTTAAATAGAATACTTAAAATCATATAACCGTGTGCAAATTATTAGTATACTTGAAACTATATAACTATGTGCAAATAATCCCTTGAAACTATAATTGTTTATAAATGATCATTTGTTACTGGAAGCCAAACGATTGCTTACAAACAATAAAATGTAACTTCAAAATTCAATAATTCAACAAGGATTGAAATCCTAGAAAACTAACCAATCAGAAGAGTAGAATTAAGTTAATCAAATTGTGGTATTTTTAGAAAATAATTTTAAAGTATTTTAAATGAAGAGAGTGCCGGATTCTGTTTCCCAAGAAATGTAACTGTTGTGATGCTAACGAAAGAAAGACACAGAGAACACAAAAAGGGTTGATAGAAAAACATATATATTCTAGTAACAGAACCAAGATACAAGTGAACCTGGTTAAACAGTAGTTAGTCAATAGGAAGCTGAGAGTCCAGTGGGATAGTAACTATCCGTCCACTATGCAAATGGTATCACATGTGATTGTGTCACACTGATTTGGTAAACTCCGTCTAACGCTCTCGTTGCGTGTATTTATGGAGGAGGGTGAGTCCATTATGTAGGGAATACAACAGTAACAAAGAAAAGGTTTACAAAAAATGGCTGGTCTAAGAAATTGTACTGACAACATTAATTAGAAAACACAGTTTATAGGACAAGGCAAGGCAATAATTATCTTCTTATATATTCATAAACAAGAAGTGGATGAATAGCGCTCTGAACTGTGAGGCATATTCCTCTTTTAAAGAAGTATCTTCCAATCACAGAATCATCTCGGCAAAGATAACCTGAATCTGTGCAGCAATAAAAAATAAACAGTCAAAACTGAATGGTACTCACTTAGCAATAGAAATATCATATTTCATATTTACCAACCCCTCCGCTTGGGCAGGATATGACACAAGGTCAATTTTTTAAGCGGAGTTTAACAGGTTTGAATTCAGAGTTGCCTCACCAAGGCTGAAGAACCTAGTCTGTCCTACTATTTACCCATAGCTGGAGGGAGAATAATTGGATTCATACTTTTCCCAAGGGTATTAGTGCTATGTGAAATGCAATCAGTCAGGTCCAGGATTTGAACTCGTGTCGCTGTGTCCATATCCTGTGACGATAACCATTACATCACGGGCACCTCCTTAGCAATAGAAATATGAAATATGAATGGTACTCACTTAGCAATAGAAATATTAGCAATAGATATATGGGAATTGTAAGAAACAAATTTGATACTCTTCCAGAAATATCTGAAAGTCATATTCCGAATGATGAATATGAAACCTTTGTTAATAGCCATATAGAAGCAGCATCAGGGTGCATACCAATCGAACCAAGAGCCAAATGTAGAGTCCAATAGGAATCACTAGTGGTTAGAAAGAAAAGAAATAACTTAAAAAAATATCCTTACTCAATCAAAGAAACCCAGCAAATCCTTAATTGCAGAAGCTTAAGAAGTCCCAGAAAGAACAAACCAAAATATACCAAAAAACGAATAATGTACACAATTCCCTGACCCTTGAGTATAAATTAACCCCCAACATGTTGATGTGCTGTTAAAATCACTTAATTATAAAAAAGTAAAGATACAATCAACAAAATCCGATAGATAGATGGACGAAGGGATGCATACTCCCCTTCCCTAAAAAGGGAGACCTCGGATTAGCCAAAAACTACCGAGGCATAACACTTACATCCATAGCTGCCAAAATCTACAATGCCCTACTACGAAACCGCATAGAACCCAAAATCGACAACATACTTAGAAAAAACCAAAATGGCTTCCGAAGAAATAGATCTACGACCTCACAAATACTAACCATCCGCAGAATCCTTGAGGGTGTACGGGCAAAGAACCTACAAGCGACATTAATATTTATCGACTTTACCAAGGCTTTCGACTCCATTCACAGAGGAAAGATGGAACAAATCCTACTAGCGTACGGCATACCTAAAGAAACCGTAGCGGCAATAACGATTCTCTATAGAAACACTAAAGTAAAAGTACGATCACCAGATGGAGACACAGAATACTTCGACATTGTAGCAGGAGTACTACAAGGGGACACGCTGGCTCCGTATCTCTTTATCATTTGTCTAGACTACGTACTTAGAACATCGATTGACAAAATCAAAGAGAATGGCTTCGAACTGACGAAGAAAAGAAGCAGAAGATATCCCGCAACAACAATTACCGACGCCGACTACGCCGATGACATAGCGATACTGGCAAATACACCTGACCAAGCCGAAACACTTCTGCATAGCCTGGAACGAGCAGCAGCAAGCATAGGCCTCCATGTTAATGCACACAAAACGGAATATATGTGCTATAACCAAACAGGGGACATCTCCACTCTAGAAGGAACCCCTCTTAAACTAGTAGACAAATTCACGTACCTAGGAAGCAGCGTCGAATCAACCGAAAAGGACATCGAAACGAGGTTAACGAAAGCATGGACAGCTATCAATAGGCTATCGACTATATGGAAATCAGACCTAACCGATAAAATGAAACGCAGTTTCTTCCAGGCAGCGGTCACATCGATACTGCTATATGGATGCACTACATGGACGCTAACAAAACGGCTGGAGAAGAAACTAGATGGCAATTACACAAGAATGCTGCGTGCAATCCTCAACAAGTCCTGGCAGCAACACCCCACAAGACACCAACTGTACGGCCACCTGCCCCCTATCACGAAATCTATTCAAGTTAGGCGAACCAGACATGCAGGACATTGCTGGAGAAGCAGAGATGAACTCATAAGAGATGTACTCTTATGGATCCCCACACACGGCCGCGCAAAAGCAGGACGACCAGCACGAACGTACATTCAGCAGCTATGTGAGGATACAGGTTGTTGTCCTGAAGACCTACCTAGGGCGATGAACGATAGGGAGGAGTGGCGAGAGAGGGTCAGGGATATCCGTGCTGCCAGCACGATATGATGATGATGATGAAAGATATAGTCTCAATACTTTTTGATCATCCTTTGGAGAATAATCCCAGTGAGTTTTTCAAGATTGTATACAATACTAGAAGTCCTCAAATGTCACAGTATCAAGCAACTCATGTAAGTATGGCTAGATCAACTCAGTTGTGTCAAAATGACATTCTTTTAGCCAGGATTTTATCTTGGGGATTAGAAAAAAAAATAGTTGTAAGAGATGAAATCAGGTGAGTAAGGACAATGGAGAATGACTGTCATATTTTTTGGGAACCAGATGCTATCAAATAATAATTGATATATGGGTGCATATGGTCTCACGGTGAAAAGCTCAGCTGTTACACTTTTCTGAAGCTTTGTATCGAATGATTTCACTTTGATTTCCTCAGCCCCAAAATAAAAATTGACATTTATAGTTTGACAAGAGAAGAGGTATTGTGGACAACACCTTGGATTTTTTTTATAAATAAAAAGAAAAGAAATAGATTGAGTTGGTGTTATTTACTAAGCTTTTTTTTTCTAAGGTTTCATTGATTGTTTATTTCTGACTTGATATATAGTTTCAATACTTTTTTATACATCCCATATATACACTAATATATATATATATATGTATATATATATATATATTAGTGTATATGTGGGGTGTATCAAAAATATATATATATATATATATATTATAATAATAATAATAATAATAATAATAAATAAATATCTATTAGATATATATATTTTTAATTCATGGAATATTGTCTGCAACCCTGGGTTTTATGAAGTTTTTTGCAAAATTAAATATATATATATATATATCTAATATATATTTATTCATTATTATTAGATAATAGCTCTATCCTAGATATTGAGCACTCTCCATATTATATTGCACTTGATTCGGCGCTTACAAAGTGATTTAGTCACAACCAACATTCTTATAATATATATGTGTGTGTGTGTGCATGTGCGTGTGTGTTGAAGGGAATTACTTTAAGAAAACAGAAGAAACCAGATCATTAGGTAATTTTTTTGTAATCAAATTCTCCAGACTTTAGGATTGTTCATATACAGCTAAGGAATATATAGTCATAATATCACCTGTATAATATATACTGCTTAAAATGATTACTGCTTACTTAAAATATATACAATAATTATTTCTCACTTAAAGTAGCCCTGACTGTGGGGCTAAGAATATGCTGACTGTATCCTCTGCATATCCTCCAATAAAAGAGATGTCTTGGGTATAACACTAAACTCTATCTGATGGTGAATCTCCATTTCTGCAAATTAGAGGAGTGTTGAATACCCATTTATTTCCATTACTCCCTGGTCCACTCCAGCCAGAGTGGCAGTGCTTATTATGGTCCTATTTATGGCTCAAATAGATCTGTTAAAATATTATTTGTATTTGATAGGAATACTTGAGGCCATATAACTATATATCACTGTTATTTGAAGCTATAATTGTTTACTAAGGATTGTTATTAGTTACTTGAAACCATATAACTGAGTACACATTATTCTTAAATAGGAATATTTACTTGTAGTATTATGATTATTAATATTAGATAGGAGTACTTAAAACTATACAACTGTGTACAGTAAGTTGACATGCTGTTAAAATCAATCCTCATTTACAATATATTGAATAATTATTGCTTACTTAAATTGTATACATTGCCCAGTCGGCTGGGGCTGTAGAATATACCGACTGCTTCTCTGCAGAAGGGTAAGACCCCCCCCCCACAATGAGTATCCTGGATATAACACTAAACAATCTGATGGTGAGGTTTCAGCAATGCTGGAGCTTTGGGGAATGTGAAGTACCTCTTCATTGGCATTGCTCCCAGGTCCACTCTGGCCCAGCATGGTAGCATCTGATAGGGCCCTATCTATTGGTTAAATAGAACTAATGGCATACTTATGCTAAACTGAATTGTTTGATATAGAAATGTTATTGACAATTGAACCATAGTTACATTTAAACTGCGTGCTTATGCTAAACTGAATTATTTGAAATGGAACTATTTTTTGACTATGAAACTGTATTTACACTAAACTGAATTGTTTTATATAGAACTGTTTTTGACATTTAATTGTGTGTAAACAAAATCTGTACTTATACTAAACTGAATTAGCTGAATTAGAACTACTTGACTAAACTGAATAGCTTTAAATAGAAATGTTTTTCACAATTAAACTGTACTTACTATTAAACTGCGTGCTTACGCTAAACTGAGTTGTTTGTAATAGAAGTGATTATTTACATAAAAATGGATTTGGCATTAAATAACCCACAAAGGTTGATATGCCATAAAACCCAACCAACCAACATTAAAATGTATACAATTTTTTGTGGTTATAATCCAAGAAGGTTGGTTGAATGTCCTTATGGCATGCCAATTTGGTGGGAAGAGTTATATTATGCCATATTCAGTTTTACAATTAAGATCTCCAATATAAAAATAAATCTTCACAATCATTTTAAACTGGTGAATATTTCCCACTTTGATTTAATATTCTTGTCAAATGCTCATAATTTGTAAGCATTTATATGGTTTCAAGTAACTATTCCTGCCCAGTCAGCTGGAGCTGTATAATACATTGACTACATCTTTGCAGAGGGGTAAAACTTTCTCAGTGACTGTTCTGTATATGACACTAAACCAACTGCTGGTGAGGCTTCAGTCCTGAAGCTTTGAGGAATGTGAAGTACTCTTTCATTACCATAACTCCCAGGTCCACTCTGCCCCAAAGTCATAAGACCTGTAAGGTTCCCATCTACAGGTAAAATAGAACTGTTTAACCATTTAACTGCATGCAAGCAAATGACTGGTATTAAATTGAATTGTTGATATTAGATGGCAATACTTGAAACCATTTAACTGTGTGCAAACAAATAAGCTTTGATGTGTTTAAAATGTTACCTGTTAACTATTTGTTTACATATCATATATTTGATATATAAATATAAACAGGATTTGGCATTAAATAACCTACAAGAGTTGATATGCCATAAAACCCAACTGACTTGCATTAAGTAACTATTCTTATTTAATAATAACTTATTTGTATGTAATTATATTGTTTCAAGTATTCCTATCTAATATGAATAGTTTAGTTTTATTTAGTTGAACAGTTTAACAATTTCTTAAGGGTTGCTGAAATTTGATTAATTTATAATTGCTTGATATTCAATTTTCTATTGCATCTTTTTAAATTGTGCTTTTGTCTGATTCTTTGTTTGCATATAAGGAATACTTGGCATCATGTCTTATACTAATAATTTATTCATGATTGTATGGTTTAAAGTAACTATTTCTATTTAATAATAATCATTTGTTTGTACACTGTTGTATAGTTTCAAGTATTCTGATCCAATGTCAATAATAATTTCCAAATAATTATATGGTTTTAAGTAAATAAGGCTCAGTAAACAATTATCACTTTAAGTAACTATTCATAAGACAAATGATTTGTGAAGTTGATGTATTCTAAGCCTTGGTCACAAAGCTTCCTTTTTTTTTAGCATATAATTGTGTTGCTTCAAGAAGGTGGTGATGGTGGTAGTAGTAGTAGTAGTAGTGGTGATGATGATGATGATGATGATGATGACGAAGAAGAAGAAGAAGAAATTATAACTTCAAATAACTATTCTTGATACAGTTAAAAAAAAATAATTATATGGTTTAACTAAACAGTTTCCTATCTCAGAACTGAATGGGATCATTACTGCTTAACTTGAATGATCTGATTGGACTTGGTCATTTCAGTATGACTTTAGACTTAACTGTAAGTCAGCGTTGACTTGATGTTGCTGTGATGCTGACACTAATTTTTTTTCGTCTGCAGTTATTTTAATGACTTCCATTTTGATTGTTGCTGCTTCATCTCACTTTCATAAGTATAAAGGCATGATTCATCATTGGTTGTGAAGATGGGTCAGCTCAGATTTGATCTTTTAGCTTAATGCAGACAGCAGTGTGATGTTATTTCTGGTTGTCACTCAGCAGCCTTAGCGTGAATTTTCTAGCTGTCTGTCTCACATAAAAAAAAGACTCTGATTTATTTTAAATGACCCTGGATAACAATCCTGTGACCCCTAAATACATTCCAAATACCATATTTGGTGGCATATAAGGCGCACTTTTTTTACTAAAAATATCTTTTAAAATTCTGCGTCTTATATGCCATATGTAGGTTTAAAATTCATGATAGTCAGCCGAAATTAGCTACCCAGCAACTCCTATTAGCTTAGACTTTAGAGTAACTATTGTCATTATTTAAAAAGCTATTATGCAGATTAAAAGTTATCATTGATAATATCAATTATATCAATTTCATCATGTTTAATATCAGTACTTAGTTTTACTTTTTCTTGATTTGCCCTGCTGAAATTGGGATGCGTCTTAAACACCATCAAATATGGTAGTTTAATTTTAACTCATATTTACTCTTTGAGTGGAGCTTAGAATATTCTGACTGTATCCCCTGCAGTGAAGTAAGACCCCTCAAATACAAAAGGAGTGTTCTGAGTATGACATTAAATTGCATCTGAAGTTAGGGTCCAGTTCTGGAGATTTGGGGAGTGTAGAGTTACTCCTGCCCTGACTCTCAGGTTCATTCTGACCCAGTTTAATAGTAGCTGTTAGGGTCCTATCTATGGGTCAAAAAGATCTGTTTAAAAATTATTCATATTTAATGAGAATACTTGATGCCATATAACTGTAAGTTATTTTTTATTAAGAATAGTTACATGAAGCTATAATTGTTTAATCATATTTACCCAACCCCTCCACTCGGGCAGGATATGACACAAGGTCAATTTTTAAGCGGAGTTTAACAGGTTTGAATTCAGAGTTTTCCTTCTCCTAGACTAGTTGCCTCACCAAGGCTGAAGAACCTAGTCTGCCCTACTATTTACCCATAGCTGGAGGGAGAATAATTGGATTCATACCTTTCCCAAGGGTATTAGTGCAATGTGAAATGCAATCAGTCTCGTCCAGGATTTGAACTCGTGTCGCCGTGTCCATATCCTGCGACGATAACCATTACACCACGGACACTTCCAAAATTGTTTAATAAGAAACCATAACTGTGTTCAAATAAATGATAAATAAAAATAATCACTTGAATCCATAAAATTGTGTATAAATTATTTGTATTAGATAGGAATACTTGAAACCATATGACTGCGTACAAATTATTTGTGTTTGATAGGAATACTTGATTTAATACAACTGTGTGCAATTTATTTGTATTTGATAGAAATATTTTATATAATGTAACTGTGTATTAAAACTCTCAAACTACACAAAAAATGCAAATATATACAACAAATGCAATATTTCTAGGCTTCATCATCATCATCATGTCGTGCCGCTAGTACGGATATCCCTGACCCTCTCTCGCCATTTCTCCCTATCATTCATCGCCTCTGGCAGGTCTTCAGGGCTACATCCCATATCTTTACATAGCTGCTGTATGTATGTTCGAGCTGGTCATCCTGCTTTTGCTTGGCCATGTGTGGGGTCCATAGGAGTATGTCACTTATGAGCTCTTCCTTGCTTCTCCAGCAGTGTCCTGCATGTCTGGTTCGTCTAACTTGGATAGTTTTCATGATGGGAGGCAGGTGGCTGTATAGTTGGCGCCTTGTGGAGTGTTGCCGCCAGGACTTGTTCAATATTGCTCGCAACATTCTTGTGTAATTGCCATCCAGCTTCTTCTCCAGCCGTTTAGTTAGTGTCCAAAGGTTAAGATAACCTTAAATTGGTTGATACGTTGTTAAAATCAATCAATCAATCTAATTCACATTTGGCTTGTGAGTAGGACTTAGAATAGGCTGACTGTATTCTTTGCAGAAGGGTGAGATTCTCCCTCCCCCCAAAAAAGAGGGTGTCCTAGGTTTGACATTAAACTGCATCTGATGGTGAGGTTCCAGTTTTGGAGCTCTGGAAAGTGTGGAGTACTCCTTAATTTCCATTAGTCCCCAGTCTATTCAAACCTGGAATGGTAGTACCTGTTAGGGTCCTGTCTATTGGTCAAATAGATCTATTTGGTTGGACCATATAAAAAAATCTCTTAAGAAATAACTACACAAAAAATGTAAATATAATGAACAGGATTCCCAAAGTTTGAGAAATAAAATAACCCTGTATGGGTTGACATGGTGTTAAAATCAATCAATCAATGTCACATGGATGTTCTTGTGCATTTTTGTGATGTTTTCTAATGTCTTGCCTACACCTGTCAATGCATGCCTAAAGTATTTATCATCAATTGTAATCTTTCAACTGCACATTTGCATGGTCACACACAAGAAAAAATTAACCTGCTCACACTATAAAATTTTAATGCAGTTTACAGATTTTGAAATTTTTAGTTTCAAAAGAAAACAAAAATCTGTTTCAATGATAAAACAATAATGTTGTTATTTTGCTTGCTTCCATCCACCCACACACAAACGTCACTGGATAAAGATATTTGTATTTCAATTTTATTTGAATGCTCTTGAGAAAAGCATAAATCCATATCTTCTCCCCCAAATATAGGTGGGGCAGACTAGGCTCTTTAGCCAAGGTAAGGCAACTTGTCTTGAAAAAAATTTTGTGCTTGGAAATGTCTCTATAGATGTTTAATATGCACGTACAGATTCTATTGAGAAATGATTCAAATATTTAATATCAACAAAAATTATAGCCTGCTTTAGACAATGGTCCCTTCAAAGTATTCGTTTTGGGACCAAATACACTTATCTCCACTTTGTTCAATATCAGCAATGCCCTTTTTTTCATGATTACTGTCAGCTACCTCTTTGTATGCTCTTCAATTTTGCCAACTGGGCTCTTTAGCTGGGTAAAGAAGATAGAAAATTCTGAATTCAAACCAGCTGTACTCCTCTTAACTGAGTTTGTGTTGCATCCTGCCTGTAAGAGAGAGGTTAGGTAAATACGTATACATAAATGTCACTCTCTTAGAATGTGATATCTTTTGGACGTATGCTTTGAGTTTCCATAAAAGGTTAAAAAAAAAAGCAATGTAAGCAGTATTTAAAGAGGGAGTACCAACCAGTAGTAGAATGGCTAAAGTACTGGACTGTGGCATCAAAGTAAATGATTTCTCATTCCAGTCACACAATTATGTTCACTTTTAGACTAATGCCTTTGGGAAAGGCATGAACCCTCTTATACCCTCCCCAAAGTATTGGTTAAAAAGTAATCACAGCTGTTTTTCTACAAAGACGTTTTGAACATTAAATAACCCATAAAGGTTGATATGCCATTACAAAAAAAAAGATCAGTGTTGGGTCTGTTATGTGTATAGTTTTTTTAGAAAAAGAAATTAAGTTCACACATAAACCTGTGATTCTTGCGCAGGTGTCATCAAGTATTCTTTCTCTGTTTACTCACTGTGCAAGTTATTTTATTAGATAACTGAAAGAAGAAGATAATTATTGCCTTACCTTGTCCTATAAACCGTGTTTTCTGATTAATGTTGTCAGTACAATTTCTTAGACCAGCCATTTTTTATAAACCTTTTCTTTGTTATATTTCTTGGAAAACAAAATCAGGCACTCATTTAACCCTCACTGCACTGATTAAATTTTGCACACTAATGTACTGAAACTAAATTAATTTATTAAAATTGGCTAAAATTGACATCCTCAAGTTATGTACACCAATAATAACTCAGAATTTTTTAAAGATCCATAATCACAATTTGTTGTCTTTAGATATTCCATTGGCCTAGCGGTTAGAGTGTTTACCAAAGGCCCAGGAGACCGGGGTTCAATCCCAGGTCAAGTCATGCCAAAGACCCAAAAAATGGTACTTGATGCCACCTTGCTTAACACTCAGTATTATAAGGTATGGATCAAGGGTAAAGTTGAGCAATCCAGGGAAAGGAGTAGTGCTCTTCCCTACACCTCGGTGTAGCAGCTATTGAAAAGGGAGCCTTTTGTTCCTCCTCGACTATGTTCATCAACTTTATATACATACAATCAAACAATTTACGATATCTATAGCATCCTTTTTTTGGAATCACCATCAGCTATCGCATTGTATTCTCTTTGATTTTACCTATATTTTGGCATATCTTCCTTTCAATAGTAATTTTAGCTTTGGGGAAAGCCAGAGATCACTGGGACTTGAATCTGAACCATAATTGTGTCGACAAACCTGGGAGATATTTTGCAAAAATCCTTATACAAGATGTGAACTATGTTGCTAAGATGTTCAAGATTTCTGTATATATATTGTAACACTACGGCACCAAATATGATGAGTGTTACATTGCCTCACCGACACTGCACCATTATATATATGAATACTATTTTGAGACTCATTATGAAAGTCATCACATTATGTTCAAGATGGACCCAATCGTTTTGATACGAAAATTTATATGCTGTCTGCAACATTCACCAGCAGTCACAAAACAAGAAAGATAGAATGAAAGATATGTGTCATGTTCCTTAGAAAGGCTGAAGGTTTCATTCATGGCAGACGAACAAACATGGGCTTCATTTCCTCTTCATCAACCAAACCCTCACCCTCAAAGGGTCCACTCATCTCAACTCCTGACTGGAACTGACAACTGCCCAATGCCAACTCACTGACAGCTCCACCGACTAACTAACTCTGTATCTTAGTCTCTTCTTATATATATTCTGCTAATTATTCTGTTAATCAATCTGATAATAATGCATATCATCAAAACTTTCTTGCCATGTCATCCTAATCTCAGCTGACATCACATCCAAAATTTTTATCCTTAATTTCCTACCCACAACCGATTTCAAAACAAAACTTTATTATAACAGGAGTGACATGTGCATGCAACCAAGGTTCATCCGCCTGACCTTTCCACTCGACATTGCAGCTAAGAAGTCAAACTTAAAGTTTTTTTACTAACACACAATTTATCCCTAAAATAAAACAATTAACTAATATAATTAATTACAATCCTTAATTATATTACATATATCAGACATACCATGTTTATACAGGATGGAGCAAAAATAATAGCAGGATTAATACTATTATATATTAATGACTATTTCTATCCTGTACATATATCTTTGTATGTATGGATTCTTATCAAAATGTATCAAAATTGAATCTTTAACTTTCTTTTTTTTAATTTTTAAACTATTGGGAGATATGTGCAGAACTAAGCAACTTATATATGGGATACCTAAGTGAGCTACAATCAGACCATAGTCGATGGCGACCAGAAGGCTCCCTTTTCAATAGCTACTACACCGAGGTGTAAGGGAGGGTGTTACTCCTTTCCCTGGTTTGCTCCACTTTACCCTTGATACATACCTTATATCGCTGAGTGTTAAGCAAGGAGGTATCAAGTACCATTTTTAAAGTCTTTGGTATGACTCAAACTGGGATTGAACCAGGTCTCCTGGACCATTAGCAAACACTCTACTCACTAGGCCAATCAGTTCCCACTAGATCACTGAAGTTAAGCAGCAATGAACCTGTTCAATAGTTAGATGGGTAACTACTTAAGTAACAGCTGGTACTGTAAGTGATCTAAGAACTGTGGGCCATAACTAAGTGAAGCTTAATAAATATTAAACACTTTTGTTGTAAAGAAAAAAACAATATATTTTCTCGAAGAAAATGTTCTGACTCAGAGTGGTAGTGCCTGTTAGGATCCTACCTATGGATTAAATAGATCTATTTAAAAATCATTTATACTTTGCCTTGTATTTGAAAATTATTTGGATTAAGAATAGTTACTTGAATCTATAATTGTTTACTAAGGATTATTATTATTATTTACTTGAAATCATCTGACTGTGTGCAAACAAATGACCATGATTAAATATGAATAATTACTTGAAACCATATAATTGTGTATAAAGTATTAGTATTAGATAGGAATACTTGAAACTACATAAATGTGTATAAATTATTAGTATTAGATAGAAATACTTGAAACCATACAACTGTATGAGAATTATTTGTATTAGATTGGAATACTTGAAACCATACAACTATGTACAAATTATGGATTTGACATGCTGTTAAGATCATTCAATCCAAGAAAAGAGATTAAATCATCTTATACAAAAATGAAATTCTCTGAAAGAAAATCAAGAAGAATGAGCAGTCAAGATATTTGAAATTGCTGGATACTTTCCACTGGTCATAAAATCTCAAGGTGTTTTCATTTTTACACAGTCAATATAAAACATTCAACTTCAAAAGAAGAAATAGAGAATATTGGATAAAGGGCCTTAGAAAATTGGTGAACCATTATTTTTTTTACATTCATTTCTCCATTTAACCTTGTGCCATACTAAACATTGTAAAAAAAAACAAAACAAGATAAATTGTACGAAGAAAGGAAAACATCTTTCTTGTATTTTTTGTTATACTTCCCGGTACTTTGCACATACGTATGCACTCACATTTACACAGAGATCACATTGTGAGGTGAAAATTGGTTAAAACACTTAAAAATATTGTTGATGTTTGATTTTAGCTTATGTAGAGATTTTCTGGTAGATACATGTGGGGTTTATATGTAGAATTATCTTGAGAAGGCAAGTGTTTAGGCCATGTGAATAATTAAAATATTGTATTGAAAACTCCATAATAAATTATTCTTGAAGTAACTGAAATAACTTAAATCAGCATATATATATATATATATATATATATATATATATATATAATGACTGTAACAACATTAACAACAACAATAATAATAATAATAATAGAACTGTGAATGGTGAGACAAATGTTAAGTTGATTAACACTAGTGATAGGAATAACAATGATAGCAGCTGCAGAAATAATAAAACTCAACACAGGAAAAGAAAAGTAACATGGTTTAACCCAACTTTTTGTTGATTATCTACTATTCATATAGGTAAGTACTTCCTAAAGTTTATAGATAAACATTTCAATGGAAATAACCCATTGAAAAAAATTTTTTAACAGGAAAACAATTAAAATCAGTTGTTCATGCACTAACAATTTATACAAAATCATTAACAACCATAATAAAAATTTAATTGAAATATCATGTGTTGATAGACAAGGTTTGAGTGAATCATTATGCAACTGGAGGGTTAGAGAAGAATGTCTTGTTAGCGGTAAATGTAATTCTGAGAATGTAGTGTACAAAGCAACCATTTTTCCAATGGAAAACAGAAAGAACATAAGATATACTTTGGAATTTCTGTTGGAAATTGGAAGCAGAGGTTTTATAGTCATAGGCATTCTTTTTCTAACTAGTCCTAAAGAAACCAAACTGTCTTTTCTAAATGATTCTGGAGATTGAAGGATACACCACGCCATTAGTTATATGGAATTTCATTAAAAGATCAACCACCCCAAGTAATTTCAGAAGTAGATGTAATTTCTGTCAAGGAGAAAAATTTTGTATTATAAAATATAGAAATACTGGTAAATTACTAAATCAAAGAAATTGATATTTAAATGCTACCATAATATATATATATATATATATATAAGCTTTTGTGAAATGACTTTAGGCTTTTTATTCAAAACATCATATATATATATATATATATATATAAAATTCAATTAAAGTTAATGTACTTTTGGATTTGAGTATATATGTTTTAAGATATGATTTAAATTAATTCTTATATTTTAAGCAACTGGTTTTATTTTAAATTATCTAATAAGTGATATAGGGTATTATTTTGTATTGATTACTGAGAGTACATGTTATGAATGATATTTTTGTTATAATGTTGTAATACATAGTAATAATTATTGATATTAATTTGAATGATATGTTTTAGTATTGATTACTATATTAAGTAATAACATATTGTGGTAGTTGTTGATGTCTGTTATTGTTTTTGTTTGCATTGATGTTATTAATATTTATAATTATAATGAGTTGATGATTAGTTTATAATATTAATAGGTCTGATGATTAGTAGTAATAAGTGTAATAGTAAAATTAATTGTGATGATAATTCTTAATATGGTGAATAATTAATCTATAATTATCTATAATTATCGGTATGATTTTATCTATAGATCTAAGGATTTGAGGTTTAGTAATGATATGAATATTATGATAATATTATGAGTATTATGTTGTATTTGTTTATAATTTTAGATAATCGTCTTAACAGCAACTGGAATGATTTTTATTTTTACTTTTAATGTGATTAATTATATTGAATAGTATGAAAATATTGGTATGACAATTTTCTTAGTTGTTTTGATAAAATAGTATTAATGTACAATATAATTTTTTATGATATGATTTAATTTTGTTTAGGGGTTATTAATACCCATGTTAGTTTTTTTTATAGTTGATAATTTTCTCTCCTGAAATCCATTTATTCCTTTATTCTATATTTTTTACTTATTTCCTTCATTTGGGTTTAAAAGTTTGTTTGGCATGGGATAAAAAAGAGGTGAAAAGGAAAGAAGAGTCAAAAATTGATACATCTTGATACAGGAATTGAATGTCATTTGTCAATGATACAGGAAAAACAAATGGTATGATCTTTACTTAAAGAAAGAAGAAAAAAAATGTAATTTGGATTAGGGAGATAGGGTGGCCAGAATTTTGTGGGTTTTTCTAAATCTTCATTAGAAATTTCTCATTATATCTTTGTATGAAGATGCAGATCTAACATTTTAAGAAATATAGGGTCAGCTGAAATAAATATTATTACAAAAAATATGAGTAATTTTTAAAGTTTTTTTAATATGGTATATATATATATATATATATATATATATATACTTTTCACACTCAACTTACTATAGCTTTTTCTTTTGTCTATTGGATAGCTTTTTCTCCATGGAAAAAAAATCAGTTATATATATGGCAGTTCTTTATTCAGTCCAATTAATGTAATGCTTCACAGATTGAAGAACTGTTATCAGCAGGGTTTAGAATATGCTGACTGTATTCCCTGCAGAAAGATAAGACCTCCCCCTCCCCCCCCCAAAAAAAAATGGGTGTCCTGGGTATGATACTCTGACCCAGAGTGGAACTCCCAATTAAGGTCCTAAATATCCGTTAAATAGATCCATCTGAAAATTATTTGTATCAAATTTGAATGTGTGTTATCCTATTTCTGTGTTCAAAAGACTTATAAACTCTACAAAAAATCTAAATATAAACATACAATATATGCAATTCTTTAACATCTCGACATAAATAATCTAGACAGGTTGAGACACTATTAAAATTAATCAAAGATATAGAAAATATATTTCTGCAAATATCACTCAAGTGATATCTTAATTAATGATCTATATTATGATATATGATATATGATATATATATGATATATGATATATATATGATATATGATATATTATGATATATGAAAGTTATTATGATATATGAATGTTTCTTTAATACATCAAAAAATGGCATATCACTAAACAATCTGATGGTGAGGTTCCAGTGATGCTGGAGCTTTGGGGAATGTGGAGCACCCCTTCATTGCTATCACTCCCAGGTCCACTCTGGTCTGGAGTGGTAGCACCTGATAGAGGCCTATATTTGGGTTAAATAGAACTAAACTGCGTACTTATGCTGAACTGAACTGTTTCACTAAACTGAATAGCTTGAAATAGAAATATCTTTGACAAACTATATACTTATGCTAAACTGAATTGTTTAAAATTGAACTGTTTTGACATTGAAACTGTGTACTTATGCTGTACCGGACATTGGCCTAGCGGTTAGAGTGTTCGCCAATGGCCTGGGAGACCAGGGTTCAATCCCAGGTCGAGTCATACCAAAGACTAAAAAAAAATGGTACTTGATGCCTCCTTGCTTAACACTCAGCATTATAAGGTATGGATCAAGGGTAAAGTGGAGCAACCCAGGGAAGGAGTAGCGCCGTCCCATACACCATGGTGTAGTAGCTATCGAAAAGGGAGCCTTCGGGTCACCCTCGACTATGGTCGCCAACTTTACTTTTTTACTTATGCTGAACTGAATTATTTGAAATAGAAATGCTTTTGACATTGAAACTGTACTTATGCTAAACTGAATTGCTTGAAATAGAATTGTTTTACATTAAGCTGTGCTTACACTATACTGAATTGTTTGAAATAGAACTGTTTTGACATTTAACTGTGTGTGGACAAAATCTATACTTATACTAAATTGAATTGTTTGAATTAGAACTGTTTGACTAAACTGAATAGCTTGAATTAGAAATGTTTTTGACAAACTGTATACTCATGCTATTGTTTGAAATAGAACTGGCTATTTGCATAAAAATGTGTTTGGCATTAAATAACCTACAAAGGTTGATTTACCTTAAAACTCCACTATTTAACCAACCAACCAACCAACCAACCAAGAATGTTCTTATAGAAATAACATTAGAATGCATTAACTTTGAGAATATAGAAATTATTAATCCAACTTGAAACTTAATAATTTGAGTTTCATTTTATGCTCATTTTAATTAAGGTCGGTGATCATCAAATGTTAATAATAGAGTACTTCCCCTAATTCATTTATTTGCAATTATAATACAATTATTTTGAATTGGACATAACTTGACATTGAGCTTAATGGCTAGCAAAGACATCCTTTAAGAAAATAATCATAAAAAAAAATACATTGTAGGACAAATTAGGTGGCTTGGCTGATATTCTACTACTTGCTTTGAGGTATTGACTGCATTCTAAACTACTTTAAGCATTGATTGAAATCACTTAGAAAACACTTGTAATAAATCAAAACATGTTTAGAGATAGAAAAATTGAAATCTTAGTGACAATTCCACAAAAAATTCAATATTGACTGTCTCCGAGACACTGGGTATCTTATTTTTATATAACTGTGACCGGATATAACCTCACCATGAAATCAATATTGTAAATGCTTTGAAAATTGATCACCTTTTTAGAGGCTTCTAGAAAAGGTGACTTACTCTTAGTGTCTGTTAGAGTTTTTTTTTTCTCTTTCTCTTTCTCTTCTGTATCACATTGTTATAATGAATCATATTGATGTATATTCTGTAATCTCATGTGCCACTATGCTTGCTTGTCAGCAGACATTTATCATCTTTTTGATTTGAGTTATATACTAGACACAACCATAAACCATTTCAGTCCCTTTCAGATATATTGGTTCTCTTTACTCATTTTGTCTATTCAATGCTTAGGCATTTAATATCATTTCCATGTAACCTTTACCTAAATTTACTTGCTGAGATTAGCATAAGTTTCATTAAAGAATATATTTACATTGACATCAAAGGTATATAGAGAATCTACATATCTGTATGTATGTGTGAGGGAGAGAGAGCAGATATATACACTAAATTATTTATATTGTTATTCAATTATATTTAGACTAGTATCCTCGTCTTTGTTGCCTTGAATACGCTGACTGCATCCCTCGAGGTAGGTAAGACCCTCCCCTACATAACACCATATCACAGAAAAAAATTCTGGTTAGATACTAAACTGCATTGGGTGGTGATGAAGAGAATGTGGATTCTTCTTTTCATTGCCATTACTCCCAGATCCAATTTGATCCAGAGTGTTCTTACCTACCAGGATCCCTTGGAGGTGCCCGTGGTGTAATGGTTATCGTCGTAGGAAATGGACACGGCGACATGAGTTCAAATCCTGGATGAGACTGATTGCATTTCACACAGCACTAATACCCTTGGGAAAGGTATGAATCCAATTATTCTCCCTCCAGCTATGGGTAAATAGTAGGGCAGACTGTGTTCTTCTGCCTTTGTGAGGCAACTAGTCTAGGAGAAGGAAAACTCTGAATTGAAACCTGTTAAACTCCACTTAAAAACTGACCTTGTGTCATATCCTGCCTGAGTGGAGGGGTTGGTAAATATGTATTACCTACCATGATCCCATTGATGGGTTAAATAGATCTGTTTGAAAATTATCAATATTAAATAGGAATACTAGAAATCATAAAACTGTGAAAGTTATTAGTATATCTGGAGCCATATAAATGTACAAATTATTAGTATTAAGAATAGTTACTTGAAACTATAATTTACTAAGAATTATCATTAGTTACTTGAAACCATATTATTGCTTTAAAAAAAAAAAAATTAGAGGCCTTATCAGTAGAACTTAGAATACACTGACTGCATCTTCTGTAGAGAGATAAGACACCCTTCACAAAAGAAGGAGTATCCTAGGTATCTAACTGAACTGCGTCTGATGGTGAAGTTCTAGTTTTGGAGCTCTGAAGAGTGTGGAGTACTCTTTCATTGCCATGAATGCCCTTCTATTCTGACCTGGTGAAGTAATACCTGTTAGGGTCTCATCTCTTCATCAAATTGATCTCTTTAAAATTATTATTATTGGATAGGAATACATGAAACTATATAACTGTATACAAATGAATGATTATTGTCAAGTGCAATTTGGAAAATTACAATGGAACATTGAAAATATAGTTATGATTACAATCTTCAGCATTAAATAACCCATAAAAGTATTGATATGCCAGTTAAATTAAACTAAACTGAACTAAAAAAAAGGCTGATTTTGGCATTAAACCCTACAAAGATCCACTAAGGTAGTATTTGTTTGGATTCCATCTACATATCAAATAGATCCAGGTAATATCCATTTGTATTTGATTGGACTGTGTACAAAAGAAAATATCTTAAGAAACAACAGTACAAAAAATGTAAATATAAATGTACAATGAATGTTATTCCTTAACCTCTCGGCATAAAATAACCCTTGACAGGTTGACATGCTGTTAAGCATGTCAACCTGTCTAGGATTATTTTATCAATCAATCAAAAATCCAAAGAGTAAAAAATTTCAGTTCAGCATGAATCTGTGTCACTTAGGTTTTAGAACTGCTTTAATTAAAGGCTCAAAAGCTAATAAACAAACTGGAAATACTGTTATTGAAATAGTTGAAAATATATACACTACACTAAATAATTTATGAAATAATAACAGTAGTTTATCTGAGTACTTCAATAAGCATTTGTAACATGTGAAAAATGAACAAAAATACTATCTTTAAGCTTTAAACTGTGTTTATGGTATTAACTTATTTAACCATTAATTTTTTTTATCTAAGTTAATTATAACACATATTTTATTTTTGCAAAATAAAATCTAATGTACTTCGATAATGTGTTCATTTTTATGATATATTGCTCTTCTGTATTTATGGGGAAGAGTCCCGATGGTATAATGGCTAAAGTGCTGGACTGTGGCCAATGTAGTAAGCAAGATCAAACTCCAGTTGTACTATTATATTCATTGCTGGAATAATACCCAAAGGAAAAATATGAACTCTTATATCCCTTCAGCTATGGGTTAAATATTGCTGGTCTACAGGGATGGTTTTGAAATTAAATAACTCATGAAGGTTGATCTGCCATTAAACAAAGAAACCAAGATCCCTATTTGTTAGATGATCAGAACTGTGGTTTTTGGTTTTTTTAAAATCCTACTGTTTGAAACTCCTGTTTGACCATTTCTACAAATTGTCTGATCTAAAGAACACCCGGAAGGGTTCTATTATTCCAATTCCAAGGAATTATAGCCAGAAATAAAACCGACTTATTGATTTTTCTTGTATAAAACTAATGGGTCTGATGTTTTTCAAATGTAAGATATTTGGTTTAACTCTTTTACAGCTGAGCTACTCTATTAGACAACATAAAAGACTCTCTAAAAAATATATGCAAATATAACAGTGCATTTAATGCACTGGTATTATAACTAGGGGGACATCTAACATAGTTTTTAATAAAAGGATTGTCATATTATTAAATTTTCTTCACATAGTATTATAATAAAGAAAAAAAAATATTTATGGTGGATGTTTAGCTGTTAAGTTGAAGCAAAAATATATTCTTTGAAAAATGAAGAATAAAACACATTTGAGGTTTTTAAAAATTATTTTTATTATTTTAGCCAGGAATCTATTTGTCTGAGTCATGTTATTGGGACTTGATTTTCATGTGCCCAAAATAACTAACACTTATTTTTTTCTTTGAGTAACATTATTATAAATGCTGTCAGAAAATTCATCTGAATGAACATTTTAAGGCCTGAAAATAAAACAAAGCTTTTAAAAGATTGTGCGTTAAAATGATTATTCAAGTCAGGATGTTGAGTCCAACCAAAATCAACAGCAAATGACATGTTCAGAAAGAATTTTAAGTTGTAGTGAATGCTAGTCCTCCCCTTGTATTTCATGCATCTTTATCATAACCAAGTCCTACTGATGGCACAGAGTTCTTTGAATTTTTCTTGCCATGTGTCCCTATCATCCATCTCTTTTTGCATCCAGACTCGGCACAAAACTTATGTATGTAAGTACTTGCTGGTTGGCTAACTTTGGTGTGTCCATGTGCAGGAGTCCATAAAAGAAAGTTGCTTATGAGTTTGTCCTTACTTCTCCAGCAGTGCCCAGTATGTCTTGTTTGTCTTACTTGGATGTGTTATGAGATGAGAAGTAAGTGACTGTAGAGGCGCTGTTTTGTGGGGTGTTGCTTCTAGGTTTTATTTAAAAGCACATAGCATTCTCATGTAGTTTCCATCTAGCTTTCTCTTCATGCATTTTGTTAGTATCAAGGTGGTGCATCCATACAGTAGTACTGATACAATTTTCCATATGATCTGTAAACTGTCAATAGCATTCCACATCCTTTGCTAGGCATATGTTGACATCACTTTCAGTAGATGAGATTTGGCTGGTGAGGTATGTTTACTAATTTCAGAGGCTTTTCTACTTACAGTGGAAATGGCTCCTTCTTGATTAAAACGCATGAACTCTGTTTTATTTGCATTGCCATAGAGGACAATGTTTTCTGCTGCTTACTTCTGACTATGCAGTAGGGATTCAGCTTGGACAGGTGTATCAATGAGAAGTACTAGATCATCTGTGTGGGCTGCATCTGTCAAAGTTTCTGCTGGATATTGTCTGCTTGTCTTTATTAGTTTAAAACCATTAAATCTATTGACATCTGTAGTATATAATTTAGGCAGATTATATGGTACTAACATATCTTGAGCAACAATATCAAAGAAGTCAGGTGAGGGAACCACAGCTTTTGTGTTTTTTAGAGCATCATTTTAGGAGTAACAGTTTCTTTTGGAAGATCGTATCCTTGTAGCATTTGCTTTATCTTACCTCTGGTTAAGGAATAAAATGCCTTGAGAAATCTATGAACAATAGTGTTGCCTCGAAATATTTTGCACATACTCCTTTGATGATTTGGCAGTTAGAATCTGTGATGTTGTGGATTGATTTCTTCAAAAGTCATCCTGATTTTTCCTAAGAATTTTCTTGATTTTAAGTTGGATACAGTTGAGAAGCAGGACATTTCAAACCTTAGCAGTTATAACAGTAATAATTATGCCTATGTAGTTCTTAGTGATTCTGAGGTCACCTTTCTTGAGAAAGGAAAGAAAAGAATGCGGCCTTTTGTTTTGTTCATACAGAGCTTTGCATAATTAGAGAAGTATTTCATCAAATTTACTTGTCTTCCATACTTCAGGAGGTATTTCATCAATACCTGCAGCTTTTCTTCTGCATCAAGTTCTTCCTTGTTGGATATCTAATTGGCCGTTTATGAGTTTTTGGATCGGTTTGTCTGTGATTTCAGGAAGGTTTTCAACCAGATTCATGAAATGCTCTTTCCACTTCTGAAGTCTTTCTTCTTAGCTGGTAACTTTTAGTTTTGCTCTCAATGTGCTCTTCTTTTTTCTTTATGGCTTCTATATGGGCGTTAACAAAGTTTTCATGTTTGTCATTTGGAGTACGTGTTTCAGATGTCTCCTGAAGAGTATCAAACTTGTTTCTTACAGTTACTGTATATTGTTTGCTTATATCATTATTGGCAAGTGAGGACCAGTCATATTGTGAAGTTTTAACAGTTTTTTTTCTTATTTCTGCATCAACTCAGGTGAATCTTTGTGGAGATTATTCTGTATGCCTACCAGTTAACAGCATTATCCACTTCTTGTTTATGAAATTATAATCTAGCTCTGCTTTAGAGTTATTTGGGTAGATGTAAGTCCATAGCTTTCCTTCCCTTTTTTAGATTTATTGCTTAAGCATGAAAGCTTATTCTCCAGTGTAAAATTTGCTAGGTATTTGCCATTTTTGTTTGGTGAGTTTTGAGAGCAGAATTTATTATTTCTGTCTTTTGACCATTTATGTCTCCACTGATGATTAGAACATTGTGTTTGAGAATGTGTTGAACAAGGGAAAATAGCTGGTTATAGAAGATGGTGATGTCTGTTTCATCACTGGCATCAGTGGGATTGTAGCAAAAAATGATTTATTGGAGGTTGCCATTAAATGAAGCACACATCATTCTTGGTTATATTTTCTCTATGCTACTTAGGGATTATAGCGGTTAAAGGGGAATTGGTTAATTTCCCTAACACTATATTTTTTAGGCAACACAAATGAATAACGAAACTTCTTTTAACAACACAACAAAGTAAGGTTTATTAGTAGCAGGCGTGAAGGAGTGAGAGTGAGAAAGTGTCTCTTTGCGTCGCTGGTCTGTATGCTGGTCTTGGGTTCGTAGGAAGCGTGTTTAAAGCTAGCAGTGAGCGAAGTGTTCCAAGTGGAATCAGTGCAGTCATGTGGGAGAGATATGTTTCTTCTGCTAGCTCCAGAC
Organism: Sepioteuthis lessoniana; assembly: GCA_963585895.1. Taxonomy (NCBI): domain Eukaryota; kingdom Metazoa; phylum Mollusca; class Cephalopoda; order Myopsida; family Loliginidae; genus Sepioteuthis; species Sepioteuthis lessoniana. The sequence goes on from OY757929.1 coordinate 10,321,623, forward strand.
TCTCTCTGACGTTGTCCGTTCTACAGAAAAGGGACCAGAAAAATAGTTCCTGAGAGGGGGAAGGAATCAATGCGCTCTGCCAGTTGGTTGGTCAGTGAGTGACCGATTCTCTTAACAGGGGCATGGATTCGCGAAAGGAAATAGGTCTGTGGCTGCTACAGGATTTTAAGGCAGAAGGACTGAGAAAAATTCCTACACCTCCAATAGTGTCATTGATGAAGTTTTTTTATGCAGATGCCTAGACAAATGTTCATCCATTATGGGTATCATTGTATTTTAGTTCTAGTTTGCTATGGTAATATCTATGTTCTTGCTTGTATATGATATCTATATCATGCTGTGAGTTCAGGTAGCTGATTTATTGTGTTTGAAATCCTAATGTTAAATGTTACTATGTTGACAATGTTTTTGCATCCAAGTAGGTTTGGTTTGGCTTCTGCCACTGAAATACTGGGGCCAGAGCTCCAATCTTAGCAGACCATGGTCCTTGTTTAACTGTATAGGAATATAATTTGAACTGGAATCATGGTAATGTTTTGCTAGTTTTTTCTCATCAATAGATGTCACCCTTATAGACAAGTAGTAGTAATTTCCTGACTGAACTTTGAGGTTCCTTTACCCAGCATCAGGTAAAGCGCTCCATTGACATGCCTTTGGTTTCACCCAACTTATTTCCTATCCTCCATGCTACATCCCATGGTTTTCACTGCTACATGCTTGTGTGGCTTGTGCAATACTCTTTTCTCTAAGAAACTGTTATTCAGTGGCAAGCCAGAGTAGGATAATTGAACCTTTCCGGTTTTATTGTTGCTGGATTATACATATCTGTTGTAGGGTTTTGATTATTTTATGGTTGGTTGTTTTGTTTTATTTTTCGGTGTATCAACCCTTTTCAGGTCATTTAATACCAAACTAAATTTCAAACAATTCAGTTTAGTATAAGTATAGTTTTTGTATACAGTTAAATGTCAAAACAGTTCTATTTCAAACACTACAGTTTAGCATAAGTACACAGTTTAGTTCTATTTGACCCATAGATAGGACCCTATCAGGTGCTACCACTCCAGGTCAGAGTGGTCCTGGTAATGATGGCAATGAAGGAGTACACTGCATTTCTGGAACCTGACCATCAGATTATTTAGTGTCATATCAGGACACTCGTTAGGGGGAGGTCTTATCCCTCTGCAGAGAAGCAGTTGGTGTATTCTACAGCCAACTGGGCAGTACACAGAATTAAATGTAAAAAGAGTTTTGTTTCAAAGAATTCCATTTAGCGTAAGTATGCAGTTTAAATGTCAAAACAGTTCTATTTTCAACAATTTAGTTTAGCATAAGTACACAGTTCAAGCATCAAAACAATCCTATTTCAAGCAATTCAGTTTAGCATACGTACACAGTTTGGTTTTACTTGACCCATAGGACCCTATCAGGTGCTACCTCTCCGAGCCAGAGTGGACCTGGGAGTGATGGCAATGAAGGGGTACTTTGCATTCACCAAAGCTCCTGCATTACTGGAACCTCACCATGAGATTGTTTAGTGTCATATCCAGGATGCTCCTTGGTGGTGGTATCTTACCCCTCTGCAGAGAAGCAGTCGGTGTATTCTACAGCCCCAGCCGACAGGGCAAGATTATTTTATGGAAAATAAAAAGAAAAACGTTCTCATACTTACAATTTAAAATTTTTAACGTCTTTAACTTTAGTCCTGCAATCCCTTCTTATTTTAATCAGGCTTTGTGGATTTATCGAATTCATTTTGGTGATTAATTTACTCTTTCTTTTTTGGTCTTTTTTTTAATTTGCTATTTTTCTGATGGTACACAATATCTAAACATTTACACAGAAAAATTCAAGATACTTATCTGTGTTTTTTAGCAGCACTATCATTTTCCAAAAGTACGCAGTGAATAAATATTCACAAAAAAGAAAATGCATCTTTTATGATGGCAAATATGATAATTGATCTTAATGCTTATTTTATAAATTGAATGTCTTTTTACGTTTAAAGCCAAATTTATCCTTAAATATTTAAAAACAAAACCCTGCATATTTTTTTTTTTTAACTACAAAAGTAAGGAAGCATTCTAATTTTTCTTGAAAGGAATCTAAACCAAATCAATGTAATAGAAGCACGACAATGTTGAGCATTTGTTGCATAAACAATATGAAAATGTATAATATAAGGAGTGTCCTTGGAATACCAAATAAAATCAGACATTATCAAGAGGGAAAGATTGAAATAGTTTGGTTATATGATATACAAAGACAATGTCAGTTATATCAACCATTCATATAAGAATGATTTTACTAGCTGAAGACACAGAGGATGATGATGAAAATGATAGAATACTCTAATAAGAAAGGATACCAAACTACCTCTGTTAATAATGGAATAATGAACAAAAGATTTGATGAAATGAAGGCTTTGTGTGGACAAATATGTCCAAGGAACTATTGTGGGTTAATACTGATGATAATAGCAGTAGTAATAATAACACTAGGGTGTGTCAAAGGTTTTGCAATATTTTAGCAACAGTAAGCACAATTTAGCAGCTCTCAATACTTTTGTTATCATGAAGGTGACAAACACACTGAATTGTGAGATACCAAGCTCACCTGATACTCTCTGAGTGCTACTGGCTGAATTTGCCTCCATACCTTGGAGCTTGATCTTAGAATCTATGGTTTAAAGCCTACCTGATCATCAAGGTTCTTACAACGGTAGCCAAATTCCTTGAACCATCTGATTACTGTACTGCAATCAGCTTCACCTTTCGTACAAATATTTTTGCTTTCTTCTGCTGTGTTATGGCCTATTTTGATCTTGTAAAGCATAATTTACCAAATTAGACAACATTGTATGTTCATTTGTATGGCTTTCAAATCATACACAGAATGAAGCAACGTATAATATGTCAGCTCACCAGCTATCATAATCCTACCGACCAGAACAGAGGTACCTTCCATGGTTTAAACTGCTTCTGTCAAATGATATACACATTGCAAAATAGCACATATATTACCAAATTTTTGACTCACCCTAATAATAATAATAATAATAATAATAATAATAATAAATGCACAGACCTTCTAAAAACTTACTGTTAATCTTTAACTTTATTACCATTCATCAGGAACTTTTTAAGACATTTTTATTTTGCATCCAACTGCAACTTATGACTAAGGTATTTTTGTTTTAGAATCTCTCGATATATTTCAAAGATCTTTATCAAAGCAAATTCGTCTTCATACACCTATCAGTTGGGCTTAGAATAAGCTGACTCTATCCCCTACAGAGAGGTAAGACCCCCCCCACTAAAAACAGGTGTCCTGGTTATGACAGTGAACTACATCTGATGGTGAGGCTCCATTTCTGGTGATCTGGGGAGTGTAAAGAAACTCTTTATTAATATTACTTCTAAGTCCACTCTGACCTAGATTAATTGCACCTGTTATGGTCTTATCCATGAGTCAAATAGATTTATTTGAAAATTATTTATATCAGATAGGAATACTTGATACCATATAACTGTATATATTTTGTATTAAGAATCATTACTTGAAACCAAATTGTTTCTTAAAGACTACGGTTGGTTGTTTTGTTTTACAGCATATCAACCCTTTTCAAGTCATTTGATGCTGAATCAAGTCATTTTGATAAAAACTTTCTTTTAGTTTGGTTTTATGGCATATTAACCATTGTAGGTTATTTAATGCCAAATCCATTTTTATCTATATAAACAGTTCTATTTCAAACAACTCAGTTTAGCATAAGTACAGTTTTTGTTTACTCACAGCTAAATGTAAAAACAGTTCTATTTCAAACAATTCAGTTTAGCATAAGTACACAGTTTAAAGGTTAAAAACAGTTCTATTTCAAACTATTCAGTTTAATCAACAAAGTTAAATGGTTCCAAGTATTGCTGTGTATCACAAACAATTCAATTAAACATCAGTCATCTATATGGTCAAATGTAAAAACTGTCCAGTTTGATATAAGTGCACAATTTAAATGTCAAAACATTTCTATTTCAAACAACTCAGTTTAGCACAAGTATGCAGTTTAAATGTCAAAACAGTTCCACCTTAAACCATTCAATTTAACAGAAGTATACAGTTTGATTCATAGATAGGACCCTACCAAGTGTTACTACTCCGGACCAGAGTGGACCTAGGAGCAATGGCAGTAAAGTGGTACTCCATGTTCCCCAAAGCTTCAGCATTACTGGAGCCTCACCATCAAACTATTTTGTGTCATATCCAGGACACTCATTAAAGGAGCCTTACCTCTTTGCAGAGATGCTGCCTGTGTATTTTACAGCCCCAAGCAACTGGGTCATTAAAGACTATTGTTAATTCCTTAAAACCAAATAACTGTGTCCAAACAAATGACTATTATTTAATAAAAATTATTACTTGAAGCCATGTCATCGTCATCAAGGTGTGCTGATTGTATGGATTCCCTTAACTCTCTCTCACTATCTGTCCCTATTGGTCATCATTCTTGATAAGTCCTTTTGACGGTATCTAGTGTCTGCACATAGCTGATGAATATATATTTTTGCTCATCAGTAAATATTGTGTCTATGTGTAGGAGTCCATAGGAGAATGTCACTTCATCCTTTCTTTTGCAGCAGTTTTCAGTATATCTTGCTTGTCTTACTAGAATGATTTGTGTAATGAAAAATAAGTGTGGTTATTAGTGCTAGATTGGAATACTTGAAATCAGATAACAGTGTGCAAATTATTTGCATTAGATAAGAATACTTAATATTATATAACTATGTACAAAATATTTCTAAGAAACAGTTATACAAAAAATATAAATATAAATGTACAATAAAATAACCCTTGATGGATTGACATGCCATTAAAAATCAGTCTATCTATCTTCACTTGGTTTTATCTTCCACAGTTGCTTAAAGATCTGTAAAACATTTTATCTGGTGACCTCTTGGTCTGAAGAAGGTAAAAGGCAAGTTAGAAATCTGTCATTCTTAGCCATAAAAAAATTTCAATTGTTATATCTTGAATATTGCTCTTTGAAATTCCATGGAATTTTGGGAACAAATATTTTTTTCAGTTTAAATGAGTGACATTTAAGTAAATTATCAATTTAATCATTTATATTTTTACTTGGAATTTTAGTCTAAATTAAGCAATAATACTGAATAACTATTTCACATCTTTAGCTTGAAGAATTATCTATATGCCTAACAGTAATGTTTAATTAGATTTTACTAAGACCAATGATTTGCTATTTTTTTTCTTTTGACTTTTGGAAATTTAAATATTGTCTGATTAGTTATATTTTGTTGCAATATTACTTGATGCTAATTTTTGTTTCGTGTTAGATACCCACACTTAAATCAAGTATGCCCTCCCCATGAGGAACTGAAACTTTATAATATCTGATAACATTTTTTAATAAAACTATCTTAGTTTATATTTTAAAAAATGAAAAAAATATCAACTAAAAACCTTACAATGGTGGAATTCAAAGAAAAAGGTGAAAGTATGACAAAATACATCTTCAACTTGACAGTATTTAAAACAAACGATGTTCACCAATGGTCGGGGAGATCTGGGATCAATCCTGGGATGCATCATACCAAAGACTTTAAAAATGGTACTTGATACCTCTTTGCTTAACACTCAGCAATATAAGGTATGTATCAAGGGTAAAGTGGAACAATCCAGGGAAAGGAATAGTGCCCTCCCCTACACCTTGGTGTAGTAGCTATTGAAAAGGGAGCCTTCTGGTTGCCCTCGACTAAAGGGAGACAACTTTACTTTTACTTTACTATGTCATGTCAACTTGTTTAGAGGTTATTTTATACCTAGAGGTTAGGGAATTGCATACTTTGTATGTTTGTATTTACATTTTTTGTTTTTGTACACAATAATATGGTATCAAGTATTTCTATCTAATGTAAATAATGTGCACACAGTTATAAGGTATCAAGTATTCCTATCTAATACTAATAATTATATGGTTTCAAGTAATTATTTCTATTTAACAATAATCATTTATTTGCAAATAATTATGATATCAAATATGTACCACCCCATCCACCACAAAGGTGATGTGATAAAAATTCAGTTTTCAGGTGGAGTAAAGCTGGTTTGAATACAGTTTTCCTTCTCCTAGACTGGCTGTCTAACCAAGGCTAAAGAATCTACTCAGCCACAACTATTTATCTATAGATGAGGAAAGAAAACTGAGATTCATGCCTTTTCCAAGGGTATTAGCACAAAATGCAACTTCATCTAGGATTTGAACTGAGGTTGCTAATTCCATTTCTTACAATGGCAACTGTTACCCTAAGTGTGTCTCCTATGATATCAAGAATTCCTATCTAATACAAATAAGATGCAAACAGATCTATTTAATAAGACCCTAACAGGTATTACACTTCAGGTCAGTCGACCTGGCAGTTATGGCAATGAAGGTATACTCTTCACTCCCCAGATCTCCAGAACTGGAGATGCTGTTGAATGTCTTAATCAGGACACCCCTTTTTGGCAGAAATAAATCATTGCTTAGTGTGTTAGATCATGAAACATTCATTCAAACAGCATTTATTTAGAACTGTTTTTTTTTAATAACCTCCGAATGTCAAGTTAATTTTTTTTTTCCTATTCCATGTTTTCATTTTTGAGAATTCATAACGTCTTTAAAAATTATTTCAAAAAATAGCATATCTTTTTATTTGGTATGTGAAATATGTTAAAACTTGTGATCAAAAGAATTTTGAGATTATTAGCATGAATTATTCATAAAATAATATTTGAAATCTTATGCAATTATAATATTACCTTGAGTCTCTATTCACATTTTTAAGGAATTTGGCTTGATTAATTTATATAATGAAAACACTTCTCTTATCTCCAGTTTTTAATTAAATTAAACTAACTTTAATTTTTTCTCTTTACGAAGGAAATTAATGTCCTTGATAAATGTTGTAAGGCAGCCTAAGTTATTTCTAAGCTGTTCTCACTATAGGAATTAGAATTAATTATATGAATTCTATATATTTGAAAGATTTTATAGATTACAGGGATATACTTATAGCATTTAGGTCTCTAAGCCTCTGGTAAATAATTGGAAAAAGTCTTGAGAAATATCTATTTTTTATTTTTTATTTTAAAACTTTGTATTCGTTTATACAATTACTAATTAATTTTGGAGACACAGTCATTGTCAAAGGAAATGGAATTAGCGATCTGAGTTCAATCCTCAACAAGGTTGTTTGTACTTTACTTTGTGCTAATGCCCATTGGAAAGGTGTGAATCCATTTTTTTTCTGCCTCCAGTCATGGGTAGATAATGGAGCAGACTGGGTTCTTTAACCTTGTTTAAGCCATAAGTATAGGGGAAGGAAAACACTGAATTCAAACCAACTTTACTCGTCATAAAAATAGACTTGAGTCACATTTGATCAGGTAAATACATACTACTTTTTAATTATGAAAACAAAAGAAAAAAAAATCTTATTGGATTTTTATAGTACAATAATGATCATTAAGAAAATGACAACTTAAATCACTTTTTTGTTGCTTTTATAAAGCGACTCAATAATCAATAAACCTGTTGGGCTCCCGCTGTATAAAAAGTCCCTGATGATACTGATGCTTCTGTTGAAGGAGTGAAGGATTATAATAAGAATTTCATAGTTGTCTCTATTACATTAATAATCTGGATGTTTAAAAAATGATGTTTAATATGAATGTAGATTCCATAAAATTATCAGTCAGTTGTAAATTACTGTGAAAATTCCTTTATTCTCAAAGTTAGAATATTTTAAGTGTATTACACTTATAGAATTCTTGTTATAATGTACTGTTTTTGATGGTTTACATACATACATACACACATACACATATACTTAACATAAATGGAATCAGTAACCTGATTTCAAATCCTGGATGAAGTTGTTTGCAACCAACTAAAGAGAAGGAGAATTCTGACTTCAAATCAGCAGTATTCTGCTTAACAAATTGACCTGAGTAGCACTCAGTGTATCAGGTGAGCTTGGTATCTCACAATTCATTGTGATTTGTCACCTTCATGACCTTAACAAAAGTATCTAGAGCTGCTAAATTGTGCTTCCTGTTACTAAAATATTGCAAAACTTTTGACTCACCCTAGTGTTATTATTACTACTGCTACTGTCTTTGTGTACCAGCCTGCTCATGTTGTAAGGGTTTGTTACATACATAATGCATTTTTTTTAAAGATAGGATTTAAATTTAGATGTAAAAATCCCCTAGACAAGTTTGTCTTGTGGGTTTTCATTGGTATCATATTTGTTAGAATATTGTAAGTGAGAATATAAAGAGAAAAAGAAATTGATAATAAATATGATTTGAACATTTCATGATTGTCTTGGAATTGATTTACAATGCCAAGATAGACTAACAGACCATTATTAGTATGTTTGATTCTCACTGTGTACTCTACCTATTATAAGTAAATGGTTGAGCAGATTGAGTTCTCTAGCCTTGGTAAGTCAACCAGTCTAAGAGAAGGAAAACTCTGAATTTAAACTAGCAGTATTCTGCTTGACATTCTGTTTGTGGTGCAGGGGTGGGTAGATAAATACACACTAACACACACAGAACATATATGGGGATCATTCAATAAATAAGGCAAATTTTGTTTAAGGAGATAGCAATAGGAAGCACTGTTTACTGTCGCACCTTTTTCAATTCAATCAGTAGGGATAGGTCCTTTCATATCCCAGAACATTGACAACATGACCTTCTCTACTGGTTGCTGTACCTGGAACTTTTCCTTTACTAGAAAGTCAGTGTTTTTCCTCTCCATGGACACTGCCTTTTTCACTCAGGCTTGTAGTGGAAAACCAATATTTATTTCATTTGAATATATTTCTTGACTGAAACCTACTTCTGCATACAAATTACATTCTACTGTAAATTTTAAATTTGGAATTGTCAGCCACCAAAAATTTGATGATAGAGCTCTGTTCAAATCTGTAGCACTGTTTAATTTGCTGTCATTTTGAATAGCCTCAAAATAATCTTTTTTTTGGGGCAAGAATAAAATAATTTTTGCTATAAACCCATTGTAAACAATGCAGAATTCATATTTATGGGAAATTTTGTGAAAAAAAATCTCTTTTTTATTGAAAGACTTTTGTAATAATGAGAATTTTAATTCTATATAGATTTAAGAAGCCATTTTTAATGAATCCTCTCTTTTCTTTAAAAATCTTATATGTACCAATTTATCTAAATTTGTTTTCTCAAGAAGTGGTATTTTTTATTATTTTGTATACTTTTAGATTATTGTCATCATTTTTATTGTCTTGAGCATACCTAAGGTATATGTTTTATCTGATCTTTAGGAATTTACTTTTTTTTTTTTTAAATTCAACTGGAATATATCAATCTAACAGAATTGCAAGCCTCAGATTTTCAGGTCTCATCTTGTTAATATCAAAGGAGAATAATCTAGATTGGAATCTGTCTTGTGGTTAATCCCTCTTGTAGAAAGCTTTGATCAGTTCCAAGTGCTTTAACTGGTGACCTTTGAAGGACTTTACATTGATTTCTGCTATGATAAGGTTAACCATGTGAATGATTTTTTTTTAGTGTTGGTGTTTTTCTTGATGTTAAACTCAATACATTTTTTCCTATGAATCTATTTTTTTTAACTAACTCACATGTGACAGCTTTTTAATTTTATAATAAAATTGCTTGACACAAGACCTTCAAAAAAGTTTATTCCCTAAAAGAGAGAAATATGGCACCAAAATTTTACCACTATTGGTGGGGTTTAGAATATGCTGAATATATCCCCTGCAGTCCTTCCCCACCAAAAAAAAGGAGTGTCCTGGTATGACCCTAAACTGAATCTGTTTTAAGGCTCCAGTTCTGGAGCTCTTGGGAGTATGAAGTACCTGTTCATTGCCAATACTCCCAAGTCAACTCTAACCTGGAGTAGTAAGTAAGTTGGTGACCTTGGTTGAGGGTGACCTGAGGGCTCCCTTTTCAATAGTTGAGGTGTAAGGGAGGGGGCTACTCCATTCCCTAGATTGCTCCACTTTACCCTTGATCCTTACCTTATAATGCTGAATGTTAAGCAAGTACCATTTTTTGAGTCTTTGGTATGACTTGACCTAGGATTGAACCCCGGTCTCCCGGACCATTAGTGAACCATTCCCCAAATTCAAAGGGGTGTTCTGGGTATGACACTAAATTACATCTGGTGGTGAGGCTCCAGTTTTAGTGCTCTGACAAGTATGGAATACCCTTTCATTGCCATTGTTCCCAGGTCCACAGAGTGTTAGTACCTGTTAGGATTCCACCTATGGGTCAAATAGATCTATTAGGGTTCTATTTATGGGTCAGATAGGTCTGTTAGGGTTCTATCTATGGGTCAGATAGAACTGTTAGGGTTCTGTCTATGGAACAAATAGATCTGTTAGGGTTCTATTTATGGGTCAGATAGATTTGTTAGGGTTCTGTCTATGGATCAAATAGATCTGTTAGGGTTCTATTTATGGGTCAGATAGATCTGTTAGGGTTCTGTCTATGGATCAAATAGATATGTTAGGGTTCAATTTATGGGACAGATAGATCTGTTAGGGTTCTGTCTATGGAACAAATAGGTCTGTTAGGGTTCTATCTATGGGTCAGATAGAACTGTTAGGGTTCTGTCTATGGAACAAATAGATCTGTTAGGGTTCTATTTATGGGACAGATAGATCTGTTAGGGTTCTGTCTATGGATCAAATAGATATGTTAGGGTTCTATTTATGGGTCAGATAGATCTGTTAGGGTTCTGTCTATGGATCAAATAGATCTGTTTGGGTTCTATTTATGGGTAAGATAGATCTGTTAGGGTTCTGTCTATGGATCAAATAGATATGTTAGGGTTCTATTCATGGGTCAGATAGATCTGTTAGGGTTCTGTCTATGGATCAAATAGATCTGTTTGGGTTCTATTTATGGGTCAGATAGATCTGTTAGGGTTCTGTTTATTGATCAAATAGATCTGTTAGGGTTCTATTCATGGGTCAGATAGATCTGTTAGGGTTCTGTCTATGGATCAAATAGATCTATTTGGGTTCTATTTATGGGTCAGATAGATCTGTTAGGGTTCTGTTTATTGATCAAATAGATCTGTTAGGGTTCTATTCATGGGTCAGATAGATCTGTTAGGGTTCTGTCTATGGATCAAATAGATCTGTTAGGGTTCTGTTTATTGATCAAATAGATCTGTTAGGGTTCTATTTATGGGTCAGATAGATCTGTTAGGGTTCTGTCTATGGATCAAATAGATCTGTTAGGGTTCTATTTATGGGTCAGATAGATCTGTTAGGGTTCTGTCTATGGATCAAATAGATCTGTTTGGGTTCTATTTATGGGTCAGATAGATCTGTTAGGGTTCTGTTTATTGATCAAATAGATGTGTTAGGGTTCTATTCATGGGTCAGATAGATCTGTTAGGGTTCTGTCTATGGATCAAATAGATCTGTTTGGGTTCTATTTATGGGTCAGATAGATCTGTTAGGGTTCTGTTTATTGATCAAATAGATCTGTAACGGTTCTATTCATGGGTCAGATAGATCTGTTAGGGTTCTGTCTATGGATCAAATAGATCTGTTAGGGTTCTATTTATGGGTCAAATAGATGTATTCAAAAATCATTCATATTCAATAGGAAGATATTTAAAAATCTTTTAAGAAACTACTACACAAAGAATGTAAATAAGAATGTACACTGAATGCAATTCTCTAACTTCTATGCATAGAATAACTCTAGATTTGTTAATATGCTGTTAAAATAAATCAGTTCCCTTCTCTAAACATCATTGCTGCCCATTTTTCATTATCCTATAGCAGATGTTCTTTTTGTTTTGTTTGATATTTTTTGGTTAGTAATGGCTTTTTTTTTTCTGCAATGCATCCATTTAGATCATGTTAAATAATAGGTTAGCAGAATTTATTATTGGCATGTTGTGTAGATAGTTTAAATAGATTTTGTCAGTTGCAACTTTATTTTGTCAGTGTATATGGAGTGATATTTTTTATCTTAACTTTTAAAGTTTATTTTTGTAATTTGAAAAAAAATTTCAAGATCAAATATTATTTCAAAAATGAAATAAACAAGATAACTTGTTAAAAATGTTTGCATATCATCACGTCACTTAGATGAATTGCTTTTGTTGTAGAAAGTGGAATCACAAACCTGAGTTCAAATTCTAGATAAAGCTGTTTGCATTTCACTTTACTCAAATACCCTTGGGAAAGGCATGAATCCATCTGTTCTACTCCCTAGTTATGGGCAGATAATAGGGTAAACTGGGTTCTTTAGCCTTGATAAGGTCACCAGTCTGAATTCAAAACAGCTTTACTCCACTTTAGAATTGAACTTGTGTCATATTCTGGCCATGTTAGAGGTGACGGATAAATACTAACAATATCTCTTAGCAAAAGCTGTCCACTTTTGATCGTATTGGGAATCAAAATTAGTTCAGGATAAAATCTTATTGTTATTATTAATAGTAACCACTACTCACATGTGTGTTTAGAAATTATCATTTAAACTGGTTCTAATCTTTGAACTTTCTGTTTTGTCTCAGTTGATTCCAAGTGAGTGGCTGCCATGTTAAGTGGAGGGTTATTTTCTGTTTTTTAAAGTTTGTTGACAACAAGATCCAATTAATTCTTTAATTTCATGTTGGGTTTATTTTAAGCCTGACAATGACTTTCAGATACTTTATAAATTGGAATTAACTTCTATGATGGACGATTCTCAAAAAAGATTTGGACTTGGTGAACAGAAACATGTTAAGGCAATGATTAAGGATAATTGTTTTATTAAAGAAAAAAATGACGATTCTTCTCAAAATCAGCTATTTTCAGAAGTGGGGAGAGAATTGATTACAGAAAAGAATAACTTTTAATGAAATCTAAATTTAAAATCATTATCATTTTTAATATTTAAAAAAAATCCTATTCAATAGCAAGACATTCTGAACATTTTTAATTTCTTTTAAAAACGATTCTAAATTTTTAGTAAAGTCAGAACATTTTTGTTATGAGTCCAGCATTATAGTCTAGTAAACAGGAGTTAAACAAATTGGTAGAAAAGTATGATGAAATTGCCTATTGACAAGGACACCAATGGTCCGGGAGACCTGGGTTCAATCCCAGGTTGTGTCATACCAAAGACTTTAAAAGTGGTACTTGATACCTCCTTGCTTAACACTCAGCAATATAAGGTACGTATCCAGGGAAAGGAGTAGTACCCTCTCCTACACCTCGGTGTAGTAGCTATTGAAAAGGGAGCCTTCTGGTCACCAACTTTACTTATATTTAAGAGTAATATAAAAACTCATAATTGGATTGCCTTGAGAATTAATTTTTTTTTTCTTCACCTGAAGAAGGCCAGAGGTGAAATTTGACCGAAACGTAGTGAAAGAAGAAACAACACAAAAACTACCAAGATGAGGACAAAAAGTCCGCAATAAATAAAAAAAATAATTAATTCTCAGATTAAGAAGCCTCATCTCAGATATTTCAATTAAAGACAATTACAAAATTTGGTACGGACCCGACTATGGAAGACCAGATAAGGAGAACAAATGATTGGATTTAAAAGACCAAAAAATCCAACCTTGATCGCCCTTTGGCACCCATGGATAGAGGCGTTGAGTCTCTACAGTGAGTAGTGTCAAGTGATAGCTCACGGAGACGAAGAGGTAAGACTGATACTATTCTCCCGTGGTTAATCAGCACTATCTAGCAGTCAAAAAGTGACCGTTAAGAGAGAATGTGGGTCACGCAGGGGAGACCAGGTGTTCGCACTTAGTGACCTCAGGTCGCCGGACATCGGAAGGGGAAAGAGAGAGAAGCCAAATGATTGGCTGGGACCCCAAAACGGAAGTGGGGCTCCCTTCCCCTCAGCGGAAGTAAATAGTAAGAAGTCAGTTTTTGAGCAGGGTTCATAGCGGGCAGACGAACCATAGCCATTGTACTCCGGGTTAAAGACAATAGATTAACTGAGACACGAAGGACTCCAAAATCCTTCAAGCCAGTATTAAAAACAGAACAAAGTCTATTGGCCCGTGAAAGAAGAAAATTCTCCAGTGGAACCCCGTCGAAAATAAGATAAGTAACTTTGGGGACATTTTTCCTTTATACCCAAATTTCGTTTACCACTCTCTCTCTCTCTCTCAATGTGAAGAAAGGATAAAAGTCAGAAAAGACATTTATATTCGTGGACTGTCCAATTATATGTTTTGACACTCTGAACGTGTATATATAAGTAGTAAAGGAATTTTATGTATTTTCATTTTACCATGTGGTCTATGTTGTTACTTCATGCTTTCTTTCCAGCTTCTATTCGCCTTATGTTATCTTGCTTAGAATTGTCCTATTAATTCCTAATGTATCACACGGGAAACCGGAGTTGCCGACTACTACAATATTAATATTATTACGACTAAGACCTATAGGCCCGTAATCTTCTGTTATCTAAGGGAAAGAAGTTTAGCGGCCTGGTGGGTGTGTGATAGTGTGAAATTTGGAACCCCTTTGCCAGCGGCGGTCAGTCTGGCTCTAAATTATCCCCTCACGTAATATGCCAGTTCTTATATGCCTGAGAGAAGAACTCTGAACAGGACTTATTCTGTAGGGGATCAAGTGCCAACCTGCCCCGTCTTCACACGTGCGAAAATAAAGTCCCGTTTTGGGAAATAGTCAATTTCGTGTCACAGTAGGGTCAGAAAATAGTGGTTTCAAATCCTACCCAAGCCAGCCAGAGGTTTACTTGGTCAAAAACGTGGTGCGATAGACAACAACTATGGAAGGCAGTAATTACTGGGGATATGGTTACAAGATTCAGCATTCCTATCCAAGGTCACGGTTAATCACCTGAAGAAGGCCAGAGGTGAAATTTGGCCGAAATGTAGTGAGAAAAAACAACAAAAAAAACCCAAAAACGACCAAGATGAGGACAAAAAGTCCGCAATAAATAACAAAAATTAATTCTCAAATTAAGAAGCCTCATCTCAAAAATGATTCCAATTAAAGACAATTGGATTGCCTTGTTGGCTACCATTCCAGAATAGAGTGAACCTTGGAGTTATGGCAATGAAGAGGTATTCCATACTCCCCAGACCTCCAGAACTGAAACCTCATCATCAGATGGATTTTCGTGTCATACCCAGTAACCCCGTTTTTGGGCAGTCTTACTCCTCTGAAGAGGATACAGACAGCATATTTTAAGCTCCACTGACAGGGTGGAAACACACATACATGATAATCAGATTTTTTATAATATATAAAAGTAACTAAGTCAGTTGAAAAATATTTAGTTTAAATATCTGAATGAAAAAATATGGTTATTGTTTTGTTTATAAGGTAAATACTTAGTAAATGTTTCATTTTCTCCTCCTTATTTTCTGAATAATGTAATAGCAGCCTCCCAACCCTTGGTGAGCATCTGTATGACCAACAATAAAGAGTCAACCAGGAGAACTCTCATAGAAAATTTGAGAAACAGTCTTTTAAAAAAGGTAACCAAGTCATTAAATTAGTAACAAGCAGAGGACAAGTAAGTCACATAAATTTTAAAGGTAGTAAAACAATAGGATCTTCTCTTCATCTATTCAAAGATATACCATTTTGTGTCTTCCCTGTTTGTGAGGCCTGCCTTGAAGGAGGCTAAAACACGCTAATAAAATGAGCAGTGTTTTTTCTTTGACCACTTGTCTGATTTTTTTCTATAAACTTGTCATCATTTCTTCACCTCGTCTTTGTCTCTGACAGCAAACCTAACAATGTAGTGATGATTATTACTTTTCTGATTTTTTTCTATAAACTTTTTTCTATGATTATTACTTGTAGCGATGATTATTACTTTTCTGATTTTTTTTCTATAATCTTTTTTCTATGATTATTACTTTTCTGATTTTTTTCTATAAACTTGTCATCATTTCTTTACCTTGTCTTTGTCTCTGACAGCAAACCTAACAATGTAGTGATGATTATATTATTACTTTTCTGATTTTTTTCTATAAACTTTTTTCTATGATTATTACTTTTCTGATTTTTTTCTATAAACTTGTCATCATTTCTTCACCTCGTCTTTGTCTCTGACAGCAAACCTAGCAATGTAGCAATGATTATTACTTTTGATTGTTTCCATGGAAACCATTCTTTTATTTCCCTTTTCTTTTTTGTGTTTTCAAGTTTGGACAGTGGAATTCAATTGTAATCACCAATTTCTTTTGGCAACATTTACTTTATTTGTATACACAGCTGAAGAATCACCATTCTGTCAGCAGGGCTTACAATATACTGACTGTATCCTCTGCAGAGGATATATGATACTGAACTGGTTTTGATGGTGAGGCTTCAGTTCTGGCACTCTGAGAGGAGTGTAGGGTACATCTTCATTGTTGTTATTCCTAGTTCCACTCTGACCCAGAGCAGTAGTATCTGTTAGGGTACCATTTATGGGTCAAATAGATTTATTTAAAAATTATTTGTATTTTCTGGGAGACCTGGGTTCAATCCCAGGTTGCTTCATACCAAAGACTTTAAAAATGGTACTTGATACCTCCTTGCTTAACACAATTCAGGGAAAGGAGTAGCGTCCTTCCCTACACCTCAGTTTAGAAGCTATTGAAAAGGGAGCCTTATTGTCACCCTTGGTTATGGTCACCAACTTTGTTTTACTTACTTATACCAAAGAAACAGTTACACAAAAAATGTAAATATAAATATAGTTTGAGTAGGATTCCCTAACCTCTAGGCATAAAATAACCCTAAATGGGTTGACATGCTGTTAAAATAAACTAAATGCTAAAGAATCCCCCCAAATTGTTTACACTATCATTTTGCTGTTTTTTGGCTTTTTTTTCTATCCGTACTTGATATCAACCATTGACTTCATGAAGAAAATAGAAAAACCTGTAACTTCCCAGAGAGCATAATCGCTTTGATTTTTATTTAAACTAAAAATTTCTTTGAAAAAAAAAATGATTTCAGAACTTTGTCCTTAGTTTGATACTGTCTGATAATTTCTGTTAAATCATAATTGTATGATTAAGGTCTATCCAAAATTGTTATTTCTAAATTTAGTCTTTCACACTTTAATGAACCGAGAAGTTACAAATTAGATTATTCTTTAAATCAATATGATGACCAACAAACATTATTACTATTTTGAATGAGCCCAATTGTATTTTTAAGCTATAGTTGTTAATCATATCCACTGGTACTCTCTGCAAGTTTTTCTCACCAGATTTAACTGTTGGTTTTTCACTGAAGTCTGAGTGACAGCAAATCTCCTCAGCTCTCCAGGACACTTCTAAGTATTCTTACTGATCTTAACAGTGCTATGATCTAGATGGTCTTGATTATTCCTTTGATCTCCGATTCCTTTAGTCTTATTTCCAGGTTCTTTGGGACTCTTCCAAACAGGCTCCTTTTTTATCACTGTTCTGGAAAACAATTTTAACTGTCCTGAAACAATCTTAAACTGTCTCAAAATCAAAATATTGTTTTTTGACATTGTTATCATCTATAGTTGTTAGTAGTATAATAGAAATATCATTAAAATATTTAGGAAATTATTATCTATTTTGGTCTATTTATTCTTGTAAATTTTGGTTTCTTTGTATTGTAGAGAAGAGGAAAATCTTGTATTTTGTTTTGGCGCGCAATTTAATTCAACACTGAATTTCACCCAATCAGGATGACTTATCCTATTCAGCCCGGACCTTCATTTCCAGCTAGCAAAACGGGTGAGCGGCCAAACCCAGTCTCTTCGGCGTGAGACGGCGACCAGAACAGACGTTCCTCTGGACGCCCCTGCTTAGCGATGCTTTTTTAGCTAGACAAGCCACCCAGTGTGGACATCTCACTGTGGCTTTAACACTAGCAGCAGCAACATGGACACTCAACAAGGGAACCATCTAATTTATGGATTTCTTACAAGGAATCCCCGTTGAATATGAATTGGATGCATTCAGCATGCCTTCCACAGGCACCACTTCATGTCACCCCAAAAAATGGCTATGTCGATCCGAGCGTAACTCCGCTCTCGACACACTAACTCATATTTCACTTCTGGTTCACATTAACGGAGATAACGCATACTCTCCCCCAAAAATACCAGATACAAAACTACACAGTGACTCTAAACACAATCCCTCACACGTCCCGCAACACACGCTGCCATCTGAACATCCCGCTAAGCCATTTCGTCTCCAACACTAACAAGCCAAAACTCCACAAGTCTTGCAGCACCAAAAGCAAACCATATTCCATGCTGCAAATAAAAAGTTTTCTTTGTTGTGTTGTTAAAGAAAAGTTTTGTAATTCATTTGTGTTGCCTTAAAAAATAAAGTGTTAAACAAATAACCATTTCACTCATCGCTATAGTATTTTGTCTTTCTTTTTGTTTAAGAAATAATGAAGCATCAATTAAACAAAGAATTTTTTTTCATTTCTATAAGAAAAAAAAGTTAATTTTTAACTTGTGTGAAATAAAGGTAACTTTTCAAGTCAATGAAGAAAGTCAAAAACAATATTTTAAATCAATGATAGAAAAAGTAGAGACCATAAGAAATGAAATGAAACCTGATTATTTTGGTTTTATACTAGTTTATGTCAAAATAAAAATAACAATGTGGTCTTTATTTCTTATCCTGTTGTAAAAAGAAAATTTTTATAGATTTTGGACAAATTCAGAAAAAAAAACAATAAACGAATGCTCTAAAATGTCGTAAAAATCTGGGAAACTTTTCCATTTGTTAATTGTTGCTTCTACTTATTTTCATTTAAAAAAATTGACTGTCTTGTGTAGTGCCCCCAACAAATATTCTAATGTCCCCAAGACAACAGGACACTGCTAATCTCAAGCCCTGATTCCAAGGGTTGGTTGGTTGGTTTTTATGGCATATCAACCTTTGTAGGTTATTTAATGCCAAATCCATTTTTATACAAATGATCATTTCTATTTCAAACAATTCAGTTTAGCATGTGTACACAGTTTAAATTGAATAGCTTGAAATAGAAATCTTTTTGACAATTAGTCAAACAATTGTAATTCAACCAATTCAGTTTAGTATAAGTATAGATTTTGTTTACACACAGTTAAATATCAAAACAGTTCTATCTTAAACAATTTAGTTTAGCATAAGTATGCAGATTACATGTCAAAATAAATATCAAAACATTTCTATTTCAAACAATTTAGTTTAGCATAAGTACGCAGTTTACATGTCAAAATATCTCTATTTCAAACAATTCAGTTTAGCATAAGTACAGGGTTTAGTTCTATTTAACCCATAGATAGTACCCTATCACGTAATACCACTCCGGGCCAGTGTGGATCTGGGAGCAATGGCAATGAAGAATACTCCAAATTCCCCAACCTCACAATCAGATTGTTTCATGAGGTGCAATTGGTGTATTCTACCAGTTCTTTTTCTCTTGTTAATCAAAACTAGATTTTGTCTTTTGCCTTTGATTGTTTGATCTGTTTATACATCATTTTCCAGGACAGTTCTGTGTTTTGTATATATCATTTGTCAGTTTGGTCGAACTTGAATCTCTTGCACAATTCCCAGTGGATCACTTTTCCCACCCAGACATGCCTACTCTTGTACTCCTTTTGTGTCAATTTGCTGTCTTTACTTAGGTTATTAATGTTTCATCTCTCTCTCTCTCTCTCTCCCACACATAGCTTTCACTTCCTATTCTCCTACATATCATGTATTTCAGCTTCTTTTTTTTCTTCTTTTTTATTATATAAATTTATATCACATGTTCTCATTATCTTATTGATGCACATATATTAACTATTTATATGATTGTCATAACAATCTATACCGAGCTTATTTTTACAGTGTTTCTTAAAATTAAAATCATAATAGTTACTTTTCATCTCATATGATTTTATTTTGACAACTTTCAATGACAAACCCTGAAATAATGTATCTTGATAGAAAAATCACATTTAAAAAGTTTTAAAAGTAAAATATGAACTCAAATCTCATATTCTTTATAGAATATTGGAAGATTTGATTCTTTTATTTTTGGTTATTATAAACTTTACAGTATATTAGTATTCATTACGATTAGGATAACAAAAAAAGATTTTACAAGAGGGAAATACCAACTGCATAAAGTATAAAATGTACCCTGCTAGCCAAAGTATCCAAGAGAAAAGTTTGCTGTCTGATGTTGATTGATGAAGGATCTAAGGAGAACTAACACAAAGTAAACGGTCAAGCGACTCCCAACAAACGAATAAGAATAGAAGCAAACTGTAGACTTATAGTGGCAAAAGTAGATAATGCACAAGTGGAATTATTGTTGTAATCGCAAATCTAGTGCCTCTTGTTAGCTGTAAATAACTCCTGTTAGACTTTTGAGGTTTATTTCATAGTCTGTAAATAGTTATGTGATTGTAATATTCCTTTGAAATTTGTATTAAAGACATAAAAAAAATGTCTGAATAATTGAACGATATTCGGATCTATATTTACCCACTTTGTCTAGCACATCTTGGTTAGCAAGCTTGTCTCATAGACCAATTACTAAAAAGTTTTGAGTTTGAGTGTCACTAGGGGCCCTGTACTTATTTCTTTGGGTCAAATATAAGTCATACTTGATTAAAAGATATAATAAAGGGCATTCTGTGATAGTGTAATGGTTAGTGAGTTAGTCTGGCAAGTACTAAGTAGTGAGTTCAATCTTAATATATGCCACATACTTATGATGGCCTTGTGGCAAATCTAAAATATTTACTAAGTAGTGAGTTCAATCTTATTATATGCCACATACTTATGATGGCCTTGTGGCAAATCTAAAATATTTACTCACTCTGTAAAGAAACACTGTTAAGAAAGCTTTATCCAAAAATTTCAGATACATTTTATTCTATTTGTATTTACATTTATCCAACCTCTCTGCTGATTTGAATTCAGTTTTCTCTCTCCTAGATTAGTTGCCTAACCAAGACTAGAGAACCCAGTCTGCTTTTCTATTTATTCATAGCTAAGAGGAGAACAGATGGATTCACATCTTTTCCAAGAGAATTAGCACAAAGTGAAATGCAAAGTCTTGTCCAGGGTTTGAATCTTGGGTCACTGATTCCACTTCCTATGGCAAAAAACTATTACAATAAGTGCCTTCTTAAATTCTTAGTTATTCCTGGTATCAATATATTATTTCTTTCAAGTATTCTGTATTCACTTAACAATTATGAGTTTTGTAAAAAGCAACTATGAAAACCATATACAAACCATATACATTTCAAACCATATACAAACCATATACATTACAAACCATATACATTTCACACCATATACAAACCATATACATTACAAGCCATATACATTTCAAACCAGATACAGACCATATACATTTCAAACCATATACAAACGTTTTTACTGTCAATAATATAAAAACTGTTACTGTAATGTTACCAGCTTCTTTTATTGGAGTTCCCAGAACACCAAACCCTCACAGCTGGCTACATGGGTGGTCAATTGATCTTTTTATTCTGGAGTGCCAGTTAAAGTAGATCTTATTATGTGTCACCCTCTGAACAAAATTTTGAACTTTGTTGCTTCATCAGTCTTCAAATTGCCCTTTTTTTTTTAATAACTTATGTTTTTGTCCCCCCCCCCCGATCATTTCCTAACAATGCTCAGGTGATTCTAAGGTTCCTCCACTTGTCAGATTTAAGTCTCAATGAGCATACATTGTATGTGCTGCAGACCTCATTAAATTCCTTGCAGTCAAACCCAACAAATATAATTTAGTTATAAACATCCCTGAGATGGATATACCCACTGAATAACTCCAGCACACCATAGGCTCGATACCTTATTGTATAGGTATTGTTATCCAGAAAAACAGAAGAGCTACACATTATTATATAGTTGTCTGTTTTTTTTTTTGGCTATTCAGTTTGTTATGTGTATAGAAGACAAAACAAAACAAGTGAGTTTGAAAATGAATTTATTTCAGAATGGTATTACTTTCCTTTGTATGTAGAATCAGTCTTTTTTTTCTCCTATTCAAAATAGGATTTTTTTTTATCTAAGGAAAATAACCAACCAGAATTTGTCATCTTTATGCTATTGAATTTCTAACTCTTTGGTATGGACATTTTTGAAGGCAGAAATTGACATAATAATTAGATGTAGATACATTGGGAATGAAAAGAAATAAGAAAGGCAAAAGAGAGACTTGGAGCTTTGTGTGTGTATGTGTGTGGGTGGGCAAAAGAAAATAGAGGAAAAATAGACAGAGGAAGTTACTGCATGTTCCTTTAAGATGAAATGATTTTTCATTTTTTTTAACTTCAATGAAATTTTTCTTTATCCACAAATAGAAACATAAACATATCTGTCGACTTTCACTAATTTTTTTTTAAGGGTTTCAGTCAGTTTCTTTTGAAAAAGAGCTTTCTTCCATACCTGAAATCTTATCATTGCATAGGTCTTAGAAAAATCATCAAACCTTTTTTTTTTATTATTATTATTATTATTATTATTATTATTATTATTATTATTATTATTATTGTTGTTATTATTATTTTTACTATTTCTTCTTCTTCTTCTTCTGCACATGTCCCAGCAGTACACATATTGATCTTGTCCTGTTTTTCTTTAGAATTTTCTTTGCTGGCTCCATACATTCTAAAGATAGAGCTATCAATGTCTTTATCTGCTGTATCCTCACTAGAAGCAACCATTCTCTTTTTGTCCTTCACAGGCCTGAATTTCATCTCAATTTCATTCACTTTGTTCCTGTATCCTTAATGAACAAACTATCTGAACACCAGGATATAATTTACTTCATTTTGCTCTATCAAGTTCTTATCTATAAAAAAATTTACATTTACCGACTACACTAACTTGACAATAGGAGCAGCACCATGATAGCTTTTTACAAATTAAAAAAAAAACATGAAATGCATACATATATGAAAGTCATTAAATGAATAAGGTGAATATTGTCCAAGGGTTTGGCAATAGGAAGCACTGTTTATGATTGTACTTTTTTCAAGGACGTCAACAGTAATGGGTCTTTTCATGTTCCAGAAGACTCTCAGCATGATCTTCTTTATTGACTCCTGCACCTGGAATATTTTTTTCCATCAGAGAGTCAGAGAATTGCCACTCCGTTAACTGTTTTTTTTTTGACTCATAGTGGCAAATCCATGTTTAGCCCATTTTAAAACATTTTTTTGGCTAAAACAATGTTCTTCATAGATATCACACATTCTTCTGTAAATTTGATATTGTTTGTACTTCTCAGCCAGCAAAACTTTGATTACAGACCTCTGTTCAAGCCTGAAGCACTCTATTCAATATGTTGCCATTTTGAATAGCCTCAAAACAAATATTTTTGTGAGATTAAAATAATTTTAACCATAAACCAATTCCAAACAATGCAGAGTTTACATTTATGGAAAGAAATTTCTGGAAAAAAAATGCAATTATTTTACTTTTTTAAAAAAATGTTCCTCTTATTTATTCAATGAGTCATGTATATTCTTTTGGAGAAGATTTAATGAAGGGGGCATTCAAATTAATTTCTTTAATTATTTCTGTAGTGAAAATTGGGAAGAAAATCGGCTCTCACTCCAGCGCAAGCATCAGTGCATATGCTCCACGTGCAAGATCTGTTTCTTTGACTAGAAAAAAAAAACATGGTTGCCCTGAGCAAGCTTTTTATTGCAAATGGTCACGCATTTTCACGCCTGCAGTCACGTAAAACCACGGAGAGTGAATATGTGCATGCAAATGAGGGCAGGCAGAAAAGAACATAAAAACAACAGACGTCGTCAATCTATGACTTTTTTTGCTTTTGCGTTGGACACGAATTGATTAGAGGAGAAGTGGCGGTCAGTTTAAAGAGAGGAAAGAGACGAGAATTATCAAATACTAAAAGGAGGTGTTGGCTAGTGATTGCAGGTTTTTGCAGTCGAGAGAGACGGTGGAAACTCTACCTGGTACAATTTCTTTTTATTCAATTTTGATTTATATCTGTCACTTAAATCATATTCTTAATATGCTTGGTATTTTATAAATCTAAAAGCTATTTTTATTTTCCTCATTTCCTTTTATGTGAATTTTTATTGTACAATGTGCAGCTAAAATAATATACAATTGAGTACTAAAAAGTTCTCAGCCTGACTAAGAAAGGAATTACTTCAAGCCATGAAACATACAGGCACATTATTTCTTAAGTTGGCTGGGGTGGTCGAATACATCGACTGCATTTTTGCACATGGGTAAGACCTCCTCCATTCAATGAGTGTCCTGTACAGGACACTAAACAATCTGATGGTGAGGCTCCAGTAAAGCTAGAGTTTTGGGGAATGTGGAGTACCTCTGGGCTTCAGAAAGTGTTATATCCTTGTCATATAAATGAAAAATGGAAGGGATATATAGCATGATATAGCTTGTACATTACAAATTAATCATTTTTAAAATTCTGTATCACCAGTATTAAATACTTGTTAACTAAAGCTTTTTTTCTTGAATGTTTACTTATAAACTTAAAGGACATTTCATTTACAAATTAATTTATTTTCAATTGAATATGTTGAATTCTCAAAATTAGTTTTGTTCACTTTTCATTTTAAAAAGAGGTTTTTCAAGAGGACATTATATAATTCTATTAATCTCTTAATCTCTTAGGAGGTGCCCGTGGTGTAATGGTTATCATCACAGGATATGGACACAGCGATACAAGTTTATTTCCTGGACATGACTGATTGCATTTCATATTGCACTAATACCCTTGGGAAAGGTATGAATCCAATTATTCTCCCTTCAGCTATGGATAAATAGTAGGGCAGACTAGGTTCTTCAGCCTTGGTGAGGCAACTAGTCTAGGAGAAGGAAAACTCTGAATTGAAACCTGTTAAACTCCGCTTAAAAAAATTGACCTTGTGTCATATTCTGCCCGAGTGGAGAGGATGGGTAAATAGGATCTCTTAGCTACCTATCCCCACGTTGGTAAAAAAGAATCAGTGGCAAAGAGGTCTTGCCTTACTTGTCTTCAATAAGACTACCATTCATAATTCAAACTATCGTGTTTTTTCAAATAGTCTGGCTTATAAAGAATGGAGAATGTTGTTTTCAGCCTGCACTCCTAATTGCCAGGATGTATTTTACACTCACACATCCTAAGGTAAGGAGTCAAGAAAAAAGGTTTTAAAAATATCTTATGTTTCGTTCCATCATGAAATTTTAAATTAAAAATGGAATCATTTGAGATAAATTAATACAAATAGATTTATGATTGATTAAGTCTAAAAATTGTATTCTTTACAATATAAAGTAACTTCATTTAAAATAAAAAAAAAGACTCACTTATGTAACATTATGGAAATTCAGAGTGCAACTGAAATACTTCCCATGTTCATGTTCATTTCATGTTACATTGGAATGATGTTGTTCCAGATAGAAAATTGATACCACTATGGGTTGAAAACTCTATCCAAAACAGCATCATTCCAATGTAAAATGAAATGAGCATGAAAAGTTTTCTGTGTAGCAATTATAAATTTGCCTGTCTTAAAAACACCTTTAAACAGCAAACATATGGTGTGCACTGATACAAACCATAATCATAACTGAAAACACCTTTAAACAGCACTGATCCAAACTGCAATCATATCTCAAAAAAGAAAAAAAAGAACATTTGCTAGATGGAACTACCATTGCCACTTGCCTAAATTCACTTGTACCATACCTGGTGATATTTTTAAATCTAGGAGATATATCTACTGCATTCTATATTTGGTATAATCAAAAATTGTTTAGACTGAATCTATATAGATTTAAATGAAGATATACGTAGATCAGAGCAACTTATATTATAAAGTTATGATTTCTTGATATCTAGGCTTCTTCAGTGTTAATTCTTTCTATACTTTTTGATCAAAAGTTTTTGATGAAACACAAAATTGTGCAAGTGCAACACTCTCTGTATTCACCTGACTTAGCTCTTTGTAACTTGTTTTATAATGTAGTGGCCACTTCTCACCATCAGTGACTCTGGTGTCCAGCTACATGACTATTAACAAAATATCAATTATGGAAACACTGACAGTAGGCACAAGTGATGTTCTCACTTGAGAGTTTGGGATTTTTGAAAAAGAGTCCCTTAGTTACTTGGAGAGCAACAAATAATGACCTAAATTTCAGTGCTATTGAAATTGGTCCCTGCTTGATCTGTCAAAGGTTTGGTTTCTTTGTTTAATGGCATATCAACCTTTGTAGGTTATTTAATGCCAAAGCCATTCTCCTAGAAGAACAGTAGTGGTACTATTTAACCCATAGCTGGGAGGATAAGGGGGTTCATACCTTTCCCAAGGGTATTTGCCCGAAAGTGAATGTAATAGCATGACTGGAGTACAAACTTGCTTACTACGATTTCGCAGTCCATCGCTTTAATCATTACGCCACGAGGACACCCCCCCTTGATCTGTCAGAGTACCGATCTTTCTTTAATTGACTTGAAATTCCTGTTTATAAAACTTGTCCTGAAGGAACAACAATAAAGTGAATGGGATTTTCCTGTGATCACATGTCTGACTTTTCATTTTTGATCCCATCATCTTTGCCAACATTTCTCAATACACCTACAATGTTACAGTTTCACTAAACTGAAAATTCATCTTGTGGGTAAGAGATCTGAGGATGTGGAGGACATTAAAGGAAATATGATACTGCAGCTTCCCAACATAATACGAGTTTCAGAGGTGCAATAATATGTGTTGAATGCCAAGAAGAAAATTAACGTTTCCTTCATTGTTCAATATTGTTTTGGTAAATACAGCTTCAGTCTTGATACTTTTAAAATTATTTTGCATGATATGAGGGTCATTCAATAAATAAGGGGAAATTTTTTGAAAAAAGCAGAATTAATAAAAAAAACTTATTTTTTATATAAATGCATTTTTATTGGTTCATAGCAAAAATTATTTTAATGTCACAAAATTATTTCTTTTAAGACCATTCACAATTGTGACAAATCAGAGTGCTTCAGGCTCGAACAGAAGTCTGTCATGAAATGTTTGGTGGCAGAGAAGTCCAAACCATGTGATATTTACAGAAGAATTTGTGATGTGTATGGAGAAGCGTGTTTTAGTCAAAAGAAATATCCAGAAATTGATCAAACATGAATTTGCCACAATGAGTATGAGTTGAAAAGACAGTCCGTGGAATGGAAATACATTGACTCTCTGGTAAAGAAAAAGTTCCTGCTGCAGTGGTCAGTAAAGAAGGTCATGCTGACAGTGTTCTAGGACAAGGATCCGTCACTATTGATTTCCTTGAAAAAGGTGCAACTGTAAACAGTACTTCCTATTGCCAACTCTGTAGGCAAAATTTACCTTATTTATCTAGCCAATGGTCCGGGAGACCTGGGTTTAATCCCAGGTCGTGTCATACCAAAGACTTTAAAAATGGTACTTTATACCTCCTTGCTTAACACTCAGCGATATAAGGTACGTATTAAGGGTAAAGTGGAGCAATCCAGGGAAAGGAGTAGCATCTTCCCTTACACCTCAGTGTAGTAGCTATTGAAAAGGGAGCCATCTGGTTGCCAACTTTACTTACTTATTGATTCACCCTCATAGAAAGTTGAACACAATTTCAGACTCCATGTCTTTATCCTGTTCATGTCTTTTGAATCAACTCTAATATAGAATATATAAAAATTTCAGTCAGATAATGTTGAATAAGTCAATGAAGTCTTTTGCAATTGCACACAATAAGAAAATTGCATGAAAACTTGAGATTTGTATTAAATTAGAAAGATTACTTGTGAGAGTCTGCACGAAAGATCATTACAAAAATAGCAGATTTTCTTTTTCTACTGGTTGAGTAAATTCTGATATTTCATGCATATCCTGTTTATTCCCATAAGATCTACATTTATCTCACTGTATAAATGGTAACACTAATACCCTTCCTGGGTTCAATCCCAGGTCGAGTCATACCAAAGACTCAAAAAATGGTACTTGATGCCACCTTAATTAACACTCAGCATTATAAGGCACATATCAAGGGTAAAGTATAACAATCAAGAGAAAGGAGTAGCGCCCTCTTCTACACCTCGGTGTAGTAGCTATAGAAAAGGGAGCCTTTGGGTCACCCTTAACTAAGGTCGCCAATTTTGCTTACTTACTAATACCCTTGGAGAAGGTATGAATCCAACTATTCTTCCTTCATAGTAAATAGAAGGTAAGACTGGGATCTTTAACCTTGGTATGGCAACCAGTCTAGGAGAAGGAAAAGTCTGACTTCAAACTGAAGAGGGATGTAAGGTTATACCTACCCAAGACATGCTACATCAGTATTGTCTCCACATTATAACCAAACGAGGTTACAGGACCAATGAAAGATAGACAGTCACAATTTCTTAAGAATTGAATTTTCATGCATTAATTGTAGATATATTTTACTTTAAAGAATGCTTTTTAAAGCGGCAGTAAAATCTATTTATATGTTACTAAAATTCTCATTATCTTTGTATAAATTTAACCATAACCTTGAAAACAAAAAAACACATCATAGTGTGATTTTTATTTGAGCACTACACTTAAAAATACTCTCTGTGAATAAACCAATATTTAGTTCAATTTGCAACTGAAGGATCTGCATTTATGCTGGACATCATTTTTTAATCATCGAAATTCTCTATGAAATAAAGATAACTATTATGGGATACACATTTTTTCTAGTCTTAAAATAAGCAATAAAAACATACTTAAGAACATTCTAGAAATTAAGGATCAAAACTGCATAAGCATTTAAGTTACATTTTTCAATCAATCAGCTAAAAACATAGAATAGAACATTCTAGAAAAATAGGATCGGAAGTTAACTAACAGAAAATATTTAGGCTCGAAAATAAAATAGTAAAATACAAATCTGATTGGTCAATAAATGTCTACGCGCCAAAATTTTAGGACGATTCTTTGATCCACCTGTAGGATATAAATAACACAGAGTTAGGGAGCCATTCACACAAACTTACACATAGACTAAGACAAGCCACTAAGCCCGTAAAGCAGTAGCCGATACTGTGTCCGGCAAATTCCTTTCCTTCCTCAACTAAAGTTCATGACCTCTCTTCAGATGGCCGCAAATCACATTCAAAAGAAAAACCTGACAAACTTTCTTTCATCAACACGACACGCTGTCGCCACAATCATAAAACCCGCTATGAATTTAATGTAAGTAAGAACGACTTATTTACGGACTCCGTTAACATGAACATACACACATCTTTAAACAAATTTATTTTCTTCTTGTCAAACTTTATTTTCCAAAAGGCCATTTACACATCATGTATTTTATTTGTTTTCATATTCTGTTATATGCATATTAAATTGTTTGTTGTTTAATGTACGTTGTGTTCTATTCCATTTCTTTTACGCGATTGTAAAGTTTTGTGTTGTATTTGTGGTGGAAATAATTTAGAGAGCAATACCCATAAATTACGGATGCACATCTACTGAAATAACCAAATAACATACAACCCCCACACTATTAAATGCTGATAAGAACCCTTCCCTCTTTCCCAAATTGAAGCATCAATATCATCATGGACAGCTATTCTGAGAATTTAACAGGTTTACTGGACATCTTTTTTTTTCTCTGGTCCTATAACCTGGTTTAGTCATTTTTGACAGGAATGGCCTAATGAAGCCCATCCCTCTCCAGTTCTACCATTGGTTTGAATTCAGAATTTTCCTTCTCCTCAACTGGTTGTCATACCAAGGTTAAAGAGCCTGGTTAAACTATTAGTTACCCATAGCTTGAGAAAATAGTCAGACTCATACCTTTCCCAAGGGTATTACCTCTTTGTGAAATGCAAACAGTCTTGTTGTTCAGGGTTTGAATATGAGTGTCTGGGTCCCCTCCCCACGATAATAACTATTATACCATGAATGCCTCTATAATCGAGTCAGTTTTAAATGCTCTTCATCTAATAACATGATCTGTAAACCAAATAAAGGTATTTTAATTTTTAATACTAAAGTTTATACTTTATTAATGACATAAATATGAAAATTATATAAAAGTAAGTATTTATCCAGTCCTTCACAATTGGTTGGATTTGACACGAGGTCAATTTTTAAAAGGAGTTAAGCTAATTTGAATTTAGAGTTTTCCTTTTCTGATTGGTGGCCAAATCAAGACTAAAGAACCCAGTCTGTTATACTATTTACTCATAGCTGGAAGGAGAATAGTTGGATTTATACCTTTCTCAATGGTATTATCACCATGTGAAACACAAACAGTCTTGTCCAGGTTTTGAACTCTGGTCACTAATTCCATTTCCTAAAACAATGACTGTTATGCCATGAGTGCCTCCCAAAAGTAGATCATAACAAAATTTATAAATTATATGAAAAATGTGGCTATATTCTTCCCATATAAAAATGTAGCTATATTCTTTCCATATAAAAATGTGGCTATATTCTTCATTTTAAAAATATGGCTATCTTCTTTCCATATAAAGATGTGGCTATATTCTTTCCATATAAAAATGAGGCTATATTCTTCATTTTAAAAATGTGGCTATCTTCTTTCCCTATAAAAATGTGGCTATATTCTTTCCATATAAAAATGTGGCTATATTCTTCATTTTAAAAATGTGGCTATCTTCTTTCCATATAAAGATGTGGCTATATTCTTTCCATATAAAAATGTGGCTATATTCTTCATTTTAAAAATGTGGCTATCTTCTTTCCATATAAAGATGTAGCTATATTCTTTCCATATTAAAATGTGCCTATCTTCTTCCCATATAAAATTGTGCCTATATTCTTCCCATATAAAATTGTGCCTATATCCTTCCCATATAAAATGGTGCCTATATTCTTGCCATATAAAATTGTGCCTATATCCTTCCCATATAAAATTGTGCCTATATCCATCCCATATAAAATTGTGCCTATATACTTCCCATATAAAATTGTGCCTATATTCTTCCCATATAAAATTGTGCCTATATCCTACCCATATAAAATTGTGCCTATATCCTTCCCATTTAAAATTGTGCCTATATCCTTCGCATATAAAATTGTGCCTATATCCTTCCCATATAAAATTGTACCTATATCCTACCCATATAAAATTGTGCCTATATCCTTCTCATATAAAATTGTGCCTATATCCTACCCATATAAAATTGTGCCTATATCTTTCCCATATAAAATTGTGTCTATATCCTACCTATATAAAATTGTGCCTATATCCTACCCATATAAAATTGTGCCTATATCCATCCGATATAAAATTTTGCCTATATTCTTCCCATATAAAATTGTACCTATATCCTACCCATATAAAATTGTATCTATATCCTTCCCATATAAAATTGTGCCTATATCCTACCCATATAAAATTGTGCCTATATCCTACCCATATAAAATTGTGCCTATATCCTTCCCATATAAAATTGTGCCTATATTCTTCCCATATAAAATTGTGCTTATATCCTACCCATATAAAATTGTGCCTATATCCATCCCATATAAAATTGTACCTATATCCTACCCATATAAAATTGTGCCTATATCCTACCCATATAAAATTGTGCCTATATCCTACCCATATAAAATTGTGCCTATATTCTTCCCATATAAAAATGTAGCTATATTCTTTCCATATAAAAATATGGCTATATTCTTCATTTTAAAAATGTGGCTATCTTCTTCCCTTATAAAATTGTGCCTATATCCTTCGCATATAAAATTGTGCCTATATTCTTCCCATATAAAATTGTGCCTATATTCTTCCCATATAAAATTGTGCCTATATCCATCCATATAAAATTGTGCCTATATCCTACCCATATAAAATTGTGCCTATATCCTTCCCATATAAAATTGTGCGTATATCCTTCCCATATAAAATTGTGCCTATATCCTTCCCATATAAAATTGTGCCTATATCCTACCCATATAAAATTGTGCCTATATCCTCCCCAGATAAAATTGTGCCTATATCCTACCCATATAAAATTGTGCCTATATCCATCCCATATAAAATTGTACCTATATACTTCCCATAAAAAATTGTGCCTATATTCTTCCCATATAAAATTGTGCCTATATCCTACCCATATAAAATTGTGCCTATATCCTACCCATTTAAAATTGTGCCTATATCCTTCGCATATAAAATTGTGCCTATATCCTTCCCATATAAAATTGTACCTATATCCTACCCATATAAAATTGTGCCTATATCCTTCCCATATAAAATTGTGCCTGTATCCTACCCATATAAAATTGTGCCTATATCCTACCCATATAAAATTGTGCCTATATCTTTCCCATATAAAATTGTGTCTATATCCTACCTATATAAAATTCTGCCTATATCCTACCCATATAAAATTGTATCTATATCCATCCCATATAAAATTGTGCCTATATTCTTCCCATATAAAATTGTGCCTATATCCTACCCATATAAAATTGTATCTATATCCTTCCCATATAAAATTGTGCCTATATCCTACCCATATAAAATTGTGCCTATATCCTACCCATATAAAATTGTGCCTATATCCTTCCCATATAAAATTGTGCCTATATCCTTCCCATATAAAATTGTGCCTATATCCTTCCCATATAAAATTGTGCCTATATCCTACCCATATAAAATTATGCCTATATCCTACCCATATAAAATTGTGCCTATATCCTTCCCATATAAAATTGTGCCTATATCCTACCCATATAAAATTGTGCCTATATCCTACCCATATAAAATTGTGCCTATATCCTTCCCATATAAAATTGTGCCTATTTCCCACCCATATAAAACTGTACCTATATCCTTCCCATATAAAATTGTGCCTATATCCTTCATATATTAAATTGTGCCTATATCTTACCCATATAAAATTGTGCCTATATCCTTCCCATATAAAATTGTGCCTATTTCCCACCCATATAAAACTGTACCTATATCCTTCCCATATAAAATTGTGCCTATATCCTTCGTATATTAAATTGTGCCTATATCTTACCCATATAAAATTGTGCCTATATTCTTTCCATATAAAATTGTGCCTATATCCGACCCATATAAAATTGTGCCTATATCCTTCCCATATAAAATTGTGTCTATATCCTTCCCATATAAAATTGTGCCTATATCCTTCCCATTTAAAATTGTGCCTAAATCCTACCCATATAAAATTGTGCCTATATCCTTCCCATATAAAATTGTGCCTATATACTACCCATATAAAATTGTGCCTATATCCTTCCCATATAAAATTGTGCCTATATTCTTCCCATATAAAATTGTGCTTATATCCTTCCCATATAAAATTGTGCCTATATCCTTCCCATATAAAATTGTGCCTATATCCTACCCATATAAAATTGTGCCTATATCCTTCCCATATAAAATTGTGCCTATATCCTTCCCATATAAAATTGTGCCTATATTCTTCCCATATAAATTTGTGCCTATATCCTTCCCATATAAAATTGTGCCTATATTCTTCCCATATAAAATTGTGCCTATATCCTACCCATATAAAATTGTGCCTATATCCTTCCCATATAAAATTGTGCCTTTATTCTTCCCATATAAAATTGTGCCTATATCCTGCCCATATAAAATTGTGCCTACATTCTTCCTATATAAAATTGTGTCTATATCCTTCCCATATAAAATTGTGCCTATATCCTACCCATATAAAATTGTGCCTATATTCTTCCCATATGAAATTGTGCCTATATCCTTCCCATATAAAATTGTGCCTATATCCTACCCATATATTTTCTTATATTTGAAAGTATATGAAGACTAAAAAGCATGAAATTAGTTTTAGTTAATGGTTGCAGTCATAATGTTAATATTCCTTTCCTCTCACATTACAGATTTTACAGGTTTTTAACTATTAAAAGAAAGTGTTGAATTGTAGAATCTCAAAAGAACTTGCCAGAGATGAAAAGATGATGATGAGTTCTCATCAAGAAAAAAGAAAAAGTCAGATATGTGGTCACAGGAAAAATATCTATCATTTTATCATTGTATTTCAACCTCTATTAAGACTCATTTCAAATCAGAATTGGTTAATTGTTGCCCCACCCCTAATTGGACAGTTTCATGGTTTCTTTGTTTAATGGCATATCAACCTTTGTAGCTTTGGAGCTTATCTGTAAAAGACTAACAACCCAAAGATTAAAAAAAAAAAGGAAAAGCAATTACTAAACACTTTTAATCTAAATTGGTTTGGTTTGGTTTCTTTGTTTAATGGCATATCAACCTTTGTAGGTTATTTAATGCCAAAGCTATTCTCCTAGAAGAACAGTAGTGGTACTGTTTAACCCATAGCTGGGAGGATAAGGGGGTTCATACCTTTCCCAAGGGTATTTGCCCGAAAATGAACGTAATAGCGCAACTGGAGTACGAACTCGCTTACTACGATTCCACAGTCCATCGCTTTAACCATTACACCACGAGGACACCCCTGGACAGTTTCATTAGCACTGAAATTTAAGTCTTTCATTGCCCTCTGCCCCTTTTCAAAGATCCTCATGTGTAACTGTTTTTCACACATGACCCCTTGCTGTCACACAGTTGGTCAACAAGTTCACTGGTGATGGAAAGCAACTACTCGATTGCACAAGATCCCTTATCTTTTTCTGATATTGCTTTATTCCCTTAGATTGCTGACTAGAGAAAAAAATCCTCAGATTTTTCAACTAACAGTTTTTACTGCTGAAGTATATTTACAAATATTACTGAAAAATTGGTTTCAGTTAGTTAAATATTCGGACTTTTATTCAATTTAATCAAATAATCATCATCATCATGTCGCGCTGGTAGAACGGATATCCCTGACCCTCTCTCGCCACTCCTCCCTCTCGTTCATCGCCCCAGGCACGTCTTCAGGACAACATCCCGTATCTTCACATAGCTGCTGAATGTATGTTCGTGCTGGTTGTCCTGCTTTTGCACGGCCATGTGAGGGGGTCCATAAGAGTACATCACTTATGAGTTTGTCCCTGCTTCTCCAGCAGTGTCCTGCATGTCTGGTTCATCTAACTTGAATAGTTTTCGTGATAGGCGGCAGGTGGCCGTATAGTTGGTGTCTTGTGGGGTGTTGCCGCCAGGACTTGTTCAAGATTGTATGCAGTATTCTTGTGTAATTGCTGTCCACCTTCTTCTCGAGCCGTTTTGTTAGAGTCCATGTAGTGCACCCATATAGCAGTATCGATGTGACCGCTGCCTGGAAGAAACTGCGTTTCATTTTATCGGTTAGGTCTGATTTCCATATAATCGATAGCCTATTGATTGCTGTCCATGCTTTCGTTAACTTCGTGTCGATGTCCTTAAGGTAATCAGTTTTAGTCAATTTATAATATAATGGAACAAGGTAATCAGTTTTATTGCAGAAGAAAGCAATATTATGATTAGTTGTGTTATAGTTATGGCACTAAACTGCATCTAATGGTGAGGCTCCTGTTCTGGAGATCAGGGGTATGTAGAGTACGCCTTCATTGTCACTACTCTCAGGTTCACTCTGACGCAGAGAAGTAGTATCTGTTAGGGTTTTATCTATGGATCAAATAGATCTGTTTGAAAATTATTTGTATTCAATAGAACCGTGTGCCAAAAAAAACAAACTCTTAAGAAAAATGTAAATATGAAGATACAATGAGCATGATTCCCTAATTTGAAGGCATAAAATAACCCTCGAAGGGTTGACATGCTGTTAGAATCAATCAATGAATATTATGATTTATAATCATTTCAAAGGAATTCAATATGTTAAGTCATGTGACTATATCACTGCTTATATTTAAGAAGACAAGAACATGTCTCTGATTAAGTTATCTTCTTTAATTAAAATTTCTCTTTAATTGAGAAAGTGTTAATTAATTGGTTATTTCACTTGAAGCTAAATATAGGAATATAAGTATCTCTAATTAAGAATAATTTGTTGTTTTTTTTTCACTATTCTTTTCATCTATTAAACAAAATTTAGATATTTCTAGTTTATATAGTTTTGAAAATTTTCAGATAACCATCTCAGAAATAAATCTTAAATAAACAAGTTTAGTAGAAAATTATGTTAGTCAGTTAATTCGAATTAACTTGGAAAAATATAATTAATACTAAAATCTCTGAAATGAAAACTAGAGCAATCCATCTGAAAAATGGTAAAACATTAAAAAAAATAAAAAGTCTAAGATGTGCTTTGACCAAAAGAAAACTCACTGGAATTAAAAGAAAATGAATTTCATTTATTTTTCATTCCTGTCTTTGTAAATATATCTTCGCTTTTAATATATTTTAACTCACTTCACACACATGCATATATATACATACCCAACACCTCCACTTGAGTAGGATGTGACACAAAGTCAATACTTAAGCAGAATTTAACAGGTTTGAATTTAGAGTTTTCCTTCTCCTTGACCAGTTGCCATACCAAGGTTAAAGAGCCCAATCTGGCCATTTCTTTACCTATAGCCAAAGGGAGAATAATTGGATTCATAAAGTATTAGTGCTATGTATAATTCAAGCAGCCTCATCAAGGATTTGAACTCTGGTTGCCATGTTCAATTCCTATTACAGTAATCATTACACAAAAATATACATATGTGCAATTACGTGTGTGTGTGTGTGTGTGTATTTATGTTTATTTTTTCCACAAATTATTTTCATATACCCTTTATTGATTTAGTTCAATATTTTTCATGATGTAATGTTTAGCAGCAGGAAATCTGACTGCAGTTTCCTACCATATCAAAAGAGTAGTTTCAAAAGTCCTTCAACCAATAGAAAATATTAAATGCCAAGGGGATTATTTTGATATATGTTGCTGTGCTGTTGTATTTTCTTTTAATGTCCCTAAAATGAATTTTCACTTTAGGAAACTAGAAAAATAAGTACAATGACAACAAAATAAAATATGGGAAAAGTGTAGGTTTAAGTTTTTCTACAAAATAATTCTTAAACCCTATATAGAAAAAAACTATTTTTTTTTCTGACTGTAATTTTCTTTACTCAAATTTTTTGTATATAATACACACTCCTAATTTCAAACTACAAAAGTCTGGAAAAAAAATTTCACATATATAATACACTTTGACTTTTTAGAATTTATAGCAACTAAATCTAACCTAAATTTTGCTTTTGTTCAAGTTTTTATCAGTGTATACTGTCTAAAAATAAGAATTTATATAGTTTATATTATGTCTTAAAACACAAAATTTTCATTGTATTTAGAGCAAACAGGCAGACATGTTCACACATAAATACAAAAAACCTACAGTCAAAACAAGCTCACATTAAGAGAAACAAACTTATAAACAAACACATATTCCAGTGGATATTTCTCTGTAACCACATCATCATCATCAAGTTGCACTGCCAGCACAGATTTCCCTAACTTTCTGTCCATTGGTCCCTATTGTTCATTGCTCCTGGCAGGTTCTCGAAACTGCATCTTGCATCTGCAAAGCTGTTGTAGGTAATTTCTAGCTAGTTAGCCACCACTGGCATGTTCATGTGTAGGTGTTTATTGGAGAACATCACTTATGAGTTCATCCTTACTTCTCCAGCAGTGTACTACATCTTGTTTGTCTTAATTGGATGGTTTTACTGATGGGAGGTAAGTGGCTGTACAGCTGTTGTTTCGTGGGGTTCGCTTCCAAGATTTGTTCAATATATTTCATAGCATTTTTGTGCAGTTCCCATCTAGTTTTTTTCTCAAGGCATTTTGTCATAGTCCATGTGGTGCATCCATTGAATAGTATTGACAGAAATGCTGCTTGGAAGAAATCCCATTTCATTTTATTGGATAGATCAGACTTCCATATGATCGATAGCCTATTGATAACAGTCCACAGTTTCCCTAGGCAAATATTGACATCACTTTCTGTAGTTGAGACGCTGCTGCTGAGGTATGTGAACTTGTCTAATAATTTCAGAGGACTTGCATTTAGAGTGGAGGTGGCTCCTTCTCAATTAAAACACATGTACTCTGTTTTGTTTGTATTCACATCGAGACCAATGTCTCCTGCAGCCTGCTCCAGGCTATGCATAAGGCTTGGGCTGATGTGTTTGCAAGAAGCGCTATGTCATCTGCATAGTCTGTGTCTGTTATAGTTTCTGCAGAATATCATTTAATTCTTACCTTTTTTTTTTAGTATAAAGCCATTTTCTTTTATTAGATCTGTCAACATTCAAAATACATAGTCTAAGCAGAGTATAAACAGAACACTTTGCAGAATTCCAGCAACAATGTCAAAGAAGTTCATGTCTCCATCTGGTGAGTGTACCTTGGCTTTTGTGTTTCTGTAGAGCATCATTATGGCTTTGGCAGTTTCTTTGAGGAGACCATAAACTGGATGTATTTGCTCCATTTTTCCTGTGTGTATGGAATCAAATGCCTTGGAGAAATCCACATACAATTGTTTTGCCTTGAGATTTTTTGCATGAACTCCTTCTGATTGTTAGAATCTGTGATATAGATTGTTTTCTCCAAAAACCATTCTGATTTTTCCTAAGAATTTTCAATTTGAGATTTGATGCAATTGCACAGTAGAGCATTATAAACCTTAGCCGTTTACTTTCAGTCATCCTGTCCTGAATATGGATGTAGTTGGAAAAAAAGTTAATTATATACTTCTCATGTATGATATAAATCCCTAACTTTTGGGTTGAAAAATCTGAAAAAATAGTGCATCTTATAATTGAATTGAATCCATTTTATATAATGGTTAATTTTCCCCCCATTTCAATTTTTTTCTACCAATATAGCAATAGAAATTTTTAACTGCTTTTCCATCTAGTTATTTGTTTTGTTTACCCACAGGTCAAAGCTTATGTGTTCTAGGAATTTCACTGGTCAGGTTCCAGTTCTGGATCTCGGGAGGAATGTGGAGTTCCCACTTCATTTCCATTACTCCTGATTCCACTCTGACCAAGAATGGTAGACCCTGTTAGGATCCATTCCATGGGGTAAATAGAATTGTTTAAAATTTATTTGTATTAGATAAGAATATTTGATACCATTTAACTGTAAATAATTTTTTTAAGAATAGTTATTTGAAGATATAATTCTTTACTATGGATAATTGTAAGTTACTTTAAACTATATAATTGTATATAAACAAATGACTATTATCAAACTGAAAATTTCTTGAAACCATATAATTATTGGTATTAAGTTGGAATACTTGAAACCATTTAACTGTGTGCAAATTATTTGTATCAGAAGGAATATTTGATATCATAAATCTGTGCAAAATAATTCCTTCGTAACTACACTAAAAATGTAAATTTGAACATCCAATGAATGCAATTCCCTAACTTTAGGCATAAAATAATCTTAGACAGGTTGAAATGCTGTTAAAATCCATCCATCAATCAATTTGAAACCATATGACAAATTATTTGTATTTAGAATAGTTAATTGAAGCAAAATTGTTCACAAAGGATTTTTAACATTAGTTATTTGAAACTGGCTCCTTGGTCTAGCGGGTAGAGTGTTCACCAATGGCCTGGGAGACATGGGTTCAATCTCAGGTCGTGTCATACCAAAGACTTTAAAAATGGTACTTGATACTTCCTTGCTTAACACTCAGTAATATAAGCTACGTATCAAGGGTAAAGTGGAGCAATCCAGGGAAAGGAGTAACGTCCTCCCCTACGACTCGGTGTTGTAGCTATTGAAAAGGGAGCCTTCTGTCCACCCTCGACTACAGTTGCTAACAACAACTTTACAATTGTTTGCTAAAGAAATGAAAGTAAATAAGATAACCCAACAAGGTTTGACATGCCATAAAACCAACCAACCAAATAAACAAACAAAAAACTAGTGTTGCTTAAAGTATCTGCTGCTTCTAAGGGATCACCCATTTAAGTATTGAACCAGCTTATTGCTTAACTTTCAGTGCAGCTTGATTTTAAGTCATTTTTTTCTGTTTTTTTAAAGCAGTTTTTATCAATGACTAGCCTGAAAAAATATAGATTTTATGATAAAAGGTTGTAAAAATTCTGTAGCATACACATATTTTGAGATCAAAGTCATAAAACAAAACGCTTCAAATTGTATGTAATTGTTCATTTTTAACTAAATTTCAATAAACCAGATAAGATTTAATCAGTAAATAAAAATGCCATTTAACAATTAATTGAATATTTACTAGACTCATTTTTGCTTACATTTGTTTAATGTTGTAAAAGATCAAACAAAGTATTGCAAACTATTTTTAGTAATAAAAGCAAAATCTAATTTTACAAATTGCAATAAAACTCATTTCTATTCTATTCTTTTCTTTCCTTTTTGTAAAGTCGAATATTTTTAGTTGGTAGTTCTCTTTATCTTAAAAAGGTGGTGGTTTTTGTTTAAGTTTATTATATTTAATATTTTTATCATAAAAATATATTTGTGTATTTTCCTGGTAGTCATTTTTCTCTGTTAAAAACTGTTGGCAAAAAGATACTAAAATGTTTTATAGAATTAAAATATTAAAATATATCATGGGATTAAAATAATTAATGGGTGATATTTCTGATTACATTTAAAGAAAGAAGACTTTTAACTGTAAAAGTAAATTTACTCAGAAAAAGATGTTAACATGTATTATGGAATTTAAAAGAATTTTAATTATTGACTGATATTTTTAATTACTTAAAAAGAAACAAGACTTCTAACTGTAAAAATAAATTTACTTAAAAAGATTAATTAAAAAAATTTTTTTTTTTCAGAGAATAATTTTCATCTCTGTATATTTATTTTCCAAAAAGAATAAAACTGACAAAAGTTTAACTATTAATTTTTTTTTAAATTCTTTTCTAAAGAAAAAAAACAAAAAACTATTTTAAATTGCCACTCTTTTTTTTTTCTCTAAATTCTTTGTAGTATAGTTATAAGTTTCATTTTTAGAAGAAATTCAATTAAATTTTTCCACACTAAGTTTTGTAATCTATTACAGTTGATATGACATGAAAAGGAAAGACTTAATGCAAACATTTCTTTAAGACTAAAGCCCATAATTGATTTAGTGGATCATAGGCATCACGGGAGATGAAACATTATTTCTTTTTCTTTTTTTTTTGATATTTTTGATATGATTATTTCCCCTCCTCTTTTTATTTCTTCTACTCATACTTTAGCTACAGGTATTGACATATCTTTAGTCTTTTTCATTTTTTTTTTTTAAATGAATTTCCTCTTTAAATCTATTGATTTGTGACTTCATAGGGAAATTGGATTGCTATAATAGGAAATAAGGTTACTTTTAGCTGACTGTTTTATGAATCATAGTAATTGTATACTCTGCTAGTCAACTATTATGACGAATTAAATTTAACTCATATTTTGAAGATATTTGCCTAGTTTTGATTTATGTTCACCACATGTATTATCTGCATTTTCTCTTAGTAGAAACAACTTTCTTTATTAATATATGGCATGTTTTGTTAATCACATGTTTAATTTTTTAACCATTTCATTACCAAGTTAAAGGGGGGGTGTCCTCATGGTGTAATGGTTAAAGCGATGGACTGCGGAATCATAGTAAGTGAGTTCGTATTCGGGTCGTGCTATTATGTTCACTTTCGGGCAAATACCCTTGGGAAAGGTATGAACCCCCTTATCCTCCCAGCTATGGGTTAAACAGTACCACTACTGTTCTTCTAGGAGAATAGCTTTGGCATTAAATAACCTACAAAGGTTGATATGCCATTAAACAAAGAAACCAAACCAAACAAATTTAGAATAAAATTGTTTAGTAATTGCTTTTCCTTTTTTTTTTTTTAATCTTTGGGTTGTTAGTCTTTTACAGATAAGCTCCATCTTTAACCTTTTCACCACCATTTTTTAAAGTTCTGAATATGCAAAATCATGCTTTCACTTTGACATTTTAAGAGTTAAAATGAAAATGAAATTTGACTGGGACACCAGTGTCCCATTGGGAGTGAAAGAGTTAAAGGCTTGATATTTTTTGAATTTTTATTGTGTTATTGATCACTCTTTTTCATTAAAAAAAATTTGTTAAGAAAGAATCTATTTTTGGCTTGTGTTCTGGTATTAGACAGACACTGTATAGAAGAATGTGTCAAGAGCGATCAATAAAATTTTGAAATGATCAAAAGAAGAAATGAATCAAAGAGAGGTAGCTATAAACACATTGGAGATTAATGTTAGAGGAAAATGGTTTCTGCTTCCTTATTTCTATGTAGGTTATTGTTTTTCTACCTGTTCACTCATCCAAATGACATCCAATAAGGTTTTCAATTAGAAAGTCTGGTCGTCTTCTTTAATCTTGTATGGCTCAATTAGAAATAAAAATATCCTGTCTTTTAAAGTTAATGATGCAGGATTTGATTTAAAGGACTTTTTAAAGAAACATTTTTTTTAAAATCTTGAGATGGTCTCTTTATAATTACTATTGTTTTATTTAAGATAAGTGGTATTACCACCAACTACTTCAAACTCAGTCTACAACCCCCCCCCCCGCGGAAAAACAAAAACAAGTCTTGTAAACCAAAGTCACACATGAGTCAGATGAATTTCAAAGATTGCTGTATATTACTATGATGGACACTCCAAAAGTAATGCTCCCAATTTATATCCACAGAAAATGCAGGGTATTAAAAAAAAAATCTATATCATTATAAATAAAGAGTCAATGGCACTCAGTGACTGCTAATTTCTCAGCTATGCTCTTGGTCTGATGATTGTATAGGTGTTGTCGATTCTATGTCGATGCTATCCTAATGCTCTATTGCCAATATTGAGCACTTTTTATTTAAAATGATATACAGAAAAAGGGAAAACAATGACAGCATTGAATAGAACAAGTTTTCAGCTACAAAATATTATCTTTCAACATAGCCACTGTCATTGACGATGTACTTTTGCCATTGATATATATGGACTGGCCATTGGCCTAATGAGTAGAGTGTTGTTTGCCTATGGTCTGGGAGACTGGGGTTCAATCCTAGGTTGAGTCATACCAAAAACTCAAAAAATGGTACTTGATGCCACCTTGATTAACACTCAGCATTGTAAGAGAAGGATAAAGTGGAGCAATCCAGGGAATGAAGAAGCACCCTCCCCTACACCACAGATACAGGAAGCATAATGACATTATTAGATTGAGCAAGTTTTCAGCTTCAAAGCATTATCTTTTCACTTAACCACTGCCATTGCCTAAGTACTTTTGTCAGTGATGAATATAGTCCTGTGTATTATGCTTGTAAAAAAAGTACACTAGCTGAAACAAGCTATTTTTTTCACAGCATTGGTGATAGTTTTATTATTAGAAAAAAATGTTGTCCACGACGGAACCCCTCTTAAACTAGTAGACAAATTCACTTACCTAGGAAGCAGCGTCGCATCAACCGAAAAGGACATTGACACGAGGTTAACGAAAGCATGGACAGCTATCAATAGGCTATAGATTATAGATCTGACCTAACCGATAAAATGGAACACAGTTTCTTCCAGGCAGCGGTCGCATTGATACTGCTATATGGATGCACTACATAGACTCTAACAAAACGGCTGGAGAAGAAGCTAGACAGCAATTACACAAGAATGCTGCGAGCAATCTTGAACAAGTCCTGGCGGCAACACCCCACAAGACACCAACTGTACGGCCACCTGCTTCCTATCACGAAAACTATTCAAGTTAGACGAACCAGACATACAGGACACTGCTGGAGAAGCAGGGACGAACTCATAAGTGATGTACTCTTATGGACCCCCTCACATGGCCGTGCAAAAGCAGGACAACCAGCATGAACATACATTCAGCAGCTATGTGAGAATACAGGATATTGTCCAGAAGACCTGCCTGAGGCAATGAACGATAGGGAAAAGTGGTGAGAGAGGGTCAAGGATATCCGTGCTTCCAGCACGACATGATGATGATGATGACTTAGCCCAGCTTTCATTGACACAATTTGTACAGATGAGCTGATTGAAGCACTGTTCTTTTTGAGAATTGATTGTTGGTTTGAGTTTGGCTTATCAATGGTATAGTGGCTCAAATGCTGGACTGTGACGTCTTAATGAGTTAGAACTCAAATGACACTATTATATTCACTTTTGAACTAATACCCATTGGGAAAAATATGAAACCCCTTATTCCCTGAATGATAAGTTAAATATCACCACTGCTTTAGGATGGCTTTAGCCCACAAAGATTGATGTGCAATTAAACAAAGAAACCAAACCAAACCAAACCGAACCTAGTTTATCAGTCTCATCACTATCACTACAGTTGAAATTCATTATTCTTTGCCTAACTGTATTCAGATCTACTGTTTGGTCCCTGTAAGTATTCA
Source organism: Sepioteuthis lessoniana (assembly GCA_963585895.1). Lineage (NCBI taxonomy): Eukaryota > Metazoa > Mollusca > Cephalopoda > Myopsida > Loliginidae > Sepioteuthis > Sepioteuthis lessoniana. The sequence goes on from OY757929.1 coordinate 10,366,006, forward strand.
GCAAGAGTGTGCAGTTTTTTTTTACTGAAAAATTCAAGGCTATATCTCTGCTTTCATGTCAGATGTCATTTTGCCACAATACCACTTAGGTGCTTTCTGCTACAAGGTTAGAAAAATTATAGTTTATTTGTTGGAAAGTTCAATAGCTACTATTATGCCCCTGATATTGTGATCATAAAATCTGAGGCATTACTTTCAGAGTGAAAGCATGTTTAGTGAAAATGTTATCATCAAAGGAAATGGGATCAGCATCCCAAGTTCAAATCCAGGATGAGGCTGTTTGCTTTTAACTTCAAACTAATGCTCTTGCAAAAGGTATAAATCCATCTGTTCTCACCCTCTCCAACTATGAGTAAATAGTCGGATAGACTAGATTCCTTAGCCTTGGTTAGGCAACCACTCTAGGAAAAGGACAACAAAAAATTCAAAGTAGCTGTACTTAGAATGTGACACAAGGTCAATTTCCATCTGTTGTTGAAGAGGTTAAGTAAATATATACTTTCAGAGCAACCCTATTAAAATGTTTGCGAAAATCCACTGCTAATAGTGGCATTTAAGTGGGGAAAATATATTTTGTAGCTGAAAACTTGCTCTCTCTAATGATGTCATTCAGCTCTTTGTATTCACTGTAGTTTCCTTGGAAATGAATAGGAAACATTTACTTTTAGATCCTCTTTTTTCTACTAGGATGAGTCAAGTTTTGCAGTATTTTTGTATATACTAATTTGAAGCACATATATCAAGTAACTGAAGCAGTTTTAAGTATGGGAGGTATCTGCTTTGGTTGGTAGTATAATGGTAGTTGGTGCACTGACATGTTCTGCATTGCTTCTCTAGGTCAAAGCATCTGGAGCTGCTTAATTGTGCCTCATATTATCAAAATATAGCAAAACATTTGACCTTACTTTGTATATTAACTATATGCGGTTGCTTGAAAAAATTTGATTAGTTATCCATTTTGTGGGAAGTAGATTTAGATTTATAATGATCTCTTGTATTTGGTCGACACAAGACTGGAATGGTATTTGATATACAACTTAAAGGTCATTGTAAATAAACTGATAATACTTTAAATTCAATAATAAGTGGATAGACAAAAAAATCCTAAAAAAACATAGATGAATTTTTCCTGGAAATTAATGTGCAAGTTATAATGTAAATGCATGTAAAAGATGTGTATAAGACATCATAGATTAATATCTGATGTAATGATGTTTATCACCCGTTTTATCAACATTCAATTGTTCCATCTAGTTAATCATTCATAAAAAATGAAGAAGTAGAAAATCCCGCTATCTTTTAACAAATTATCTTTGTGTAAGGAATTTGTATGCCAAATATCTCTTAGTAAAAAAGTGCTACCTTTATCAAAGATGGGTCGAGTCAGTTCTGCTCTACAGCTGTCAGCCCTGACCCATGTGTCTCATTGATCTACAGAATTGAGGTTTTTGACGATTTTACCTTTACTGCATCCTAAAGGTCTGCCCACATACTCAGGCTGAAGAGTCAGCTAGTTTGGACATGCCCTGTGGTGCCCTGGATCAGAAATGATCAATAAGACAATTTCACCAAATCCTCTTTGCAGATGGAGGAAACCCCAAGGTGGTCAGCTGAAAACCTGGTTAGCCACTGTAAAATTGGACTTCAATCTCATGTCCAGCCCACATCTTTATGGTGTCATTTGATTAAAATGGGAATGGCTGCATATCACAAAAGCTGATACTGCCAATCGTCAAGCATGGAGCACAGTGATCCGAGGTGTCATCAACTCAACGTGTGGAGTTAGCTGAACCACCATAGGGTGAATGGTATCACACACACACACACATATTTATATATATATATATATATATATTCTCACATGGGATTTTATCTGGTAATTATTTTAGCCAGAACATATTTTCTATCAGCCAGGTTTAGTACATTTATCAGAACAGTGTTGTCCTGCAGAAAGGAAGAAAGGAAGGAAGCATTTCCCTGAGGATAGTTTCTAGATAGTGAGAAGCAAGGTCAGCAAACAATATTGTCAATGCTTGAGTATTTGTACATCTGCTATAAAGGGATCTCTAAACTGCAAAGAGTGTCACTGTAAAATAATTAGGATAATAATTAATTATATTGATTATTTTATTTTGTAATTAAATCATATTAATTATTTTATTATTCAATTTGGTGAATTGTAAATTGGTTCAAGAAATTTTAGTGTAAAGTGTACTTAGCATTTGAAGTCAACACGCGTATAGTGGTACGTGCACGTATGGAAAGATATGACAATCACCCCTTGTCATAATAAGGTTTCAGGACAGGAAACGAAAACTAAACAAAGTTGAAGTCATGTCACATAATAGATTTAATGGAAATTAAATAAGAACATAATGAAAATTTGGGACACATGTGATGATCATGATGAAATATTTAATTTTAGAATATCTAGAAATTAGAGAATTTGAAAATTAGTCAGTTGAGTTGAAATCCAGAGTTGAGTTTGAAAGTCAGTTGGGATGAGATATTGAAATGAATCGGTGAGAGACAGGGTGGTAGGGTAGCTGTAAGTGAGATATGTTCATAGTCCCTTTTATGATATCTTCCTCTCTCTCTCTCTCATGTTGTGTGGACTACTAAGAAGAAATATATGTGGTCCCGTCAGTAAGTTCCCAGACTTTTTGGTACAGGCATTTAAGATTGTCATAGACTCTTGAAAATTCACTATGTTATTGCTATACATCTTATGAGATGACTGACCTATTTTTATGATTTCAGCTTCAAATGAACAACTACAGCAGCAATTGGAATATACCCTACTATTTCAAAAATGCAATCTGGACGTGAGGACACTTCAGAAGAATGTTATGCAATAAAATCCTGTTTTAAACTTGGAAAAAATGCCACAGAAACGTATGGAATGCTTCAGACTGCTTTTCAACCATCTTGCATGAATTGAGCATGAGTTTTTGAGTGGCATAAGAGATTCAAGGAAGGCAGGCAGTCTGTGAGGGATGATGAGAGGTATGGGAGGAGTAAAGAGGTCAATAGACCAGAGTTGATTGGCCAAAGGGTTAGGGTTAGGGTTACTATGTTGAGGTTTTAAGGGAGTTCAGGAAGAGATTTCATCGGAAGAGGCCAGCACTCTTCAAATCGGGTCAGTGGCATTTCCACCAGGACAATGCACCAGTCCAAAACTGCATCCTTGTCACAGATTATTTGACCAAGATGGGCATCAAGACAGTTCCTCAGCCTCCCTATAGTAGAGACCTTGCTCCCTGTGACTTTTGGTTATTCCCTAAGCTCAGATGCTGTCGCTATAAGACAATTGAGGAGATGAAAGAGGCTGTGATGAAGGTCATTGACATACTCACACAAGAGGACTTTCATAGGGCCTTCCAGAAGTTGTTGGAATGGTAGAACAAGTGCATTGCGGCCGGAGGAGATTACTTTGAAGGGGACTAGAGTTTCATGTGTGTACTATCAATAAAAGTGCCCATATGAAAAAAATCTGGAAACTTATTTAATGATCCTCATTCCTGGCAGAATAAAGGTTTTTGTATCTGATCCAAAAGAGTTTCCTGTTATTTTTGATGAACAGTGTATTGTTGAATATTCCATAAAACTCATGATGTTATAAATGTTGATTTAAAGAAAGATGTAGCACCAACTAATGTTTGAGATGATACCTGATAGGGAGACTACATCACAAAGGCAAATCCCTGGTCCCTCCATGCCCCCTTTCTATTAGAACCCATACCATTATGAAGTGTGTGCCATAATATTACAGTCATGTATATATCCAAGCTCTCCACCATGAGTGTGGGTATTTAACTGACTTCTCATCAAATCAATAACTGATACAAGGTCATTTTATAGTGGGGAGCAATGCCCCAATTGAGATTCATGCATGGCTATCAAAAAAAATGTTTAGTCCCTTTGGTATTTCCCTATCAGGGTGCCTCATAGGTGGGGGGAGTTCCTGTAGTGTAGGAACTAACATACTGGACTGTGAAATTGTAGACAGTGAGTTCTAACTCCATTTGCACGATTACATTCCCTTTTGGACTAATACCCTTGGGAAAGGTAAGAATCTCCTTATTCCCTCCAGCTATTGGTTAAATAGTACCACTACCGTTTTAAAAGGTTGGCTTTGGCATTAAATAACACATGAAGGATGATCTGCCTATAAATAATGAAACCAAGCCAACCAACCAATCCACCATGGGCAGAATGTGATACTAGGTCAATTTGAATTCAGTCTTCCTTCTTCTAGAATAAGAAATGAGTTTGTCCTTCTATTGACCCATACCTGGGGAAAGATGGATTCATATCTTTCCTAATGATATTTGTGCCAAGTGAAATATAAACAGCTTTATCAAGAATTTGAACTCTATTGTTTTGCATTAATCTAGGGATCCCATGAGCTTTATGCAGCCCTTGAGACCCATCTGTGTGGCCCTACACCTAACTTTCAAGGAGACATTCCCATGGCATAATGGCTAAAGTGTAGGACTGCAGCCTTGAAATAAGCCAGTTTGAACTTCTGTCAAGCAATTATGTTCACTTTCAGACTAATATCCTTGGGAAAGTTTCCAGCTATAGTTTAAATAGTATCATTATGGTTTTCAAAATGGATGGCTTTGGCATTTGATATAGTGGAAGATCCTGAAACCCCCTGTGAATGGATTACTCGGTCTATAAAAGACGCGAGTAAGCGGTAACCAAGTGGTAGAAGCAAGAATACCCACTCTGGCATTCAAGATACAATCGAGTGTCCATATATTATTTGTACGTTGTACTTTCAAATGATAAACTTGTTATACTTACTCTTCATGTAGAGTCTTATTTATACTAAGTTTATTCCCCCAGGGATATATCAGCATTGAATAACCTATGAAGGTTGATATGCCATTAAACAAAGAAACCAAACTAAACTAACTATCAATATTTTCTCGTCACCTTTTGGTGTTGATTATGAAGAAGTATCATTACAACAGCAAATGGAACTCATCGATCTTCAGTTCAGAAGATTTGAAATCCAAGTTTCTTGCCACATCTTTGATTTCTCAAGGAACTTTGTGCCTCAACCTTATCACCCACTCGCAGCAAGTAGTGAGCATTTTTGGCACTACATACTGCTGTGAACAGTTGTTCTCCAAAATGAAGGATGCCAAGAGGATTTTCTATCCACAACTGTCAAATCATTACTTGTCTGATATGCCTCTTCTTTCAACATCTTCACTTAGCCATGATATTATTGTGTTCTGTGTATGATACTAAACTGTATCTGATAGTGCAGCTCTAGTTCTGGAGGTTTTAGAAGTGTGGAATACCCTCTTATTGCCATTACCCCCAGGTCCACTTTGACACAGTGGTAGTACCTTTTAGGGTCCAATCTGTGGGTCAAATAGAACTGTTTAAAATTATTAGTATCAGATAGTAATACTTGATGTTATATAACCGCGTAATTTCTTTTTGTTTAGAATAGTTACTTGAAACTATAATTGTTTACTCAGGATTATTATTATTATTATTATTATTATTATTATTATTATTATTATTATTATTATCTACTTAAACCATATGACTACTTGCAAATAAATGACTATAATTAAATAGAAATAATTACATGAAATTATATAACTGTTAAGTAAGTTAGCGACCATAGTCGAGGGTGACCCGAAGGCTCCCTTTTCGATAGCTACTACACCAAGGTGTAGGGGAGGGCGCTACTCCATTCCCTGGATTGCTCCACTTTACCCTTGAACCGTACCTTATAATGCTGAGTGTTAAGCAAGGTGGTATCAAGTTCCATTTTTAAAGTCTTTGGTATGACTCGACCTGGGATTGAACCCAGGTCTCCCGGGCCATTGGCGAACACTCTAACCGCTGGGCCAATGTCGGGAGACCTGGGTTCAATCCCAGGTCGAGTCATACCAAAGACTTTAAAAATGGTACTTGATACCACCTTGCTTAACACTCAGCATTATAAGGTACGGTTCAAGGGTAAAGTGGAGCAATCCTGGGAATGGAGTAGCGCCCTCCCCTACACCTTGGTGTAGTAGCTATCGAAAAGGGAGCCTTCGGGTCACCCTCGACTATGGTCGCTAACTAACTATATAACTGTTACTAATAGATAAGAATACTTGAAACTATCCGATTGTGTCCAAATTATTTGTATTATTTAGGAATACTTGATATCATATAACTGTGTGCAACAAACCTCTTAAGAAACAACTATACGAAAAATATAAATTTAAACATACAAAGAATGCAATTCCTTAACCTCAAGGCATAAAATAACCCTAGACAGATTAACATGCTCTTAAAATCAATCACTAAATCAACAGTCTTTATAATTTTGAGGAATCAGGAAGGTATCTTTTTTTTTTCATTTTGCACATTTTCTTAATCCGAACTCATGAATGATTTTGACAATTTTTGTTTGCTTGTCCAGTTGAATGAGAATTTGCTTTCACTTCCTTAAAATTTTCTTTTCTGATGTATTTATCATCCTTGTATGGTAAATTTTATTCTCTTAAAACTGTGTCTGGTTGATGTTTCATCAATTTCAAATCTTTGGCCAATACTCTTCAAATCAGCAAAGGAAACAGGAATTTCCTCTCTTCATAATGATTTTAGGAGAGCTTAATATGGCTTGCTAGTTTGAAAGCATAATTCATTAGACGTGTTTTCAGATAAAAAAGTTAGTACTTCTTGGGAAGTGTCTTTGTGCAAATACAAAACTGAGATAATAAATGTGCTTTAGAAATTAGGAATAATTAGATAATTATTGAATATGTTGTAATTTAAGTTTAGGTTAGTCTGATTATTGTCAATAAGTTAGGTATTCAAAACTTTTACTATTTTTATTTATTTTAATCGTAGCATTCTTCCCTTTAACTTTATGCAAATAGAACTATTAGTGTTTAATAGCAATACTCAAAACTATTTAACTATGTGTAAAAAGAAATATTAGTGTTAAATAGCATACAAACAAATAGCATATAACACTATATTAGTGTTAAATAGCATACAAACAAATAGCATATAACACTAAACTGCATCTGGTAATGAGGTTCTGCTTCTGGAGCTCTTGGGAGTATGAATTCACCCCTTTATTACTATTACTCGCATGTTACTCTGACTCAGAGCGGGGTGGGGGGTAGCATTTGTCAAGGTCACATCTAAGGATCAAATAGATTTGAGATAATGTTTATAGATATTTTATATATATATATATATATATATATATATATATATATATATATATATAAATTGGCTGATTGTAGTCAAGGGCAGCCCAAAGGTTCCCTTTTCAATAGCTACTACACTGAGGTGTAGGGGAGGGTGCTACTCCTTTCCCTGGATTTCTCCACTTACCTTTAATCTGTATCTTATAATGCTGAGTATTAAGTAACTTGACATCATGCTACATTTTTTGAGTCTTCGATATGACTCGTCGGAGGATTGAACCCAGGTCTCTCGGACCATTGGTGAACACTCTAACCATTATGCCAATATATATATATGTCATGCATATATATATATATATATATATATACACACTCACCATATATGTGTGTGTGTGTGTGTGTATGTATTGTGTGTGTATATCTATCTATCTATCTATCTATGTGTGTGTGTGTCTATCTATCTACAGTTGTTTACATATAGTTAAATGGTTAATCATTTGTTTACATATAGTTAAATGGTTTCAATTATTTGAAACCATTTAACTATATGTAAACAAATGATTAATACTAAATATAATTATTAGTGTTAAACAGCTATACTTGAAACCATTTAACTGTGTGCATACAAATAAGCACTTACTCAATTTGAAATAAAGTTACCTAAAAACTATTCATCTAAAAAATCATACATAGTATATTTATATATATGTATAAACAGGATTTGGCATTAGATATCCATCAAGAGTTGATATGCCGTTAAATAAAATAACTTAACCTAAACTTAACATTTTTTAAAGTATTTACAAGACTGGCTTGAAGAATTAGTTCCTGGATGGAAATATTATTACAGTTTCCGAATTTGTAATTATATGTATTAAGCAAATCCTCCACATGAGTAGGATGTGACTCAAGGTCAATTTTTAAGAGGGTTTTAACAGAATTTTCCTTCTCCTAGACTGGTTGCCATATCAAGGTTAAAGAGCTTAGTCTACTGTACTTATTTACTTATTGCTGGAGGGAGAATAGTTGGATTAATATCTTTCCTTAGAGTATTGGTGCTTTATAAAATGCAAACAGACTTCACTAGGATTTAAACTTGGGTCATTGTATTCGTTTCCTAGGATGATAACCATTACACTATGAGCACCTCTTAGAATTTGTAATTATTAAAAAAACATAGACAGATGCTCTTACTTAAGAAATATAAGCATTTGTAATTATAAATTAATATCTCTTAAGTAAAATCACATGTCTATATGTTTACCATGTGGTATTTTAACCTCTTACCTATTAATCTCAAATTAGTGAAAACTATTTCATATCAATTATAAGTTGGTTAGAAATAGTTATATGGTTTCAAGTAACTAATATTAATAATACTTTGTAAACAATTGAACCTTCAAGTAACTATTCTTGATACATAATATTAAGAATTACTAATACAAATAATTTTTAAATAGATCTATTTTACTTCAAGATTGGACCCTAACAGGTACTATTACACCAGGTCAGGTTTCTTTGTTGAATGGCACATGTGTTATTAAATGCTAAAGACATCCTTACATAAGAACAGTAGTGGTACTATTTAATCTATAGCTGGGTGGGGATAAGGAGGTTCATACGTTTCCCAAGGGGTATTAGTCTGAAAGTGAATGTAACAGGGAGACTGGAGTTCGAGCCTGCTTTCTATGATGTTGTAGGGCAGCATAGCAACTACTATGTTGTGGGGACACCCCTCATTCCGGGTCACTGTAAACCTGGAAGTAATTAGCAATGAAGGAGTGTTCCACTCTTTTTCCAGTGATCAACTCTTCCTACCAGACGAAGTTTAGTGTCATACCCTGGATGCCTCTCTTTTTGATTGCCTGGTCAGCTGGGGGGGGGGCTGTAGAATACATTGACTACTTCTCTGCAGAGAGGTTAGACCCCCTCCCCCCCCAAGTGTCCTGGATGTGATGCTAAACAATCTGATGGTGAGGTTCCAGTAATGCTGGAACTTTGGGGAATCCAGAGTACCCCTTCATTGGCATTGCTCCCAGGTCCACTCTGGTCTGGAGTGATAGCACCTGATAGGGTCCTATCTGTGAGTCAAATAGAACACTAAAGTGTGTACTTATGCTAAACTGAATTGCTTGAAATAGAACTGTTTTCATTTAAGCCATGTACCTATGCTAGACTGAATTGTTTGAAAGGTAATTACTTTTGTATGCTAAACTGAATTGTTTGAAATAGAACTGTTTTGATATTGAAACTGTACTTACGCTAAACTGAATTGTTTGAAATAGAAATGTTTTGACATTAAACTGTAAACAAAAACTATACTTATACTGAACTGAATTGCTTGACTAAACTGAATAGCTTGAAATAAAAATGTTTTTGACAATTAAACTGTGTACTTATGCTAAACTGAATTGGTTAAAATAAAACTATTTGTATAAAAATAGATTTGGCATTAAATAACCTACAAAGGTTGATATGTCATAAAACCGAAACAAACAAACAAAACCTCTTTTTGAGGTTAGTCTTATCTCTCTGCAGGGAATACAGTAAGTGTAGTCTAAACACTGCAGACAAGGCACTCTTCATTATACCCAGTTGTTGTAATTTCATTGGGTAATTATTGTTTCTCTATTTTCTCTATTCATCTGATCATGTGCTGTTTGACGTTCAGGCTTCTCCTTCATTTTTCAATGATCAGTGTTTCACAAATGATGGTGATGTGACCCATGTCATATTTCATTTACTAATATACAATTCCTTTGATGATACTGTATGAGAGTGAACAGAAACTTTACAATCAATACTTGTATTTAACATTTATTTCACAATAAATCATGTGGTAGTAATCTATGATTCCAATCATGAATGATGGTTGTAATGTGATTTATAAGCATCATTTGTAATCATTATAATTTTAATTTTACTTGCATGATTATGAATTTAGAGCCATTCATTGTCTTAAGTTCCAGTTAGAAAATGCTCTATCCGCAAGGCTTAAAATACACTGATTGTACCCTTTGCGGAGGGGTAAGAACCTCCTATCCCCCCCAAAAAATGGGGTATCCGGGATATAACACTAAACTGCATCTGGTAATGAGGTTCTGCTTCTGGAGCTCTTGGGAGTATGAATTCACCCCTTTATTACTATTACTCGCATGTTACTCTGACTCAGAGCGGGGGTGGGGGGTAGCATTTGTCAAGGTCACATCTAGGGATCAAATAGATTTGAGATAATGTTTATAGATATTTTATATATATATATAAATTGGCTGATTGTAGTCAAGGGCAGCCCAAAGGTTCCCTTTTCAATAGCTACTACACTGAGGTGTAGGGGAGGGTGCTACTCCTTTCCCTGGATTTCTCCACTTACCTTTAATCTGTATCTTATAATGCTGAGTATTAAGTAACTTGACATCATGCTACATTTTTTGAGTCTTCGATATGACTCGTCGGAGGATTGAACCCAGGTCTCTCGGACCATTGGTGAACACTCTAACCATTATGCCAATATATATATATATGTCATGCATATATATATATATATATATACACACTCACCATATATGTGTGTGTGTGTGTATGTATTGTGTGTGTATATCTATCTATCTATCTATCTATGTGTGTGTGTGTCTATCTATCTATCTATCTATCTATATATATATATAGTAAAGTAAAGTTAGCGACCATAGTCGAGGGTGACTCGAAGGCTCCCTTTTCGATAGCTACTACACCAAGGTGTAGGGGAGGGCGCTACTCCATTCCCAGGATTGCTCCACTTTACCCTTGAACCGTACCTTATAATGCTGAGTGTTAAGCAAGGTGGTATCAAGTACCATTTTTAAAGTCTTTGGTATGACTCGACCTGGGATTGAACCCAGGTCTCCCGGGCCATTGGCGAACACTCTAACCGCTGGGCCAATGTATACACCATAAGACTGGGCAAATTATTTACTAAGGATTATTATTTTACTCCTTTGAGAGTTTTTTCACATCAGTGTTAGCATGGCATAAATGATTGTTTTTCACTGGAGTTTGAGTGACAGCAAGTCTCTTTGAGTCTCCAGGACTCTTTTCATGTCGATTTTATTTATGCTCGAGTCAGAATAGTCTCCACCTATCCTTTGATTTCTAAGTCTTTCAGTCTTTGGGAATTGCTCCAAGTACACTAATTACAATTGGTATCACTGTCACCTTTGTGTTCCATATTTTTTTTTAGTTCTTAAGCAAGGTCTAGGTATTTATTTCTCTTTTTTATTTTTTTTAATTTTTACTCTGTGGTTCCATAGGGCAGCAAAGTCCATTATTTGGCAGGTTCTCTTTTTTTTTTGTTAACAATTACTAGGTCTGGTTGTCTAGCCAAGATTAGGTGATCTATTTGTATCTCAAAATCCCAGAGAATTTTGTGCATCTTATTCTCCAGGATGAATTCTGATTTGCACTTATACCACTTGTTTGTTGGTTGGTTGGATTTTATGGCATATCAACCTTTGTAGGTTATTTAACACCAAATCCATTTTATTTATTTTTGTCAAAACAGTTTATATATATATATATATATATATATATATATATATATATATATATATAACAAGTCAGTTTAGTGTAAGTACAGTTTTACGGTAAAAAGGTTATTTGGTTTGGTTTTATGGCATATCAACCTTTGTAGGTTATTTAACACCAAATCCATTTTTATGTAAATAATCAGTTCTATTTCAAACAATTCAGTTTAGCATGAGTACACTGTTTGTCAAAAACGTTTCTATTTCAAACTATTCAGTTTATTCAAGCAGTTATATATAACAATTCAGTTTAGTGTAAGTACAGTTTCAATGTCAAAAACAGTTCAATTTCAAATAATTCAGTTTAGCATAAGCACACAGTTTAATTGTAAGTACGGTTTAATTGTCAAAAACATTTCTATTTTAAGCTATTTAGTTTAATCAAACAATTTAGTTTAGCATAAGTATGCCGTTAGTTCTCTTTAACCCCTAGATAGGGCCCTCTCAGGTGCTACCACATTAAACAACCCATAAGGAGTTGATATGCCCTTAAATAAATAAACTAAATTAAACCTTTACAAATGAATCAAATTTTGCCCTTAGATAACCCATAACTGATATACCATTAAACAAATAAACCAAACCAAACCTTTACAGACGAAGCATATTTTGGCATTGAATAACCCCCCTTTTCTTCTCAAAATGACAACAAACAAACAAACAAAAAATTGTATCTACAGTCTCAGCATATCTGTGATAGTGTTACAGCTTTTGAAGCAAATATGTTTTCATGGGGTGGGGTTGTTAACCCCGTACCACTTGGTTTTAAATTCAATATTTTTTTCTCTTAGACTGATGCTCTGTTGGCATATATCATATATCCCCTGCTGGGGAGGGGTAAGAACCCCACCCCCTAAAAAATAGAGTGTTTTTGATATAACTCTAAACTGTATTTGATGGTGAAGCTCTAGTTCCGGAGATCTGGGGAATGTGGAGTACTCCTTCATTGCCATTACTCCCTGGTCCATTCAGACCCAAAGTTGTAGTACCAATCAGGATTTCATCAATGGGTCAAATAGATTTGTTTAAGAATTATTTGTATTTGATAGGAATACTTGAAATCATATAACCATGTGCAATAAACTAAAACTGTAGATAGTATATGCAATTCCTTAACATCTAGGTAAGAAATAACCTTAAATGGATTGACCTGCCATTAAAATCAATCAATTGATCTCAAACAACTACACAAAAAATGCAAATATAATTCTACAATGAATTCTATTCTTTAACCTTTAGATATCCAATAACCTTTGACAGATTGGCACATGGTCAACATCAATCAATTCTTTTAGATTAGTTTCCTTACCAATGCTAAAAAAGAAAGTCGGTTCTACAATTTACTCATAACTGGAAAGAAAAGAGAAGAATTCATATCTTTCCCAAGGGCATTGCCATGAAGTAAAACGCAAGCAGTCTTACCCAGTATTTGAACTCATGCCTTCAAACTGTTACACCACACACACTTATTTATCCTGTTAGCCCAATCGGAAAGTATTAAATGAATGTTACCTAATTCCTCAGACAGAATAATTTGTTTAGAGAAAATCTTTCTGTTATTCATTCAAGCTAATAACATTTTGGCCTGTTGATTGTAATTTCCGTTTTTTGTTGATTTTTTTTTCTTTTTTTATCAGTTTAAACTGTCATTCATGCTGATTGTGTTAACATTCATTATCTTTCTTTGCAATAGTAATTTGATTACAGAACATCCCATTTGGGACCACAACTATTGACAAGTACCCAAACGTGTAAAAAAAAAAAGTAATGAATGAAAATGTATACATAATCAAAATTGATAAAAAATACTAGGGTGAGTCAAAAGTTTTGCAATATCCTAGTGACATGAGGCACAGTTTTGCTGCTCCAGGTGCTTTTGTTGTGGTCATGAAAATGACAAATTATATTGGTCTGTTAGTTGCCAAACTTGTCTGATACTATTTACCAACCCCTCCGCTTGGGCAGGATATGACACAAGGTCAATTTTTAAGCGGAGTTTAACAGGTTTGAATTCAGAGTTTTTCCTTCTTCTAGACTAGTTGCCTAACCAAGGCTGAAGAACCTAGTCTGTCCTACCCATAGCTGGAGGGAGAATAATTGGATTCATACCTTTCCCAAGGGTATTAGTGCTATGTGAAAATGCAATCAGTCTCGTCCAGGATTTGAACTCGTGTCGCCGTGTCCATTTCATACGACGATAACCATTACACCACGGGCACCTCCAAACTTGTCTGATACTCTCTGAGTGCTATTCATTGGATTTGCTGTTGTGGCTTGGAGCATGGCTTTAGAATCTATGATTTGATTACTTATATAGAATGTTATATGTATATATTAATAAAATTCTTATCATGTGTATTTGTGTTTATATATATATATATATATATATATATAAGAAAAAAGCTTCTTTCAACAGCATTTGGGATTATTATGAAAAATATATGAAGGAACCATAGGTTAAGTGGTCTATCTTAGTATTTTTTAGGGTCCCATCTAAGGATCAAATAGAACCTCCACACTAAACGGTAGCTCTCTGAAACTAGTTAACAAGTTCACCAACCTAGGGAGCAGTGTTTCATCAACTAAGACAGACATCAACACGCAACTAGCAAAGGCATGGACAGCTATTGATAGGCTATCAGTCATATGGAAGTCAGACCTGATTGATAAAATGAAGCGCAGTTTCTTCATAGCAGCGGTTGTGTCGATACTGCAATATGGATGCACTACATGGACGCTAACTAAACAGATAGAGAAAAAGCTTCACGGCAACTACACAAGAATGCTGCGAGCAATATTGAACAAGTCCTAGAGACAGCACCCCACAAAGCAGCAGCTGTATGGCCACCTACCACCCATCCTGAAAACTATCTGTAGAATATTGGTTAACTCAAATAGGGTATATCCAAAAAGTGCCCTCAGTAATTCTGTTGAGGATAAATAGATGAATGGATACCACTCATGCAAATGAGTTGGATAGGTCCATTCTCGTGAAGTGAGCCAATCCACATGCTGTACACATGCTGCTCATGCACTCTTTAATAAAAGAGGTGAGCTTTAGCTGGCTAGCTTTTCAAGGAGCCAGCCATGTTACTATTGGCTTGAAGGTGAGTGCTATTCATTGATGTTCTATATCTCCCCCTCCCCCCATGGGCAATGGTCTTTTGGGGGGGATAAGTTCTTTCAATCCTGGTTTGTTGTGTGGGAGCAGACGGGATAAAGCTCGAGCGGGTTTGGTCTGCGTTGTCACCGCTGGCTGGTTGGTACTGTTCGGTGGCAGGGGTGGCTGTGGTGCCTTTTCACTGTCTGTGGTTTGCAGTGCCGGTGTTTTGCTTTCATCATCCCTTTCTAGTATTGGTGTTCCATTAGAAGGACTTAGAATTGGATGTGGGGTTACCGGGGTTTCGAGTTTCCTGAGGAATCTGCGGTTCCGCAAGGTTATCCTCCCTGATCCGTCAACTCTGATCCGGTATTGGTTGTGAGGGAGAGTTTCAATGATCTGGCCTGTTGTATTCCACCGATTGTTATTTGTGCACTGGATAGACACTATTTGCCCCTTTAAGAGTGGGCATAGTGTGTGGGTAGTGCGGTTGTATTTTTCTATGAGCTGGACATTGCGCTGAGATAGGCTTTTTTCACAGTTTCGAGCCGCGGTTATCCATTCGGCATGTGGTTTATATAATGTTGGGTGGGATGGCACAAAGTCACGCAGTCTGCGGTGGAGCAACAATTGGGCCGGGGACAAACCGATATTTTGGATGGGCGTATTTCGATATTGCAGAATGGCTCTGGCTGCCCTATCGTTGTCCAAGGACCCCTGAGGTCCTGTGTTTCCAATTATTATTCTTTTGGCCGTTTTGACAGCCAGTTCTGCCCGACCATTTGACTGAGGGTAGGCAGCAGATGACAGTCTGTGCTTTACAGCCCAGTCCTTCAGGAACTGTGTGAACGTGGAAGACTTGAAGGGTGGTCCACCATCACTGCTTAGTTCTTCAGTGGCTCCGTATGTCTGGAAGATGTCTCGGCAGATAGAAATTAGGCTCGATGCATTAGCTTGCCCGTGATTCAAGTGGTGTATAATGAGCCAGCCAGTTAGTCTGTCAGCACATGCAAGGTATGTTTGCCCCCCCCCCGCATGGAATAGATCCAACACTATTTGTTGAAAAGGCCAATCGGGTGATACCGTTAAGGTGATGGGTTCCCTTGGTTGACTAGGGGCGATCCTTGAGCATTCTGTGCAGTTGGCTCAGGTAGTATGAATCGAGGCATTCATCCCAGGCCAGTAGACTGATTCATTTGCACGGGCCTTCATGCCGCCCTCACCCTGATGGGCTGAATGTAGGCTGCGGAGGATCTTTGTGCGTTGTGAAGTTCGTAGTACCATGTGCGTTATCCTGTTCGTAGTGCCATGTAGAATATTGGTTAACTCAAATAGGGTATATCCAAAAAGTGCCCTAAGTAATTCTGTTGAGGATAAATAGATGAATGGATACCACTCATGCAAATGAGTTGGATAGGTCCATTCTCGTGAAGTGAGCCAATCCACATGCTGTACACATGCTGCTCATGCACTCTTTAATAAAAGAGGTGAGCTTTAGCTGGCTAGCTTTTCAAGGAGCCAGCCATGTTACTATTGGCTTGAAGGTGAGTGCTATTCATTGATACTATTTACCAACCCCTCCGCTCGGGCAGGATATGACACAAGGTCAATTTTTAAGCAGAGTTTAACAGGTTTTAATTCAGAGTTTTCCTTCTCCTAGACTAGTTGCCTAACCAAGGCTGGAGAACCTAGTCTGTCCTACTATTTACCCATAGCTGGAGGGAGAATAATTGGATTCATACCTATTCATTGATGTTCTATACTATCAAAATCAGACAAACCAGACATGTGGGACACTGCTGGAGAAGTAGGGATGAGCTCATAAGTGATGTACTCCTGTGGACCCCTTCACATGGACGAGCAAAGGCAAGACAACTAGCTTGAACCTATATGGGATGTAGCCCTGAGGACCTGCTGGAAGCGATGGATTATAGGGAGGTGTGGCAAGAGAAGATCAGGGATATCCATGCTGATAGCGTGACATGATGATGATGATTGATATTATATTGAATTATCAGTATGGGCAACTGTGTGCAAACAGATGTGTTTTGGCTTGTTTAAAAAATGTTACCTACAAACTATTCACTTAAAAATCATATATGTAAACAGAATTTGGCATGAAATAGCCATCAAGTGTTGGTGTGCCATTAAACCAAGTAACCTAACCTAACCAAATTCTCAATATAATGGAGACAACTGTAAAATGTAAATTAAAATTCTTCACTTTTCCTATATAAAAGCATCAATGTCCTAATGGACTGCTATTATAACAGGAATCCAATCCAAGGTTTTATTTATCAAATTCTTATAATTTCAGTTAAAGTGTTATATAATTAAGGAATAATTTTTTTATTTTAATCATTTTTCATTAATTATATTTTATCATTCAGTTTGGTTGGGCTTTGAACTATTTGGATTAAGGGTTCCGGTGTGTAGTCAATTGGGGCAGTTTACGCTCGCGCACAAAGGATATAACAATCATCATTGTCATTATAAACCCCAGACAGGAAATGTAGCTGGAGTGTGGATGATATCATGCCCAGAAGAGATGGGCTGAGAATTTGGAAGATTTTGAAAAAACACGACATGAGATTGGACCATGCAGGCAGACAACTGAGCTTCTGCCATTGGGGCAGAGAATGGAGTTCTCAGCCATAGAGTTTTCTACCATTGTGGCAGCGGTTAAGTTTTTCAGGTCCCGACCAGTGAAGATAAATTGAGATCTAAAACACCACGAGATGTGCCAAACGTTGGGGGTGTTGCTAGCATAGTATGATGTGAAAGACTTTTAAGAATTGTGTCTCTCTCCTTGTGTCGAAGAACTGAAGTCAGAAGTTAATAAATACATTCGTACCTGAACAACAGAGAGTCTGCATATGTATCTGCAATTGTATGTGTACTGTTGGATTGATATCATTATCGTTATGAGTATACAACAAAAGTACAATGATGTAAACAACGTTACTCTTTATAGGTGTGAATAGATGTTTTACTTTTTCTCTTTTAACATTTCTTAAGATAATTAAACTATCATTTTAAAGCCTGATCTGACATATAAGATTAGCTTTGTATTTTATGAGAATCAAGCAGGCATTTCTGATCTTTCATATTAAAAAAATGAAACTGTTGTTCTTTTAATCACCAACCTGGTATCATTTGAAAGGAATTGCTATCGCCTGTGATTCACTGCCAAATGATGACACTGATCTTGTCTGGCATTACGTGTAAGGAAAAGTTGATTTCCCGAGTGGATTGAAACTTTTGCAGTGTTCTTTCTCATTATCTGTATTAATCTTCTGAGCAAAGCAAAGGTGAATGTCTTTCATAGATAAATTCCCTGATGCCTGCCCATCAACTGTTCTGACTTGTTGGTCAGTTGTCAGCTGCAGCAGATTTGGCTTTTAAATAAACTGAAGCTTTTATTTTAAATAGTAAATGAACAGCTCACAGATTTATAGAGAGAGCGAGCCATTAGCTGACTACAGATTGTCAATAACACATTCAAATCTTTCTCAAGTTATTTCCTAAAACCTACTGTACTAGTGTGACACTGAAAGCTCTTCTGTCTCCTTGCCCAGTCAGCTGGGGCTGTAGAATACACTGACTGCACCTCTGCAGAGGGGTAAGACCCCCCCACCTAAACAATCTGATGGTGAGGTTCCAGTAATGCTGGAGCTTTGGGGAATGTGGAGTACCCATTCATTGCCATCGCTCCCAGGTCCACTCTGACCCGGAGTGGTAGCACCTGATAAGGGCCCTATCTATGGGTCAAATAGAACTAACTGCATACTTATGCTAAAAGGAATTGAGTAAACTGAATAGCTTGAAACAGAAACGTTTTTGACAATTAAACCGTACTTACACTTAAACTGCGTGCTTATGCTTAACTGAATTATTTGAAATAGATCTGTTTTTCGACATTAAAAGTGTATTTACACTTAACTGAATTATTACATATAACTGCTTGAATAGTTTAAAATGGAAATGTTTTTGGCAATTAAACTATGTACTTATGCTAAACTGAACTGTTTTAAAAAGAACAGATTATTTACATAAAAATGGATTTGGCATTTAATAACCTACAAAGGTTGATATGCCATAAAACCAAACCAACCAAACCATCTTCTGTCTCCTGCTGCACATATTTAGATGCAAGAATGTTTATGTGTATAGGTGTGAACATGTATATATGAGTATATATTAAAGTGCTTGTAGTTTAATGGCTATCCTTATAGGAAATGGACCTGGGAATCTTAGTTTTAAACCCTAGACAGGGCTGTTTTCATTTCCCATTGTGCTTATACTCTTGGGAAACATATGCCTCCAACTACATGGTACGGAAGCAAAATTAAAGATATTCTTGTATAATAGTCATCATCATCATGTCGTGTCGCTAGCACGGATATCCCTGACCTTCTCTCGCCACTTCTCCCTATCATTCATTGCCTCTGGTAGGTCTTCTGGGCTACATCCCGTATCCTCACATAGCTGCTGAATGTATTTTCGAGCTGGTCATCCTGCTTTTCCCGGCCATATGTGGGGTCCATAGGAGTACATCACTTATGAGCTCATCCCTGCTTCTCCAGCAGTGTCCTGCATGTCTGGTTCGTCTAACTTGTATAGTTTTTGTGATGGGAGGCAGGTGGGCGTATAGTTGGTAATTTCAAAAAATGAACAACAAAATAAGAAGATAGATATAAAATAGTAAATTTACTCAATATAGCTACCAGTTTTTTCAATTATTGTATGAACACACCTTTGAAATGATTTGTATGCCTTCAAAAAAAATTCTTCTGACATTTTATTCCATTCCTCTTCAATAGCAGTTTTAAGTGAACCAATATTTGGATGTGAAGTTGGATTTGTTTTGTTTTCTAAAACGCCCTATATAGCATAATCAAGAGGGTTAAGGTCTGGGCTTGATGGAGATCATAAAGAAACTCCAATTATTTTGGAAATTTTTTTAACTTAGTTTCACCATTAAGCAAATCATAGATTCTTTCTTGTTTCTTTTCTCGTTCATTCATGTTGGGCTGAATTTTAATGAAAAAGTGGAAAAATTTAGATTTATTGCATTTTTTTCAAACTAATCAGACTAAAAAACGTTTTATTCCATATTTTGTTTCCACACCCTGTAGCAAAGGCATGAATTCAATTCTCCCTATTCCATATTTTGCTTTCACACCTTGTATTTTCCCTCTAGCTATGGATAAATAGTAGAGCAGACTGGATTTTTTAATCTTGGTATGAAAACTGATCTTGGAGAAGAGAAACTCTGAATTCAAACATGTTTAATTCAGTTTAAAAAAATTGAACTTATCACATCCTGTTCATGTGGAGGGGTTGCTAAATACATGTATGAATGTGTATGCATAAAGGCATAGTATACATGTATGTGTATGCAAGTGTACCTGATAGGTTTTATATATATATATATATATATATACACACACCCAACCTCTCCACTATAGGAGTAATGTGACACAAGGTTAATATTTAAGTGGAGTACAGCAGGTTTGAATTCAGAGTTTTTCTTCTACTAGACTGGTTACCTAAGCAAGCTTAGAGAACCCAGTCTGCCGAAGAAGGAAGAAAGAGGTAGATTCTTTTCCAAGGACATTAATGTGAAGTGTAATGCAAACACCTTCATCCAGGTTTTAAACTCAGGTCACATAATGTATATATGTGTGAGCATAAGTAGCGTGTATGTTTGTGTAGTAGTATCAAAAGGATAGTTAAACATATTAGTGATGTCAGCAGATTTTAAAAGATGATAAAATAGATTGGGATGAAAGGGTTTATTTTTTAATGTCCATATTTAACAGAAGGCTTTGGAGCTCATATGGAGAAAGGTCAGTAGACAAAGGTGTGATTTTTATAGTACTTTAGTGTTGTGGGGCCACAAAGGAAAAATGGTTTTCTTTTTTGGAAACAAAGGCCTTATATATTCAAGGGAATTATCAGAAATCCAACAGATGAGTGGCAACCTGACCAGTTATGGTTGCATCGACTATTGGGCTGGCGTCTTTCCTTTAACAACCATCCATGTTGATAGCAGATGGAAGACAAAAGAGTTATTGCTCAGGGCAGTGATGATTGTGCTGCTAGTGGTCGCAAGAACATAACATAGGAACTGGGTATCAGACTGAATGAGAGAAAAGAATGACCAAGTCTTCATCTGCCATCCATATAGTGAAATATGACATACACCCTCCTGACTCCGGTCAACCAAAAGATAAATTGTTGTCTATAAAGATGCCCATAAGATTTTATTCTTGGGTTCATTTTGTTTTTGTTTTTTTCTTTGTGGAGCTGATCTGTGGTTTGTGCAGTTTGTGCAAAACGAGCAAATAATAGATCTT
Source organism: Sepioteuthis lessoniana (assembly GCA_963585895.1). Taxonomy (NCBI): domain Eukaryota; kingdom Metazoa; phylum Mollusca; class Cephalopoda; order Myopsida; family Loliginidae; genus Sepioteuthis; species Sepioteuthis lessoniana. The sequence goes on from OY757929.1 coordinate 10,387,208, forward strand.
GTGTTAAAACAAACACAGTATTAGGGGCGATACACTGGCTAACTGTAGAAGTCACTGCTCTAATAGTCAGAATAAACAACAATAATCACAATACTTACCAGCCAAGAAGACCCAACTAGCATCCAGTTGGCAGACAAAAATAAAATGGGCTGTAACTCAATACAGTCCTTACACCATGACTGAAACAAACTGGTATATATATATACACCAGTAGGTTAATTCCTGGGCCAGCAACCAATCACTGTCCATCGAAAGGGACTTAACCACATATGCATAATAGAATGCCTTTGTGACCATAAAATCTTTCTTTCCACAGAGTTCTGGAGAGCTCAGTTCAACTCATAACTCAACTTGTTATATAACTGAGTGCTGGCTTATATCTTCCAAACTCAATAATTTCTACATGGTACTTCAAACAGGATATGACCTGGCTGGTTGGGAAAGCATGTTTATCTACTGCCTCTGCCAAGATTTATGCGCAAACATTCACTAGCGAGGAGATCACGAGGGGCAGTTTGCATATGCTGGACCGTGCAATGCTTAAGGAGCTGAGCATCAAGACTATGGGTGATGTGCTCATCTTATTCAAGTTAACCAAGGAACCCCCAGTATCATTAGCTAGTCATGTAAAACCACCAACTGTAAAGCTTCCTTAACTCAGCTCTGAAATAACCCCCACAAGCAATGCTCTACTCTTGCACCCTGATCCTCTAACATCTTCCAGTAATGACACACACCCAGCAATTAAACCTCCCAAAGAAGCCATCTATATATCACCATGCCTTCAGTCGTCAAAAATTCTTCAAGCACTGTTCAGGTTATTATCACATAACAAGCCAGGCCTCCAAGAACAGCACAGCTCTCATACAACCCTGCCTACATGTGGGGAGAGAAGGGAGATGTAGAAGTCACCTCTCTAATGTGCAGAATAAACAACAATAATACCAACATTTACTGGCCCAGGAGTTCCAACTAGTGTCCTGTTGGTAGACAAAAATAAAAAGGGCTGTAACTCAATACAGTCGCTGAGCCATTACTGAAACAAGCCAGTATATATATATATATATATATATATATATACAGCAATATGTCAATTCCTAGGCCAGCAACCAATCACTGTCTAGGGAATGGACTTAACCACATATGCATAATAGAATAAACCAATGACCATAAAATCTCTCCTCCCTCAGAGTTCTGGAGAGCTCAGTTCAACTCGTAACTCAACTTGTTATGTGACTGAGTGCTGAATTTTGTCTACCAAACTCAATGATTTCAACAGCTAACCAGCAAAACTGTGCCGGCTGACATACTAGAACCCACTTATTTTCTATTTTCTTAATTATAAAGTGTAAGAACTCTATTTTAAAACTAAAGTTAGTAAGCTTCTATAATTTTTCGTTTTAAAGTTGTGTTTACATCTAAAAGTGAGCATTTAGATCTTAAACACATTTTATACTCACATGGCTTTAAACATTGTATATTCCTTTAAACTTAAGGCCTTGCTAGAGAGCTGAAAAAGTTCTAGAATATACAGGTAACACTGACACTAATCATAATTGGAGCTCTTGAAACAGTCTTCCAGAACCTAGAAAGGAAACCAGGTGAAAAATTGAGACCTTACACACCACAGTTTTACTGATGTCAGCTAGGATACTAAGAAGAATCTTGCAGATCTGAAGATACTTGCTGTCACTCAGACTTCAGTGAAAAACACTCTCTAGCTTTGGTTTGGCAACCAGTGTAGGAGAAGGAAAGATTGAATCTAAAAGCTGAGGAGTGTTGTTTGGAGAATATGTGGCACGCTGGTGCAGCATTCTTCTATTATCAGCTCATCCGAAATATGTGGCTGGTTCTACACAAGCCTTCGCCACTATAAACAAATCATCATGAAGGAATCTGTATTGTAATGGTGATTATAATAGGAAATGGACATGGCAACTTGAGTTCAAATCCTGGATGAGGCTGTATGCATTTCACGTAGCGTTAATACCCTTGGGAAAGGTTTGTATCAAACTATTCTCTCCCCATCTATAAATAAATAGTAGGTCAGACTGCATCTTTGACCTCGGTATTGCAGCTGCTCTCTGCAAAAAAAAAAACTCTAAATTTAAGCTAGCTGTTAAACTATGCTAAGAATTGACCTTGGATCACATCCTACTTGTGGTGGAGGGGTTGGGTAAATAAATGCATACATTAAAAAAAACAACATCTGGATAAGCAGTTTAGTAGCTTGCTTCTTTAAAATTGTGTAGTGCTCATATGTCACGTGTGAAAGGAGAACTTGATTTTGTTTTAGTAAAAGATATATTTTATTAGGTTTATTTTAGTTATCAGCCTTACTAATGCCAGAAATACAGTACCAGGATGTAAACAATTTATATCTAATGGTTATTAAATTATAACTATTGCAAGATTTTTATTGATTTTTATGTTATTTATGTGCAAACGAAACTGTTTGAGGCATTTTTGTGCATAGACTAAATAAGATGAAAAACAAGTAATTTTTTAAAAATTAAATTAGAAAGCAAGATCAAATAAGAAGATTTTATCTATGTTAAATCTATACATTACAAAAATACTCATTATATTTGTTTGTATGTAATCTAACAAAAACAGCTCATCATAACAAGAATTTTATTTATATAATACATTTAAAATGTTCTTAGAGAATAAAGCAGTTTACAGTTCAATTTATGAAGGAATGAAAATTTTATAGGGTCTGCATTCATGCTGATCATTATTTCTAATCATCCAAATCCCTACTGTGACAGAAATCATTATGAAATACTAATCAAAATAGTTCACTCCTCATTTCTAAATAGAAGCATCAATATCATCATGGATTGCTGTTATAACAAAAATTCTACAGGGTCAACAGTTGTCACAATATCTAACATTTTAAAGATTTTATGCTCTATTGTACATGTTGTCAAAATATTTTTTGGCTGCCTGTGATTAGGAAGAAAATGTCTAAGCTCTAAAAAGAATTTTTATTTTCTGTGCCATCTGTCAGAAAAGAAAAACTCAACCAAGAACTGAGTCTCATATAGACACTCAGATAATTTCTCCCTCTCCCTCTGTCAGACCTAACCAATCACTATCCACCAGCCATTATAAAAAGTTGTTGCTTTTTGAGAAAGTCATCTTTGGAACCTAACTTATTGAGTTAGTATTTAAGGAGTGCTTTGCTTTGGTGAATTAGGTGTTTTTGGATTTGTGCTGCTCATTTGTTTACTTTCAGACACTGTTACATCCGTGGATTTTCAATTCATGATCTACACCCCCGTTCATTGATAGCTTATTATCTTGTCATAGATTTTACAAGTACCAAACTAATTGCTTGAGAAAAAAAAAAAATGAGAAAAAAAATACATTTCCCCATGTTTGGAATCAGCTATCATTTGTTGGTATTATCAAATATGATGTCTTATGACTTGGCTTGGTTTCAATTAGAATATTAATTTCATTAATCTTGTTTATTGCTGGAGTATCAATACTTCTCCAATGAGAGAGATACATACATATGGATAGACTGTTAGATAGATAGATATGAATAGATTATGATACATAGGTATATATCTATAGACTGTGATAGACGGAAATGAGCTGAGTGAGGTAGATATATTCAAATAGATTGTGATTGATAGATAGGAATAAGTTATGATACATTGGTATATATAAATAGACTGTGAGAGATAGATATGACTTGACTGAAATTGATAGATTTAAATAGACGATGATAGATTGGTATATATGGAAACAAAACTGTTATAGATAGATATGAATAGACTGAGATAGAATTGAATTGACTGTGATTTAAACAAGGTCTTGAAAATATTTCACACTTGAAAAGTCACCTCATTTATTTCATATTTATTAAAAAAGTAAAGTTTGGACTTCTTTTAACTAACATCTGTTAAAATATAAATACTTCTCCAACTGAGTCTTATTATATCAATATCCGTGCTACCAGCGCGATATGATGATGATGATGATGAAGATTATTAACACTTCTCTAATTGAATCTTTTTTAATTTGTTTATGTCAATTTGAAAGTGTCATTGCCAGTTATTATAACAACATTGAGTCTTTTCATTGCCATTAGTCATGTCAATGAATCTTACTCAACTAAGATTCAATCAGTAGAATGTGTATTTGCCATTGACCAATATAGCCAACTGTAAATATCCATGCTTTCAGTTTTTATATTTCAAGATTTTCTCATACCTTCTAGTCAAATTATATCTATACTTATTAGATATTCTTTTATATATATATATATATATATATATATATATATATATATATATATATATATATTCTTGGAACACTTGGTGGTAAGGAAGATATTTAGTTATGTCCCCATTTACTAAGGACCTATATTAGCATGTCTGTGTATGTGTCATTAACAAGTATGTCCAACTATTGGTTGGTTGGATAATGTGTCAATCCTTGCTGAGTTATTCAAGGCCAAATTGAATTTTGTTTTTGCAAGTAATTATAAGGTTTCAAGTCACTAATGATAATCAATTACAGCTTCAAGAACTCTTATTAATACAAATAATTTGCACACAGTTATATTGTTTCAAGTATTCCTATCTAATACCAATAATTTATACTTAATTATATTCTTTCAAGTAACTATTTCTATTTAATAATAATAATAATTATTTGTTTGCACACAGTTATATTGCTTCAAGTATTCTTATTTAATACAAATAATTTTCTTGCTCATCTGTTTGACACATAGATAAAACCCTAACAGGTTCTTTTACTCCATTTTCTTTGTTTAATAGCATATCAACCTTTGTGGGTAATCTAATGCCAAAGCCATTCTTGTAGAAGAATAGCCGTGATACTGTTTGACCCATAGATTGGGGGTGGGGGTGTGACCAGAGAGTTCTTACATTTCCCAAGAGTATGAATCTGAAGTGAGCATAATGGTGCAGCTGGAGTTTGAACTCAGTATGATGTCTCAGTTTAGTATATGAGCTATTCATATTTACCCAACCTCTCCCCCACTTGGGCAGGATATGACACAAGGTCAATTTTTTAAGCGGAGTTTAACAGGTTTGAATTCAGAGTTTTCCTTCTCCTAGATTGGTTGCATGATCCTATTTACCCAACCCCTCTGCTCGGGCAAGATATGACACAAGGTCAATTTTTTAAGGAGAGTTTGACAGGTTTGAATTCAGAGTTTTTCTTCTCCTAGACTAGTTGCCTAACCAAGGCTGAAGAACCTAGTCTGCTCTACTATTTACCCATAGCTGGAGGGAGAATAATTGGATTCATACCTTTCCCAAGGGTATTAGTGCGATGTGAAATGCAATCAGTCTTGTCCAGGATTTGAACTCGTGTCGCCGTGTCCATTTCCTACGACGATAACCATTACACCATGGGTACCTCAGTATATGAGCTATTACACCATGGGGATTCCCCACTTCAGGATCAGGGTTGACCTGGGAGTAATGGCAACAAATAAGTGACTCCCCATTCTCTTGAGCCTCACCATTGGATGCAGTTTAGTGTCTTACTCAGGACACTACTTTGTGATGGTGGTGGGGTTTTACCCCTCTGCAGGGGATGCAGTCAGTATATCATAAGGTCGGCTGATTTAGTGACAAACTATCAATATCCACATATTCAGTTCTTATGTTTCAAGAGTTGCCATACCTTTGGACATATAATTCTAAATTAAACAGAGCATAATAAATTGACACCTGTCCTTTTTTGTCAGCAGGATAACAAGCAACAAGTATTAAATATTATGTCTTCTTATATCATTAGATTTTTTTCTTTTGTCTACTATTTACTTTTTTCCTTTCTCAGGTATTTACTTACATTTACTTACACAAGGTCAATTTTTTAAGGAGAGTTTGACAGGTTTGAATTCAGAGTTTTCCTTCTCCTAGATTAGTTGCCTAACCAAGGCTGAAGAACCTAGTCTGCTCTACTATTTACCCATAGCTGGAGGGAGAATAATTGGATTCATACCTTATCATACATCATCAGTTTAGGTAGAAAAGTCATTTGATTTATCATTAGTTGGTATTTTGCTTTTTAAAAATGCTGCTTTTATTTGTTATGATTAGATTTATGTACAGTTGTAAAAGCTTGTTCAGAGCCAACCACATTTTGGATGAGTTGATTACGGAAGAATGGTACACCAGAATGCCAGCGAAAGTCTCCATGGTAATAGTGACTCTCATGCTGAATTCTGTCATTTTAGTGAATTTGAGTTCCAGTCATGCTATGATGTTCACTTTGGAATTAATAATCTTAGGAAAGGTATGAACCCCTTTATCTCCCCAGTTACCCACTCTTTCATTTTGAAACAGGAACCACAACCACAGTGTTTGACCTGCCAGACAACTTGCATGGTTAAACACATTTTTATGGAATGCAGAGCTTTCACTGTTATCAGAAAGCGATTTTTCAAAGTAAATAACTTAACCGATCTGTTCGAGAACATCAAAATAGATGACATTCTGTCCTTCTTGAGAGAGACAGAGTGGTACGAAAAAATATGACAACTTAAAACTGGTTAATCTTGTGCAAACAAATGAAATCCTGCTAATAGAGAATTTTACCTACCTTAATATTCGTTTTGAAATCTTTGGTTGAATATGTATGTATATATATATATATATATAGACAGAATTTAGCATTAAATGACCTATAAAGGTTGATATGCCATAAAACCCAAACAACCAGCCAACCAACCAAGTTATGTGTTAAATAATACTACTGCTGTTCTCTAACTAGGATGCCTTTGGTATTGAATAGCCCATAAAGGTTGATATGCCATTCAACAAAGAAGCCAAACCAAACAAGAATGTTATGGATTCTTCAAACAATACTTCACAGATTTTGAATTCAGAGTTTTTTTTCTCTTTGAATGGTTGCCATCGATAGGCCAGTTTACCATACTATTTTACCCTTAGCTAAGGAGAGATGAGATGGATTCATGCCTTTTTCAATAGCATTTGTGTTATACAAACAGCCTCATCCCAAATTAAATTTGACTCACTGAATTCATTTTCTTTGATGATAACAATTATGCTATTCACATGTGTGTGTATATATGCATATATATATATATATATATATATATATATATATATAGAGAGAGAGAGAGAGAGAGAGAGTGATATATTATCTTCCAACCATATCCTGCTTGTCATCATCAATGTATCTCTGTATCTATTCAATCTATTTATATTCTATTAATGCCATTCAAAGTATCACTTGACTTATCAAGCAGTAGGAATCTCCATCCACAGAACTATCCTTACAACATTCATAAAATATAACCTTATACTCTAACCACTGTTTCTAAAAACCACACTTGATATTTGAATTTTACACAAATATTTTCTGCGGAGGAAATTAGAAATCCTATCAAGGGTTCTATATTAATATTGCCAAGCCCAGCCTACACACCTTTTTTGAATCTTAAGTTTTGTTTACTGTGTTATTTTGTCCTTGGCTTTTTATTAATCATATTATACATTACTCATAGTCACTTTGAACCATATTCAAAATATGGTTTGATAAATGATCCATCTTTGGCCAGACATCTTAAAACACTGGCACATTGCCTGTCTTATTTATGTCCTTCTCCTATGACAATAGCCAATGATTTAGCAGATATTCTTGCTCTCTCAATAGCTTCTCCATATCATTGCTTTTATCACTTTTGGTCTTAGATGTCAAATTATACTTTGGCTTCCACAAGTAATGATTATATACTAGAGTGAGTCAAAAGTTTTGCAATGTTTTTGTATTTGCTAGTTCGCAAAATATAATCACATGACTGAAACAGTTCAAGCTGTGGAAGATAGTATTGTGATAGTTGGTGGGCTGACATGTTGTGTATCGCTTCATTATTTGAAAGCTGCATAAATGAACATGCAACATACTCTAATTTGAGAACTTATACTTTACAAGTTCCAACTAGGTCATAACACCATCAAAGTAACAAAAACTTTTGTTGTGCGAAAGATGAAAGCACAGTTGATCACAGTACGGTAACCTGAGGGTTGAAGAAATTTTGATGTTTGGGTTGCAAAAATCTAGATGATCAGGCAAAGTCAGGTATGTCTAAAATCATGGATTCTGAGGCCATGTTCCAACCCATCGAGGCAAACCTGACGAGTAACACTCAGAGAGTATCAGGTGAGCTTGTATCTGGAATTGCTGAATTGTGCTTCACATTACCAAAATATTGCAAAACTTTTGACTCATCTTAGTAAAACTGATTTCTATTTTATTTTGTTCTCTTGGAATTTTCTATTTATCATGTTCAGGAAATGACAAATAGTAAAAATTCCTTTTGAGGTTTTTTACTTTTACTTTTAAATTGGTTTTGTTTGGTTTCTTGGTTTTGTTTGTGTTATGGTACCTACCTTACGGACTATAATGAATTCTTCCTATTACTATGAATACCAGGAGAATATTCATCTCAGTGTTAACTCCAGCCTAACACTTTGGCAGACAGACTGACGTTCAACACTCTTTTACCTCTGCTGTATTTATACTTTCGTTCAATGTACTTGTTTCACGTAATCCCGAGTTTGTGTCTTTCTTCCGGATCTTTTACTGGTCCACAACAGTTTCATTTTTTGGTTTTGTTGGTTATTTAATACTAAAGTTATTGTTTTAGTAGAATTTAACCCATAACTGGGGGGTATAAGGAGTTTCATATCTTTCCTTATGGTATTTGTCCAAAATTGTATATGATCATGCAACTGGAATTTGAACTTGTTTATTTTGAGGCAGCAGTTCAGCATTTTAGCCATTATGCCACAGGAATTCCCACTATTTTTTAAATTGACTTACATATTAACTATAAAGCAAATGTGTTTATTATCTTATAAAATTATCAGAATATAAATGTAAAGAATAAGAATTTACTAGGCTTTAATTAGTCCAGATTACAGTATCAACTGCTGTATTAGTCCAGCTTACAGTATCTACTGTTGTTTTAGTTCAGCTTACAGTATCTACTGCTGTATTAGTTCAGTTTACAGTATCTACTGCTGTATTAGTCCAGCTTACAGTATCTACTGCTGTATTAGTTCAGCTTACAGTATCTACTGCTGTATTAGTTCAGCTTATGGTATCTACTGCTGTATTAGTCCAGCTCACAGTATCTACTGCTGTATTAGTTCAGCTTACAGTATTTACTGCTGTATTAGTTCAGCTTACAGTATCTACTGCTGTATTAGTCCAGCTTACAGTATTTACTGCTGTATTAGTCCAGCTTACAGTATTTACTGCTGTATTAGTTCAGCTTACATCATCTAATACTGTATACACATGAAGATATTAATAATAACGGTAATACAAATACCGGTGGACTCAATCATTTTGGATATGAACGGGTTTATTAATTTCTGGCTTCAGTCCTTGGCAACAAGAGGAGAGAGACACGAATCATAAAAGCATTTGCTAATCATACTATAGTGACTCCCACCAATGTGCGGCACATCTTGTGGTGTTTAAGATCTCTTGCTGGTCAAGATCCGAAAAACTCAACTGCTGCCTTCAACGGTCAACCTCAACTAATTGTTTTTTCAAAATCATCAAATTCTCAGGGCCATCTCTTCTGGGCAGGACATCATCCATACTCCAGCCCCATTTCCTGTCTGTGGGTTTATTATGACAGAAGATGATTGTCATTTCCTTTCTGCATGGCCGTAAGACTGCACCATCTGACTATGCACCTGGACTAAGAGACTTGAGTAGTTTAAAGACTTACCAAACTAAATAATAAAATATAATTTATATTTACCAACCCCTCCGCTCGGGCAGGATATGACACAAGGTCAATTTTTTTTTAACAGGTTTGAATTCAGAGTTTTCCTTCTCCTAGACTAGTTGCCTCACCAAGTCTGAAGAACCTAGTCTGCCCTACTATTTACCCATAGCTGTAGGGAAAATGATTGGATTCATACCTTTCCCAAGGGTATTAGTGCTATGTGAAATGCAATCAGTCTCGTCCAGGATTTGAACTTGTGTCACCATGTCCATTTTCTACGACGATAACCATTACACCACGGGCATAAATAAATAATAAAATATAATTAATGAAAAAGGATTAATATAAAAAAAATAATTACCTTAATTATATAACACTGCTATTCTTTTGCGGTTGCTCATCAAAGTATTGAACTGTCTAATTATTGCTTAACATCGGTGACTTTAAAATTTGTGAGGTACATTTTGCTTAACAGTTATCATGGCGGGAAATAGAATCAATAACCTGGGTTTAAATTCTGGATGAGGCATTTTATGTTTCACTTCTCATTCATATGCTTGAGAAAGGCATTAATCCTTTTGTTCCCCCACTCCCAGCTATGGGTAAATAGTCGGGCAGACTAAGTTCTTTAGCCTTGGCAAAGCAACTAGTTTAGGAGAAGGAAAGCATTGAATTCGAACCAGCTGTACTCAGCTTAAAAGTTGATCTTGTGTCACATCCTGTTTGTGATGGAGTGGATGTATAAATACATACAATTCCTTAGCAATCACCCATCAAAGTATTGAACAGGCTCATCATTGCTTAATTTTTTTCCTTTCTTTTTCTTGCTATTTATTAAGCTTTGCTTATTCTGGCACATGTGCCTCAGGTTGCTTACCACTTGTTTCTTAGTGGTTACTCATCTAAGTACTGAACATGTTCATTATTGCTTAACTTCAGTGATCTTTATTGGTCACCATTTAAATACTGAGCAGGTTCATTCTTGCTTTCAGCATGACTTGACTGCCAGCTATATACATGCATAAGTTGGTGGAAAATTATAGAAGAAAGCTGAGTTGATCTGGAAAATATTTCCCTCCGGTGACAACAGAAACTAAATTTGCAATAAGAAACGTTCCTCTTATTAAATAGGCTATTAATGGAAACTCTGTACAAACTTCCATTTATATTCAGAAGTTATTTCGTGTAAAGTTACCATGGTTTTATACACTCTCTCTTTCTTTTGTTAATGAGTGGGGCACAAAAACAGTCATCCAAATAAAGTTTAAACCCCTCTTAGGACAGACAATGATCTGCTTGTAAACACTGATCACTCAGACTGTATGCATGTTGCTATAGGAAAGAGAAAATGAAAACTAGTGATGAGAAGAGAGAGAGGAATCAACTATATCTCTTCATATTGAGTCAAGTTTTGAATTGCTTCTGCCATTTCTAGGCTAAGCCATTTTGATTCAATGGGTCAATTTTGCATAAGCCAACAAATAATGTTTCATTTAAGTTGATGAGTTTTAGTGACGTAAAAATAGATACGCCAAGAGAATGTAAATCACATTTCTCATTTTCAGATCTTAGATGCTTGCTATTTGCAATCAATAAACAAAATCAGTGATGAGCAGAAAGAAGAATTTTCCTCTTTAATCTTCACTTGCTTATTTGAAACGAACAGATATATATGAATAATGTTTTGAAGTAAGCAGGCTTTACTCATCAGGAACCATTATATTATTGGCAGGAGACCTATGTAAAGATCATTGTGATCTTTGGTGTGTCCTGTTAGATACATAGAGTAAATACAAAGTATACATTAAGTCATATTTTAAGTTAGGAAGAGGTGATGAAAAGTTCTTAGTCTAACCAAGAAGAGAATGACCTCGGGCTATAAAGCATATACAAGGTTTGTATGAAAAGGTCATATGCTAATCAAGATACTTTGATGAAATGTGACTAAATTAGGCTTATTTTTCATTATATCCCCCCTACATTACATACACTTATTCTATCAGTGTTGCATCACATTTGTCAAAAAAAAAAAAATCACCAACAGAAGATATGATATCATCATATGAAATTTTCAGCTCATTCCCTTATATTATTTCATATATTCATTCTAGGGTTCAACACTCATAAAATTTTTAGTGTTGCCAGCATATAAAAAAAGCTGGTGGAGATGAAGAAACAAAGATGTTTGATTTTAATGCCATGACAGTCTGTGTAGGGTTATTTTATGCCTAGAGATTAGGGAATTGTGTTTATTGGATATACATATTAACATTTTTTGTGTAGTCATTTCTTAAGAGTTTTTTGCACATAGTCCTATCAAATATGAATAATTTTTTTAAACAGATTCATTAGACCCATAGATGGAACCCTAACAGATACTTCTACTCTGTTCAGAGTGGACCTTGTATTGATAACAATGAAGGTGTACTCCACACTCCCCAGATCTCTAGAACTGGAGCCTCACTATTAGATTCAATTTAGTGTCATGACCAGGACACTCTCTTTTTCTTTGGGGGATGTATAATCCACATATTCTAAGCCCCACTGATAATGAGATAAAGTTGTTTAAATCAGGAAAGGAAAAAAACAGATTCACTGAAAAATCTCACTCACTTTATTGTCTCTGAATTGGTCTCAAAAACAGGAAAACATGAAGTGGTATTCTCAAGTCGATCAAAGAAAAATCTATTTCTTCACAAATTGTAGCCTATTCTCAATGTGGAGAAGGGTTGCTTAGCTCTGAAGGTCATTACTTATCACTCACATGGTAACTGACTGGTCCTTTTCAAAACTACCCTAGTCTCTTGTCTGACCATCTCTCACACCTACAACAAGAGTTCATGTTATTGACCTTTTGTTGTTGGTTACATAACTGGACATTAGGATCACTGGTGGTGGGAGGCAGTCACTACATTTCAAATTCACTTAAGATTAAAAAAAAACTAAGATAATAAAGGTAATTCCTTTCTTGATTGAGAACTTCTTTGCATTTCTTATATATATATATATATATATATATACTGTGATCATCATCATCATCATCACTAAGTCATGCTGGCAGCACAGTTCCCAGACCCTCTCTTGCCATCCATCCCCATCATCAATTGCTCTCTGTAGGTCTTCTAGACCTCATGTGTTGTATATTGACTTTTGACAGAGCAGTCAATCAGGGATCTCTCTACACAGGATACACCTGTGTAAACAAATTGATTACTGGAAAACAAGCAATACATGGGTGTAAGCTAGTCACATGGGTTGACAACCGGAAGAACATGTAAATTATACATGGGTACCCATGTCAGATGCAGTCATTCGTAGAGGTGGCGGTCACAGAGTCACAGCTAGTGAGTGCCCAATGTACCCCACCCCTGGCCCAGAAGATAAGAATTAATATAGCAGTCCTCAGAGTTCTCTGTCTCCTTGTCTCTCTCACACTTATAGTCAACTTCAGACCCTTTTGGGAGAGTTATATTTTTGTAAAGAAGTGTCATGCCTCTTCATTATGGTCCATTATTCCTTCATTGTCATGGTATATAACACATCTTGTGTCCACACAGAACTGATGGAAGTAAGTCTTTGCTGGTTGATCAACACTGACACGACCATATGTAGAATTCCACTAGAGAAAATTGCTTACGAGTTCTTCCTTGCTTGTTCAGTAGTGGCCCATATATCTTGTTCATCTTACTTGTGTGGTATGTAAGATAGAAGGCAAATGGCTGTAAAGCTGCTGTTTTATAAGGTGTAGCTTCCAGGATTTGTTCAAACAGTGCACAACATTCTTGTGTAGTTCTCATTCAGCCTTTTTTCTATGTGTTTTGTTAGGATCAATGTGATGTATCCATATAGTAGTACTCACACAGCTACAGCCTGGAAGAAATCTCATTTTATTTTATCAGATAGATCAGACGTCTATATGATTGATAACTAGTCAATAGCATTTCACCCCTTTGTTAGGTGTATGTTGACATCAATTTCAGTAAATGAGATGCTGCTGCTGAGGTATGTGAACTGGTTCACTGATTTTTAGAGGCTTGCCACTTGTGGAGATGGCTCCTTTTTGTTTAAAACATCATGTACCCTCTTTATTTATTTATTTGCTTTCATTTAGAGGTCAATGTCTCCTGCTACAGGTTCGAGGCTGTAAGGATTCTGCTTGGGCAAGAGTATTTGTGGGAAGCACTTGATCACCTGCATAGTCTGCATCCGATATAAATTCTGCAGGATATTGTCTGCTTCTTACCTTTTTTTAACCTGAAACCATTTTCTTTGATTAGATCTATTGATGTTTGAAGTATGTAGTCCAGCCAGAGTATAAACAAATATGGGGTTAATGTATTTACTTGCAAAACCCTTGTGACTATGTCAAAGAAGACAGTGTTTTCATCAGGTGAGTGACCTATTGCATTCATTTTTTTTGTAAAGTAGTGATGATTTCTTTTGGAGACAGTATGCAAGTAGTATTTGCTCCATCTTTCCTCTGTGTATGAAATCGAATGCCTCGGAGAAATCTATAAGCAGTAAATTCTTTGCTTGAACTCCATGTGCAAGTAGTATTTGCTTCATCTTTCTTCTATGTATGGAATCGAATGCCTTGGAGAAATCTATGAACAGCAGATTCTGAATGTGTACTCTGTTGATGATTTGATGGATTGTCAGAATCTGTTTGGTAGTGAAGTGATTTTTTTGAAAGCCGTTCTCATTTTTCCTAAAAATTTTCTTTTTTCCAAGTTGGATTGAGAAGCAGAGCATTATTAACCTTAGCAGCTATAACAGTTAGAGTTGTGCCTCTGTAGTTCTTAGTGATTCTGAGGTTGACTTTCTTAGGAAAAGGAAGGATGCAATCTTTTGTCCATTAATCTTGTGTTTTGCTTATAGACTGCATTGTATGTACAGTTCGAGAAGTGAGTTGTCAAATTTTGTTGTCTTCCGATCTTCAAGTAGGTATTTCTTCCAAACCTGCAGCTTTTCTGTTTTTATTTATTTTTTTCAATACTATCCTAGTAATTGATGATTTTTTGGATTGGTTTGTCTGTGATTTCAGGAGGGTTTCAAAGCAGATTCTTGATATGTTCTTTCCACTTCAGAAGTCTTTCTTCTTAGCTGGCAGCTTTTAGTTTTGCTCTCAATGTACTCTTCCTTCTGCTTACTTCATTTACTATCTATACAATTTGTAGATGTCTCTCTTCGCCCAATTTTCCAATTTTATCAATTTGGCCTTGAATGTGTGTTAAACTGACTCAAGTAATTGCTTTCCCAATGACAAAGTTTCTCTGTATAGGCAGTACCGTTTTCACAAGTGTCTCAGTATTTGTCTGTCTTCCCAACAAGGCAGAGTATGGCACAAGACCATTTTTAATGTGAGAGTTGGGCTTGAGCTGATGCTCAAATGTACGGCAGGTACAAAAATATCTTAGTTCCACCGACATTCTCCAAAAAAGGGGAACCTCAGATGCTAGGCAATAAATCTAACCCTGCTGAAGCAGGTGAAAGCCGAAGGGGATATCTCCCTGAGGCCAAGGAGCATGTTGGTCTCAGCCACCCAACACAAATGTTAAGCTTCCTCAGGTGGCCTTGACTGATATGAACAAGGCTATGTGAACCAGTCCATGCACCAAGCAGCTTGGCTGGCTGGAGTGTGACTTGTTCACAAGTATTTTGTTTTTTCTTACACATAGTTTTTCATGCTTAGCTGATCTTGAGAAAAATTTGCATATGCCCAAACACTCTTGCCAATTCTGCTGGCTCTGAGACCGTGTTTTTTTCTTAAACTGAGGTGTTAGGGTGGCCATATTTCTTTTTCCTTTCGAGCTCTCCACTCATTTTGCATGCCAGGCAATATACAAGCTAGCTTTGCCACACAGGGTAAGTTATCTTCTCTTCTACAGAATATATTTGAATTACTTTTTTTGGTGTGTTGGTTAGTTCTTTCTGAGCTTTCTTAAGTTTCTATGCATTGGTATGTTAGGTTTCTTTTATTGAATAAGGATGTTTTAAGTTATCTCATTTTTCCTAACTACTAGAGACTCCATGGAACTTTTGGCTCTGGGCTTGGTTGGTATGCACTTTGCTGCTGTTTCCATGTGGGCAGTGATGAAATTTTCATATTCGTCATTCAGAGTATGTTTTTCAGAGATCTCCTGAAGAGTATCAAATTTGTTTCTTACAGTTACCATATATTTATTGCTTATATTTGTTTCGCGTCATACTAAAAACTTTAAAAATGGTACTTGATACCTCCTTGCTTAACACACAACAATATAAGGTACATATCAATGGTAAAGTAGAGTAATCCAGGGAAAGGAGTAGTGCCCTCCCCTACATCTCGGTGTAGTAGCTATCAAAAAGGGAGCCTTCGGGTCACCCTTGACTAACGTCGCCAACTTTACTACTATTGCTTGTATCTCTATTGGTATGTGAGGACCATTTGTAATGTGTGATTTTGACTGTTTGTTTCTTATTTCTGTGTAGATTTAGACATATTGTTGCCATAATGATTCTATAACTGGAAGATACTCCTCCAAAAGAAGAGAATGCCTCATTGTTCAGAGCATTATCATATTTACCAACCCCTCTGCTCGGGCAGGATATGACACAAGGTCAATTTTTAAGTAGAGTTTGACAGGTTTGAATTCAGAGTTGTCCTTCTCCTATATTAGTTGCCTCTCCAAGGCTGAAGAACCTAGTCTGCCCTACTATTTACCCATAGCTGGAGGGAGAATAATTAGATTCATAATTTTGGTCCGGGAGACCTGGGTTCAATCCCAGGTCGTGTCATACCAAAGACTTTAAAAATGGTACTTGATGCCTCCTTGCTTAACACTCAGCAATATAAGGTACATATCAAGGGTAAAGTGGAGTAATCCAGGGAAAGGAGTAGCGCACTCCCCTACACCTTAGTGTAGTAGCTATCGAAAAGGGGGCCTTCTGGTCACCCTCAACTACGGTCGCCAACTTACAACTTACTTATTAGTGATATGTGAAATGCAATCAGTCTCGTCCAGGATTTGAACTCGTGTCGCCGTGTCCATTTCCTATGACGATAACCATTACACCACGAGCACCTCCAATTGTTCAGAGCATTATTCATCTGCCTTTTGTTTATGAGTATATAATCTAGCTGTGCTTTTGTGTTATTTGGGTAGGTGTAAGTCCATGGTTTTCCCTCCCATTTTTGGGAATTTTTGTGTTTAGGCGTGAAAGACTTCTTGAGTGAAAAATCTGTTAGATATTCACTGTTTCTTGGTTGTGTAAGCCAAATTTATCATTTTTATTTTTGCCTATTTGTGCATTCATATCTCCACTGATGATTAGTATGTTATATTTGGGAATATGTTGAGCAAGAGAAGATCGTCCATCATAGAAGGTGGTTATATCTATTTCATCATTGGTATTGGTAGGATTTTAGCAAAAGATGATCATTGTGCAGGAGTTACCATTAAATGTAGCACACATAATTCTTGGTTGGGTTTTCTGTATGTTATTTTGTGATTTTAAAGTGGAAGGACTAAGAAGCATTCCAACACCTCCTTTGGCATCATTGATAGAATATTTCCCTGCTGATGCTGAGACAAATGTCTGCCCATTACTGGTATCATGGTATTTTAACTCATATTCATTAGGGTAATATAAATGTTCTTGTATATAATGTCTATACTGTGATCTGCATTTTTACTGTTGTAATAATGTAAAATAATATTTTAGTCTTCTTCAAGAAGTCAAGAAAGAATAATCAAAATAAAAAGCCTAAATATCAAAGTTTGACCCTCTCAAGACATTTTTTGCTTTGTTGGTGGGGCTTAGAATATGTTGTCTATATCCTCTTCAGAGCAATAAGAACTCCCCTCACACACACACACACACACACACACACACACACACACACACACACACACACACACACACACACACACACACACACACAGTGTCTGAACTGCATGTGATGGCCAAGCTTCACTACTGGAGATCTGGAGAATCTCTTCCTTGTCATAACGACCAAATCCACTATGACCTGGAATAGTAGTACCTGTAAGGGTCATATCTATAGTTCAAATAGACCTATTTAAGAATTATTTGTGTTAGATAAAAATACTTAATACCATGTACATGTAAAATATTTTTATTAAGAATAGTAACTTGAAACTATAATTGTTTACTAAGGATCATTATTATTATTTGTTACTTGAAACTATATTACTGTATGCAAACAAATGATCATTATTATGTAGAAATGATCACTTGAAACCATATAATTATTACTATTAGAGAGGAATACTTGAAACCTTATAACTGTGTGCTAGTTATTTGTATGTGTGCAAAAACCACTTAAGAAACAATAACACAAAAAATGTAAACATAAAAGTACAAGGCATGCAATTCCCTAACTTCTGTGCATAAAATAACCCAAAATGGGTTGATATGTCATTAAAATCAAGCAAGTAAGCAAGCAAGACAAAAATGAAGGAAGACAAGAAAAAGAAAAGGGGGGATAAAATTATTATCATCAAATAGAAATAGTTGCTTGAAACCATATAATTGTGTATTAATTTTTAGTATTTGTTAGGAATGCAAAAAATATACAACTATGTGCTAATCATTTGTATAAGATAAGAATATGTGATATCATAAAACTGTGTGTAAAAAAAACTGTTTAGAAACAACTAAACAAAAAAGGTAAATATAAATGTACCATGATTATGATTCCCAAACGTTAAGGCACAAAATAATTCTAACAGGTTGATGGCATGCTGATAAAATCAATCATTCATATAGACATTTATCCTTCCCTTCTTTTGTTTTATATAAAGTTCTTTTTGAAGGTGTCTGTGAATCTTATTATTTACTGATATGAGTATTTGGATATTGTCTTGAAAAAGAGTAACAAGAATTATTTATTCTATTTTATATAAGGTTCTTTTGAAAGTTTCTGTGAATGTTTTCATCTTTCTATATGATTGTGAAATATAGAGTGGAATTAGGATATGACATAGCTGCTGCAAATTCTACTGATATAAATTGCATTTTATTATTTGAAAATACTGTTTGTTGTTATGCTGAGCGGAGCAAATAATAGATGTTGAAAAATATCATAATCATTTTTCAGCACATGAAAACTTCTGATTACTTTGAATGGGCATCAACCACAGCTAAATCATATTTTCCCTCCATATACCCCGCTATATAGTCAATATGTATCCTTGACCAGCGGTTATCTGTCTCTGGTCAATTTTGTATTTCTGCTTCAGTTGGTGCCTTTGCTGCCTAAGCAACTATGTTTTTATCCAAATATAGTCAGTGTAGATATTTTCTCATTAAGGAATTCATTTGACATATTCTTGGATGTCTATTATGGAACTATTTTAACACTTTCGCTTGTAGTAATTTTGGAACAATAACCTGTTCTATGAATAATAAACATTCATAGAAAAACAAACTGAAAGTGACCTTCCTCTAAAAGGAAATTAGTGAACATTATTTTCGTTTTCTTTTAAGTCAAATTTTAGACTCTTTTTCAATAGCTTATACACTGAGGTGTAGGGGAGAGTGCTACTCCTTCCCCTGGATTGCTCCACTACCCTTAATTTTTATCTTATAGTGCTGAGTGCTAAGAAAGGCAGCATCAAGTACCATTTTTTGAGTGTTTGGTATGACTCAACATGGGATTGAACCCTGCTCTCCCAGGCCATTGATGAACACACTACTCATTAGGCCAATGTAAAGAAAAAGTAAAGTTGGTGACTGTAGTCGAGGGCTACCCGAAAGCTCCCTTTTCAATAGCTACTACACCAAGGTGTAGGGGAGGATGCTACTCCTTTCCCTGGATTGCTCTGCTTTACTCTAGAAACGTACCTCCAGTCTCTTTCAACTGAAATTAGTGCACACAAAAGAACTATAGTTAAGTTTATATAATGTCAGGTCGAGTCATAGCAAAGACTCAAAAAATGGTACTTGATGCTACCTTGCTTAACACTCAGCAATATAAGGTAAAGATCAAGAGTAAAGTGGAGCAATCCAAGGAAAGGAGTAGCGCCCTCCACTACACCTTGGTGTTGTAGCTATTGAAAAGGGAGCCTACCGGTCACCCACGACTATGGTTGCCAACACAGCTAATGAAGGCATGGACAGCTAACGATCGGCTATCGATCATATGGAAATCAGACCTGACCGATAAAATGAAATGCAGTTTCTTCCAGGCAGCGGTCGTATCAATACTGCTGTATGGATGCTCTACATGGACACTAACTAAACGGTTGCTAGACGGCAATTACACAAGAATGTTGTGAGCAATATTGAACAAGTCCTGGCGGCAATACCCCACAAAGCACCAACTATACGACAACCTGCCTCCCATCACGAAAACTATCCAAGTTAGATGAACCAGACATGCAGGACACTGCTGGAGAAGCAGGGACGAGCTCATAAGTGATGCACCTTTATGGACCCCCACATATAGCCGGGCAAAAGCAGGACGACCAGCTCGAGCATACATACAGCAGCTATGTGAGGATACGGGATGTAGCCCTGAAGACCTGCCAGAGGCGATGAACGATAAGGAGAAGTGGCAAGAGAGGGTCTGGGATATCCGTGCCTGTGGCACGACATGATGATGATGATATTATGTCATATCATATTGTTGATCAGCAATTATAATTTTCAAATTTGGATAAAATGAATTAGTAAGAATTTTAAAGTTAATATTTTTTTAGAATATATTTTAAACAATTTTTTGTAGTCAACAGGCCAATTCTTTTTTTAACATTGAAATCAATCAATCAATCAATATTTGTAGGAATGGCACATTTTTTATTGTTTTTATTTCTTATGGCTTTAGCCAGTATCCATGATTATTTGATGTAGATTATTTCTTGTGTGTACACCTTGTGTTCTTGATATACTTTCTTACAATTCTTACGATGGAAAATCTGTCTACAATATATCAATAATTTGTTAAAATATTGCTAGAGCATATTTAATAACAAATGGCAACTTATTGAATTTATATAATCTTCAGTGTATATTTAAAGATTTACAGTTTTATTCCACTCAGTCAATTAAGAAAAAGAAATACTCATCTTTTCAGACATCTCCTCTGACATTGAGAGTGGCTAAAAATAGGTTCACCATGCTTTTGGACATAAATCAACAGCCTTGTTAATATGGTTTTGAATACACAGACAGTATCCTCTGTTGAGGGGATAAGAATCTCCTTCCTCTGCAAAAAACGATGTCCTGAGTATGATACTAAACTGCATTCAATGGTGAAGCTCTGAAGAATGTGAAGTCTCCCTTTCATTACCATTACTCCCAAGTCCACTTTGACCTTAAGTAGTGACTTTTGCTTGGGTCTCATCTATGGGTCAAATTAATCTATTTGAAAATTATTAATGTTAGATTGGAATACTTGATACAATATAACTGTTGTCCAAATTATTTGTATTAAAAATTGTTACTTGAAGCTTTAATTGTTTATAAAGAATCATTTTTATTAGTTACTTAAAGCAATATAATTGCTTAAAATACTTTAAACCTTATAACTGTGTGCAAATTATAATTATTAGATAGGAATACTTGATAGTATATAATTGCATGCAAACAAATGATTATTATTATCAAATAAGAATAGTTATTTGAAATCATCATCAAGTAAAGTTGGCGACCATAGTCGAGGGTAACCCGAAGGCTCCCTTTTCGATAGCTACTGCACCAAGGTGTAGGGGAGGGCGCTACTCCTTCCCTGGATTGCTCAACTTTACCCTTGATCCGTACCTTATAATGCTGAGTGTTAAGCAATTGGCGAACACTCTAACCGCTAAAAAGCTGATTTCAGCATTAAATAACCCAACAAGAGTTGAGTTGACATGGCATTAAAACCAACCAACCAACCAACATTCTTGAAGAAAATATGACTGAACTATACTTCTTCCTTGTATGATAAGGCCATGTTGCTTAATGAGTTTTACTAAATCATAAATTGAATAAATCGAACAATTCCATATCTTAGATATCTGATTTTTGACTGGCCATATAAATTACGTGGATATCAAAACTGGATATACACCTGTGTCTTAATATCGACAAAAGACAGCAGAAATGCCACATGAATTGTGTGAGTAGCATGCTGGAAGAAAAAATGACCATAAGGTGCATGAGGTATCTGGAAAATTATATATAGATTGAAGATTTTTGCCCTAGGAGTGAGAAGAAGGGAGCTGGTAGAAGAGAGACTGGATGTTATTATACCTCTCTAGGCACTGGCCTTGTTCCAGACTGCCCAGGGTTGAGAGAGAAAGGTCTGAAATGTATAAGACTCACTAAAGGTATGATCCCAGAAGAAGAAAAAAGATTATCCTTGTGAAGGCCCTGTAGTTGAAAAACATAGAGAAGCTAAAATGATTAAGTGCCTCTTGATAATTGTTGAGAAATAAGAAGAAACGGATTTGTTAAAGTTAGAAGTGGATATGATCCCAGAAGAAAGAGAAAAGTAGCCTTGCAAAGGCCCCATAGTTGAAAAACCTATTGAAGCTGAGATGATTAGATGTTTTGAGTTGACCTGAAACAGTCTCTTGAAGAAAAAATGAAGAAGAAGTGGCAATGATTAAATGTTTTCAGTTGGTCCTGTACCAGTCTCATGAAAGCAGAATGAAGAAGAAAGGTTTTCTGAGATTTCATATCTCTCTCCGTGTGTATGTCTTAGCTGTTTCTGACTCTCCTCTCACAACTTTCACACAACTAATTTTATATCTTAAAAAAGAAAAAAAAGAAAAAGGAATTTGTTTTTATACAGTAAGTGTTGTTGTTCTTTCTTATCTCGGTATTATAGGACTTTACACTCCTATAAATTATTTTGGGCAGTATGCCACTTGTTCCCACAAAGATGGCGGACGCTCACTTATTCTGTCTCGGGAAACCATTGGCCAGGAGGACCATGTGACATGTTTAAAACTATGTCCGCGTGTAAATTCAAGTCCTGCGTTTTTGAGCCACCTACAAGACGCGTATTTTCTATAAATACGTCGTCTTCAAGCACCCTTGTTCTCTTTGACCAAATTTCTTCGCAGCAGCAACACACTCCTTTTAGCGTGAATCAACAGGAGAGAAAAGCAACACCATGGATGGGCTTTGCAGACATTCATATACAATGACTATGAGACGCTTTCCAGTCTCTGAGAAACTGCCCGTTTCTAACCATAAAAAAGGACATTTTAACATGTAATTCTTTTGTAGCTTAGTTGTGTTACACACACACACACACACACACACACACACACACAAACTCAGACATATACACACACTATTATTTTGTTAGTAGAGTTAGTAATTTCTTTTATGTATCAATGTAAGTTTATTTGTTGTAGAATATAAATTTGTTTTTGTTTGTCGCCTTGTTTTGAATGTTCATTTTTTCCGCGCCGTTTTACAACCTTTACTCGTTTCATTCGTTTCATATCTTTTACTCCTTCATTTATTCATATACTTTATTCATTCACTATCTTTATCCATGTGCCTATATTATTCTACCTTAATTCTAAACTAAACACTCTATATCAAACCTATACATTAAACTTGTGGGGAACTTAAATACTAAATACATTCCCCTACAAAATACAATAAATAGAGCTGTAGCCAACATCCCAAAGGTTTCAATCATTATTTTTCCTTATGTAAACAACAGTTAAAGTCAATTCACAAAAACAAAACTGAGCATTTAATCTCAATTATAAGTTTTATTTCTGTTTCCAAAACAGTTTTCACTGATTGGGAACTTTTTGACATACTTTCAGAGCACTGGTATCTAGAAATACGGAAAAAAAATTCCATATGAAATTTTCTGACAGTATTAAGTTCAAAACTTCTTATGTTTCAAAATTCTGTCGTGTTCATTGCCAAGTGACAATCTAATCTAATTTGATTTTTAAAAAATTTGATTGAATATTTTAAAAATTTTTTACTTTAAAACCCCCACAAAAATCAGGATATTTATTCATTGCCATGTATTGCCTAAATGTACCCAATGATTTTATGTACATTTTTTACAATTAAATTAAAACTAAAATAATTAATGTAAATTATTAAATTAAAAAGTATCAAAATAAAATATTAGAATGATTTTTCATCGAATTATATGTGGCTCATTCAATAGATAAGGTGAATTTTTCTGAAAAAAAGCAAAATACATTTTTTGGAGGTGGGTAGATGTTTCAGAATTTATTTGCAATAAAAATAAACTCTGCTTTGTTTGGAATTAGTTATAGCAAAAATTATTTTAATCTTACAAAAATATTTGTTTTGAGGCTATTCAAAATGGCAAGAAATCAAATTGTGCTCCAAGCTTGAACAGAGCTCTGGCATCAAATTTTTGGTTGTTGAAAAGTGAAAACCATGTGTAATTTACAGATGAATGTGTTATGCATATGAAGAAGCATGTTTTAGCAAATAATGTTTAAAATGGACTAAACATGAGTTTGCGACCACAAACATTTCCATGGAATGGAAACACATTGACTCTCCGGTAAAGAATGTTCCAGGTACTGTGGTCAATAAAGAAAGTCATGCTGATAGACTTTTGGGACATGAAACGACCTATGACTATCGATTTGTTATAAAAATGTTCAAATGTAAACATTGCTTTCTGTTGCCAACTCTGTAGGTAAAGTTCAGCTTATTGATTGAATATATATATATATATATATATATATATATAAGCTAAGATGATTAAGTGCCTCTTCTCTTCTCACATTCTTTTCCTTTGCCCCACTCCTTCCCACCAACTGACAGTGGAAATATGTATAAATATATAAAAATGCATGCCAGTATATTCACAAATAGGTATGCATAACCAACAGCACATGCACAAATATACTAACATTCAATAGCACACAAATTTAGGCATACACACAAATAACCCCCACTTTTTGAACAGAAATTAACCATATTAATCGTTTTTTTAAAGATCTTTATTCCGTCCAACAATTGTTGATTGCATTAAACCCAGGGTCACAGACAATACCATGTAATATATATAGACAAATTCACTTACCTAGGAAGCAGCGTCGAATCAACCGAAAAAGACATCAAAACGAGGTTAACGAAAGCATGGACAGCTATCAATAGGCTACCGATTATATGGAAATCAGACCTAACAGATAAAATGAAATGCAGTTTCTTCCAGGCAGCGGTCACATCGATACTGCTATATGGCTGCACTACATGGACGCTAACAAAACAGCTCGAGAAGAAGCTAGACGGCAATTACACAAGAATGCTGCGTGCAATCTTGAACAAGTCCTGGCGGCGACACCCCACAAGACACCAACTGTATGGCCACCTGCCTCCTATCACGAAAACTATTCAAGTTAGACAAACCAGACATGCAGGACACTGCTGGAGAAGCAGGGACGAACTCATAAGAGATGTACTCTTATGGACCCCCACACATGGCCGTGCAAAAGCAGGACGACCAGCACAAACATACATTCAGCAGCTATGTGAGGATATGGGATGTAGTCCTGAAGACCTGCCTAGGGCGATGAACGATAGGGAGGAGTGGCGAGAGAGGGTCAGGGATATCCGTGCTACCAGCGCGACATGATGATGATGATGATGCTGATGATGATGATATATATATATATATATATATATAAATTCTCTATTTTTGATATTGAGCACTATTTAACTATACTGCAACATTTGGTCCTACATTAACTCACCAAATTAGTGGAGGTGCCCATGGTGTAATGGTTATCATCGTAGGAAATGGACACGGCAACACGTGTTCAAATCCTGGACCAGACTAATTGCATTTCACATAGCACTAATACCCTTGGGAAAGGTATGAATCCAATTATTCTCCCTCCAGCTATGGGTAAATAGTAGGACAGACTGGGTTCTTCAGCCTTGGTGAGGCAACTAGTCTAGGAGAAGGAAAACTCTGAATTACAACCTGTTAAACTCCGCTTAAAAATTGACCTTATGTCATATCCTG